>CAMZMU010000050.1:52408226-53044624 GCA_947311845.1 Poa pratensis | reverse complement strand
GATTCAGTATACTTGAAGCTGTAACCATATATTTAGAGTTCAGTGGCAAGGCGCACCACACAGAAGTTAGCCTTCAAGTTCTACGACCCTTACAAGATCTTGAAGAAAGTAGGGGCAGTGGCATACAAATTGGAGCTGCCGGAAGGGCAGTCGATTCACAATGTTGTTCATGTTTCGCAGTCGAAACGACACCTTCCCAAAACTCATCAGGTCGGCGACATTCATGCTATCTATTTACTGACTTCTGATGCTTCTCTTCAACCACAAGCCATACTGGCCACTCAGGCGATCCAGCGAGGTGGTGTGGCCGTGGCTCAAGTGAAGGTGACCTGGGATGCTGATGTTTCCTCCGACGACGACCTGGGAGGACACTCTGAGTCTGAAGCAGAGGTACCCGGATGCACTGGCTTGGGGTCAAGCCAGCTCTCAAGGAGGGGCATGTCACAGCCCAGCCCAAGGCCCAAGGCGTGACGACGAAGCCAGTCCAAGCCCAAGTGGACAACTTCTCCCTCTCGACACGGCAACGCCAACCAGGGTATAAGAAGAGCGCCGCAACTTGCGGAGGAGGTTGAACTAATTAGAAAACTTGTCGTGTGTATCTCGATCTGTAGCTTCGCTCTCTCTCTCAAATCCGTTGTACTCTCGAACTCGACAATTCCTTGTTGATTGCTAAGTGAGAGCGTAACACCAAGCACTAAAGCTCCATGCCATCGTTTGACCTTAACCGCCATTTTTCCTCCACTCATTCTACTATATAAAAGGGGGAAGAATCGCTGCCTTCTCCTGCAGCCACGTCGCCCCGAAAACGTCAGCCGTCCGATCGCGCAATCCGACGGTCCAAATACGTCCACGCAGGCCCAGCTACAGTAGCTTCGTTTTTTGTCCAATGGGGAGGCGACATGCCCGGTCGCGGGCCGGTCGTCCCGGTGGCCAGCCGGTCCCACCCGGTTGCCGCACAGTTTTGCAAAAACAACCTCGCAGTTCCAGAAATTAACCGCGACCTTTTGTTTCTTGAGGGGAGGGACCGATTAGCAATTTCAGAAAATCTCAGGGACCCACCGAAAAAACACGCGCGCAGCCCCTCCCTCTCTCTCTCTCCCGCGCGGCGCCCAAGTCGCCGGCGCCGCCGCCGCGGCTCGCCGCCGCCTGACGCGTCCCCGGCCAAATCCACGGCCACGGGAGGATCCGCCGCGCCGCCCTCCACCTCCTCGCCGCGTGCGCGCGTGCCGGCACGATGCGGCCGCGCCGGGATGCCCGCCGGAGTGCGCGATGGCCGCCGCTTCCGCGTGCCCCCGCCGCCGCTCCGGCGACCCAAAGGCGGCGGCGCCGCCACTGGGGTCGCCCACGTTGCCGCCTTCGTTTGCCCGCACGCGCGGACGCGCGAGGATGCGCCGGCCCGCCGCCGCCGTCGCCATGGCCGCTGTGGCCACTGCTGACGCCACCACGACGTCAGCAGTGGCCCACATGTCAGTTTCCCAAAAAAAAAATGTTGTTTAAATACCAGAAAAATAGGAAAAATATGTCAAAACGATCAGAAAAAAATGCTAACTACGTATGGCAAAAAAGCAAACATGTTTACAAATTTTGAATTGGTGCACATTTCGACAAAAAAATAGATGAAAACTCAATTATTTCTATAAATAACCGAAAAATGTGAAAAATAGGTTAAAATGTTGATAAAAAATATGATATATATTCAAGACAAAAAACAAACATGTCTACATATTCAGTTAGCAAACATGTTTACAAATTTTGAAATGGTGCACATTTCGACAAAAACAATAGATGAAAACTGAATTATTTCTATAAATACCCGAAAAATAGGTTAAAATGCTGAGAAAAAATATGCTATCCATTTAATGCGAAAAAAAACAAACATGTCTGCATATTCAGTTTTATAATTTTAAAAATAATTCTAGATAACGTAAACCAACAATTTTAAATATGTCTACTAAAAAATATGACAAATATGTCAAAGTGGTGACATACAAATAAATATACACGATCAGAATTCAAATTTCAAATTTCCATGTGCCTTCCAAATTTAAGTATTTCGATAAACTATTGAAACACTGCACGACTTCAGAATTTTAACGATTTTTAAAATGCGGACAATCTTAAAACGAAAGCCTCATTTGCATTTCATTAATTCCCGAATCTGCGCAATTTTTAAATGCGGACGCTTCCATGATTAAATTTAATGGATAGACAAAATATGACAAATATGTCAACATGGACACAAAAAAAAACAGCTACCTACAACATATGCTCAAATTCCACGTTTGAATAATTCAAAATTTCAGACGGTTTCCAAATTTAATAAACAAGAGAAAATCAAATACAATAAACATGCCAACATTACCACACACAAAAAAAGTTCTACCTTTGCAAGAGAAAACAAGCACATTTGAGAAATTCAAATTTGCTAACATTTAAAAAAAAAAAGGAAAACCATACCGGAACTTTCCAATCCAAATTTCAAATTTAATCCCTAAAAAAACTATAATTCTTTCGAGTCCACGGGCGCGCGGAGGCCGCGCTTACAAATATTACAGATAGATCATGACCACAAAATCTAAGCATTTAATAAACATGAAAACAATTCAAGTATAAATAGCTCCCCAGTTTGACCATTTCAAAAATTCAAAAACTTCTCAACCTAGACAATTTTTGAATTTCAACAATTTTATGATTAAATAATTCAAAATTTCGGCCCACGGGCGCGGCGGAGTCCGCGCTTAGTCCCCTAGTACACTTAAACGCGTGCAAAACATTAGTGTGGGGATAACTTCATGCGTGTTGTGTTGCTCCTACAAATGAGAAAGATTATCCAGATCCCCACACATTACCACGACAAGATAATAAAAGACATAAAGAAGATGATCGTCTTTCACTATAGAAAGATTCTTTTTTGGACAGAATTGAACGTGCGCCTCGATGGCACCATTACCCAAGCCCAAGCGGAGGAACAAGACTGGTGAGCCTGTGATGTGAGAGAAAGAGAGGAATCAGGCCATTGACGACGACGACGACGAAGAAGAAAGATGACACATCCTTGATCTATCTAATCCCCCACACTAAACCCACGAATCTTCCAACGGGCGTCGCCGTCGCCATGTCCTCCGACGACGAGCTCCTTCTTGTCCAGGAGCTCCCCATGGACATGCACTCGGCCGGGGAGCGCCGCCTGGCCCACGTGCTCCCCCCTCTCGCCGGCGGCGTCCCTGGCCCGCCGCCGTTCCCCGCCTCCCCCTCCCTCCGCCGCCGCCGCCGCCGAGTCCCGCGTCTCCTTCAGGGGCTGGCTCGGCGCCCCGCGCCACTGGGACCTCTGGGTCGCCAAGCTGCGCCCGATCCACGAGCGCCTCTGGCGGGACCTCGGGATCCTCGGCGCCGTGCTCGCCTCCACCTACAGGTTCAAGCGCGACGCCTCCGCCCTCCTCCACCTCGCCTCCTTCTGGTCCCCCGCCACCAGCACCTTCGCCTTCCCTGGGGCGAGGCCACCCTCACGCTCCAGGACGTCGCCGCGCTCGGGGGCTTCCCCGCCCACGGCTCCCCCGTGCCAGCGCCGCTGCCGCCCCAGTGGCGCGCCGACGAGGCGGCGCTCAACGCCGTGCGCAACGACTTCAACCGAGCGCCTGCAAGAAGGCGCACCACGCCGCCTGGCTCAAGCACTTCCTCACGGTGGACACGGACCCCGTCGTGGAGCACGCCGCCTTCCTCGCGCTCTGGCTCACGCGCTTCGTGCTCCCGGGCCACCCAGAGTCCACCATGCGCCACTCCCTCTTTCCGCTCGCTGTCCGCATGGCGCGCGGCGACCGCGTCGCCCTTGGACCAGCAGTGCTCGCGGCACTCTACCAGGACCTGCGTGAGATCAAGACTTACCTGGTGGCTGCTGGTGGATTCGGTGCCAATGCAGAGCTGCTGTCTCCCATCTCAGTTTATGCGCCCTTCTACATCCTTCAGCTATGGATGTGGGAGCGGTTCCCCATACTCTGTGATGGAAAGGCCAACCTCGTCAAGGATGGCGAGCCAAGGGCCGCTCGTTGGCATGATGTGAGCAACAAGAAGATAAACCCAACGGTGATTCGCGAGGTCCTCAATTCGGGCAAGAACTTTGTGTGGAAGCCCTATCCCAGCATTCAGCAACATCCCAGCGGGTGGGTTCGTGGCAGCGATATCACCTCCGAGAACAAGGAATTTATTATATCACTAGCGCATTGCGTGCGTGCTTGCGAGCTCGTGGGGGCGGATTGCATCGAACAGTACCTTCCACACCGTGTTGCGATGCAGTTTGGACTTGACCAAGATGTGCCCGGGGATGTTCACCGAGCCAATGAGGATTGGGAGGTCGCATGGGAGACATATGATTTGGAGGGGAAGAACGTAGCTATCTTTATCCCTCACTCCGAACCAGGAGTCACGGCTCGGTACGCACAATGGTGGAAGCAGCCATTGCCATCTTCTGATCTTGATGTTAAGGCAGGAAGAATTTCTGTGGAAGGAAAGCTTTCCAAGCGTAAGGTGAAGAAGACACTTGCAGCCCTGGAAGCTGAGGAAGAGAAGGAGCGGAGGATGAAGAAGGCTCGAATCTCTTCTAATAATGATAATAAAAAGCGAAAACTTGGAGAGGTGTATGATGCAAAGCTGTCGGATTGGCTTGCAACCGCAAGGAACGGGAGCAGTGGGACTAGTGGTGGCAGCTGCAAAAGGGGATCCTCGCCAAATTATGATGAGCAGTCCCTGTTGCCTAGTGTTGGAACTGGCGACGATGATATTGCACTTCTATTGCCAACGAAGCAGGTTTCAAGTCCGGATGTAAAAATGAAGAAGGATAGGGATATGAATCTGGATAGAGGGTATAAGTTGCCAAGGGTGCCGGTGTCAACTGAAATCTCTACATTTAACGAAGATGCCAAGGGTGAACGGAGCAATGAGATTCTGAAAACTACCAGTGAGCTGGTCAGAGGGGAAACTCCTGATGTTCTTAGTAGGCCTGAAGAATTTAAACCTCCAGAGTGTATGGAGAATGAAGAATGCAGGGATCATTTGTCTGACGTGGACTGCAGTGAGGAGGATGACAGAGAGGAAGCTGTCATAGTTGACAAGCCCACGATTTTCTCCAGTGCACCTGAAGGAGGTAATGCTGTGATGCCGGAGGAAAAAGTGGTCAATCTTCCGGAAGACAAGTGTCTTCATGCTACAGATACACCAGAAGAAGGCACCACTGTAACTCAGGAGTTGGAGAAGAAAGCTAACCTTGCAGTTGATGAGTCTTGTGGGATCTCAAATAGACCTGAAGAAGTTACTGGTCTAGTCATGGAAGAGAGAGAAGAAAAGCGTAATGTAGCAGTAGATATTGAAGATGCCGTAGTTTCGGAAGGAGTTGGACGAGCTGCGGAGGGCACAAGTCGTTCTATTGAAGTCGTACACGGGAGCGAAGAAGGAGTCTATGCAGGTATTGTGAACATTCCTCAGGAGACAGTGGCTTTAGCTGAGGAAATACTTCCAGTTCAGCAGGCAAATGATGTCGGTGCATGTGTTGCAATGTCATGCATAATGGAGGATGCCAGTGTCGCTGCTGGAGTTCAGGGAACAAATGATGGAGAAACTAGTTTAGATTTTGTTGACGAGGACAAGAGGGAGATTTCTTGTGTAGAAGAGATTGGAGGAGGAGAAAGCAATCAGATGTCTGAGAAAGATATCAAGCAGGAGCCTGGGGAAGCTCCTCAAGTTGATATTGTAGAATGTGGAGAAGACATTACTCTCGTGGTAAAAGACAACGAGGGTGAGAACGAAAATGTTACTCAGACAGTGGAGAAAGTGGTTACCGACGATAATATGGCTGCAGTTCTGTTGGGTTTTCCTGAAGAAAAGAGAGCGGACGAGGATAAAGCTCAGGATCTAGCCAAGAAAGACGCTGAAGATATGTATAAGGAAGTTGTAGAAGTAGAGGATGCAAAACAGGTGCATATTAATACTTTGGCAAATGGAGGTACAAACAACGGGCACAAAGAAGTTGCTGGAGTAGAGCATATAGACATGACAGAGACAAAGATGCATACACAGTTTGATACTGAGAAACCTGAGAAAGCTGCAGAAGTAGCGCATGCAGATATGGATGACTGTAAGAGATCAACTGGGAGAGATACTGATGGGGATCATGGAGACGTTCCTGAAGTTGCTCACACAGAAGTACAAAAGGCTAGAGAGTGGATAGAGAATAACAATGACGATAAGCTGGCAGAGTGTCCTGATATAGCGCATGCAGAAATGGAAGAGGTGGATAATAATTTGATGAAGGAAGATGCAGATGAGAAACCTGAGGAAGCTGCAGAAGTAGGGCATGCAGATATGGATGACTGTAAGAGATCAACTAGGAGAGATAATGATGGGGAGCCTGGACATGTTCGTGAAGTTGCTGTAGAAAAGGCTAGAGAGCGGATAGAGAATAACAATGAAGATAAGTTGGCAGAGTTTCCTGATATAGGGCTTGCAGAAATGGAAGAGGTGGAAAATTTCATGAAGGAAGATGCAGATGGTAAGTTTGAGGAAGTTTTTAGTTTAGAAAATACAAGAATGGATGGAACTCATGGGCCAATGGAGGAAGATACTGATGGTAAGCTCAATAAAGTTTCTGATGTAGCACATGCAGAAACCAAAGATATGAAGGAAGATGCAGACAATAAGTTTCAAGAAATTTTGGAATTGGAAAGTATAGGAATGGATGTAACTCATGTGCCAATGGAGGAAGATGCTGATGGTAAGCTCAAGAAAGTTCTTGAAGTGAATGCGGAAGCCGAACACAATGGGACTGAGAGGACAATGATAGGCCCAACAGCATCCTGCAAGTAGACCTGCCAGCAAGGAGTGAAGCCAGGTGCTTTGTTGAGGAAGATATCAAAGAAGATAATGCAAAAGTTCCACAAGTAAAGCATGGAAACATGAAAGACGAGGCACCCGTTGAGAAAGACTCAAAGGAAAATCCCAATGTAGATCGCAAGGATTTACCAGACAAAGAAGTAGATGAGTCCAAAGAGGTTTACCAAGCGAAACAACCAGAAGGGGAGGAACACAAGGTGTTAAGGGAAAAAGACACCGATGAGAATACAAATGATGCTCTTGGGGTTAAACAGGCAGAAGGGGATGAACACAAGGTGTTAAGGGAAAAAGACCCCGAGGAGAATACAAATGATGCTCTTGGGTTAAACAGGCAGAAGAACAACAAAACGAGGCACTGGCAGAAAAATATATGCATGACTACACTGAGGAAATTACTATAGCGGAAGAGGTGGATGGACAAAGTGAGACGCTCGCGAAGATAGGTGCTGGAGAAAATCCTGAAGAAATTACTCGAGCACAGGGAAAAGAATTTGACAATGATACAATGGAATCTTTGAAGAATTCGGTCAATAGTGAGATAGTATTTATCTCAGCTAGCATACAGTCAAAAGAAGACCAGAAGAAAGTTTATGTTGGAGACAGGACAGAGAAGCAATGCCTTCGGGATGCTGAGTTGATAAATGTGAGGGAGTCATTGTCGGATGGAGCTGCCATGGAGATTGAAGGAGCAGATGACCATAAAACTTTGGACATGCATGACGTGAGTATGCTTGTAATTATTTCTCTGTATTAACTGGTAGGGTAGCTAACGGGACAGTTCTCTTTTGCAGAAATTATGTGAGAACAAGGAGACACAAATATTGGAAGACAGCTATTTAGTAGAAAGTGGATTGAATGAGTTGGCTGTTATGGAGGTTGATGAAGCTTGGTCTACATTGAGAACTCACGACCAGGAAGCTTTGGACTTGGACAAGGTGAGTGCACTCGCAGAATCTCCATCTGGAAATACCTTTCTGAGTCCTGATAATTGGTCTTTTTGTAGCAACAAGCAATGGAGGAAGGGCAAGATTTAGGACCTACAATCAAGAACAACAAAATGACAATGCCGGGAGATGCCATTATGCCTAGTTGCAGTGAGTTTCAAACTAATTCGCCTGAGACAAAGATTAATGAGGTCATGTCCACCAAAGGAATACAGAACCAAGAACAATCATTCATTAAGGAAGTGAGTGTACCGATAATATAAACTTTCTTTGATTGGTAGAATTCTTTTTCTACCGCTTTGATTGGTGGAATCTGATCATTATCCTTTACAGGAACATATATTGAAAAAGGACTGGAGTGTAAAGCTACAGAAGGAAATGGAAGACCCTTGGTAGTGACCAATATACTTGATGGTGGTGGCGTGGATACCACTTTGGTTACTGTGGATGTTAACAAGGCTAATTGTGTTGAAGGAATACAAAATCAGGAAGCTTGCAGCACTGAGGAGGCAAGTCCATTTTCAGAATTTTTTTCGCGAAAACGCAAAGGACCTTTGCGATTTAATTTCATTGAAAAGATAGAGTTTGTTACAATCCTCCTAGGAGGTCAAGTACAAGAAAGCTAGCCGTCTAACTATAGTTCAATCTGACAATGCTGTTTTGCAGTTGCAGGCAAGGCAGGACAAGCAGCACACAGGAGTTGGAGACGCGAGGATTTTGGAAGACGCATGCACCAATTATAGTGGTGATGCGGAAATAGAGAAGGATTTATGCATGGATAAGGTAAGGCAGCTTTTGAACCCCCTCCCCGCGAGTCTCTCTCTCTTTATCTACTAGTAGGATCTGATGAATCTTGTCCACAGGACCTGGCTGTGGTGGAGAAACAGGACGAGGGAACGTCAGATGAGAACACAGAGAGAACATTGGTCGAAACAGATGCACCTGAATGTGGTGAAGCGAAACATGATGGGACCATGGAATTGATTCATGAGACTGATTGTACAGTACAAGCTGCTAATATGGCAGAGGATAATATTTCATTCAAGAACAAGCAGGACCTGGCAGTGGTGGAGAAGCAGGATGAGGGAACGTCAGATGAGAACACAGAGAGAACATTGGTCGAAACAGATGCACCTGAATGTGGTGAAGCGAAACATGATGGGACCATGAAAATGATTCATGAGACTGATTCTACAGTACAAGCTGCTAATATGGCAGGGGATGAAAATTCATTCAAGAATAAGCAGGACCTGGCAGTGGCGGAGAAGCAGGGGGAGGGAACGTCAGATGAGAACACAGAGAGAGCATTGGTTGAAACAGATGCACCTGAATGTGGTGAAGTGAAGCATGACGGGGCTATGGAAACGATTCATGAGACTGATTCTACATACGAGCTGCTAATATGGCAGAGGATAAATTTTCATTCAAGAACAAGCAGAAGGTTGTGCCCTTGGTAGACCATGATAAATCAGATGTTGAAGGCTCTGGATCAAATCAAAGTGCAAGAAAGGAGTTCAAGGGGGCTCTTCAACCAGACTTTGAACACGAGGTAGAAGTGAAACAAGAAATTTTAGAGAATAAAACAGAAATGTCTGTTCGTAGAGAGAATGATGAAGTGTTTGAACAAGAGCAGACCTCCAAAGAGGATGCTACCGTTGCTTCTTCAGTTATGGATCGGAGTGAGAATAACAATGAATCGGCTGAAGAACCGATAAAAAGCTATGGCAAATATGCTTCTGATCCATTAAACACAGGTTGTCAGACCAGTAAATTTGGCAGACCAAGTATTGAAGAGGTTAGGAGAATACATAGTGTCAGGTCGGTCTATCTGAAAGACATAACGGAATCGCTGGGAAGAATTCGTGCTGAACCATCAAACAGAACACATATAAACAATGCTGGTTATTCTCGACATGTAGTTCATGAACCAGTTAAAGTCAGCAAGGATATCAAAGTTCCAGTGCATGATAGTGTCAGTGTTTGTGGAAGAGATCGTGCAGTGGAGCTGGTGACATGTCCACCAGAAGAGTCGCCTCGCTGGAGACAAGAGCAATATGCGCTTAATATATTAGAAGATGTGCAAAATGCTCGCATTGCTGAGAAAACTAGGATGGAGATGGAGATCAGAATACTAAAGGCACAAATTGTTAGCATGCAGAGACAAGTGATGAACATGGATCATGCGGGTGAGGTTATCTCCAGATCAAAAAGGCATTGACATGTACGTTGTCTACATCTGAAATGATAGCTTTGCATAAAATTTCCATGTAGAACTGTACAGCTTCCTTTGTGAGATCAAACACCAATGCATTCTAGTTTGTTCGTCTCGAGTGTTGACTCTCATGAAATTCGTTGTGTGCGTTTTCTCTTGGGTAAGTTTATTTAAATTGCTTGCACACTAGATTATGATAGAGTCTCTAAGTCCCATTTCTAGTGAGTGAATTTTAACATGCCTACATTAATCCAGTGTACACGCGAATTGATTGGTAATTCTTGGTGCAAATCAGTTTGTCGTAAAATTATGGATGCTTGATCACATAAGAGGCTAGGATATATGAGTTACTATCAGTAACTTACTCTGTTCTAGCATGTAACAATGATAGCAAAAGCCAATTGTCCGTCGCTAAGCATTCTTTCAGCTTTTACTTTCATAATAAATCTCATACTTTCTGGTAAGCAAGAAAAAATATTACAACCTTGCATTTTTAATACGACAACAGCCAGTTTATTTAGGGTCTTAAAAAAAGGAAAGTAACAAAAAAGCTCGTCAACCGCTTGTATCCATAGAGATACAGAGTTCATTGCTCAGAAATACCCTAGATGTAGCAGTTAACCTGCAGGAACTGAACTAGACAAGAACAGGTGCCGGAGGAGGAGCAGTAACTGCCCGGGCTGCCACGGATGATGCCACTGGCTTCCCCCGGCCCATGGTGAACCCACGTGTCCCGTCGGGCATCCTTGGGCCCTGTGGAGGCTGCCTGGGGCTGAATGGACACTTCTGAGAAGCTTGCCTGGGGCTCAGTGGGCACTTCTGGGACGCCTGACGAGGGCTTGATGGGTCAAAGTGTCCGACCATGCCGGCAGGAGCAGACTGCGGGCTGTGCGGCGCCACAACGTGCAGCTTCCCTCGCCCTCTTGCCCACCCTTTCTTGGCTCCTCCCTGGTGATCCTCTGGCTGTGGAATTGACAGTTTGCATGAGATAAGAAAGCTTGAGCAACTGTCTTTCCAACTGAAATGAAATAGGCACTTTAACTGTAGCAAGCGACGTGCTTACATGAGCTTCAGGCGAGTGGATGGCTTCTGAAGTCGGGGAGTCAGATGACACCTGTGAGTGTGGCGATTCGTCGTCGGAGCCAGCAAAGTGGTCGAAATCAGGCCGCTTCAGCCTCATCACTGACTTGGGCTGTGACAAGATCATGCAGTTAAGGAAAACAAAGGTAACTAGCTGAAGCTGCATTGACTGCAGATGAATACTGATTTGTAAGTAGGATTTGTAAGTAGAGAGGGTTCTTACTGAGCGCCTGAGTACTGTGCGTACACGGAGGCCTTTCCTCCAGTTCCGTTCATCGTTTAGCTTCTCAACCTGACAGGAAAATAAAATAAAGGTACATTGCCACACCCATCAGTCTAATTACATGCAAGAGCCTATGATATCTGAGTTCCTGAAAAATGGCCAGTGGGGAGGCAGTTAATACTCACTGCTTTCTCCGCTTGCTGTGAGGTCTCATATTCCACAAGTGCATGCATCTTCCAGAACAGCACAAGGTAGAAGAGTTACAATGTAATTTTGCTGGGACAAGAATGTTTTCTGATTCTGATCTAAGCAAAACATTAATTTCTAAATCTACAGTCAGCCTTTGATGCTACCATTCTGAAACTTCTATCCTGTGATTTGCAGTAAATAATTGAGTTGAGCAAGTGTAATACCTTGTTACTCACTAGTGTGTCTGACTTGGAAGCCCTCGCTGAGCTAGGCTCTTGAGGGTGGCATATCTTGATGTTCTTGACACTGATTGACATATGGGTATGTACAATAACATCGTTAATGGGCGATTATGTATCGGATCCTACATATTTTATCGGGTCACAATTTGCAAACTGCTGCAGGGAATTGCCTTGTCTGACCTTCCGACAACACTGAAGACCTTCTCGAGGCTGTTTCTTGATGAATCTTCTGGCAAATTTTCTGCGATGATCATCCGAGACTGCGCAAAGAAAAGAAGGTTCAGTTGTAGGTGGCACAGCAGAGGATTCCTGGTCTGGAGATGTGCAAGTCAGTGACCTGAAGTTCTTCTTTGTGCTTCTCGGTGAAGGGCTGCCTGCGCCGGACTTTCTTCCCATCATCACTAACAATCTGCAGCCGGAGTTTAATTATCCAATGAGAAAGATGTTCAGCCTGGCTAGCTGCAACAAGCAATGGTATAATTTTGAAGGAAGGAGCTTGATTACAAGCTTTGTGGAGGTGCGAAGAGCCTTAACCAGCATCTGGTTGGTTGCTCCCAGAGACTTGATCTTCTTCCAGGATGAGATGACCGATAAGGGCACTGTAAAGCAACATAACTAGCTAGTCTGAATATTGTCATGTTTCGCCGACGAAAGAAATGAAAATGTAGTCTCTTCGTGTGTTGGCATGAACTTTACCATAGCCTTCAGAGTCTTTGTTCATGATCTTGAGCAAGAACTCGTTGGCGACCAGGTTAATATCGCTGAACTGGTACTCGACCTGCTTGACGATCTTCTGCGCGACGTCGGTGGCGCCGCCACCTGCGCCCTTGGCCCCGGCGCTGTTGCTTGCGGCCGCAGCAGCGGCGAACTTGGCGTGTGCAAAGTCAGGCATGAAGAAGACGGGCTCGTGGTCGTGGAGGAAGCTCCAGTCGGGCCGCCTGCATCTGCAGGAACGGCGAGTAGTACGCCCCCGCCGGCGCGGACATTGGGGAGGTCGCGGCGGTGGGCGACATGGGCACGAACTCGGGCGCATGGACGTTGAACTTGAACGACGCCGGCGCCGACATGGGCGTGGGTGGCACCGCGTTGGCGTCGCTGCCCTCCTGCGCGGCCATGGCTGGGCGGTGGTGGTGACCAAGGGAATGGATGGATCGTGGCCGGTGGTGCTATATAAAGGCAGGTGGGGAAGGAGGAATGGTTGGTCTGTGGGTTTCATGGCCGCTTCTCCCGCGCATACGCATGCACTGCACGCCCGCATGTCTCGTCTCTGGCCGTTGACCCCATTGAGGGATTCTGCTTACATCTAGGGCCTAAATCTCCCTGATACTAATATGCATCTGCAGTATCACAAGCAAGCTAATCTCACATTATTAGTACAGCACAGACAGCATATCTGCAATGTTGGACCAGCACACAAAACAAAAACGGGACAGCGTCTTCTTGCTCATAACATGCGCATATTGCACTGATAAAATGGAAATATCAGCAAGTGTTAACAGTATTTCCATCACGACGAAGCAACAGTGCCTTCTTGTCCACGAGCCAGACATTTAGGTAACAAAAACAATTTGCGAGGAAGGAATAAATGGCAACACGCATTCGAGGACTCTAACAGAGTTCAAGTAAGGTTTAATTAGTGACATCGGGCAGGAATAAAAGATCTCCTCAAGCCATGATCTTGGCCGACCTCATGTAAAGGCTCTCCACAACCTTTCCGACATTCGTAATTGTCTCGAGCGTAGCAGGGAAGATCGCCTCGGTCTTGGAGTCCTCGAAGATGATGAGGCAACCAGCGCCTTGGTCCAGGGTCCCTGAGAATTTCTTGTCGAGGATCATCTGTGACAGCTTCTTCTCAACATGGTCGATTGGCAACTCGATCATCTCTGCCACGTGCGCGATCTCCACCCTTGAGTAGGGCTCAATCAGCCTGCACAGGTTTTGCTCCAGGAGGGTATCATACAGAGATGAGAGGTGCCTGTGGACGATTGGATCCTCCTCCAGCTGGGCCTTGTAGTCACGAAGAGCGGTTTCAAAGTACTTTAGAGATCTTTTTGAGTACGCATCAGCGACGGCTTTCATAGCATCGACATCAGGACCAACATACTTCAGGCCTGCCTTAGAAGAGATTATTCCTGCAACATCATCAGCGTGGTTAACCATTATCTTGCACAGAAGCATGTACTTCAAGCAGAAGATGGCCTTAGGATCCTCCAGTGCATTGAATCCTTCAAATGCCTCAAAGAAGTAACTGTAGGCAGTCTTGTAATCCTTCTCTTCGGCATGAAGGATTCCGCTCTGCAGATCAATAGTTCCCTGCTGCGCTGGTGGAACATAAATGGCGTTCGCCGCAGTTCTTGCAGCAGTCAGAGAAGCTTTGGCCTTTGGAAGGTTCCTCAGAGAGAAATGGAGTTTGCTCTCCAGAAGGTCAATGTCAACAAGAAGCAATTTGTCATCCAGCCTCCTCACTTCCTTGATAAGACCAGAAAGAAGGGTAAGAGCTTCAGTGTACTCCTGACTTTCCAACAGAAGGGCCGCTAGCCTTGCTTCCACACGCTGCCTGAGGAAGGTACGCTTCTCTGAACGTGTCCATTCCACCATCTCCTTGCAGAGTGAGATCTGAAGATCAGATGTTCCAGGTATCTTGGAAACAGCATCAATGATGCCACGTACAATCTTTGCGGTCTTTGCCTTGGGAATCAGTGTGAAAAATGGCCTGAGCTGGGTCAATAGATTCCTCAGCTCCTCAGCCTGTTCTCTTTGGTGAGGAAGTTTGTCAGATTCGTAATGGCAAGTTCTTTCATTCTCACTGCATCTGAAGAAGAGGATGGGTCTTCAAGCACACGGTAGAGGATTGAAATGGACTCAGAGGCATCCTTAGCCTCCTGAGCCATTGCAATTGACTCAGTGGTAGCAGGAAGATACGATGATTGCATTGCCGACATGGTCAGTACCCCTGTTGCAGTAGAATATGAATTAATAAAAAATATATCAGGGTCTCAGAAGGCAGGGTAAGCAACAATCAACAGGGTAAACAACACGGAATACTAGAGCATCTAGAAGGCATAAACATGAAGAAAATCTCAGCCATCACAAACCAAATAAATAGTTTTAATGGTTCAAATTAATAAGTAACTAGTTGCAGCATCTTGTTATTTATTGAGGCCTAAAGTCAAGACATGAAAAGAAGATTTACTCATATATCAGCCACTAAATTCACCATTTTGGCAACCAACAAAACACCTTGTAAAGACATGAAACATTATACAGAATTATCTGGGGAGAAACATATGTAAGGAATCTTAGCAAGTATAAATGACTCAACTAGTCACTAGTTTCAAGATATAGTTATTCAACTAGGTCTAACATCAAGACATGAGCAGCAGTTATACTCTTATTACAGATCCTAAGATCAGCCAGTGAAAACACAACAACGAACAGAACAGGTTAAGGTTTCATAAGGTAAGTCAGGCCCTGTGCATTCAGCTACATCAACACAGATTCAATTATCAGAACATATGCGCACTGAGCATCTTGGTCGCAAGCACGGCGCAAACCTTACCATCATGTTGGCTGACAGGCATACTCATTAAGCTTATTAGGTTCACGAGACACACCAAATTAAGGGGAAAAATTGGGCGAAATTGCTATACCCCAGGTCGTCGGCCTATATCTCAGCATCATTATATAACAACCAGACAATCAGTACTAGGCAAATCACTATACCTCAAAACAGGCGAGACAAAGATGATGGTAATATAACGTTTGACAAATTTCTTGACAGAAAGCAATGGGGCGTTAAATCAAACTGCACGATTCCACTTTCTTAATTTGGTGAGGTCCCGAGAACAAAGTTGGCTCGTTAGCTGACGAACAGATCAAGATGAAGACGGTAAAACCTAAAACTGAGGAACAGTACCCTTTACGAAATCTAAACAGCCCCACAAATCGCCCCCTTCGAGTCCTCGGAGGCCAGATCTCATCATCTAACGAAATCAAGCAGCGCAGGCTAACAGAAGCACCGGAGCACGAGTATAGTCGAAGTAACTGGAGCCTACTGGCCTCGCAAAATAGCGACGCGAACTCGTCATGGCGGGACTATCGAATTCCCAATCCACAGAACCACCGAACCCTACCTGCTATGGTGGGATCTAGAACATGGGGGGAGGGAGGGACAGAGAGAAGAGGGGATGGAGGAGGGATAGCGGTACCGTGCAACCGGCGGAGGATTTCCGGCGGAGACGAGGCGGCGCGGAGGAAGCAAACCTCTGCAGTGGCGGCGGCCAAGGGGAGGAGGAGTTGGACTTGGAGAGAAGCTAGTTTGGTTTGGTATCGGGGTCGAGGGAGTGCTGCTGCGCCTCTCTCTGTTACGTGGGCCCCGGTTGCCGGACTAAAGATTGTTTTCTGTTGATACAAACACAGGTGTTTTTTTTTTCGAAAAACTTTCGATCTATTCATCAACTGACAAGGCAGTGAAAAACACCAAAATAACAAAAATTACATCTAGGTATGTCGACGACTACAAACACTACAACGAGCCGATTGCCCCTCCATTATTGAAGCCGGGTAAATCTTATTGTAGTATATAGTCGGAAAATCGTCGTGTTAAACCTCCACAGGAGAAACGCACCAGAAAAGAAACCGCGCTGATAAAGAGTAACGTAGATCAGAAGGATCCAACCTGAAAACACACGGACGAAGTGGAACGAAGACCGGATCCACCAAAGACAAACATTGATCGAATCCCACGAGATCAATTGGAGACATAACTTCACATGTCCTCCAGCAATGCTATACGTCTTGCTGGAAAAGGGCTAGGTGAGGAGAACCCTATTCCATTTTCAATTAGCCACCGCGGCCTCATCTATCTAAGTAGGACACAAATCCTAACAAAAAAAGAGAACAGAGCCATCCCACCGGCAAGGATCGAAATCCACCGCGCCACCCTGGCTTAAGGCCACATAGGTGAGGTAGATCGACGACGGCGCCGACATGAGGCATGGCTACCAAGATTCATGAAACAAGCTTTCGTCCGCTTTATAAATAAAGCCCAACGACGAGTGTGGACTAATGGCTCATGGAGCCCTTTTTTGAAAAATTGAAAATGATATTTTAAAGTTTTCAAAAATCGAGAAAAAAATCCTAGGTATAGATAATGATGTGATCGACAAGTGTGCAATTTTTTAAAACTAAATACGTTGTATTTTGGCTTGGGCAAAAATGACAAATGTGTGGATCTGGATGGTGAAAAGTACACAGTTTATTTTTTTGTTTGAAATTTTCCCTTTTGTCTTTTTTTGCAGCCCACTGTACAACGAATATTGCGTTAAAAAAATTCACCGTTGTAGATCAAGACATTATCTACATCTAGGAATTTTTCTCAATTTTGTGAAACTTAAAAGTGATCTCAAATTTTTCAAAAAACGAGCTATGTTTAACTCGGGAGCCCTTTGCAGTTTCTGGCCCAATGGCCTGCTTTCGCCCAGCGTGCCCGGCGGCCCCAATATATACCCAAAAACAAAAACATATGTGATTTTTGTTTTTATGTGATTTCTATAAAAAAATCCGGTGTAGACCCCTCTCTCTCCACCGCTCTTGTTTTGAGAGTCGTCGCGACCCTTCCTTCCTCTGCGCCGGCTCGCTCTCCGTCCCTCTCCGGCGGCGATGCCGTTCGGCGTGGATGCGGAAGCGTAGCTAGGCTTGTATATACTAGTTGTAGGTTGTTGCTTTGGCTATATGCCGTTTCTTGGCTCTTTGCCGTAGTGTGTGAGGGTCGGACGGCGGATCTCGGTGGCCAGATCTGCTGCGCCGTGGCCTTCTTCGTCCTCGCAGTGCTTCGCTGGTGGCAGGCGGTGTGGCTTGTGGAGTCGAAGCAGACACGCATCCCTCAGAATAAGGTGCGCACAGGAAGATTGGAGCTAGGGTTCTCAGGCCAACCCCTGTTCCTCGTCTGTGTTCTTCTTTTCAAGGTGGTGCTCCCGTGGTGGAAGCCGAAGGCTTTGGAAGGGAAAATCTTTAACATCTTCCTCAATAAGGTCTGCTCCCTGGATTCTCTTGGTTGCAATCTTTATCTGCCTCCTCCTGCTCGTGGCGGGTGCTGGGAGTTCGATGGCGGATTTGGTTTTCCTGTGATTTGCCTGGAGATTTGGGGTGGGAGTTGGTGGATTAGAGTTCGACCGGTCGTGTTCTCTCCCTCAAGTCGCCATGGTGGTGATGTGTGGAGGTGCCTGGCTGTATTCTCTTGCTCTGCCCTTAGCGCCCATGGAGTTGCGATGCCGATTTCTGCAGTTCATTCTCGGCGCCATTGTTGGAGGCCGACCCTGTTGACCATCTGGTGGTCCTACTTGCTGGCGATCATGGCCAGTTCTTCTTCAACCTCCACTCGGAGGCCCTATTGCGAGCTCGCGGTGGCGCACAGCTTCCTGCAGGGCCAAGTGGTTTCGTCCCCGGATCTGAAGCGGAAGGCCATGGCTGGAGCTTGCCGTTCGTCGTCGGTGGCGGAGGACCTGATTGCTTCTTCCAATTCTTATATAGGGTCTTCTTTGTAAAGTTCAAGGACTATGTTGTAATTTTCTTTCCTTTCAAGGTCCTTGTTGTAATATGTACCCCCACGCTGAAATTTAATGGCATCCAGGTCCTTCGGGACCTCTCCTTTGTTCAAAAAAAATAAAAAATATGTGATTTCTATAGGCAGGTTTTTTTCGGGTTTGACAGGCAGAGAATCTTGATGTCCAGGTTTTTTTTCTCTCGATTCGTTTGCTTGGGTAAAATCTATGATTGAAGTTTTCTCCTTTTAATTTGCTGATCAGATCTGCTACTTGGGAATGATGAAGGATTTCACGTCGGAAGTAGGCCCCTGCACCAGGAAGCGTCTCCCGGCGACGTCGCCGGCCCCTGCACAGAAGCATCTCTGTTCCAGATCACCTGTCGTGGTCGCCGCTTTGGATGCATCTATGATCTGGGCATCGCTGCCCGGAGATTTGGTTCTTCTGATAGCGTGGCGGTTGCTGGCGAGCAACTTTCTTGACTACGTCCACTTCCGCGCGGTTTGCGCCGGTTGGCGGTCCGGCACCGTTGCCCCCGCGGCCGCGGCGTCGTTGATCGTCGCTTCCACCCGCGCCGCTGGATGATTACCTGAGGGCCATGGCCTCTACCCCGGCCACGGCAAGCTCCGTGGGCTTGTCCGTTTCTTCAACCTCGACACGGGAGCGTTCGTCCGTGTCCTCCTCCCACTATTCAGGAACCACTGCGACCGGACAGCCCCCAATGTGGCCTCCTACAACCACAGTGTTCAAATATTACAACCCAAATCCATGCAAACCATGCACGTGGATCATACAACTAGTTTGGACATAACATAACAATAGTTCATATTATTACAACAAATAGTTCACATTAAACAAATAAAAATAAAAAGTTGCCGGGCATAACAATAGTTCACATTATTCGGACCACAAATTCACTGTTTTCCCATGAAGACATACATGTGCTCCACCAGATCATGAAGTAGTTGGGTGTGCACTTGTTCATCTCGAAGTTGTCGGTGCATCTCAAGAAAGTGCATGACATACTCCGCTTCTTGTTCAGGGTAGGTGCACATGTTCTCCAGGTTTCTCAAAATCGTGTGTGCGAGCTGCCCCTTCTCACTCGTCCTCCACAATCATATTGTGTAAATTACACAACAAGTCATGACCTGCCATAGTACTCCGGATCCCACATCAATGCGGCTCCACGAACTATACCCCACGAGCATGCAGCACACCAAATGCCCTCTCAACATCTTTCCTAACCGCCTCCTGTGCTGCTGCAAATCCACATTTTTTGGCACCTGTTGGTTTGCTGATAGTCTTCACAAATGCTGCCCACTACGGATAGATACCATCTGCAAGATAGTATCCCATGGTGTAGTCATGTCCGTTGACGGTGTAGTTGCATGGTGGAGCCTCCCCATCACAGAGCCTCTTGAACAGAGGAGAGCGTTGAAGCACATTGATGTCGTTGTGAGAACGGGCATGCCAAAAAACGCATGCCAAATCCACAAGTCTTCAGATGCCACTGCTTCAAGTACGATTGTGGCCTCTTTGCTGTGACCTTGGTACTGCCCACGCAACCTTGTTGGACAGTTCTTCCATTGCCAATGCATGCAATCAACTGACCCTAGCATACCTGGAAATCCTCTTGCTTCTCTGAGGGCCAGTAGCCTTTCAGTGTCCTCGGCATTTGGTTCTCTAAGATATTTGTCGCCAAACACCTTGACCACAGCATACGCAAAATGCTCCATAGCCTCAATGCATGTACTCTCTCCCATCCGGCATACTCGTCAATGGCATCCGCAGCCTTTCCATAGGCTAGCATTCTCAAAGCAGCGGTGCATTTCTGAAATGGAGAGAAAGAAAGTTTTCCACAACAGTCATGCCTCAACTTGAAGTAATCATCATACTTAGTCACTGCTTCCTGTAGGCTATAGGCCTGGTTTCTGCGGAGACGGGGCACCGGCGAGCGTGTAGACCTGCGGGGAGGTGGCGGAGGTACGGGGAGGCGGCGGACATGACGGCAAACGGCGGCGGAGCGGAGGGGTGGGCAGAATAGGAGCAGCGCGGAGGAGAAGTTCTGGTTCCGGTCGATTTGAGGGGAAAATGCGTGGGTCCGCCTTGCCAGGGTCGACATGGCAGACGCGTCCGGGCGCGTCCGGGCCTCCCCAAACCCTCCCCACATATGGGCTGACTATGGGATTTGCCGGACCGCCCGGTCGTTTGGGCTAGGTTTGGGGACCTCCCTTGGGTGGCGTTTTTCGGCCCAATACCTGTCCGGGCGGTCCGCCCGGACGTTTGGGATAGGTATCGGGGCCATGACTGGAGATGCTCTAAATGGCGTTTCCCCATTCCTTGTAGCCTCATACGCCATATATTTACATGATGCTCTAATATATATTGGTATGTAGGTACTTTTCTAATCTTTCTAGCCTCGTGCTTGACTGTCTAGCTAATTCCTTTCCTCCTCTCTGCTTATATAGGAATAAAGGACTGATACACAGTATGAAAAAATTATTTTCATAGTCTCAAGTGGAGGGTGAAGGGAAAGTTCCGGAATGGGGTAAGTCTTGCAGACTACCGCTTGTTACCTATACTGCTATGAAAATTCGTCGAATCGAATGCTTCCTCGTACCCCCTCGCGTCGCCTCCTCTCTGGGCGACGGGAGGGGAACCCTAGCCACCGCCGCCGCCACCTCCCCCACCGCCTCCCTACCTCGCCGTCCCCTGAGGCTGCCACCGGGAAAAGCCCGCGCGCCGGTGAAGGGGGCAGCGGGAACCTGCTGCTCGCGGAGCACTCCTGCAGCTCGAGGAGGCTGCTGCTAGCGGGTGTGCCGCCGCCACACACCCCCGCGCTCCCCCCGCCCCTCGGGCGCCTGCGCCTGCCCTCGGCGGCCCCTCGGCGAGCTGGGCGCGGCCGTGCTGCTCGCCGGCACGGCTGTGGCGGCGTCCTTGCTGCCCAGGCCCATCTGGGCCCAGATGGGCTTGGCGGGCCGCGGCGCGTTCGTCGTCAGCTCTGGGAGGCTTGCTGCTCCCACCGCGCCCTAATGGTCCGGCCGTTGATCCGGCCCCGGGGGTGCCGTCGGTTTCGATGGTGCTCGGTTTTGCCGGCGCGGGCGTTCTTCGGGTCCGTCCTTGTGGCCGATGTGGTGCTCTCCAGTGGTTGCAGGGGTCGTCTTCCTCTACTTGGCCATCATCCCGCAGCGGGGCGCCGTTGGGGATGGCTGGTGCCGTGGCTTCGCAGATGGCGTCCATGGTGGTGATGTGCTCCCTACGTGGGGGGCCGTCGTGGCTGGGTGTCGAGCCCCTCTGTCTCGCCATCAGTGTCATACTGGTGTGCCCCATGGTTCTGCAGATGGCAGCCATGGGTGCGGTCTCTTCTCTGATGCGAGGCGAGTCGTGGCAGAGGTGGTGGGAGCTTCTCCTTGCCGGTTGCTTGACCCTCGTGTCGGATCCTTGTCGAAGAATTTGGCGTGACAGGCGTGGGTGGGCGTCATGCGTGCTCTAGGCTAGCCCACCCTTCGGGTAATCGAACCCAGATGGGGTTGGGGTTGCACTCGGTGGTGCTATGCCTTGCGACTGCGGTGGCGACCCCCACGTTGCGGTGAGGGTATCTCCGATGCCCTTCAACTTCAGCCGGCGACACACAGGCGTCGTGGCGTCGTCTTTGCCGCGCGCGACCTTTCGGTCATGCCCCCGACACAGGTGGTGTCGGCGCGCTGTGTGGCCTCGGATGCGTGTTGGTGTTCGATTACGTCGATGGTGCAGTGTCGTGGCTGGGTCTCCGCTGTCATGTCCTGTGGTTCCTCCTTTGTGATCACAGTGCTTGGGTCGTGATGAGCTTCTCATCAATCAACTGTTTCCGAGTGTTTTTTCGGAGTGACCCTCTTTTGTGTGTTGTCGGTGTGTGTTCGTTCCTTTTATTTCCCTTCTCTTGTATCCCCCTGTAAACTCTGGTTCATTTGAACCTATTTTTAGAGGTTGAAAAGCCTCAAGGCAACTTTGAAATATATTCAGGTGGGGATTAACTCCCCCCCGTTGAAAAATTAAAAAAAACCTAAACTTCTATATGTTGTGCCTTAGGGTTTGCTACCAGTTTAATTTCATGCCCAACCCATTAAACTGTATGTTAGCTTCCAAGTGAGGACGTATGGCTTTTATTCAGGTATAGCCTGGTATTTATGATCAGCAACATATGAAATTTAGTTTATTTATGCACGCAACATTGTTTTGGCTGTGCTTGCAATGTAGACTGTGGAAGTTTTTCTGTTATAGAGTTAGAGCATCTCCAACAGCAGCGCTAGGCGCGGGCGCGCTAAATTTTTTTTGCGGCGCCAGAATTGCGATTTCTCGCGCGCGACGCCTGTTTTGCTTTAGCAGACGCGCTATAATTTAGCGCGGCGCTGTCGCGCTTCACCAGTCGCGCTAAAATGCAGCGCGCGCGAACAATGTCAATATGAAACATAGCAACAATTCAAGACATAGTTTAAATTCACCAAAGCACAAATTCACCAAAGTGCATAATTTAAATGCATTACAATAAAGTGCATACAAACGAATAAAACATCATTCACTTGCCACAAGTTTATTTCTCTCCAATTTCTTCCTCCTCCTCTTCTTCCTCCTCCTTCTCTTCACCTTCTTCAACCCATCTTCATCATTGACGGGGACGGTGCTTCCACTATTTCCAAATGCACCATCCGAAGGCATATGAGACACCATGGTAGCATTGCCACCACCCATGGATGCACCCAAGTTAACCGGCGGTACACCCATTCCTCCCATGGTGCCCATCCCACCATATGCTCCAAAGATGTTTGGAGATGCACCCATACCTCCCATGCCCATCGGAGGTCCTCCCATGCCACCCATCCCTCCATATGGTCCCATGCCTCCCAAAAGAGAGCCAAAACTCATGCATCCCATGCCCATCGGAGGTGCATTCATCACTCCCATCCCTCCATTGCCTCCCATGCCCATCGGAGGTGCATTCATCACTCCCATCCCTCCATTGCCTCCCATGCCCATCGGAAGTGCATTCATCACTCCCATCCCTCCATTGCCTCTCATGCCCTCCATGCCTGTTCCTATACCTCCAAAGCCTCTCATGGTACCACCAACGCCTCCCATGCTTGTCATTCCCATCATTCTTTTCTTCATCAATAGTTCATCACGGCGTATGTTGAGGTACTCCTTTTGCTTGTAACACTAGTATAGAACGACACATCGGATACCCCTCTATGGAAACGGCAGGCGTTAGACGACGGAGAATCGCGCTTTCCGCGCGGCCAGTGCGTACAAACCTGACCTGGGCCGTGGCTGGCCGTCAACATAGGTAACAGAGAAAGTATTAACTCCGTTACCCATAGTATTGGCAACGGTCTTAATTCTGGCTCCGTTTCCGATATGTGCCTCTATAGCAATGGAGACTTTTGTGTGTCCGTGTGCAATGTGGACACGTTCCATCTTCTTGGAATTCGATGCGAGCGGAGTAACTGCTATGGCGTAGTGACGCCGCGACACCGCCCACTACTCCTTAAAAACCCACGATCTCCCTGCTATCTCAGTACGCCACTTCGCCGCAGCCATGGATACTCCTAGCAACTCCTCGGGCGTTCGCCGCGGCAGTTTCCCGCTTTCGCTGAATTGGAACCGCGTCGTCGTGCCGGAGGCCGTCGCACAGAGGCACTGGCAATATAGGAGGCCAGTGCCCTGGTCAAATGTTAGCCTCCCCGCTGGCTGGCGCGTCAACCACAGGAGGGTGCCTATGCCGCCGGAAGAGGACGCGGGATCCTCGGGCGCCCGCGACCGCAGCCGCTCGCCACGGCGGAGAGACGCTCGTCCGCGGTCGCCTGGATGGAACCGCGTCATCGTCGGGCAGGCCGTCGCGGAGCGGCACTGGCAATATAGGAGGCTAGTGCCATGGTCAAAGGTTCGGCTACCCGGTGGCTGGCACCTCAACCGCGCATCGGTGCCTATGCCGCCGGAAAGAGTTGAGTTGCTTCAGAGCCGCCGGCTCCTCCTCCCGCCGGAGCTGCGCGACGATCCTGCCTACGACGACGACGAGATGTGGGAGGGGCGCACGGGCGGCGATGACATCGTCGGCGAGGAGCCGCGCGACGACACGGACGACTACGCGGCTCTCCTCGCATACGACTGATTACCCCCAAGAGCAAGGGATCACCGTAGCACCTCTCAATGTGGAAGTAAGGTATCGATCCGCAGGAGCAAGAAGGAAAAGTTATCTATTCCCTACAACTAAAGTGTCACAAGTTTTAGTTGATTATGCACTAAACAAGTTTAGAGAACAAGATGGTTGGTTTGATGGATGTAAAAGTGTCCCAATCCTCTTCTTTGCAAGAGGACAAGACAAAGGTAGTAGCAAGTGAAAGCTCTCAAAGAGAGAAAGCACAATCCTCTATGTAGCAAGAGGACAAGCTCAAGTGTGTGTTTCTTATAGGAACAATGGACATGGTTCATGGGTTCACTTAATCCTCTCTCTCTCATCTACGGTGATCATCATGTTATAGATAAAGTACACACAATTGTCATGTTTTAATGGTAGCTTTTTATGACGGCTATATATCCTAAAACACATAGTTGAAAGATATACTCATTTGTGTTGCTAGGTCACCCCTCGTAAGGCTAGCGTGGTTTCTCTCACTCCCACATCGTACTCTTTCTTTTTACCCCATATAAAGGATGTTGGGCGGTACTGTGTCACTCAATACCTATGCCTTCTGTCACATTGGCCACCCAGTACCCACATACATCATACTTCATAATGGATAATATTCTAAACACTAGTGCAATGATTTATATTTCGTGTGTGTGACCACATCTCTCTCTTCTATCTACACTTGGTGGTGTCAATCACCTCATGATAAAGATAAACAAGGCATTATGCATAAATCAAACCATCACATGCATCATAGAATATCTCCAAAGTATGACAAGTCACAAAAGATCCAACACAACAGTAAATGCATAACAAATATTATCTCACACCACAATATCCACATGGGAATTACATAGATTACCGTAATCATGTTCAGCAGCTCATACGGTACTAATTAGTGAAACTCAAGAGAGAGGAGAGATACAAAAGTTACCACCACAAACCCTAGTCCAGGGGGTGGACTACTCCCCTTCATCATGGTGATGATGGTGAAGAAGTTCTTGCTGTAGATGTTGATGATGAACACGCGGAGGGGGGTGGAGCCCTCCGGAGGCGATTCCGGCGGCGTTTCCCCCCTCCGATCTTCTCTGGCGGCAGCCTTCTGTCTCTCTGTTTCGTGGTTTTATGTTTCTCCGCGCCTCCCTTCGCGAAACGTCATGGGACCTTTTTTATAGGCGTTTTTAGGTCAAGACGAAGGCGGTGGAGAAAGGATCGACGGCTGCGGAGCCACGAGGGCGAAACGGGGTAGTCCCACGCGGGCACTGTACCTGGCCGCGTGGGCCACCCCTTTTTGCCTTGCGGGCTCCGTTTGCTTGATTCCTTCGCTCCTACGTCTTCTTCCTTCCGAAATAATGACCTCTGTATTTTTCCAGAATTTTATGACGACGTTTGGGTCCCTGAAACATAAAAGGAAAGAAATAGGGTTTTCGGCCTGCGCAGGGTTAATTCCATAAAAATAGGAAACAATTATTTTATTTCCTAAAATCATTAAATAACAGTGGTATAACCCTTATATGATGCAAATATGATTGGAATATAAGTGATAAAGTGCAAAGTTCATGTATGCATTTTACATGCATCAACATCCCCAAGCTTAACCCATGCTCGTCCTCGAGTATGAAGGTGATAAAACTAACATGGACTTTGCAATTTACTACTAACAATGGATATCAAAGATGATTACAATTGCTACATAGAGTCAAATGATTCATTCTTCAAAGGAGTAGCAATATGCAAAACAGTTTATGAAGTGATATCAAGTATTCAATGTAAGGATGTTCCATGATAGTTCACAAAGTATAACATAGAAGCAAGTAGTATGGACATTCTTACTTTTGCATACATGTGGTCCATAGAGTGATGATGAAAATCTGAATATGTTTGGTGGACACTTTGGAAAGATGAATAAGTGAGTAGAGGTAAAGCATGCATAAGTTTCATCTAACCTCCAAACTCTCTACTTAAGTTAATGATTGCAATGTGGTAATACTTGGTGTCAAGCTCTCATTCCCCAATCATAGCATCTTGAATGATTATAGTTTAATGTGAGAGCAAATATGAGTAGTGTGCTTGACAAAGTAAGGTTGGATGTCTCATGCCCCTTGAATACAAGTACCTACACCATGAGTGACAAGGATATACATCTCGGGTACCCTACTGTGAGGGTACCTGGTGCACGTGATGACTAAAAGCCCAACTAGCGAAGATACGACTCGAAGCCCAAGACGAGAGGCCCAACAAGATGAAGTAACTTCCAAGTTTAGAAATAGACATAGTCGGTTTATACTTTCCTTATGTGTAAACTAGGTCGGTTACAAACTCCCGAGACCCAGCCTATTTAAAGGCTGGGAGGGGTGCCGATCTAGGACCAAGCCATACTCGAACCACCAAAGCTCTTGCGAGATCGTCATCTCGCCGGAGCCACCCTGTAACCACATAATCTCCAGCGATCAATAACAGACAAGCAGGAAGTAGGGTCTTTACCTCCACCCGAGGGGCCTGAACCTGGGTAAATCTTTGCCTCTGCTTGTCAGCCGACGAAACTACCAGTACTACCACGTTCTCTCCCCATAATCTCAACCCTAGGTCCTTAACCATGGGATTTGATGAGGGTACACCTCGTCAATTGGCGCCGTCTGTGGGAAAGAATAGTGCTGGACTCGCGGTTTCTTCGGTTCCATCGGAAAACGGCGACTCGCCGATCGGATCTACAAACGGCAACTCGCCGGCTGCATCGACAAACCAGAACTCGCCGACTCAGGCGGCACACGGCAACTCGCCGGCTCACTCGACAAACGGCAACACGCCAGCTTCACCCGCAAAAAGCACATCGGATCCTCTGATGGATTTCGAGCCACACTCGCCAGGATTCCAGGAGGCCTTCTCCGATCTCGAGTCAGGTTTGGGTTTAACCGTTGGTTCGTTCAATTTTTTCGTCAACAAGCTTGGTGTGCAGGACTTGACGGATCCACGCCAACTCGCGACTTTCGCACCCGAGGCTCCATCGGCTGCGACTCCTTCGACTGCGGATCTTTCCGCTGCGTCCATACCATCATCAACCCTCCAAGCCTGTTCATCTGCAACAACCATGTCCACACGAGAGATGCGCGAGCTCATTGAAGAGCTCCAGGGCGAGGAGGCCGAATCAGCATACCGCACAAACGATCCCGAGCTAGATCAACCACTCGAGGATAGTTTCGACTGCGGGATCTCCCTCAGCGACTTCGACGACCTCGAAACTCATATCGACAACCACGTCGACTCCGAGATCTGCGCCAACAACAACCTCGACTCGAGCTCACAACAACCTCGCCGACGCCGAGATGGGCATAGGCGACGAAGACGTCGACTGCGAGATCCGTCCAGACGAACCACTCGATGAACATGCAGGCTCAGACATGAGCCTCGACGAAGATGTCGAGTCTATGACGGGACTCGAAAGTACATACATATGCCCTCGGGTCATACCCCAACAGGTCTATGTGGCCATCGCCGCAGAAACATCAGAAACTGCGGCCAGTCGCAGGCCTACAGAATTTCCGTGCACAGTCACTATGCCGGACGGAGCCACAACCCTCACAATCACTGCTGAGATGGCAGCAAAAGCAGATAAAGTCATCAAGGAGTGCACAATGATGCCAGCAGACGCAACACAAGAAGAGATGTTGACCTTCCAGTACTTCAACTGGCAGGAGTCACTTCGACTGAAGCAGATAAGAGCCACACTCGAAGAACGCAAAAAGCAAGCTAGCTTGTCAAGTGTGCGCAGAAGACAGCTCTCCCTGAGCTCCACCGGGCGAGCAGACACAGGACGCAGATCAAGGTTGTCACACCTCTCGCCAGGCGAGAAGGCGGCACTCACCCGCAACTTAGGCAACTCCTTCATGACATACGACGAGGAAGGACTGCCGGTGCCCAAAACAGCAGCAGGTGCTCTCTACACCGCTGCAGCATACCTGGAGGCAATCAAGCCCCCAGCGGATGACCCCAATGCAAAACTACACCGCCAACAGATCAAATCACTCGCCTTAGCTGCAAAGGCCATACGCCAAGTTCCAAAACTCCAGGTGGGAGTCGAGACCGTGCCCTAGTCGACGCGCCTCGGGAAGAGCATAATCACAGTGGTCGTCGCCACCACTCGAAGGAAAGAAGCGGCTCGCGAAGGCGCAGGTCCAGGAGCAGTCACGCAGATCATACAGTAGCGACTCATACTCGATCGAGAGCCTGAGCCACATGGAGCTCTGTGCTTCACTCGACGCGTCCGCGAGACACGGATGCCCAAAGGTTCAAACTCACATCTGAACAGCCCAAGTACACGGGTCGACAGGAACCTTCCGGGTGGCTGGAAGATTACAGGCTGGCTGTCGCATGCCAGCGAGGCACAACACCACAGCCATGCAGTACATACGACTGATGCTCGAAGGCACAGCCGCGACTGGCTCAAGGCCCTACCTCATCAAATACGACTCGTGGGATCACTTCCGCGATGACTTCATCAAAAACTTCGAGCCTCTGTGTGAGCGCCCAAAAATTCGAGGAGCTGCGGGCCTGCGTTCAGCGTTCAGACGAAGCGTTGAGGTCATACATCAGACGATGGACTGAGATACGTAACTCAGTTGGAGTGGTTTCAGAAGATATGGCCATGGATGTTTTCGTCATGGGCCTCGCCAGGCGAGACCTCAAAGAAGCACTTGGCCGCAAAAAGCCAAAATCTGTAGCCCACCTCCTGCAAATCGCGACTGAGTGGGCAGATGGAGAGGATATGGCACGCACCGCACGCGGGTCCTCACCCCGTGACAAACACGAGAATAGCAGTCGAAGCCATAGAGACTCGTACAGAGATGACCGAAGGCGCAAACGTTCAAAACGTCATTACGACGATGACAGACCCGAATTCATGGCGGCTGGGTTCTCCACACCCCGCAATGATCAGGACAGAAGCGACCGACGGTCGGAAGAGCGAGACAGTCGAGACGACCGGCGAGACAGTCGAGATGATCGGCGAAACAGTCGAGATGATCGACGCGATGGCCAACGCAGTGACAGCTACAAGAGGAAGGATTGGCGCAAGTCACGGGCACAATCTGAGCGATCATTCGAAGAAAAGATGGACGCTGATTGCAGATTCCACCTGTACAAGGGGGACGATGGAAAACTGCGGTCCAACCACTCGATGAGAAACTGCAGGGAGTTCGACCAGATGGCGACTGATTACGTAAATCGCAGAAAGGCAGCAGCCGCACAAGCACCTGCACCCGTGCCTCAGCCAAACAACGTGCCTGTTCTGATGGCACCACCTCCACCACCACAGCCTGCCCCAGGCGGAAATCTCGCGGGTGCCATACAGCCCGTGCCTCGGGTGGACGAACCACAGTACCCTCCGCCCCAAGGGCAGATGTACATGATACAGAAAGGTCGACCTTCCAACAGGGAGCAAAAGCTTCGCACTCGACAGGTAAACATGGCGGTCATGTCACCGCCTGCGGTGACAGAGTACTTAAAGGGATCTGATACTGCAATAAGCTTCAGCAAAGAGGACCACCCTCCGTCGGTTGTTCGACCAGGGCACTCTGCTCTGGTACTCGACGCGCAAATTGGAGGCTACGCCATGTCCAAGGTCTTCATGGATGGTGGGAGCGGCATAAACATCATCTTCGCAGATACGCTCCGCAAAATGAATAGGTCAGTCGAAAACCTGCCAAGATCCTCAAATACCTTCCACGGTATCGTTCCAGGGAAAGCAATAAGCCCAGAGGGCACCATACAACTCGACGTAACGTTCGGGGACAAGCACCACTTCAGGACGAGTCGATTGAGTTCGAAGTGGTCGACTGGAAATCACAATACCATGCTATACTTGGACGCCCGACGTTCGCTCGATTCATGGCGGTGCCACATTACGCATATCTCCAGCTGAAAATGCCTGGACCAAAAGGAGTAATCACAGTCAAGGGGAACTTCCAAAAGTCTGACTCTTGCGACCGAGAATTCAGCAAAATCTCTGAGATGTTTGGCATGGAAGCAACACTCGCCGATCTAGCGGTCTCCAACGATCGAACACTTATGCCAGAACAAAAAGGTGGCAGTCGACAGAGCATTCAGTGCCACCAACGACACAAGATCGCATCAGGTGCACCCGACAGACCCGACCAAGACAGTCAATGTCTCGTCGAGTCTGCCTATCGCATAGGAAAGCGCGCTCGTCGAATTCCTCCGTGAGAACTGGGATATATTTGCATGGTGTCCAGCAGACATGCCAGGTATTCCCAGGGAATTCGCCGAGCACTCTCTCCAGCTACTTCCAGGTGCTAAACCAGTCAAGCAAACAATGCGCCGCATATCGGCCCAAAAAGAACTGCAGTCGAAGCCGAAGTCGACAGGCTACTCGCAGCAGGATTCATCAGAGAGATCAAGAAATCACAATGGGTGGCTAACCCCGTACTTGTAGAAAAGAAGCATACAGACATCCTGCGGATGTGTGTTGATTTTACAGCACTCAATAAGTGCTGTCCAAAGGATCACTTTCCACTACCTCGAATCGACCAGATCGTCGACTCCACCGCCGGGTGCGCTCGCTTATCCTTCCTGGATGCTTACTCGGGTTACCACCAGATAAGGATGAAGGAAGAGGATGAAGAAAAAACGGCGTTCATAACCCCACTCGGGGTCTACTGCTACACCACAATGCCTTTCGGGCTCAAAAACGCAGGCGCAACCTATCAGCGCATGATGCAAGATTGCCTCAAGAAGCAGATTGGGCGAAACGTCCAAGTCTATGTAGATGACATAGTCATCACCACAAGAGAAGAAAGCACGCTACTCGATGACTTGCGGGAGACATTCGCAAACCTCAAGCGCTTCCACATCAAGCTCAACCCGAAGAAGTGCACTTCGGCGTGCCAGCGGGCAACTCCTCGGGTATCTAGTCTCAGCTCGAGGAATCGAGGCGGACCCGGAGAAAATACAGGCCATCTTGACGATGCAAAGGCCTTCAAAGCTCCACGACGTGCAAAAATTGGCGGGTCGAGTAGCAGCGCTCAGTCGATTCATCAGCAAGCTAGGCGAAAAAGCACTCCCGTTCTATCGACTGATGAAGAAAGCAGATAAGTTCGAGTGGACGCCAGAAGCCGAAGCAGCCTTCACGGACCTCAAGCGAGTCCTCACAAGCCCTCCAATCCTCGTAGCACCAAAGGAACGCGAGCCACTATACCTATATGTCTCTGCAACTAACAGGGTGGTAAGCACGTTCTAGTGGTCGAACGCAGGGAGGAGGGGCACGCGCAAAGCATACAACGTCCAGTCTATTACTTGAGTGAAGTACTCTCCACATCAAAGCAGCGGTACCCGCATTATCAGAAACTGGCATACGCCGTGTTCATGTCCTCAAGGAAGCTGACGCATTACTTCTCCGAGCACCCGATCACTGTAATCAGTACTTCAGGGATCGGGGACATCCTCACAAACCCCAATGCAACTGGGCGAGTAGCAAAATGGCTCATCGAGCTAGCTCCAAGAGACATAAGTATGATTACCCGAAGGCCATCAAAGCACAAGTTTTACCCGACTTCCACACCGAGTGGATTGAAGCTCAGCTCCCAGGAGCACCAGATGTGTCCAATTCTTGGACCATGTACTTCGATGGCTCGAAGAAAAACGAAGGCGCAGGCGCAGGTGTCATCCTCATATCACCAAAGGCGACAAGCTCCGCTACATCCTGCAAATGGGATTCGAGTTCCCATCCAATAACGAGCAGAATACGAGCTCTGATACATGGCATGAGGATGGCCAAAGCCCTCGGGTGCACTCGACTGATGATCTACGGCGACTCGAATCTGGTGGTGCAGCAAACAATGAAGGCTTGTGACGCAATCGCAGATAACATGATCGCCTACCGTGACTTGTACAACATCATGGAGGGCAGCTTCGAAGGCTGCGAGTTACGGCACATAGGGCGTGAAAGCAATGAAGAAGCGGATAAGTTAGCCAACATTGGCGCGACCAAAGCTCCAGTGCCACCTGGTGTCTTTTTCGAGCGCATAGAGCATAGATCAATCAAAAAGAAGCGAGAACTCCTGCAACAGCCGCACCAGCCAAGAGCAAAGCACCCAGCACAGAGGACCCACCAGTCGAGGTACTCCTCATCGAGCCAACTTGGACTCAACCTTTCCTCGCATACATACTCCGCGGCGAGGTACCCGAAGACTTCACAGAGTCAAGACGCGTCACTCGACGATCTAAAGCATACACTGTCATCAACGGTGAACTTTACAAACGCAGCATATCAGGTATGTTCCAGCGTTGCATAGCATTTGAAGATGGCCAAGCCATCCTTCGTGATATTCATGCAGGTACTTGCGGGCATCACGCCAGCAGTCGATCACTCGTAGCCAAAGCCTTTCGCGCAGGCTTCTACTGGCCCACAGCACTCAAAGACGCGGAGGACATAGTCAAAAGGTGCATCGGCTGCCAAAAATTTGCCACAAAGCCGCACGCACCCGCATCGGCGTTGAAGACAATACCATTGGCCTGGCCTTTGCCCAGTGGGGGCTCGATATGGTTGGGCCACTCAAAAAATCCTCCCATGGAGGGCATACTCACCTTCTGGTGGCGGTCGACAAGTTCACCAAGTGGATTGAAGCAGTACCCATCACAAGTTCGACTGCCACTACAGCAGTCAATTTCATAAATCCATCATATATCGCTTTGGTGTGCCAAGCAGCATCATCACGGACAACGGTACAAACTTCACGGCTGAGGAGTTCAAATCCTTCTGCAAAGAGCAAGATATCACGCTCAATTATGCATCTGTGGCGCACCCGCAATCAAACGGCCAAGTCGAAAAGGCCAATGGGCTTGTGACAAGTGGATCAAGAAGCGCCTCCTGGTGCCACTCAAAAGGGCTGCGGGTGCTTGGGTAGAAGAGCTTCCGTCTGTGCTATGGAGCCTACGCACAACACCCAATGCCTCAACGCAATTCACTCCATTCTTCATGGTCTACGGCGCAGAGGCAATTCTGCCATCAGACGTAAGGTTCAACGCACCAAGAGTCGAAGCATACAATGAAGAAGATGCAGACGAGGCACTCGAAGACGCAGTCGACTGCTAGAAGAGCGCGTAACACGGCGCTCGCACGCACAGCTATTTATCAGCAGGACCTCCGCAACTATCACAGCCGTCGACTGCGTACCAGGTCCTTCGAGGTTGGCGACCTGGTACTTCGACTGAAGCAAAAGAAGGTGCATAAACTCGCTTCTCCATGGGAAGGACCTTTATCATCACCGAGGTGGTTGGTGGTGGAGCATATAGACTGAAGCACGCGAAGACAGGAGAACTCTCGCATAATCCTTGGAACGTTGCGCAGCTGCGCCGTTTCTATGCTTAGATTGATCAGTCGAACAATGTAATAGGCACATATGTCGGATAGCTGCAGGTTTCAGACGCGCTCTTTTCCTTACCAGGGTACCTAAGGGGACTGGAAGGTTTTTAATGAGGCGGCCTGCAGCTTAACATTCAAAAAAGGAATATAATTCATGATTCCTCATATTTCTCTGCTTACTACTCGCATAAATTGATTTCACAAAATTAGCCTCACCCGAGCACTCGGGGGCTGCGCTATCTCAAAAAGCATGTGTTTCCGCTTGTTCACAACATAATACCCCAGCCGCACTCGAATACTCGGGGGCTGGGTCATAAAAACATACATAAACACAAAAGTGCTAACCCACTCAATTATTCGAGGGTTGAGCCTAGAAGCATCAAGTGAAGCTTCAAGTATTGCAAAAATTCATAACCGCACATAAATAGTCATGGACTGTGCAGCTTATGTTTGATACTCTAAAATATTTCTATCAAGTTCACTCAAAATACACGGGGGCTGGATAGTCCTAATTTTACAGCATGTTGCTTCATACACCCCGCTCAACAGGCTCGGGGGCTGCATACGTGTAAACAAATAATGTACAATAATCACAAGTGTTGCGTTTTACACTTTGGAGTTACTTCCCATACACATAACCTACTCAACAGGTTCTTCCTTGGGTTCAGTCCATTTTTCCTCCTCCTTCAGCACACGATGGATTAGGACCAGTGCGTCCACTCGTGTCTCTTGGTAGTGCTCCTCCATCGGCACAGGACCACCACCTGGTAAGGGTGCGGGTCCCATCGCAATCTTTTCAAATCAAGGTGCGGAAGGTGCGATCGCACAAAGCAAGAGCAACGTTAGCCCGCTAATCAGTTGCTCACGCACAAACTTCTTGATCGCCTTGCCTTTTCGAAATTTCTTCAGCAAAGCCACAAGGCCCTGTGGTTGCTCATTCAAAGGAAACAAAGCTTCGTGGACTCGAAATAAAGCCAGCCTGCAAGTCTCCAGTCGAATGGCTGTGCGCCAAGCACGGTCTAGAAGCCTTACCAAAATGGCACTCTTCTCCCTGTCTGACCAGAAGGGGTGGGCGGAGTACTCAGTGCTACTCGCATGACCATCGAGTCGATCCTGAATTCGTGCCTCCTCCTTTATTGGGTCAGAACAAACACCTGCGCAAAAGCAAAGGGCTCATCATCGCCCAGTCGAGTCACCTTGCTAAGAGGAGATCTCGATGATTCAAAAATGTCTTACATTCGAGTTGCAGATTTATTCTCTCCAACTCCTCAAGCAAAAAGGCTTCTCGCTCTGTAGTTGAGGATGACCTCGACTGCAACTCAGCATACGCATTTTGCGTTTCCTTCAGCTCGCAAGTAACTTCGGAAAGCTTTTGATGAAGAAAGTCCATAATTTTCTGGTCATTAACGCTTCGTGACTTCGAAGAACCGCCCACAACAGGGCCAGTCGATGGTTTAGAAGCTCGGTTCTACAGTCAGAATAATTCAACGCATAAGGAAGCATAAATGAATTCAAACAAAAGGCTCGGGGGCTGCGCCTCCCGATCACTGAAGTTCATGTTTCATAATAAGACAGATACGATGTCTGATAATTTACATATAGCAAAAGCAAAGTGACGCAATTCCTAGACCTAGTCAAACAAAGGGGTCACTGGCTAAGTCGTCGACTTCTTGGAGGAAGTTTTCTTCGCCTGGACCTTGGCTGCCCTTTCTTCAACAGTTGTTACCAGCTGTTGGGCATATGTTTTGGCGGCTTCCATCCAAGTGCCGAGCCCGACGGTTTTGCCATCAGGACCCCGTGGAAACTTCTTTGTGGCTGTGTCAAAATCTGCCTCGACTCCGTGCGCGAGCAACATGAGAAAAGTAGTCTGAGCACCACTTACCATTTGCTCGCGACTGAAGTCAGCAACGGCAGTCCCTTCAGGCTTGAATAGATCAACCAGCTCTGCAAAGGAAGATGGTAGCTCCTCGCCGGGGAAGAAGCTGCCATGGAGGGCACCTAGGGCACTCGCCGCCTGCGTTAGCATCTCCCCTGCTCTGCTACTGGTGGCCTCCGAGACAGCCACACTTTCATCAAGTGAAGTGCCAAGGCTCTGCTTGCCAGTAGCAGTTGGGCCATCCATCACGCCTAGCATAAGGGTAAAATAATCAGCACCATGTATCATAAACCTCAAACATCTAAGGAGCAGAGCAAAAATTCTTACCAGTTAAGCTGGTGCTGGCGGCAGAGAGTCGACCAATCGCCGACTCCTCTCTAACTTCGGCTGTTTTCAGCCTCTTCTCCAGATCAGCCACTCGACGGGTGGCGTTGTTCAAATTTTCTGCCGCTTCAGTGGCGGCCTCTACAAAAACAGATGCACATGATTAGTAGGCTGTAAGAGAAATCACCCTCAACAAGTGGTGATAGCATAAAAAGATACGCACTCTTTGCAACTTCGAGTTGCTGCTGCAGGGTGGCGGCTTCAGTCTCCTTGTGCACATACTGGGCACCAGCCTTCAGCAACTCTCGCACAAACGCCTAAGTACACGACATGGGCAAATTCACAACTCAATAACTGAGTATAGGCAAAAAAATCGCATTTGATTCAAACTTTGGCAAGCGCAAACTTACGTGTTCCAAGAAGGAAGAAGTCGACGCAGGGACACCTGCAGCTGCAGCTCCACTCTCAGTTGCTGCAACCTCCGGCTGGGGTGGCGTGGCTGTGGCTGTAGCGGCAGGAGTCGCCGGGGTAGGCGGCTGCTCTGGTGGCAGCGTCCGTGCAGTGGACGCTGCGCTGCTCTTTTCCGCCGTAGGTGGCGGAGGCATATCCTCATCGGAGGAAACACTGTTTCACACATTATAAGTATACAAGGTGATATTATTCATAACATGACAAAGAAAGTGCACATAGTACTTACTCTTCAGTGAGGTCGCACAATCGACCAGGCGCAAGCACACCCATGCTCGGGCGCGATTTCTTCGGTGGTCGAGGAGGAAGCGAGCGAATCGGAGGAATTTCGAGTGGCGCCGTCATCGACTCCATCTTGTCTTCCTCCTTTTCCTCCGAGTCAGCTGTATCCTCCTCGTCGCGTGACCGCTTTTGCTTGCCCTGCACCTCAGCATCGCCCTCATCGGCTTCTGGCGTGTGTGCGGTGGCGAGTGAAGCCATCTCATCATCAGAATCTACCTCGAGTGGCTCATTGTCTGGGACTGGGCCGCTCTCTGGCAAGGGAGGCATTGACTCAAACATTTGTGACCCTGCACACATAAACAACAAAGATTCAACATCACACATGCATAACATATCAACTGAGATGTAGTATCAATTGTTACCTTTGGCAGAGGGTTGCTGGTCTCATAAGGAGGCACAGGCGAGTTCATCTCGCAGGGATCTTCATCGGTAAGCTTGGTAAGGCTCCTTACCAACTTCTCCGCTTCCGCATCAGATAGCTCCACTGCGCGTGAGCGGGTTGGATCAGAAGCCCCACCATATGCCCACAAAGCGTGCACTCGGGCTCGGAGCGGCTGCACTCGCCTCTTGGCCATAATGGCTAGCAGATGGATCCCTGTGACCTCTCGACCAGCAGTGGTCTGAAGCTTCAGCACCTTCTCCATCAGAATGTCAGCCTCTTCGGCTTCGACTCCGGTCGGCTGGGCGATCCATGATGGCCTCTTCTTCACCAGGGCGTCTGCGTCAAATGCGGGCAACCCGAAGGTTTGGTCGCCAATGGTCACATCCTTGATGTAGAACCACTTCTGGCGCCATCCTTGCACAGATTCCAGGAAGTTGATCTTGAAGTACTCGACATCAGGTCGAGCTTGTACTCCAAAACCACCTGGTCCCTTGGTGCTGTGCTGGCGCTTGACGTTGAAGATGCGGCGGAACAGACCAAAGTGGGGTGCGACGCCCAAGAAGCACTCGCAAAGGACGAAGTAACACGCAATGTGCAAAAGCCCATTGGGCGTGAAATCGTGCAATTGCACTCCATACACGTGCATCAGTGCACGAAGAAAGTTGTGAACAGGGAAGGAGAATCCCCTGTTCACAAAATCAACAAAGCAGACCCGCTCATTGGGGCCTGGGCGCGGGATTACCTCGGCACCGGGGAGGCGAACTTGAGCGGTGTCTTCAGGGATCAGCCCGTCGTTCCGCAGGCCGGTGAGCATCCTCTTGCTGCAGGTGGATTTGGTCCACGCGCCCTTCTCCCTCTTCAAGCCGCTGGCAGCGGCTCCCGCGGCGCTGTCCGCCGATGCAGCACTCCTGCCCCTTCGGGTGGTAGGCTTCGTCATCGCGGTGGTGGTTGCGCAAGTTTTGCTCTGAGGCAATGGCGATGCGAGAGGAGGAAGAAGAAGTAGCGGCGGCGGAGAGCAAATGGCAAGTAAAAACACTATTTACGCCGTCGTCCTCTTTTTAACCTCAAGAGCAAAAGAATCCGCACCGTTGATGCGAGATCGTGGGCGCATAAGCAAATCTAACCGTACACGTGGCAGCCACGGAGGGCAAAACTCATGGCTGACTTATCTCCTTTGCAAAACAGATGTACATTTCGGTGACACTGTATAAAAAGCCGGGTCCTTAGCCAAGGTGCGCTTGTCGTCCGGCATAATTGTTGGTACACAACAACTATGCAATGGATTTGTAAGTTTGTTATTCTGTCTTATGCATCCTTTTGTGTTGTATGTCCTTTATGCTAGATGTATAGTGAGCTAACATGGAGTCATATATTCTCTCTTTGCATTTCAGTGACCACTTTACAAAAGAGGCACCTTCAGTACATCAGCACTCGCTTATTGCACTATGTGCAGAGCATGGTGCTGATCCGTTTAGCTCATTTAAATAAGCTAAATACAAGGTCGGGGACAAAGCGGCGAGTTGATTATATTTTGTCGACACCGTCCAAGAAGAAGATTGAATTCATGAACTCTAACAGCAAGTCATGAAGATAAATTAAGTTGGAAATGACAAGGATAAGTTTAGAGAGGCATAACATAGATAGATTTAGCTAGACATGTCAATGATAGATTTAGAGAGGCATGACAATGAAGATAAGTAATTGGTTGTCTTGTGATGCAATGTATCGGTGACATTTGTTATACCTTATGAATGAATTTGTTAGCCTTTTTGTGCTTCTGCTGTGAAATTTTAAATGTCCAGTGCCAAATCTATTCCTGCTCTAGGCTTATGAAGAAACCTCAATGCAAACGAGCAGAAATAGAATCTCCGTTACTGATGTTCTGACACATCAGAAACGGAGGTTGTGCACAACCGTTGCTAAACCGACGCCTCATCAGTGACGGTTTTTCGCCTCCGTTACCGACGAGGGCCTTCACATCAGTAACGGGGTCGGGGACACGGACCCTTTTTCCGTTTCCGATGTGTCGTTCTGTACTAGTGTAATCAAAGTGTGACGTGTCCATGAAGAAGAGGTATTTCTCCCACTCCATCATCCTAGCTTGCTCCGCCATTTCCAATTTCTTCTCCTCCAATGCCAACCTCCTCTCCTCCGCCGCCACCTTTCTTGCTTCGGTCTCGGCGTGTAGGCTATTCTTCTTTTGCTTCTCCTCTTGCGCCAATTTCCTCTCCTCCATTGCCAACCTTCGTGCTTTCACCATTTCCTCCATGGCGTGCTTGAGATCATCATCTCCTCCTCCTTTCTTCCTCTCTTTTGCTATTTCTGCACCTGTTGGTCTCCTTGGATTTGCATAGTTCACCGAGTTGGGGGTCGGGCTCCTCCTCTTGCCGCCGTCGCTTGATGCTTCATCTTCGTCTAAGTTCAACACTTCTTTAATACTTGGCACCTCTAGAACATCACGCTTCTTCCATTTCTCTTCATCCTTCAACTTCTCATAGCAATGGGACAACACAAATGCTTTCCCTTTCTTCACCTTGCCTTTTTTGTTCTTCTTATCTTCTCCACAGAACAAGTTTTGTGCAATATTGAGCTACACGTTGAAAAGAACAAGTAAGAGCACCTAGTAGCAAAGGAGCAATGATGTGGGTACACAAATGAGACACTTACCCTATCTATTTCATTTGTGCCACTTGGGTTTAGGGCATCAACCGCCGCAATCAGGCGCTTGGGGAGGACGTTCCGCCGCTGCGCACCGGGCGCCTGCGCGACGGCTCCGACAGAGTTCGTCCGTGGCGCCGTGAAAAGGCCGCGCGCGAGCCCCATGCCGGGATTTGGTGCGGCGCCGGCGGCGGAGGTGGTCACGCTCGCACTAGGGTTTGCGGCGGTGCCGACGGAAGAGGGGTCGCGGACGTAGGGAGGGGTCGGAGGAACGCTCGATTGGTCTTCCTTCGCCGGAATTCCGCCGGCGGCACGGCGCGCTAGGCAAAGGCAGGGCGACGGCGGGGAATTTTCCGAGTGGTGGTTGCTCTCTCGCGCGCAATTTGCTTTTGCACCGCGCGCTGGAGCGGCCGCCCCAAATTCAGCGCAACGAGTACCGCTTGGGCCAGCGCGCTGGCCCCTTTTTACCGCGCGTGGACTTTTAGTGCGGCTGCTGGAGACGCCGAAACGGGTGCGCGCGCGATATCGGCGGTTTCTTGGGCGCGCGGCGTTTTTAGCGCTGTTGTTGGAGATGCTCTTAGACTTGAACTTCATTAGCAAACAGGGAATGCATTATTAACACTAAGAGTTTGCAAGGTGTTTTCGTAATTCTAGCATAAATATTTTGTACGTTGCCACTTTGCACGAGATGTCCCAAGTATAGTTCATTTCATTAGTTCTATTTTTTATAACAGGCGCTTTATTAGTCAAAAGTTTTAAGTATTACACTCGACCTCTGCATAACTAGATGCACACAGTCGCCACAAGTTCTCAGCTGAAAGTAAAAAACTAAAGCCGGAAAACAAGTAATCAAGAGAAAAGTGTTGATCGCCTATGACACTGGAGAACCAATCCGTAGATCATAGGCCTAATAATCTATTTTTGCTTATTTCAAACAAGCTTGACATATTTTACTATTTTGACATATGTTTTCAAACTTTTTGCTAGGCATAGATGACTTCGTCCAGACGAGCTGGTCCTCGAGTTCATTTTGCATCACTATAACCAAGAAGAGGAGTCACGAGAGAAGTTACTTATCTCTATACTTTTTTCATCTTCTCCTACTTACTATCACAGAATTTTGTGATGTCTACAAGTAACTTCTGCTGTGTAGTTTGACTTGTATGTGGTAGTCCCTCTCTTCCAAAATGTAGTGTATTAGTTTTACTCAAAGTAATACTTCTTAAAGTTTGACCAAATATACAAAATGTATAACATCAAATAAATATTGTTAGAACAATCAAGTCGGAGGCGACGACGACACATGTTCCCGGTCCATGGTAGGAGGTGATTTGCAGCTCTCAATCAAGTCGAATGCCAGTTGCCTCTGAGATGTTCTTGCTTGGGTCCTCTATTCACTAGTAGGAATATGCCTATAACCACCACGCTACCGCTGACGGACGGTCACGGGCGTCCGCCAACGCTACTACCGTTGGCGGACGGATTATAGTGTATGCCAGCGGTAGTGTCACGCAGACGCCAGCAGGCGGGGCTAACTAGCGCTGGCGGAAGGCTGCAGTGTTCGCCAGCGGTACTTGACTTACCGCTGGCGGACCGTATAATTTGTACGCTAGCGGTAGTTTGCTCAGCTGGGCCCAGGAGCGAGCCAATTAACGCTGGCGGACGCCTTTACTTGTCCGCCAGCGGTACCTGCCTTACCGCTGCCAGGCGCGGCATGCCGTCCTGAAGAAAATTCCTAATACTTGGGGATTATACATCAAATGTGGACTAATCTTTTTGAGAACTAGATGAGTGCCATTTTACACCATATTTTAAGTAATTGGTTCACAAAAAAGTCATTTTTCTCACTTAGAAAAAGAAAAATGATATTTATAAAAATAATTTGAAAACTCCCTTCTGAACCATTGCTTCCTATACCAAGATACACATATTTGTCGAATATGAGAACTTTATCACAAACTATGCCATGGGAATTACCATAACTTGGTCATTTGGCTTACAACTTATAGATGTTTATACATCATAGACCTTTTGTGAAGACTGTTTTTGAACGATTTGTCAAAAATCAAGTTTATCATTTTTCATAGCAACTAGTACACATAAAAGGACTCCATGCCAGATGATATCTTTTTTTGAGGGTTTTTTCACTTTTTTTTTCGAAAAAGGTCAAAATGGCTACCAGGACTATTCATCGAAAGAGGTCAAATTTTATAAAACTATCGATGTTTCTGTGATATAACCACTAGTTGTGTACCTTAAAATGATTTTTTTTTAATTTCAGACCAAACTATCAAACACTTGTAGTTCAAATTTGGATTAATTTTGGAAAATCAACATAAACTCATTTAACTAGGCAAAATTATATAGAAATTAAGAAAATTACTACTATTTAGGAATTATCCATCAAATGTGGACTACTCTTTGTGAGCATTGGCGGGAGAAATAGGCGGGAGCAAGGCGGCGGGAATAAAATGGCGGGAGCAGCGACGGTGGCGAGAGAAAAAGGCGAGAGATATAATGGCGGGAGAAAAAGGCGGGAAAAACTACGGTCTATAATGTGTTTTGAAATGCACACTCAAGTATTTGATTTTTTTCTAAATGCACACATGTGTTTTAAATGTGTTTTGAAATGCAAAAAAGTATTTGAAAAGATAAAGGAAAACAAAAACACAAAACAAAACGGTGGTGGAATCTGATGAAAACTCCACACGCCAGAGCTGAACCAATCAGGAGCAAGTCCCACCATTCCCACGGATCGTGTGTTTTCTTGGAGAGGCTGTGAGCCATTAGATCGAGCAGGTCCGCATTCCGATCTCCTTTCTCTCTCCTCCCTGCTCGCACTCCCACGACTCGATCTCCCACTCACCACACGACTCTCCACCTCCGCATCTCGATCCATTCCCCAACCTCCAACCTCGCCTGCCACCCCTACCTCGCAGCGCGACGGTCCACTCCCGCGCCGGTCCACGCCCTGCTCCCGCCGCCGATGAGGATGGAGCACCGCCGTCGCCACCATCCTTGGAGAGCTGCGGCCGGGGTCGTGCTCTTCCATCTCTCCGAGGCCGTCGATGGAGATGTCGGCCGTGTCGTCCGATTCGTCCGACGGGTGCCCAACCTCCACGCGCCGCCCCGGATGGCCCCAACCTCACGCTGGGCGTTCGGGTTTACCCGGAATTTCGGGTCGGGTAATTCGGGTAAAAATAATTCGAGTTTCCAAACTTGACACCCGATATTTGACTCAAAATACTGCTATCCGACAATTCGGGTACCCGGAATTTCGGATCCGGGTTCGGGTAATCCCGTATTACCCGAAAATACAGAAGAAACAGAAATGACAGAACTTTCTAACTTTATATTCTAGCTGCTCTCTCTCTAGCTGCGCTGCTCCAAGATCTGAAATTTTTCTGTGGCCACCATTCAGATATGCAGTTATTGGATGAAAAAAGTCGGATCTGGAATGAAGCCTTCCAAGATCCAGGAGCAGGGCAATCTGATACGATTTGGATCACAGAATAGAGGAGGAAATCACAGAGTGGAAGGGAAAACCAGAAAAGGACGAAGAAAAATCTCCAGGAGCAAATGCAAGGAGGTCATGAAATCGATTCCTGGACTAGTTGTTGTTGCCTGCCTGAAAACAACGGGCCAGATTACTACCTGCATGGATCGGAACAAGAACTGCATGGATCGGAACAAGAACGGAAACACCACAACAGCCGCAACATGGATGAAGAACACTCAGCTCGCCGCGCCACCCTCCGCCTCCGCGACCGTACTAAATGGGGTAGCGGACGACGGCTGTGGCCTGTGGGCTGTGGCGGCTAGGGCATGGGAGAAGTTGGCCTCCTATATGTGGCGGCTAGGGCATGGGAGACTTGGGAGTGGGACTGTGGGGGGCTGGGACCTGGGAGCACGAGGAGGAGATGTGGGGAATTGGGTTTCGGGAGAGAGAATCGCGTGGGCTGCATATTGCTGGGCTGCGCATGAGCGCATCGCGTGGGCTGCATAGTTTGTTCGGGTTAAACGGGATATTCGGGTTCCGTCGAGTGATACCCGAGATACCTGAACTAATTTCGGGTTTTCAGAAGTGATACCCGAGCAAGTGCTCGGGTTATACGGGTTCGGTTCTGGGTTTTCGGGGTTCGGGTTTCGGGTTTTATGCCCAGCATGACCCCAACCGCGAGCATCCGCCGCCCCTGCTCCGTCCCCACCGAGCGCGTGCGTGTCCGGAGCACGACCCTTCTCCCCGCCACGGCCTCGTGCGCCGCCCCTCTTCCCACGCCGCCCTTCTCCCCGCCTCCTCCGGCCGCGACCCGCGCCTCCGGATCCAGGCCGCCACGTGCTCGTGCGCCGCCCGCCTCGGCCACGGCCTCGAAGCGCTCCAGCCGCGTGCGCCGCCGCCGAGGCCACCCTCCATGCCGCCGTCATCCGCTGCTCAACCGACAGCACGCCTCCACCGTTAGCCGGCGGCGCTGGGTCGGGGCCGCGACACTGAAGGACCAGATTGTAATTTTTGTGTTCTCTGGGGTGTTTGTAACTGCTAATAGATCTGGGTCCTTTTCGCAAAAATGAATGTATTAACGCATTTGTTTTTTTAATTTCTAATTATATACTGCTGGCGGACACAAAACGAGCACGCCAGCGGTAACCACCCTTACAGCTGGCGGACGGCCCGCCCGCCAGTGGTAGTTGCGTATGCATCGCTGGCGGGCGCCTGTTCACCAGCGGTAGCTGATTTCCGTCCGCCAGCGGTAGGCCTTTTTCTACTAGTGATTTTTTTGTCCTGGCAGCGCGACTCCGGACTACTAACCAACCCTATAGGGTGCAAAGTCGGCGGATTTTGGCCTGGAGATTCCCGATGGCGCGCTGTCATGTGCTTGGCAATCAGAGGGCTGGGATAAAGAGCGCAGCTGACAGTGGTGAGATACTGGTGGCCGAGAACGGTAGTCCTGGTGACCCGTGGCAGCAGCAAGGGTGAGAGAGGCGCACGGCGCAGCACTAAGGGGTTGTTATTTTGATGTGATCCAAATTCATATAAAGATAAAGGCTAACTTCGAAGCGAAGCGGAGGCCCGTCGCCGGAGGCTTTGGGCCGTAGCGTTGCCGAGTCGGACTGCAGACGAATTAGGGTTTTACCACCATATATACCTCTTGTAAGCCGCCGGTTGGGATAAGCCAAAGTCACAAGTTGTAAATCCCCGGCGTTTGTAACCTCATCCGATCATAGTGAAGATTTGCTGGCTGGCGCCCATGGTTTTTTTCTCTTCTGTTGTTGGAAGGGTTTTCGACGTTAAATCTCGTGTCCCCGTTGGTTTGATCTTACTTTTCTTCATCGTTTATTTGCATATCGTTTATAACAGGGGCGAGAAAATAGATTGACATTTATGCTTGTCTATTTCTCTGAGGGGGAAGGGGGTGGGGCTATATAAAGCCAATTACAATTGAGGATACATACTCAGACTCTAATTGGAAACAGATGGACTTTTAATTGAAATTTAGTTGGGAGGGTAACATTCTAATTATTCTACAATATTTGCAATATTTTTACATTTATTCAGGAATATCAAGATTAATCATTTTTATGAAAATATAAATATAAATTTGATGAAAATAATGCTACCGATGTTTCAGATTTTTTTTATACATTTAAAGACACAGCCAGCACAAGTGCACAGGCCACTGAGCTAGTTGTATTGCGTATAGCATTTTGCTCTTATGCGTTTTGGGAACATATCTTATTGTTCAAATTTGTTTGACACAATACATATGTAAGAGCACTACTAGCTCTGTGTATTTGATACCCTTTCCTCTGATTCAAATTAATTATCACCAGCACTAGACACTAAAAGCCACTACCTTGGCCTCTGCATTGATCGATGCATATAACCACTCTCTTTCATTATTTCATATTTTATTTATAAAAAAACGTACAGTTCACGGATCAAATACGGGGGACAAGTATTTAATTTGTAGCTTTTTTTTCCACTTGACACACTGTATGGCAGATTATAAAATATTCAAGAAACTCGCAACCGTAAAAGAGAAACATTTCTATAGGTATCACTAGTACTACTCCCTCGAACTAAAACGATGATAAGCATTATGTAATGGAAGGAGTATAACATATGTGTAAAAAAAGAAGGACGCGGGTCAGAAAACCCGGTGAAGTCGAACATTGGTGCAGCATCATCCTAAATAATACAGAAAGTAAGACTAACAGCTCATCAATAAAATTCGTTGTTCTTTGTTCAGGATAACTGATTTTGTCTTGTTCTCAGTTTCTCACTCAATTCTCAAGCTGCTCCATAATACAACCCAATATATTGAATGCTTCTGTTAGATTATGCAATCTTTGTTGCTGGATAGAGTGAGACCGGGAACCCTACAAATTAATCATGACACAATTGTACGTACCTTCTGATTTCAGTTCAGATTAATTTTTGACAAGCATATCATATCAGACAAGAAAGACAAACACCGCCAGATTTGCAAAGTACCCAAAGATCCATGCCGTTCTCTTGTCTCCAGGCAACACTAAAAATCCCCTCGGCAACAAAAAAAGAAAAAGGGAAAATCCTTATCCTCCTCCTACCTACCAGCCACCGTGTGCTTTCATTGCCCATCTATCCACATTAGCTTGCAGGTGTACCGGTTAGGAGATTGGCTCAGTTGACTTCCCATCATTTTATAATTATGATGACGGTACCATCTCTGACCTACTACCCTGACACTTCATCAGTACTAATTAACTAACTTCAAATTGACCAAGTTGATGATTGTCTTTTGTACTGATAACTAACAGATGCAGCCTGCCTAACTTAACAAGATGACAAGTCTGGCATGTGTAATGTCAGTTCTTATTGTTTGCATGAGTAGATCGAAACAGGAGGCGTTGGATGACTAAAACAACCAGTTTCATGCACCAGTTTGAGGTATTGGGGGCAGCGGAGAGCACATGCATCTTCCTATATATGTAAGTGTCTATGTATGTACTGTATGAGGCTATGAGCATAGTATCTTGCTTGTGCAATCAACAAAGTGGAGCCGGCAGCTTTATTCTCCCGAGTGAAATAGCCACAGAAAAGCCAAAGTGCTAATCACTAGTCTTTGTTCCCTGAGAAAGATGACTTGTTTGCTTTCATGTCAAGCCACGGCCACAGATGAGAATCCATTGCTGAGCACCACTCGACAACTCTAGTAGTTACTGTACTTGAAAAACTGAAGAAGATAAATGTTACTTAACTTTTATCAGACCAAAGTAAGCGATTCTCCCTACTAATAGCTGTTCTGCACAGGTGATGTGAAACTGTGTACTTTGGAGCCGATTCTCCCTTGCAATGGAGACGTGCCGATGAACAGATTCGCCGTCTTTCTCCCGGCTCGCATCTCTGGTTGCTTGATTTGTTCAATGGCCACGTTTTGCTCGAGATGGTTAGGGAGCAGAGCAGTGAACAGCACATTAGTACTGTCCGGGGACTCCATCACTGCTCTTTTCTGTCTTGTTTTCTGTTCTGAAGGCTGAAGAAGACAGTCGTACTGTCTCCATCAGGTTTCGCATTTCCTTGTACTAACTCCCAAGTATATTGTACGAATCAATCAGAGCCGAGTGTGCTCTACTTCTACTCTGCTCCTCCTGCGCCTTCCGCGCCACTGCTTTTCTCCGGCAGTCGAATCTTTTTCTTGCTCCTCACCAGTCAGAAATCAGAATCACATCGGTTAATTTGTCATCTTGCTCCCCTCCATCCTCTCTACTGTGCCTTTCTCTGTTGGACGGACTGGATTTCTGTCCCTTCTTCTCTTGATCCGTCCCTATGGCGGAGGAGTTCTTGCCTATATCTTCCGTTGATTCTTCTCTCAGGCGATAGCCATAGGAAGTTCCTCAAGAGGAAGAGGAGGAGCTGAGATGGAGAGCTCCAGCTCGGCTCTGCTCCGTGTTCTCTGCCTCTGCAGCGTCCTGGTGCTCGCCCTCCCGGCCAGACCGGCCAACGTGACCATCGGCGCCCTCTTCACCTTCGACTCCGTCATCGGGAGGTCGGCCAGGGCAGCCATCGACCTCGCCGTCGCCGACGTCAACCGCGACGCCACCGTCCTCAAGGGCACGCACCTCAGCGTCGTCGCGCAGGACACCAAGTGCAGCGGCTTCGTCGGCACCATCCAAGGTACCACCACTCTTCCTCTCGCCACGATCCTCCTACTACTCTTAAAAGTTCTGCGACTTTTGTGATTGGATCAGTGAACAACTAACTGTGGCTACACAATTAATTTGTTCATAGAGATTCCGACTAGTAATCACTGCGAGTTGTTGTATTTGTTTCTCTGTCTGGCCGGTTGACTCTCGTGGCGGTAGAGCCTGCCTAGATATCTTCACATGAGCATTGCATGACGATGTTTTTAATTAAAATAATAGCAAGTGCCTAGTTTTATGTCGACCTAGTACACTGACCGTTGAATCTTGATCCAACGCAGCCTGAATACTATTACCTCTGTTTCAAAATATAAAATATGTTATTAGGCTACTTATTTTAGACTTTTAGCCTACCAAACGTGTTATATTTTGGAATGGAGATAGTAGTTAACATCTTTGAAACTATATACTCTAGTTGGCTTTATATATACTTCTGAACGGAATAACTTTCGTGTAAAAAAAAATACATTTTCAAAATACTCTCGTGGAGGTGGAGAAGCCTGCCTAGATTTGTGCACATGACCTTTGCATGACGATTTTCTATAAAGATAATAGGGAACACTACTCTCTCTGTCACCAACTAAGTGTACTTAGTTTTATCCTAATTCATTTTTTTAAAGTTTAACTAACTTCATAGAAAAATATAGCAAGATTTACAACATCAAATTAATATCACTAGTAATATACAAATTTACTATCATAAATAGTATTATATTTTTATAAAGTTGGTCAAATTTTAAAAAGTTTGACTTAGCATAAAAATGGAAGCACACTTGTTTAGTGACAGGGTGAGTAGAGAGTGCCTACATTTGTGACACGCTGAAAAACGGAACCTCCTATTCCTATACCTATATGACCCCTATTACATGTGTTGCGGAGTCGTCACCTATATGACCCTCCCATTGGTTCCACGACGATCAGCTCACGTATATCTTGTCCAAACAGACCATAAATAAGATATAGTAGTATTTCATAGAAAAGTTCGGGATATACTAGTACATTAGGTGATAAAATTCACAAACTTATATTTTCAAAATAAAAAACATTGAAATTACGAGCAACTTCAACTTTTGTGCTTGTTCTGGCTAGATGTTTGGAAACCTATTAAAGAAAAATATAAATAAATCATTGTGTTTGTATAAAACTTCATGCAGCTCAAAAGTTTGTTGAGATAGTTCATAATTTTTTCATCAGAAATTACCTCCATAGAAAAATAGTTTGCCCTTCATGAAAACATTTATATATCTCGACCGGATTAGTTAATAATAAGAAAATTGTATCCGTTCGAGAATAGAGTTGTTCATGTAATCATGTGTATATAGTCAATAAGAAAAAAAATGTATGTGTAAAATAATAGAATTGTTCATAACTATATAAATAATCCTCGCATGTCAAAAGTTCATATTTCACAGAAAAACATATTCACATTTATAGAAAGGAAAATTTCTAAAATTTATAACAAGATTAATTAAATATAATAAAAATAAATGTTCAAGTATAATTACAGTAATTTTCATGTATTGTAGAAGTAATATCCATGCATGTAAGAAGAAATGTTCACACTTCTCAAAAAGTTATTCAGGCAAGTTAGAATATATGTTTTCATGAAAAGGTATTGACGTATTTTCCCAAAAGTTTATGAAAACAAAGTCAAACTAAATTGATAATAAAAGTAAGAAAAACCAGGAATAAATAAAGGAAATATAATAATAATTAAGAAACTAGAAAAATAAGAAAAAGAGAAATAATAAGAAAGAAAATGAAGAGAATCAAAGCAGGAAGAAATGTGCATAAACAAGTGGAGTGTTGTAAGCTTGAAAATCGGATTAATTTTGTGATCTCTAATGACATAAGATTTGTTATTTTTTGCGCATTCTAAAACTTAACTGGGATTATTATGATATGAGACCATATTAAACTACTATTATTATATTCTTGTTAAATATTAAACTTATGCGTTAAATTGTTAGAGGGGTTAAACATTTGGGTACCCTAAACATTTTCCTCTTGGCAAATGGTAATTAATCAACCATGGAATGGAAGAAGAGCGGAGCTTGAGCAAAACACTGACCAGAGTATTCTTTTCTTTGATGATGTGCAGCGTTGCAGCTGATGGAGAAGAAGGTGGTGGCAGTGGTGGGGCCGCAGTCGTCCGGGATTGCCCACGTGGTGTCGCACGTCGTTAACGAGCTTCACGTCCCTCTGCTCTCCTTTGCCGCCACCGACCCGGCGCTCGCCTCCGGCCAGTACCCCTACTTTGTTCGTGCCATCCGCGGCGACGACTCCTCCCAGATGGCTGCCGTTGCCGACATCGTCACCTACTACGGCTGGAGGGAGGTCACCGTCATCTACGTCGACAACGACTACGGCCGCGGCGGCGTCGACGCACTCGGCGACGCGCTCGAGGCCAAGCGTGGCAAGGTGTCCTTCAAGGCGCCCTTCCCTCCCGACGCCGACGCGGCCACCGTCGTCGAACTGCTCATACAGGTCAGCGTAATGGAGTCCAGGGTGTGCGTCGTCCACGTCAGCCCGGACTCCGGCCTCGCCGTCTTCGCCGCCGCGCGGTCCCTCGGCATGATGGCGTCCGGTTACGTCTGGATCGCTACCGACTGGCTCCCCGCCACCGTAGACTCGACGCGGCCGGCCGATCCCCGGACGATGAGCCTCATCCAGGGGGTGATCACGCTCCGCCAGTACACCCCGGATTCCAGCGTCAAGAGGTCGCTCACGTCGAGGTTCGCCGACGGGCAGCTGAACCGGAGCGCGGCCGTGAACGCGTACGGGCTCTCCGCCTACGACGCCGTGTGGATGGTGGCGCGCGCCATTGACGACTTCCTGGACGACGGGGGAAACATCACCTTCTCGGCCGACCCGAGGCTGCAGCAGGAGACGAACGGAAGCAGCATGCTGCGGCTAGACGCGCTCAGGGTGTTCGACCAGGGGGATCTGCTGCTGCAGAAGGTGATGCTGGCCAACTTCACCGGTGTCACCGGCGACGTGCGGTTCTCCGCGGGCAGCAGGAGCCTGGTAGACCCAGCCTACGAGGTCCTGAACGTCGGCGGCACAGGCGTCCGGCGGGTCGGGTACTGGTCAAATCACTCGCGCCTGTCGGTGGCCGCGCCCACTCCGACTAATAGAAAAAAGGGAAGCATCGAGCAGGGGCTGTACAGCGTGATCTGGCCCGGGGAGACGACGTCGCCGCCGCGCGGGTGGGTGTTCCCGAACAACGGCCGACCGCTGAGGATCGGCGTGCCGTACCGTACGACGTACAAGCAGTTCGTGTCCAAGGACAGCAACCCCGACGGCGCGAGCGGGTATTGCATTGACGTCTTCAAGGCCGCGGTGGCGCTGCTACCGTACCCTGTCCCCGTGTCCTTCATCCTCTTCGGCGACGGTGTCAAGAACCCCAGTTACAGCGAGCTCGTGAGCAAGGTGGCGGACAACTACTTCGACGCTGCGGTGGGCGACGTGTCCATCGTGACGAATCGAACGCGGGTGGTAGACTTCACGCAGCCGTATGTGGAGTCCGGGCTGGTGATCGTGTCGCCGGTGAAGGAGAAGAGCTCCAACGCGTGGGCCTTCCTCAAGCCATTCACCCTCGGGATGTGGGCGGTAACCGGCGCCTTCTTCCTCTTCATCGGCGCCGTCATCTGGGTCCTCGAGCACCGGTTCAACCCGGAGTTCCGCGGATCCCCACGCAAGCAGCTCACGACCATCTTTTGGTTCAGCTTTTCCACAATGTTCTTCGCACACAGTACGTGATAAGTTTCTTCTTCCATCGATCAGTATCCATTTCATTCTAAACGAGAAGCGTCGATGACCTAACAATGGCTGCTTGATATTGCAGGGGAGAACACCAAGAGCTCGCTGGGTCGTTTCGTGCTCCTCATCTGGCTGTTCGTGGTGCTGATCATAACCTCGAGCTACACGGCTAGCCTGACGTCGATCCTGACGGTGCAGCAGTTGTCGACAGGGATCCAGGGGCTGGACGGACTCCTCGCCAGCACCGACCCCATCGGCTACCAGGTCGGATCCTTCGCCAAGAGTTACATGATGAAGGAGCTCAACGTGCCGGAGTCCCGACTCAGGGAACTCAACATCGACCAGTACGCCACCAGCCTCCAGCTCGGCCCGCACAACGGCGGCGTCGCGGCCATCGTCGACGAGCTCCCCTACGTCGATCTCTTCCTCTCCACCAACTGCCAGTTCAAGACCGTCGGGCAAGAATTCACCAAGAGCGGATGGGGATTCGTAAGCATCCAAATACTCTCTGCTTTCGGCATTCATGGCTCTGCTTTCTTCTTCGGTCCCTTCTGAAGTTCTGATTCAGTTCATCGACCGATGCTTATTAGGCGTTCCAGCGGGACTCGCCTCTGGCCGTGGACCTGTCGACTGCGATCCTGACGCTGTCGGAGAACGGCGACCTGCAGCGGATCCACGACAAGTGGCTCAGCACGGGGCAGTGCGCGTCGTCGCAGGGCACCGACGTCGTCACCGCCGACAGGCTGAACCTCAGCAGCTTCTGGGGCCTCTTCCTCATCTCCGGCGTCGCGTGCTTCATCGCGCTGCTCGTCTTCTTCACCAGGATACTGTGCCAGTACGAGAAGTACAACAGGGGCGACGACGAGGTGCCGGAGGAGGTGTCTCCGGTGAGGCGGCCGGAGCGGCTGAGGAGCATCAGGGATCTGATGACGTTCCTGGACATGAAGGAGGAGGAGGTCAAGAGGGCCCTCAGGAGGAAGGCGAGTGACGACCGCCGGGATAGGTCCATCGGCAGCTCCGGCGGGGCTTCCTCCTTGTCCCCGTCCACGGACCACGGTGGTGTAGCCAGCTGCTCTCTTCCGGTAGCGTAAATCGATTAACGATGATGTTTGATCTGACAAGCTGCGGTGCAAAGGAAGCTAGGTGCAGCTGCTGAAATGGTACCGTTATGTAATTACTGATTAGGCAGTGATGATATACGTACTCTTACAACAGCACTAAACTGATGATGGTATAGGTAGTTAGATTTTAACTCCTGCTACAAGACTTCAATTTATGAAGAATGGGAGTAATTTTTGTTTTGCTTCTTGCAGACAAGGGAGACAGTTGAAGTTCATTCCTTTTTGGTGGACTCGCTGAAAATTTACACTTTTGCTATTTGACACCAAAGTGTTTTCATTTCGTGAGCACTCGATTTTTTTGTCTATTGCATGCATGGTAGATCTATTAATTAGGCCACTTGCTTTTTTTTGTGTATCAACATCTTTTGTGGCACAAATTACAACTCATTTACACTAGTATTTACCATGTAAATTACTAGCCCACTATCAATGTAAATTACACGTATATAAATTGTTAACACGTATATACATTGTAAATTAAATGTATATAAACTTTAAATTACATGTAAAAATATCAAATTTTGGTCAAATAGTAAACAATCGAGTGCCAACGGGTCATCTTATGATTGGACACAACTCGATCTGTCGAGTGCCAAAGAAACTGTCCCATAATTTATTTTCTTAAACGAGGTCACACTACAAGGAAACAGCTAATAGCCGGCTTGTAATCACCGGCGGGCCACCCAAACCCCACGCCGGTGATCTGCTAGGACCAAATTCCGCAGCTAATCACCGGCGTGGTAAAATTTCCACGCCAGTGAATAATGGTAATCACCGGCGTGTCCTTCTGAGCGCCACGCCGGTTATATGTGGGCCCAAAAATCTTGCCACGGTAAAACATGTTACCGGCGTGGGACGACCAAGACACGCCGGTAACTTCCGGTGTAATCACCGGCGTGGCTACTAGAGCACACGCCGGTAATTGTGTATGGTCTGCCGCGCGATACGGACCCAGCAAATCACTGGCGTGGCTTTTGTCCACACGCCGTAATTCGTTTGAGGTTACTGGCGTGGCTTTTGTCCACCACGCCGGTAATTTGCGATGTGAAAATTCTGTAGCCATGTGACCACCTTTCCCCACCACTCACTTTACTCTTTACCTCTTTGGATCTATCTTCTTCCTCCTTGGTTCTTCTTCTTTTTTACTCTCTCCTCCCACACTCCAAGTAAGGTAAATTAATCTCTCTCCTCCACTAACTCTCTCCCCCCCACTTACTCTCTCTCTTCTCTCTCCACCAATCACTTTCTTAATTACTTGGCCAACACTCACTAACTCTCTAATTAATTGAACTCCCCCTCTCCAGGTTTACTAATGGAAGATACATTGGAGTGGAGCTAGCTAGTTACTTGGGTGTTCTACTACTTGTGGTAACATCTCTATCTCCGACTCGATCATTACTAGTTATCGCATATATATATTTGGGTTGGAGCCATATTTCGGCCATGCATTTATTATCTTGTTCATGTGTGGTTGGAACCGAATTCGGCCATGCATTTATGGTCATGAAGATGTATATTCGGTGGTGTGTGTTGTTTCTCATGCAGGAAAATGAGTGCCAATGTTTTGACGAAACGACATTTCGTCAAATTTCTGGCACTCAATACGTCCCATTTTTAGCAAAGGTCATGCCGAATTTTTCTATTTTAGTTTAATTCGTGTACCTATTTGTGTAGGCATCGATGGCGGTGAACATGGACAATCGAGGTGTAGTCGCAACTGCGTATTCGGAAACGGCGGTGAAGAAAATGTACGATAGGAAGGAAAGCGTTATTCCATGCCCTTGTCGTAAATGCGAGAACACACTTATGTTTGACCCCTTCGGAGAAACTTTGTTGTCGCATTTGCTCAAAAGTGGTTTCATGGAAGGCTATGAGTTGGTGCCAGATGAGGGTGATGATGACATAAATGAGAATATGCCCGATGCCGAGGAATGGTCGTCGTCGGACGATGATGAAGAAGGGGAAACATTGACGTCGATGATGATCATGGTGATGATGTCGGGCCTGAAGAAGATGAGATGGGCACGCAAAGCTCGTTAGCAACAAAGTTGGATGACCCATATCTTCAAGAGTTGCTTCGTAAGAAGACGACTAATGAACGTGCTGCGTGTAGGGAGGCAAAAAACTGGAGCAACTGTCAATAGACTCAAAAAATCCTTTGTACGAAGGTAGCAGTCCCGAGTACAACAGTCTGGACGTGACGCTTAAACTTCTTGACATCAAGGCGAAAACAAAAGCCACCGATAAATGCCTCGATATGATTTTAGAGTATGTGCACGATTTTTTACCCAAAGGGAACAAATTGCCTCAGAATGTCGAAGAGGCTAAGAAAGTCGTATGCCCTCTTGATTTGCCGCACACTAGATATCACGCGTGCATCAATGATTGCATCATCTATCAGAACGAGCACGCGAATAGTTTAGTGTGTCCAGAGTGCGGTCACTCCCGTTACAAGCGTGGAAAGAAGAGTCCTCAGAAGGTTGTATGGTACTTTCCTCTCATTCCTCGTTTGCAACGCTATTACCAGGACAAGAAAGAAGCAGAGCTAATGCGTTAGCACAAGGAAAGGACAAAGGAAAAAGTAAGTGATAACATGCTAAGACACCGAGCGGATGGTTTGCAGTGGAAAAAGGTTGACTATAAGAACAAAGAGTTCGCGGATGAGGTAAGGAACTTGAGGTTGGGCCTTAGTACGGATGAACTAAATCCGTTTGGCAACCAGAGCACAAATCACAGCACGTGGCCCGTGTTTATATGGATGTACAACTTGCCCCCTTGGTTGTGCATGAAGAGAAAATACATACACATGGTTATGCTAATCCAAGGGCCAACACAACTTGCCCCCTTGGTTGTGCATGTAGCGATATTAACATGTACATGTAGCTGGTAAAGGAGGAGCTAGACACGTTATGGGATAAGAAAGGTGTCAGTACATGGGACGCCTACAAAGAAGAATATTTCGATATGAGAGCCGTGTTGATGACGATGGTACAAGACTTTCCGTGGTTAGGGTATGTGTCTTGCCAGGTGTGCCACGGACACTACGCATGTGTCAAATGTATGGACGAGACAGCTTACCGCCAGCTATCAAAATTGGGGTCCTGTAAAACCGTGTACCAGGGTCATCGGAGGTGGCTTGACCCGAATGACGAGTGGAGAAAAAGAAAAGAACTGTTCGACAATACAGTTGAGACCCAAGGACCGCCACGTCCGAGAAAAAGAACAGAGATTCTTCAAATGTTGAACAATTGGAAGGAGTGTCCTTTGCCAGGAAAGAAACGAAAGGCACCTGAGCCTCTTTGCAGAACATGGAAAAGGAAGTCTGTTTTTTGGGACTTGCCCTACTGGCCACTTCTTGATACGCCACATTCTCTTGATTCAATGCATATCATTAAGAACGTGACCGAGAGTATGTTGGGCACATTGTTCATGATGGCAGAAAAGGGTAAAGATGGACCAAAGGCAAGAATGGATTTGGAAAAACTAGGCATCAAGGGTGATCTTCATGTATCAAAGAAGATGAAATTAGATCTGAGACACAGGAGACAGCTGTCACGAGCCAAAAGGGCACGAAAAACAAAGAGCGTATTCCCCCCGCTTGCTTCACTCTTACTCCAGCAGAGTTGAAACAAGTTTTTGAGTGTCTTTACGACATCAAAGTAACAACCGGCTACTCGGGCTCCATACGTAGATTTCTAGACATGAAGAAACACAGATTCAGTGGGATGAGTCTCATGACTGTCACGTGATGATGACACAGTTACTTCTAGTTGCACTTAGAGGTGTAATGGACAATCACGTCCGTGACACAGTTCTTGACCTCTGTAATGTCTTGGACGTTATATCTCGAAAGTGTATCAGTAAGAAGCGTCTCAAAAGGCTACAAGAAGAAATAGTGACTATACTATGTGAGCTTGAGATATACTTCCCGCCTTCGATGTTCGACGTGATGTTGCATCTGCTTGTCCATATTGTTTCTGAGATCGAAGATCTCGGGCCTGCTTTTTTGTGCAACATGTTCCCGTTTGAAAGGCTGAATGGGTCGGTGAAGGGCTTCGTTCATAACAGGGCACATCTGGATGGAAGCATCGTTCAGGGATATCTAACTGAGGAGTGCATCTCTTTCTGCAACAACTACATGGACATCAATAACCTAATGATGTGCCCGCCAATAAGCACTTTGACAAGCTCTGTGGGGCTGATCACTCGACTCTAAAGAAGGCGTTACATGTGGGCCATTTAAACCGATGCGACGACTTTGAACGAGCGCACATGGTTTACTTACAACACGTGAATGTGCTGGATGATTGGTTGGAGAAGCATAAAATGACAATAATTGAAAAGTATGCACTTCTTGGGAAGACGAAGACGGAAGACCAGATTAGTAAAGAGCATAACCAGACCTTCGTGGCTTGGTTAAAGAATACCGTTAGGAACAATCCATTGTCAGTGAATGATGAAAATGCAGAGACCATATACACCTTATCACAAGGCCCTGCACACAATGTCATGTCTTATCAAGCATATGATATGGACGGATTCACATACTATACGCACTAGTAGGAAAACGGCTATAGGTGGAACCACTTTTTGTGGCGCACCAAATAGCCATGCGCCACAGAAATATTTCTGTGGCGCATACTTTTGCATGCGCCACAGAAATTTGGATTTCTGTGGCGCAGAAAAACCACATGCGCCACAAAAATGTGTATTTCTGTGGCGCATATTGCTATATGCGCCAATATGAGCCACAAAAATACACATTTCTGTGGCGCATGTGGGTGTGCGCCACAGAAATGTGTATTTCTGTGGCGCACATCGAAATGGCGCATATTGCTATATGCGCCACAAAAGTTTCAAAAGGAAATTCAAATTTTTCAAAAAATCCAAAAAAATCAAAAAATTCAAAAAATCCAAAAAAATCAAAATATCCAGAAAACTTCAAAAAATCCAAAAGAATTCAACAAATCAAAAAAAAATATGAAAATTTAAGAAAAAATGTAATTTTTTTAAAATGACAAAAAAAATCGCGAAATTCTAAATTTTTAGAAATTTCAAAAAAAAACTATTTTTTTTGTCTTTAAAAAAATACATTTTTTCTTAAATTTTCAATTTTTTGGATTTTTTGAATTTTTTTAGATTTTTTGGAATTTTTTGAAAATTTTGAATTTTCTTTTGAAACTTTTGAAGTTTTTGATTTTTTTCGAAATTTAAAAACACACATATATATACATACCACACATAAACTACACACACATCTACACACATATATACACATACAAGGATTAAGAGGGTTGATATGATACTTATAAAAATAAGAAATTTAGTAGCATAAGGGTAGTTGAACTGAGTAGAACTTAGAAGTTAAGCGTGCTTAGATTGGAGCAATTTGAGGATGAGTGACCTAGCGGGAAGTCATCATTTGAGATAGGTTAAAAAAATCAAAAAATTCAAATATTTAGGTTTTCCAAAAAAATTCGTTTTTTCCTGAATTTTTTTTCGAATTTTTCTGATTTTTTTTTGAATTTTTTGAGAATTCTAGGCGCATATCTTGTGGATGCGCCACAGAAATGTGAGAATTCTGTGGCGTATGTGCCCGCGCGCCACAGAATTACAATTTAGTGGCGTGTTATCTGTGGCGCACCCACCATGCGCCACAGAATTCTTTTTCGGTGCGCCACAGAATAGGTAGTTTCCTAGTAGTGACGGAGGCCAAAGACAAAAATAGTGTGTGCCAGAACTCTGGGGGTAACTATGGAATCAGAGATCGGTGGTGTGAACCGAAGATACTACGGAAGGATCGAACAAATCTGGGAACTTAACTACGCGGGAGACTATAAGGTGGCGATGTTCCACGTCAGATGGGCAAAGAATATCGACTATGAAGATCATGGTTTCGTTACCATGACTATACCCGAAGCGCAACTGTCGTGGTATTTCGCACGGCAGTGCCATCAGGGGATGACTTCTTGCATGGGGACTCAGGTGGTGTACGATGGCGTACGCACGGGATCGGATATGAGCAAGGTTGACACCGAGACATACCCAGGTTCAGGGCCCTCGTGTGGAGGTAACAACCCTACTCCTGCCTAGTTGTGTACAAAGGGATCACACGGGCTACAATGGTGCTCCTTGAGCTGTATACAGTGTTATCTTCCTTGGTGAGGGCTATGGGGGGTAATGAGGCAATCTAGGTTCCAACCCTCCAACAGGAAAACCCGGCTCCACTTATATAGTGCGAGGAGCCGGCACACAGAATTACACGACCAGCTGCCGGGTTGCCGGATGGTCTTCGCGTGTGGGACTGTGCCACCATCCATGAGATGGCACTGAAGGCCTGCAGGCTAGTCTGCTCCTCCCGTCCCGTCGAGGTAGGCTGCAGAGGGGATATGTAATATCTTATTGTAATGGGGACTTGAATCCATTTTGTAGATCAACTACTACTACTTTTGAATATGTAATATCGTATTGTACTAGAACTTTAATCCATTTTATTGCCTATTTATTTTAATTTTACTATCTATTTCACAGGACATATACATGCCCCGCTCGTATATGTAACCCTAATTCCCTCTCGCTCACGCTCCTCTCCAAATCGTGCCGCCGCCTCCGTCCACCTCGCCCCGTCCCCGCCCACGACGACCTCCCCTCTCGCTCCCCGCCGCCGCCTCGTTCACCTCGCCCCGTCCCCGCCTGCGACGACCTCCCCTCTCGCCCCCGTCGCCGCCTCCGTCCACCTTTCCTCGTCCCCGCCCGCGACGACCTCTCCTCGCTCCCCGTCCTAGCCACCGCCGCCTCCGTCCACCTCGACTCCGTCCACCTCGCCCGTGTCAACGTTGACCCGTCCCCGCCTCCGTCAACGCCGCCAGGTCCCCGTCTCCGTCGACCTCGCCCCATCCCGGCCTGCGTCGACGCCGCGTCGTCCCCGCCCGCATCGACCTCGCTCCGTCCCGGCCTCCACCGCGCCGGTGATTTTTAGATGATTTAAATGTTTAGTTAGTTGATTTAGATGTGTAGTTTTAGATGTCTAGTTAGTTGATTTAGATGTCTAGATAGTTGATCTAGATGTGTAGTTTTAGATGTGTACTTTTAAATGACTAACATGTGTAGTTTTAGATGATTAATTGTGTAGTTTTAGATATGTAGTTTTAAATGATTAACATGTGTAGTTTTAGACGACTTAAATGTTTAGTTAGTTGATTTAGATGTGTAGTTTTAGATGATTAACATGTATATATATTTTTAAATATTAAGATGTGTAGTTTTAGATGATTTAGATGTGTAGTTAGTTCATACATCTCATGCTTGTTTAGTTTTGTCTTTTGTAAATGCCAATGATTCAAATATTGTGGCACACGATTTTGGGGGTGGTGCAAGTGAGCCTTGTGATATGCATGAAAATACTTCTGTGCATCCTACTTGGCTCGCTTGCATCATCCCTGTCATTTGTGTGTCCAATCTAATTATATGAGGCATGATTTCTAGTTCATGTATATTTTGCAACTTGTTATATTGTAATTCATGGATTATTTCTAATTGTTTACATTGTAGAATTTATATTTTCCACTCTTTTAATGATTTGACTGTTATATGTATATGAAAGTGCATGTGCCCTCATGTGTGGTTTTGGTAATAATTAATGACAATCTCTATGGACTAATGGTTGCATTGAGCTATCCTTGTAGGGCTTGTCCATTGGCAATGCTTGAACATCATGTGTTGGTATCAAGATTGAAAGAAGATAAAGTGATGACCAAAGCAATATTCAAGTCATCCCGTATATATCAAGAGAAGAAGATGAAGTGCAAGTTCAAGAGAAGCATCTCGAAGAAATCATATGCTTGAAGCTTGTCACTCATTTGGAGATAATGATCAAGTGAAGATGTGTCTCTAAGAGAGGCTGTCCCATATTGGTGTATGGGGGAGCGATATGTGAGTCTTCACCAAGCAAAGCGCAATCAATAAAGATGATATGGGGGAGCGATATGTGAGTCTTCACCAAGCAAAGCACAATCAAGAAAGGTGGTCCACTTGAAGAGATCAAGATCGTCATCATCTATCTCAAGTAGAATGCGCAAGGCAAAGGTATGATCTTGATAGGGTTTCTATTTTACCGGTCTCATGGTGTTAGTGGGAGACCGGGTTATAGGATAGACGGCGTACTATCAAGAGGGACCCTCAAGTGAGTAACTTGATCGCATCTTTGTGGAGAGCTCAAACCTTTGCATACTTGGCATATCATCTTTCTTGGTTCTTATTTGGCTTTTATCCACGTATGAATTTAGATCTTGTGTTCATCTCCATACCAAGCTCTAGTTCATCAAAAAACGGATTTGATATGAATATCTTGTTGCGTTATTGATATTGGAGGATTTACCGTTGTTCCTTTTTAGAGAGGTTTACCTTTCTACATTTGGTTTTATCCTCCCTTGTTGTACTATGATGTTTCTCTGCATGATCTTGAAGAGTTCTTCGTTGCGATTCCAACGAGCCCAAGATCATCGAAATCGGAGTCCGGATGAAAAAGTTATTGCAGTTTTCGTTTTGTTGTTTCTGTCATTTTTCTGAAAACCAGATATTCCAGTCCTTCTGGAAATATCCAGTTGGAAATATCCGGCTACCATCAGAAGGTTTCAACAGTTGCGCGGCTCTCTGGTTTGGGGCGGAAATTCCGGTCCAAACTTGAACCGGAATATTGGTTCCCCGTTTTTCCTGCAACTACTCTATTTCGTGGGGCCCTATAAAAGGCCCCCTTCTTTCCCAAAGAGACAAGCTCTTGAGCATGAAAAGCCCCCCATTGTTGACCTTCTTGAGCTTGGATTTCTCTCTATTCCTCCATGATTCTTGCCTCCAATTAGAGGGAAAAGAGAGAGGAGATCTAGATCTACATTTCCACCAATCCATCTCTCCTCTAAGTGAGGGGAACCCTTTGGATCTAGATCTTGGAGTTCCATTTGTTGTGTTCTTCTTTGTTCTTCCTCTCTTCTCCCCCCATAAGCATTAGTTGCTTTTGGTGGGATTTGAGAGTGAAGAATTTGAGCACTTGTGCTCTTGCCATTGCATTGTGCATCGGTTTGTGCTTTCCACGAGGATTCGTGGAAGTTGAAAGTTTGTGAGCTTGTTACTCTTGAGTCTTTGGACCCTAGATGCCTTTTGTGGTGGTTGAGACCTTTTGTGGTCACTTGGGAGCTCCCAATCCTTTTGTGGGTTGTGTGCCTCAAGATTGTTGTAAAGGCTCCGGATTCCGCCTTGAAGGATTCCGATAGTGGAAGGTGAACCGAGCTTTTGAGCAAGGTTCATCGGAGAATAAGGTGAGGCCATTTGTTGCGTTTGAGTTTGAAACTCACACCCCTCCAACGAGACGTACTCCCCTAAAAAGTAGGAACTCGGTAATACATCATCTTCGCGTGCCTCGGTTATTTCTATACCCGAGCTCTTTACTTATGCAATTTACTTGTGATAGCCTTCGTGCTTGAAGTCTTATATTTTGCTATCACTTTGTTGCTTGTCTTGCTTAGCATAAGTTGTTGGTGCACATAGGTGAGCCTAGTATATTTAGGTTGTTGGCTTGTTAATTAAACACTAGTTTTATTCCGCAATTATCAAGCCTAAACCGGAAAAGTTTTAAATCGCCTATTCACCCCCCTCTAGGCGACATCATTATCCTTTCAATTGGTATCAGAGTCTCGGCTCTCTTTTTGGGCTTTACCACCTAGAGAGTAAAGATGTCGCTTAGAGAATTAGTGCACGATCCCACTTTCATATTCGATGGCACAAATTATGATGTTTGGAAAATTCGCATGCTTAATCTTTTTAGGGACATGGGTCCAAATTATATTGAGAGAATTGTAGATGTGGATTATTCTCCTCCAAAGGATTCCCAAGAATTATCTTTAGAGGATGAGGAAAACTCTCATCTCGATACTCAAGTATCTAATGGTCTCATCCATGTTTTGAGCGATGTAGTTCTTGATTCAATCATGCCTTTTCGGAACGCTCATGAGTTTTGGACTAAGCTTCAAGATAAATATGAAATGTCCAACATAACTGAGGATGATTGTTCTCCCTCCACATCCGGCCGTGACGAGTTCACAACTTCTTCCACTTCACCAACATGTGATTTGTCACGAGGTAATGATATGGTGAGTGGTGATAGAAATTTTTTGTTGATGGCGAATATTCTATTGACTATACTTCATCTCTATCTCATTGCAATGTTCTATCTTTGGACTTAAACACTTCTAGCACTCCAAATGTTTTACATGCTAGTGTTGCTAGTCCTTGCATATCATGTAATAGTTGCTTAACTAAATCTCATGGTGATATGCTTCCTATATCTTGTTTCCATGAAACCAACGCTTCCATATCCTCTATTACTTGTGTGACTAACAATGTAGAGGAAACCCAACATTTGTTGGAACAAGACATGTACCTCAATGGTGCTTCAAGTAATTCTTCATCATCATCGTCCATTTCTCACTTTTGCCTTATGGCTAGGGATTCAAAGGTATCTCCACCTTTGGAACCCTCTACATCTTGTATGATGAGGATGAGGATTATTATGGTTTAAAATATAATGATGCCGACTCCTTAAAAGAGAAAGGTGAGATGGTATTTTGTGCTCTCCCTCAAGGTAGTAAAGCTATCTCCCCTTTATGTGAAATTTTGACTTATGCTATTAAGAGTTGCGAAGTCATTGAAGAAAAGGGTAGACTTGAAAGAGAATATGCTATGAAATTGCGAAGTCATTGAAGAAAAGAGCTCGAGTGTCTCTTGAGGAGAAACTTGAATCTCTTGATGAAACAAATGATCTTATTATTGCTAAAATCATTAAGGAAAGAGATCATGCTATTGCTAAATATAAAGTGCTTAAAAAGGAAAAAGTTGAATTTGGTGTTGGAAATGCAAACTAATTGAGGACATAGAGAGACTTGACAAAGCTCACAAGGCTTTAGAAAGTGAACACTCTCTCCTTATCAAGTCTCATGATCAACTCCAAACTAAACTATATAAGAATGATGAGCTTGCCAAGTTTCCTTCTTCCTTGTCTAATATTGATGATGCTTGTGCTACTAACTCCATTTCTCGTGACGCATCTATTTTGAAGGAGAATGTTGAGCTAAGGGCTCAACTTGAGTTGCTAACTAGCAAGTATGGGAAATTGGAAGAAAGTCATGAAAAGCTCTCTAGATCTAATGCGGATCTTCTAGCATCCCATGCGAAGCTAAAGTTAGCTCATGAGGCTATCACTACAAAGGTAACATCTTGTGAGCCTCATGTGGACAATGGCACAACCTCTACTCTAAATGTTTTATTGCCATGTGCTAGTCCTAGTGATTCATCCTCTCATACTATTGATAAATCTTGTGATGAATTACTTTCCTTGCCTTGTTGCTCTAACAATAAAGCTTCTACTTCCTCTAGTGTTTGTATTGATACTAACCATGTAGAGGAATTAAAAGAGCTCAAGCCCAAGTCACTTCTTTGAAGAAAGACTTGGAAAAGTGTCACGTTGGGAAGTCTACACTTGACAATATGTTGAGTGTGCAAAGACATCCCAATGACGAGAGTGGATTTGGATTCAACTCCAATAACAAGAACAAGTCCAAGTATAACAAGAATACAAAGGGTCAAGAACAAGTTAAAGATTTAACCAAGATTGTTTGCTTCAAGTGCAAAGTTGAAGGGCACCATGTTAGATCTTGCCCTTTGAAGAAGAAGTCCCTTAGTGATAAGCAGGGAAGAGGCCTCAAGCTCAAACTCAAGTTCCTCAAGTTGAAGAACGGCCACTTCCCAAGAAGAATCAAGTTATTCCTCCTCAAGTTGAGATTTCAACTAAGAAGAAGGGAAAAAGGCAATGTTGCTACTTATGCCGTGAGAAGGGTCACTTTGCTTCTTCAAGCACTAGTGGTACCTTATCCAACCCTATCATAATTAATAATGTTTATTCTCTTAGGAAGGATAAGGTTGGCAATATGTTTGCCAAATATGTTGGTACTCAAAGTGGTGTCAAGAAAAGCACCATTTGGGTTGCCAAGCCTATTGTGACTAACCTCTTAGGACCCAACTTGGTTGGGAACAACAAGGTAAAACTTGATCAATACGTGTTGTCGGAGGACATTGGAGACTTGGCTACATCATGAAGAATTAAGGGACCTTCATCAATTATATTATCTCAAGCCAAGTCATTTGGATTATATTGTCCTATCTCATATCCTATGTTCCTCCTTGCGTAACTTGAATTTAAATCATATATACATTGAATGTTACTTGCACCCTTGCATGTGTTAGGTTTTGTACCTTGCTAGTGTTTGTATGTGTTGTGCTCTCTACTTACTTATCTTGAGTAATTGATGTTTACGCACGCTTCTATTCTTGTAGACAGTGTTGGGCCTCCAAGTGCAGAGGTTTGTAGGACAGCAGCAAACTTCCCTTAAGTGAGTAACCCAAGGTTTATCGAACTCAGGGAGATAGAGGTCAAAATATCCCTCTCAAGCAACCCTGCAATTAAGATACAAGAAGTCTCTTGTGTTCCCAACACACCCAATACACTTGTCAGGTGTATAGGTGCACTAGTTCGGCGAAGAGATAGTAAAATGCAGGTGATATAGATATTAACAAGTGGTATATGTAGTCTGTGATAAAAATGGCAGCGAGCGAACATGCAGCAGAACTAGAAATAAACGGTGTTTCTATGCTTGGAAAAAGGCCTAGGGATCCTACTTTCACTAGTGGTCACTCTCAACAATAATAATATAACTGAACACATATAAATACTTCTCTTCAATATGAAACTTAGATGCAACTCTGAGTTATTCTCCTGTTGGATAACGAACACCATTACCACTGCGTAGGGCTATAAAAGCACACCTTAAAGGTTGTATTCCACATCTAGGGCACCCCACGCTGTCACTATGAGCACACTAAAATAGTACTAAACAAACACCACAATTTTATAGAGACATCCAAGACAAGAACACTCATGGTAAGTATCCCTCTAATCTTTAATCCAAAGAGTCACACACGCCACCCGCACTGTCACCATGGTATTGTGTTGTCAACAGTGACTCCGGAGATTATAATGATAAAACCAATTGAGTATCATATCCATAACATAATGAAGGGGAAACATCTATGAATTCAACTAGATTACAATGCTCATGATCACATAAAGATCACACCATGGGAGAGAGAGATAAACCACATAGCTACCGGTAGAGCCCTCAGCCTCGATGAAGAACTACTCCCGGCGCATCATGGGAAGCAGCAATGGCGATGAAGATGGCTCCGGGGGCACTTCCCTGTCCCGACAGGGTGCCGGAACAGAGACTTATGTCCCCCGAATTAGGGTTTCGGATGGCGGCGGAGCTCGAAATCGTATTTGGAAAAATCCTTCGGGTGTCGCGAGTTTTAGGTCAGGAGGGTTTTTATAGGCAAGAGGCGACGCGAGGCGGTGCACGAGTCAACCACACCATACCTCGGCGCCACCCCCCTCTCAGCCGCGCCCAGGTATGGTGTGGCGGTTGTGGGCCTCCCACGCACGTGTCCTTCTGTCCCACGAAGTCTTCTGGCGAAATAGAATTTCTGTAATTTTTTGGATTTTTCTGAGCATTTTGTTTTTTGGACCTTTTCTGCAATGCACAAACATAATAAACAGAAACTGGCCCTGTGGCATCTTGTTAATAGGTTAGTTCCAGAAAATACATAAAAATGATATGAAGTGTAATAAAACATATAGCAATTGGTATAAAACATGCATGGAACATCAAAAATTATAGATACGTTTCAGACGTATCAACATCCCCAAGCTTAGTTCCTACTCGTCCTCGAGTAGGTAAACGATAATAATATAATTTTTGTAGTGACATGTTGCCAACATAATCTTGATCAAATAGTAATGTACAACATGTGAACTGAGATTAAATCATTCAAAGCAAATGTCTATAATTGATATCAAACAAAAGATAATAAAGCAAGATAGTTAAACAAGTTAAAACTTTCATGAATGATGCTTTAAAGACATGAAACCATACAAGGTTCATTATAGAAGTTTTAAATATTCAGTGTAGGAGTTCCATCCTTCAATCCAAGCATCAAGTAATTTTTCACAACATAGAAAGGATCCAGTCAAGTAAATAAACATGAACATCATGAATCAACTGTTTCGAAGTCTACTCAACCCGTGAGCGTAAGCATTTGGTATTGGCACCAGGATGTTATGAAATAGATTAATAATGGGGGTTTGGAAGGCCAATGGAAGAAAGTCTCACAAAGCTATAAAGTGATCATTAGACAAGAGGAAGTCTTATAATCGAAGCTATGCAAGGAGTAGTGATTGCCATGCAATGGATGCACATAGAGCTATAAGTGTATGAAAGCTCTCCAATGGAACTAGTGGGGATGCATCCAACTCGGTTGCTCATGAAGACCTAGAGCACTTTTGAGGAGGCTCATCATTGGAATATACAACTCAACTTCTATAATGAAAATTTCCCACATAGTTATACTAATGAAACATGAAAACTCTCTCAAATGGAGCATAGGTGCTAATCATGAGCACAAAATATGATAACTATGAAACTGTTGGTGCTAAACATGAGCACAAGTGTAAACAATGGATAGTAGTGTTGCCCCCCTCTTTCTTTATTTCTTTTTTTATATTTTTTTCTTTTTCTGTTTCACTTTTCAATGGCCTCCACGACTCTTTTCACTTTTCTGGAAGGGGCAACACTATAAAATGACAACACCTGTGTGTACAAATAACTCATAATAAACAGAACATGATGTATAAAACTGTATGCCTCTGCCAGTGTAGCAGGATGTACAATGATCTAGCGTAACATGGGTAAAACCACACATCAGCTATATAGAATCATGCAAAGCAATAAATAAATGATGAATGACAACAAGTCATGTAATGTATAATGGAAGTTGCATGGCAATATATCTCGGAACAGCTATGAAAATACTGTGGTAGGTAGGTATGGTGGCTGTTTTGAGGAAGATGTATGGGCTCATGTGTAGGAGAACAAGAGGAAGTCCTCCCACGTGTTTTGGATGTACTGGCGAAATATGCACCAACTCTCATTGTGAGAAAAGGGCAATGCACAGTACCGAAGAGGCTAGCAAAATTTGGATGGTGGAAGTGCCAAAAACCGTAGCTCAACATTAGTCAAAAAGAACTCACAAGTTTATTGCAAGCAACTAGCAGGTTCAACATTAAGAGCATGATTAAAATTTACTCCAAGAAGGGCCATTCACGTGGCACAAGTATCCCGTTAGATCCCTCGACCTTAGCACGCAACTATATTATTACGAATTACTCTTACACATGAAAAGCTATCAAGACCAACTACACCTTCAACAATTATAGCAGAGTTTGTAGTACGGTACAAGCTTAAAGACAACAATCCACTAATGATTTTAACTTAAGCAACCAGCAAGCATTTACATCTATTAATTAATACCTCAAAACATTTGCAAAGAATCAAGTTACCAAAGTTCAATGATCTACAAGACTATGTAATCATTTTCTTTATACCATTACCACATGCATAGCATTTTCTGAACCAACACATTAACCAAGCAACTCTCCAAACAAATTTAAGTGAAGCAATAGAGTACTTTCTATAAAAGAACTAATAGCTCTGAACAAGAGATACATGAAAAACAAGAGCTAGAAGCTTAACAAAGCAAAAACAGAATACTCAACAAGTATAAGTGAAAAACATGAGTATTCTATGAAAAAACGGACCGTGTCTCTCTCCCAAATAAGAATGTTGTGATCAAGCATTGTAGTGACCAGAGAACAAAATAAAAACAAAACTGAAAATAAAACACACAAGACGCTCCAAGAATAGCACATAATATGTGAAGAAATAAAAATATAGTCTCACTAGAGATGACCTGATAATTTGTTGATGAAGAAGGGGATGCCTTGGGCATCCCAAGCTTAGATGCTTGTGACTTCTTGAAAGTTGCAGAGGGGTGCCATGGGCATCCCCAAGCTTTAGCTTTTGTCCCTTCTTGATCTTCTTTCATCATTCTCTCTCTTAACACTTGAAAACTTTCTTCACACAAAACTTCTCATAAACTTCATTAGAGGGTTAGTACTCAAAACATTTAATCCACTTTGTTTCTGTAAGAACACATTGCAAGAACTCATTCTAACATTAGCTACTGTATACCAGGTCTTTGTAATACCGTTCCACAAAAAGAAACCACAAAGAAAGCTCGTATAAGAGCAATGCAAAATAAAGACAGAATCTGTCAAAAACAAACAGCCAGTAAAGATGAATTTTTTAGAGGCACTTACGTAACTCAAATCAGAAAATGATAGACTAACTAAAGATTGATATAAACCTTAGGCTTCTGCAAAAAAAATTACAGATCAATATAACGTACCGTGATTTTTTGGAATTTCGTACAGTGAAGCGCAGAAAATCTGTTTCTGGCAGAAAAACTCAGTTTTAACACTCTCTTGCCATTAGAGACTTTTCTTGGCACAAAAACGAAAACAAAAAGATACAAAGGAGATGTTACAGAGGTAACAACATCCTTGACTCAACAAAAAGCAAAAGAAAACAGAAAGCAAAAATAACTGTAACATCCCAAGTTTTTCAAAATTTTGAAAAATCAGAAAAATCAAAAACTTTTTGAAAATTATAATATTTTGTTTTGAGAAAACAAAATCATGCATGCATTCATCATCTACTTGGTATGTTTGCATTTAAAGTTTTCAAAAGTTGGAACTCTATTCCAACTTTACACCTATTTGAGAAAAGTTTATAAATGAGCCTTATTATGCTTACATAATATTTTGATTTTTAATAATTTATTTGATGGCCATAATAATGCCCAAGTGTTCTGTTTGGAATAAACTTCCTAAAAAGTATTATCTCAAATTATTTGGAAAAGATTTGAATCCATTTTGAACTTGGTTTGAAAAATTGAGAAATAGCAAAAATCTCCTTTTAAATACCCAAGGGTATTTTGGTAAATTATTTTGTATAAATTATTCCCAAAAAGGTATGTTGAATAAAGCTTATTATTACAAAAATTATTCAAATTGGTTTGAATCCATTTGATTCATATTTTAAAAGTTATTTGAAAAAGCAGAAAAACAGAAAAAGAAAAAGGTACAAAAAAATAGAAAAGGGCCGCACCCGAGCTAACTGGGCCGAAGCCCAGCAACTCTACCGCGCGCAGCAGCCCAACAGCAGCCCAGCCCGCATCCCTCTCTTCTCTCACTGACCACCCGGCCCCACTATCAGCACCGACACGGTCGTCTTCCCCGCGCGTCAATCACGCACGCGACATGGAAACTCCCCCCGGCGATCCCCTCTTCAATACGGCGTTTAAAGCCGAGATACTTCCCTATACGTCTACAAATAGCCCTCGCCTCTCTCTCGCGTTTGCCCCAGAAATCCTTGCTCGAGAGCCACAGGGCTGCTCGATTTCTTCCTCGCCACTCCGCCACGGCCGCCGGCGACGACCTCCATTTCCGGCGAGTCCAGGACACCCCAAGCCCTCCCCTCTAACTCTTTCCTTCTATTTCATCCGTGCGCATCATTTTGACAAAGTGCGGTATTTTATTTCGCAGCAAATCAAGCTGTGCATCATCGACCCGAAGCTCGAGCCGCCGTGGACATCTCCGGCGAGCAATCCAGGAGGAACCAGGAAGCGCAGCCGCCCTCTACTTCGCCACCAAGCTCGCCTCGACGTTCTGCATCGTGTGGTATGAGCCAATAGTCCCACTCCCTCTCTTTTCGCGTTGCCGCTCGTCGCCGGCCATGGCGCCACCGTCGGCCAGCGCGCTCCGGCGACCTAGCGCCGCTCACTTCTGGTCAACGGCCTCAGATCCGTCCGATCTAAAATCAACGCGTAGGATTAGATCCTGTTAGCGAAGAGGTATCAGTAGATCTGAGCCGTAGATCTCAGATCTAACGATCCAGAACAACTCACTTAACCACGTCATCTGCCCAGTCAGCGCCTAGTCAGCAGCCACGTCGGATCCAGTCAACGCCCGCGTGGAAAATGACTTTTCTATTTAGATTCAATTGGCAGTTTTGCAGAAAAGCCCCTGCATGTTAGAACTATCACAACTTTTTACTGGTTTGGCCAAATTTAACAAACTTTATATTTTTGAAAAGCTCTGGACTGTAGAATCTTTTGGCTCTGTTAGTTTTCAAATTTTGATAGTTTAAATGTATTCAAATTTCAAATGAGGAGTTTGAGTAAATTTGACTTAACTTTAGATCCACAAATCCAAATTTTGCAAATAAAATATTTTTGGAAACCTTAGGATCTGTAGAATAATTAGCCACTGTTAGAAATAATTTTTGGATACTTTTAAACTGATTTAAAAATCAGAGGCTTAATTTGAGTATTTTTGGCATTATCTTTTGTTATAAATATTATTTTTGAGTATTTCCAATTGCATTAGTTTTGTATAATTGCCCTCTGTCCAGAGAGACCCCTCCCTTTATTTTTGAATTTTTTTAACAGTAGTATTTATTTGTGTTTATTCCCTTGTTATGATTTGTTTTGTTTAGTTGCTTTATTAAAAATTGTTTTAAATGCATTTTGACTCCATGCATATTTATTTAAAACCAGAAAAGTTAGTGTAATATCTTTATTGTGTTTTAAATTGCATTTCATGCATAGCATATTTTATTGTATTGTTATTATGTTTGTATGTTTATTTGTGGCTTGTTTTATTGTGTTAGAATTTTCGGAGGGAAACGAGGACTTTTGCAGCTGCTACTACTGCTCCCCTTGCTACCAAGGCAAGTGGCACATTCATAAAATTACTAAGTATTTTTGTCTATGCATGACTAGTTTATTTTCCTTAAGCATGTGTAGGTGTTATTAGTATTGCTATGCAAGACATGTTTAGAATAGCACCCTTATTCCTATGTGTCTAGGAACCTATATAATAACTTAGTAGATATTAGCGTTGCTACGCTGAAAATATTTTATATAAGTAAAGGGATGAAAATTCTACTAAGTTAATGAAACACCTGGGTGGATGTGGCATGTGGATGGAGGTTGGAGTTGAGTGGCTGCTTAGGCTCATTTAGGTGAGTGCACCTGGATTATACCCAGGCTCATTTAGATGAGTGAACCTGAGTACGTGCACTTGTGGATTGCCACCCAGGGACGAAGGGATTTGAAGTTACTCCAAGTGAAGATTGCAGCTGATCAAGGACGTCAACGGAGGATCCCAACATTCCAACTTCTCAAGTAAAACTTTGAAGGGTGAACAAGGGTTAGGAACTCAGGCTCATTTAAGTGAGTGCGCCTGGTTTAGACCCAGACTCAGTTAGATGAGTGAACCTGAGTACGTGCAAGTTTTCAAAAGAGATAGGAAAAAGTTGGCTTTATGCAAAATAGCCCTTGAACTCCACCAGCCAAATATGCATATAGGTTATTAGAGTTATTCCACTAAGTGTCCACAAAGTGTCACTTGCCAGTTCCATTTTATATGGTTCTGACCCACCTTGTTGCAACATTTTTCCTGTTGCAGATTGTTCAGACGATGAGGGAGGTTTCGTATAAGGGTTTCGAGTCTGCAACCAACATGTTTCGCCTGTGGCACATGAAGATGATGGAGACTCACTGAAGAATAATGTTTTCCGCTGCTTTACTCTTTCAAAGCTAGCTTCATGCTATGCAATTTGTAACGAATATTTTCCTAAGTACTGGATCCGCGTGTAATAATTGATACTTCATCGTAAACTGTGTGTGCAAATGAATCGATCCAGGGTTTGCACTATACACAGGGATCTTGCCAACTTTTAAGTGCAGGTCTGCTACAATAACATGGGTTGTCTCCCACAAGCGCTTTTCTTTAATGCCTTTTAGCTTGGCACAATGATTTTTAATGATGCTCTCATAAAAATAAGAGTTGAACATATAAGAGAGCATCAAGAAGCAAATATAAAAGCATATTTAAGTCTAACCCACTTCCTATGCAAAGAAATCTTGTAAGAAAACAAATTATTGAAGTATGAAGTGCTAGCATAGAAAGACAAAACAAGTACAATTTCAAAACTTTCAACAAAAAGAGAGGAAACTTGATATTATTGAGATATCTAGAACTATGTTTTCCTCTCTCATAATAACTTCCAGTAGCATCATGAACAAACTCAACAATATAGCTATCACATGAAACATTCTTATCATGATCTACATGCATAAAAGTATCATTACTCTCCACACAAGCATAATCATAAGTAATAGTGGGAGTAAAACTATCACAGCCATCATTATAATCATCATAAATTGCAGGCATAATATAATCATAATCAACTTTATCCTCAATAGTAGATGGACTGAAAATATCGTATTCATCATTGTAAACATCATATATAGGAGGCATATAATAATCACAATAAACTTTATCCTCAATAGTAGGTGGAACTAGAATACCACAATCATTATAATCATCATATATTGGAGGCAAAGTATCATCAAAGCAAATTTCCTCCTCAAAGCTTGGGGGACTAAAAATATCATATTCATCAAAACCAGCTTCCCCAAGCTTTGAGCTTTCCATGGCATAGCAATAATGGTGTTCAAAGAATGTATACTAATAACATTACCACTATCATGCAAATTAAGTTCCATAGGTTTTTTAATTTTCTCTTCAAACACTTCATGTCCTAATTCAAGATAAATTTCATAAAGTTCTCTCATTTTGTTGTTTTTTCCATTAAGCCTAACTAGTGAAATAAAAACAAGAAACAAAAAGATATAACTGCAGGGTCTAAAGAAGATACCTTCGAGCACACTGAAAGGACAAGGATGTCGCCTAGAGGGGGGTGAATAGGCGTTTAAAACTTTTCCGGTTTAGGCTTGATAAATGCGGAATAAAACTAGGTGTTTAAATTATCAAGCACACAACCTAAATAAACTAGGTTCACCTATGTGCACCAACAACTTATGCTAAGCAAGACAATTAACCAGGTGATAGCAAGATAAAATACTTCAAGCTCGAAGGCTATCACAATGTAAAGTGCATAAGTAAAGAGCTCGGGTATAGAAATAACCGAGGCACGCGGAGACGACGATGTATTCCCGAGTTCCTCCTTTTTAGGGGAGTACGTCTCGTTGGAGGGGTCTGAGTATCAAACTCAAGATGCCACAAAAGGCCTCACCCTATTCTCCGATGAACCTCGCACAAAAGCTCGGTTCACCTTCCACTATTGATTTCCTTTTGGGCGGAAATCGAGTCCCTTACAACAATCTTGAGGCACAACCCACAAAAGGATTGGGAGCTCCCAAGTGGACCACAAAAGGTCCCAACTAGCCACAAAAGGCCTTGACCACAAAAGGTCACAAGAACACCGTCTAGGATCCAACGACCCGAGAGTAACGAGCTCACAATCTTCACTTCCACGAATCCTCGTGGAGAGAGCAAACCTATGCACAAAAGCAAAGGCAAACCTATGCACAAAAGCAAAGGCAAGAACACAAGAAGTGCTCTTCACTCCCAAATCCCACCAAAAGCAACAAATGCTTGTGGGGGGAGAAGAGAGGAAGAACAAAGAAGAACACAACAAATGGAACTTCAAGAACTAGATCGAAAGGGTTCCACTCACTTAGAGGAGAAACGGCTCGGTGGAAATGTAGATCTAGGTCTTCTCCTTCAATCCTCCAAAGATCAACGAGTTTGGGTGGAGGGATTGGGAGAACTTATAGTTTTGAGATTGCAACAATGGAGGAGAGAGAATGTAAATCGTGCTGGGCAGAGCTGAAGAGCTGGAGGTAGGTGGAGGGGTATTTATACCCCTCCAGAAAAACTAGCCGTTTTCTGTCCACTAAGTCCGGAGACTCCGGTCGGGGAGGCCGGAAACTCCGGACTGACTCCGGGGTAACTCCGGTCTCGATACAGCGGCTGCCGCCGCGATGCTCATCTTCACAGCAGACCGGAAACTCCGGTCTTGGAGGACGGAAACTCCGGTAGGGCCGGAAACTCCGGACCTATTCCGGGGCAACTCCGGACCCAATACCGCACGCGCCGTCGTGGGAAGTTCTTCTCTCAAAAATCTTGTCTGGGGCGGAGACTCCGTACCACGGGTCCGGAAACTCCGGCCGGTGCGGAAACTCTGGACTGAAAAGCTCCAGAAACTTCTACAGGGAACCCCAAGGACCGGAGACTCCGGTCCAGAAGACCGGATACTCCGGCCGGAAAGCAGTGAAACATCAGAACTAAAACTGCAAGAACTTTCTCATACAAACTCCAAATGAGGTGAATCCAATTGCGTTGGAAAGGTAATGACAAGGAGAATGCCTACAAATATTAAGGGTCACAAATATAGAGGAGATACCACACATGGGAGGTGTGGACCTTATCTCGAAGGTGGACCGATAATATTTCCAAAGCCGAGAATGTAACAAGTTTTCATCCGGACTCCGTTTTCAATGTTCTTGAGCTCGTTGGAATCGCAACGAAGAGCCCTTCAAGATTATATAGAGAAACATCATAGTCCATCATGTGAGGAGGAGAACACAAGAGGAGAGTTTGACCTCTCTACAAAAGATAAACCGGTAAAACCTCCAACACCGAAAACGCAACAAGTTGTCAATACGAAATCCGTTTTCGATGAACTAGAGCTTGGTATGGAGATGAACACAAGCTATAAATTCTCACATGGATAAAAGTCAAATAAGAACCAAGAAAGTTGATATGCCAAGTATGCAAAGGTTTGAGCTCTCCACAAAGATGCGATCAAGTTACTCACTTGAGAGCCCCTCTTGATAGAACGGAGTCTATCCTATAACCCGGTCTCCGAACTAACAACATGAGACCGGTAAAATAGAAACCCTATCAAGATCATACCTTTGCCTTGCGCATTCCACTTGAGCTAGATGATGACGATCTTGATCTCTTCAAGTGGACCACTTTTCTTGATTTGCGCTTGCTAGCACATGCTTGATGAAGACATCTCCAAATGCTCCCCCATACTCCATTATGGGAGAGCCTCGCTAATCACCGTCTTCATGTATCCACTTGTGCTTCATATTCTTCTCTTGATATAGATGATGGCTTGGAGATAAACATGAAACATGAAGTTCACTCAATCTTCTTTTCCAAGCCATGCTTGCAATAAGCTCAACTCTTCTCATGAACATTCTTCATATAAACCCTTGGATGGAACCTTGGTCATCATGTAATCTTCTAGAGTCCAACACATGAACTCCAATCTTTTCCTATGGATAAGATCTACAAGTATATCTCAAATCAAACATTAGTCCATAAGGATAAGATCTACAAGTTTACCTTACCTCCCCGGCAACGGCGCCAGAAAAGAGATTGATGTATATGCACGCTTCTATTCTTGTAGACAGTGTTGGGTCTCCAAGTGCAGAGGTTTGTAGGACAGCAGCAAATTTCCCTTAAGTGAGTAACCCAAGGTGTATCGAACTCAGGGAGATAGAGGTCAAAGATATCCCTCTCAAGCAACTCTGCAATTAAGATACAAGAAGTCTCTTGTGTCCCCAAGACACCCAATACACTTGTCAGGTGTATAGGTGCACTAGTTCAGCGAAGAGATAGTAAAATGCAGGTGATATGAATATTAACAAGTGGTATATGTAGTCTGTGATAAAAATGGCAGCGAGCGAACATGCAACAGAACTGGAAATAAACGGTGTTTCTATGCTTGGAAACAAGGCCTAGGGATCCTACTTTCACTAGTAGTCACTCTCAACAATAATAATATAACTAAACACATATAAATACTTCCTCTTCAATATGCAACTTAGATTCAACTCCGAGTTATTCTCCTGTTGGATAACGAACACCATTACCACTACGTAGGCTATAAAAGCACACCTTAAAGGTTGTATTCCACATCTAGGGCACCCCACGCTGTCACTATGAGCACACTAAAATAGTACTAAACAAACACCACAATTTTATAGAGACATCCAACACAAGAACACTCATGGTAAGTATCCCTCTAATCTTTAATCCAAAGAGTCACACACACCACCCGCACTGTCACCATGTGATACGTCTCAAACGTATCTATAATTTTTGATGTTCCATGCTTGTTTTATACCAATTGCTACATGTTTTGCATCTACTTTATATCACTTTTATACATTTTTTTGGGACTAACCTATTAACAAGATGCTGAAGTGCCAGTTCCTGTTTTCTGCTATTTTTGTATTCCAGAAAAGCTAGTCTGGAAATATTCTCGGAATTGGACGAAACTACACGGGGGTCCCTATTTTTCCAGAACTCACCTGACGGAGCGAAGAAGCAACAGAGGAGGGCCACCAGGGCCCCACACGCACCTAGGGCGCGGGCCCCCCTCTGCCGCGCCCTAGGGTGGTGTGGGCCCCTCGGGGGTCTCCAGCCGCCGCCCTTTCGCCTACTTATTCCCCCCGACGCGATAACCCTAAGTGCCTGAGAAATATCCACGAAAAGTTCCAGAGACGCCGCCGCCGTCAACCCTAGCTCGGGAGGTTCAGAACCTCTTCCCGGCACCCTGCCGGAGAGGGGAATCGTCACCGGAGGCTTCTACATCGCCATGCCTGCCTCCGGAGTGATGCGTGAGTAGTTCATCCTTGGACTACGGGTCCATAGCAGTAGCTAGATGGTTGTCTCTCCACTTTGTGCCATCATGTTTAGATCTTGTGAGCTGCCCTACATGATCAAGATCATATTATTGTAATGCTACATGTTGTGTTTGCTGGGATCCGATGAATATTGAATACTATGTCAAGTTGATTATCAATCTATCTTATATGTTATTTAAGATCTTGCATGCTTTCCGTTACTCGTAGATGCTTTGGCCAAGTAGATGCTTGTAACTCCAAGAGAGAGTATTTATGCTAGATAGTGGGTTCATGCCTCCATTTAACCTGGGAGAGTGACAGAAAGTTCTAAGGTTGCGGATGTGCTGTTGCCACTAGGGATAACCTAACGATGCTATGTCCACGGGCATATGTGTTTGTTTACATTACGCGCTTTACTTAATGCGATTATCCGTTGCTTGCAACTTAATACCAACGGGGACTCGGATGACAACCCGGCGGTGGATTATTAGTCATAGATGCTGTTGGATAACGGTCTACGTATCTTGTCGTAATGCCCAATTAAATATCATAGTAGTCATCATGTCATGTATATGCATTGTCATGCGCTCACTATTTGTCAATTGCCCAACTGTAATTTGTTCACCCAACATGTTAGTTATCTTTTATGGAGAGACAACACTAGTGAACTGTGGACCCCGGTCCATTCTTTTACACTGATTAAACCACCACAAACTGCAAATGTTCCTTTTTCATTCTCTGCAATTAAACATCATTTTCCACACCATACATTTAATCCTTTGTTTTCAGCAAGCCGGTGAGATTGACAACCTCACTGTTTCGTTGGGCAAAGTAGTTTGATTGTGTTGTGTGCAGATTCCACGTTGGTGATCGTGTTGCGCCGTGCGAGCCACCAACAACCTTCTGAAGAGTTGCTGCTCCTACTTGTTCGATAACCTTGGTTTCTTTCTGAGGGAAAACTTGCTGCTGAACTGCATCATACCTTCCTCTTGGGGTCTCCCAACGAGCGTGTGATTCACGCCATCACCATGGTATTGTGTTGTCAACAGTGACTCCGGAGATTATAATGATAAAACCAATTGAGTAGCATATCCATAACATAATGAAGGGGAAACATCTATGAATTCAACTAGATTACAATGCTCATGATCACATAAAGATCACACGATGGGAGAGAGAGATAAACCACATAGCTACCGGTAGAGCCCTCAGCCTCGATGAAGAACTACTCCCGGCGCATCATGGGAAGCAGCAATGGCGATGAAGATGGCTCCGAGGGCACTTCCCCGTCCCGACAGGGTGCCGGAACAGAGACTTCTGTCTCCCAAATTAGTGTTTCGGATGGTGGCGGAGCTCGGAATCGTATTTGGGAAAATCCTTTGGGTGTCGCGAGTTTTAGGTCAGGAGGGTTTTTATAGGCGAAGAGGCGACGCGAGGCGGTGCACGAGTCAACCACACCATACCTCGGCGCCACCCCCCTTTCAGCCGTGCCCAGGTATGGTGTGGCGACTATGGGCCTCCCACGGACTTGTCCTTCTGGCCCATGGAGTCTTCTGGTGAAATAGAATTTCTGTAATTTTTTGGGATTTTTCTGAGCACTTTGGTTTTTGGACCTTTTCTGCAATGCACAGACATAATAAACAGAAACTGGCACTGTGGTATCTTGTTAATAGGTTAGTTCCAGAAAATATATAAAAATGATATGAAGTGTATATAAAACATGTAGCAATTGGTATAAAACATGCATGGAACATCAAAAATTATAGATACGTTTGAGACGTATCAGTAATCAAGTATGTGTATGTTGGTTTGCACACCATTTACTTGTGTTGAGTCTTATTGGTTTTATTTGATATCTTACCTTGTTGGCTCTCTTTTGAGAGATTAATGGACTATCCCATTTTGGGGGAGTGATATGGTTCGTGCACTTCACAATCCTAAAAATGTGTATACATGAGGAATACCACTTAGTGTTGATATTTCAATATTATCTACTCTCTATGTGGTATATCACTCTCAAGAAAAATTCAAATTCTATAATGTCCATTAATTATCTCTAGTTGGTTTTGTTTGCCTCTTGTTAACAAAATTGGATTATCACATTATGGGGGGAGTAATAAGCTATGTGCATATTACAAACTGAGAAAATGTGAACATGTGAGGTATTGCCACCTAGGATTGATATTCTTCATTATCTTATTCCTATGTGACATCTTGCTCAAACAAGTTCCATATTTGCTAAAATGATTTTGTTTAATCACTCTTTTGGACCTTGTTTGTGATGGACATTCTTGGTACGGCTTTCCCCAAATTTGTTTGCATATATCTTGTTGGGAAACCGATTGCTTCAAGCTACTCTTTGTAGTTGCTTTGCATGGTCGCGTGAATATTTGAAGCTATCAAGAATATCTATTTATCTAAGCATGGATTTTAAATCTTATCCTTTGCCATTTGCTTATTTGTTATGTAGTTGGTCTTGAATATCATTCTGATATACCACCGAGAAATATCTCTATATACTCCTTGTCCATGACAAGTGACACTCATAATTGTGGTGGAATTTGTAGACCATCTTCATGTTGGCTCTTTTGTTGATTTTCCTTATTTATTGCCAAGGTTTGTTTTTAACTCCTCTTGTCTTCCTTGTATCTTTTGGATCCTTTCTTACTCTACTCAAAATTTATTTTGTGCTTTCTTGAGTTGAGAAAAGCAATGATCCATTCGTGTGCATTTGCGTTCAAAGTCATACTTCTAGATAATGCACTATTCTTGGGGAAGCTATCCTATATTGAGTAGAACATCTTTCTTTAAATTGGTTTTGTATCCTATATGCTTTTGAACATTAGTTGTCTTAAATTGGCATTTGATCCCGATGACGTGTCTCATTTCTCGTCTTGGTACTTTGTGCCATCATGAGAAGTGTAGAGGGTTCGGTTTATTCCTTGATGGTATTTTCATCATTTGGTATATTACTTTCATTTGGTATCTTCTCAAAAGTGGTATCTTCAATCATGTGTTGATTTTGGTCTTTGATATAATTTGGACAATTCTTTTTCTTGTCACACTTGTGTGTGCTTTCTTGGTTTAATTGGTGTTTTGTCTAAATTGTATCTCGTTTGGCTCTTGAAAGTCTTGTGCATGCATATTTACAATATGCATATCTTATGGCATGCTTGCTTTCGTTGATCCAATATATAGGATAAACTCCATCAAATCCTAAATGGCTAAGATGTGCATGAAATTCAATTTCATATCAATATGCACATATTTATGTGGAGTTTGTCTATGTATTGTAGTTGCTCTAACTACTTTGGACCCAATGAGTTTGGGTACCATATTGTACTTGAATTGGTTTTAGGTACATTGGAGATGCATTGGAAGCTTGTCTCATTTACAAGGAAGGTGTTATCACCATGTGCTTATTGGAGTCAAGCTCAGATGATCGTGAACTCTTATCTTCTACATCACCAATGCTATCTCGGTAACAAGTATCTACCTCATGCATATATTTCTAGCTTTCAACCTTATGTAGGTTGTATCTTGGCATGAATTTTTTTATTTGCAATTGATGTGGTTCTTGCAAAGTTCTTATCAAAACATCTTTATTGCAAATGTGAGCAAGCCGAGATGATTACATATCAAGGGGAATATATATAATCATTTTCATGATTCACCAATCTCAAATTAATATGTTTAATCTAGCAATTCTTCTCAAAGTCTCTCATGTGCAATATTGATGAAATTGCAAAATCATTTGCCTCTCGTGATACTTGTTATCTTTCTCGGAGCATCCCATCTATCATTTTTCCCTTGTGGATTATTTTGATGCTATGATGAGATTGTGTTGGAAGTTCATCTATATCCCTTTAAGATACAATTGAGCTATGTGCTATGCTTTTAAGCAAAGATCTTATTGGTATATTTATGACTTCCTCTTGGATATCATGTTCCTTACCTTAATACCCATTTTTGTGTGTGCATGTTTGTTTGTTGACTTATATCTTCATGATTAGTGTCTACTTAGAAACTTATACACATGAGAATAGTTACATCTTTAATTGGTATTCCAATCCTTTAGTGACCACCATTTATTACTTTTGATTCTTTGGTGGTTTCTAAAAGGCACAAGCTTTGTTTTTCCCTTGGTATTTCTTTTGCATCTTAATAAGCTTGTGGACCTTTGTGCTACATCTTCTTTGAGTTGTGTGCATGGAAAATACATGATATGCACTATGTGCCTCTTATATTGAAAGACTATGTTGATGCTTACGCCTATCTTTGCATTACTCCTAAAATGTCTCTCCATGCCACACCCATCTCTTTTCGATTGAGCAAGTCTTTTTTGGTCACTCCTTATTCTTGATTGCTCACCACTTGTTTGTTGCAAGTTATATTGCTTCTTTTTCCATCTATGCTCTCTTATTTGTGTTCAAAATTATCTAGAAGGGAGTGAGTATTCCATGTTGTGCACACCATATTAAAAGTGCAAATCCTACTTTGTGCACGTACCTCGGGGAGCTCCCTCTTGATTTTTTTTAACACTTGGTTGATCTTATCATAATATCTTCTTGTGTCCAATTGTTCTTTCGGATCCTTTGATTGCTTGCCTTTTTTGAGGTATCTTTCCCTTTGCTATTTTTGTTGCAATCTTTGGATTCTCAATATAGTTTGAGTTCCTCCTTTTATTGATCGGTGGAAATGTCCACTTGATTATACTCATTTTTATGAGAAAAGCTAACTTGTGGAGGAACTCTCACTATGTTGGCCTTTCGAAACTTTTTGCCCATTTCGGCAATTGGTGCCAATGGGGGAGAACTTTTGGAGGGTTTATGTAATTCGGCTTTATACTTTGATTGGTTCTTAAGTATTTGCCTTTCTTGCCTTTGCATTCATTGCTTGGTTTTGTATATAGTGGAAACTCCTCCACCGGTAATGGTTGACAATATATGCAATGAATTCATGTTCATACACATGTGCATAGATTGTGGGGGAGTTTGCTCTATATACGTGGTTGGACTAACATCACATACTTTCGTTGTATTTAATGTTAGTGCAAGCAATCCTTGTTCGTTAAATTCCATATTATAAACCTCTCAAAAGAGATTGTCATCAATTACCAAAATGGGGAGATTGAAAGTGCATGTGCCCTCATGTGTGGTTTTGGTAATTAATGACAATCTCTATGGACTAATGGTTGCATTGAGCTTGTTACTCTTGGGTCTTTGGACCCTAGATGCCTTTTGTGGTGGTTGAGACCTTTTGTGGTCACTTGGGAGCTCCCAATCCTTTTGTGGGTTGTGTGCCTCAAGATTGTTGTAAAGGCTCCGGATTCCGCCTTGAAGGATTCCGATAGTGGAAGGTGAACCGAGATTTTGGGCAAGGTTCATCGGAGAATAGGGTGAGGCCATTTGTGGCGTTTGAGTTTGAAACTCACACCCCTCCAACGAGACGTACTCCCCTAAAAAGGAGGAACTCGGTAATACATCATCGTCTCCGCGTGCCTCGGTTATTTCTATACCCGAGCTCTTTACTTATGCACTTTACATTGTGATAGTCTTCGTGCTTGAAGTCTTATATTTTGCTATCACTTTGTTGCTTGTCTTGCTTAGCATAAGTTGTTGGTGCACATAGGTGAGCCTAGTATATATTGAGGTTGTTGGCTTGTTAATTTAAACAGCTAGTTTTATTCCGCAATTATCAAGCCTAAACCGGAAAAGTTTTAAATCGCCTATTCACCCCCCTCTAGGCGACATCCTTGTCCTTTCAGTATAATATGCAGCAAATGAATCCGTTGACTCCGTGTGTTGCTTGTGGCTATTCTTGCTGCATGAATTGAAAGTTTAGCGTAATTCTGCAACACGATGTCGAAACTACAATGGTATGTTTACATTCGACATATTATGAGCCTACTTTTTTGTGATAGTGCTAAAGATATCAATTCCATGTGCCAATGTTTAATTGTTGTTTTTTCTCAGAACTTCCCGTGCAGGGCTAGACGTGGCTTCTTGGAGCATGTAGGCATTGTCATTGCCGATCACAGGACTTTTCAGGTCACCTTGGCCCAGATGACGGTGCCTACCAGGACGTTCAAGGTTGAGTGCACCAACGAGGCGGACCAGACGTATTTCAGTGGCCCTGCTTGGACAACACTTGCTCGGCACTATGAAATGCAACCTGGTCAGAGGTGCAACTTCTTCCTGGCCATGGTACCGAATAGGTCTACTTCATGTACAACCACCCCGAGTGCCCCCGTTCTGATTCTGATGAGGATGACATTTGAGAACTATGTTGATTCCTGTTAGTAGTTATGAATAAGTTAATTAACTAGATTGATGAACAATAAGAACTTTGTTGATTTCAACTCATATATAATTGCTGGGTGGCGCAGCCACTGCTATTTCTGTGAAATTTTATGTTTTCATGTATTTTCTGTTAATTGCAGTATATTGAATTAAGATTTTTTAATTTTCGAAAATTAATCACTGGCGTGACCCTACACGCCGGTGAACCCAGTAGGTTACTGGCGAGGTCTCACCATGCCGGTGATTCCAGTACGTCACTGGCGTGGTCTCACCACGCCGGTGATTCCACACGATCACCGGCGTGGCCTCGCACTCGCCGGTGATCTCAAATAGCACTGGCGTGAGGTTACCGGCGTGGGCGTTTCTCGCCGGTGATCCCAAAATCGCCACGCGGGTGATTAGCTGTTTCCTTGTAGTGTCAGATACTTAGATACCTCCCGGGATCTAGGCTTATGGAGGTGATGCACACAACCTTATTGGAAAAAAATATATGATAAAAGGCGTAAAACAGACCAAAGTGCTCGAAGTCAAAGGCAATGTACTCAAACTAATATTTTGAATGGATCTATCATTAACAAATTGTTGAGAGAATTGCAAAAACCACCACATATTGGCACTGATTTTGCACAAAGCACTTATTCCATGGGTTTGTTGAGCATAACACCACATATTAGTGTAATCATTTAGGCCTAATCTAGCGTTCGTGTACGTTTACATGATTCCGACAAGTGTGCCTCGCTTGTAAGTGGACGTTTGGCAAAAATAAATCTGCCACGTCAATATCTTTCAAACATTGTCCAAATGAAGATCAGGCTCTGAAGTATCGGATCATGTCGATATTAAGGACTAGATCCTGGCTACAAGATTAAACCTGGAACAAAAAAAATCGTTATTATTGGGGCCACTGCCTACAAGATCGATGTTAGGTGTATTTGCTTTTTCTCAGCGACCCTTCCGCTCATTAAAGAGTCATATTATTTCCTAAATGGAGACTATTCATAGAATTAATACTCTTCTTTGTTTTGATAATGGACAATCTATATATCTATACCTCTTATAAAGTAAACCCCACTAAGTGCATTAATTATTTTTCTATCTTAACATGCAAGCTATCCACATCACCCACTATTTTAGCCAATCAATTATCCATGTCATCTCCACTAACAATAATTAATAATAGTACATCTTTCATGCAACCTATCCATGTCATCTTTTTTCAACCATATAATTGTCCACGTCACTAATATTTAGTCCTCAAATATTCAACAATTTCACAAGAAATTTATTGTCTTATTGTGATCAACTGAATCTTGACAAATAAATATTTCATGTGTTTTATGGCCATTTCATTTACATAATAATTCTTTAAAGAGATTCCCGCTGCAACGCGCGGGTATTTTTCTAGTACTTCTTATAAGACAAAACCCCACTAACATGCATTAAATTAGTCTATCTCTACATGCAAGGTGTCCACATCATCCACTATTTGAGCCATTCATTTATCCATGTCATCCCACAGTTAGTGTCCACATCATCCACTATTTAAACCATTTATTTATCCATGTCATGCCACATTTATTGATAAAAATCTATTCATACATGCAATTTATTCACATTATTAATTCTTTTAGCAATACATTTTCCACATAATCAATTTTTAGCGGTTAAATGTATGAACATTTCATGGTGATTAAATTTGGATTCTCGACTATTATGGATCCATTTCATGTTTCAAATATCCTTTCTTTACAATCTTTGCAAAAATCATCGCTGCAATCCATGAAAACTATTCACATTATAAATTCTTTTATCCATACAATTAACTCATCAATTTTAGTTGTTAAATATACAAATATTCTACATTGATTAAATCTCGATTCTCGATTATTGTGCCCAATTGAATTCTGAATATTCCCGTTGCATGTGTCATATGTCTTTTCGTTTATAGTACAATTTTTATAAAAAGTTCTCGCTGCAACGCGCGGGGTATCTTTCTAGTATATTAATATGAAGATGACACCAATTAAATCGGGGCTCTGCAACAATATAATATAATGTTAAAAACTTGTCGAGACATCGAGAAGTTGAAGCATTCAATGACACACAATAGCAGTCAACAAATTAATTCCATCAAGGTTCGGTTTTTTTAGGCTTACTGATGGGCTGGTCGAGACGACACCCAGGCTGTGTACCCACAGAGGGACTTGTGCGTACGGACGAGGCTATAAGCACTAAGCAGCATCTGTTTAGGCCAGTTAACTGCATCTAATATGGGCTGGGCTGTATTTGGTTTGCCAGCGCATCTCCTTCCCTAAGAGAAAAGGCTGACAGAGAAGACCGCTATCCTTTGCTTCCTGTAGTTTTCATCATGAAAGTAGAACTTCAAATTTTGAAGCTCATAATCTCGCTATACATGGCCTTTCTTTTGGAATTGGCAGACACATTTGGTTAGGCACCCCCTATGATATAAATGTACCTTTAAACATGTGTGCTGATCAATAAAGTGCGAGATTTTCCTAAAAAAATGTCCTTCGCAAAATTATCTAAAAAAAGAAGTCCCACGCAAAAGAAGAAGAAAAGAAAACAAGGAAATCAGGCAAGATGCAGATTCCACCGAAAAGAAGGTAGAAAAAGCCTCATTGTGGCAACAACTTGCTGCACGTGTATGAGGAAGAATAAGTAGAAGACGATGTAGTATAGCACACATGTATATGCGCATGATGTTTATTCCTTTCCTAGTTTGTTTTTTACTCCACACATGTCCATGGGTTTTGATTTGAGTCTAACAAACATGCTTACATGCTTAAAAATGAACATTTTTTAAAATATGAACCATTTTCAAAAAATGGATATTTTCAAATATGGACATTTTTTAATCAAAAACAAAAAACTAAACAAAAAGGAAAGAAGTAAAAAATCGAAAAAGAAACAAAAACAAAAATAAAGAAAACATGAAAAAGAAAAATCAGAAGAAGAAAAATTAGAGAACTAGGCAGTGGCCTAGTGGCAAGGGACGCAGTGGCGTATCCCAGCCTCCAGGGTTCGACTCCCGTTGGGAGCGAATTTCTGGAGTCTCACCCAGGTCGGCTCTACCTTAATAAGATGTCCTGGGTGCTAGTGCCCTCAGATCTTGTTTTTTTAAAGAAAAATGAAAACAAAAAAAAAAACAGCCTATGGGCCGGTCCATGCCGAAGGTTTGTGTGTGGTGGGGTGTGTGTGTGTGTGTGTGTGCAGACAGTGCTCCAACTCGCTAGGAGCGAGATATAGTGGATGTGTCCCGGAAGCACCATCTAGCTGTATCTAATATGGGCCGGGTTGTATTTAGGTTGCCAGGCCGCTTCCTTCCCAAAGAGATGAAGCTGATTGCATGTCCTTTGCAGAAAGAAGAAGAAAGAACACAAGGAAACCAGGCAAGATGCGCATTTCCACGGAAAAGAAGGTAGAAAAGCCGTGTATGAGGAACAAGAAGAAGACGACGAGGTAGCTACTAGCTACTAGAGTAGTATATAGCACGCCGTATGTGTGCACGATGTTGTTTATTCCTTCCCCAGTTTCTTCTACTCCGTACATGTCCGTGGGTTTTGATTCGAGTCTAACAAACATGCCTACATGTTTTCTGGACAAAAGTTATCGCTTTCTTTCTTGCTTAACTAAGTTTTACATCCATGTGTCCATGTCGATGGATGAATCATGAATGGATCCCCCCTCGTGCGTGTTGTCTGCGGTCCAGCCCCAGTGCACGGGCGGCAAAACCCAGTGTCCATGTGCGCATCATCCATCTCGCGCGTTAATGTCAACGACACGCCCACTGCTCCACGTCCCCGTGCGCCTAACCTCTCCCTCTCTCCGCCATTATATAACACCGCCAACAACCGCGCAGGCCTCCATGTCTCCACTCCTCACTTTCACTCTAGCTAGCAGCTCACACTGCATCCTTCTTCTTCTAGCCACCTTGCACATACAACAACCTAAGCTAGCTAGCTGAAGTTTATCTTCAGGTTCCAGACGTACATTGATCGATCGATGGAGGAATCGATCAGCTCTACTAGGACCGCCGGCGCTTCCTTCTTCTACGGCGACGCGTCCGGCGGGCCTCATGCCGCGGCGGAGGCCTCCGAGGACAGCGGCTGGACGCCTACTTCGACGACGACGACGACGGCGGTGACAACTGCCTCCTCCAGTTGCGGGCCTCCGAGGAGGAACCAGCGCCGCCGGCTCCGAGGGAGAAGCACTCGCACCGGCTCGCCCACGCCCACGGCCATGGCGACCGCGCCTCCGCTTCCACGGTGTCCACCGTCAGCAAGAACAAGGTAAAGGCCAAGAAGAAGGAGAAGAAGAAGAGGCCTCATTGGGAATCAGCTGGCGAAGACCCTCTCCAAGACACCGCCTCCTCCATGCCTTCGAATGCAGCTCGTGAAGCGCAGATGCAGGTATGTCGTTCGATTAATTTCCTTCCATGCATATATGGTCATCGTCAGTGACCTACTAAAAGGAGTAAAATCAATTAATGTTCCTCTGTCTCATCAACTAATCAATGTTGATCATCTCTCTTAATGTTCATCACTATACATATGATTTCATGGGCACGCAGGATGGTTGGCAAATTGCTGGTTGTTGTGATCAGAGAGCTGTGGATCGACTGCTGCAGGAGACGCAAATGGGATTACCGGGAGGGGCCAGATGCAGAAAAGAGGGATTATTTGTGTATACTTAGACGTCCCACTTAAACTAGTTTGTAGAACAGCGCTCTATCTCCAGTGAGCTGCAGACCAGACTGCTCACCACATGTATATATGTTTGTGCGTCAACTAAACTCATGCATGCGATGGGCCTTGTCACTGTGTGCAATAATTAATTCTCATAGTCGGCGCTGTACCCTGTGTCAGTTTGACGATTTCTACTTGTATTGATGGATTAAGCTGACAAATTTTAGCTACTACTCCGTATCTTAGTAACTGGTTTCACAGCTAGCAGAGAGCTCAATGAATGTTCTACATGTAAAACCTTTTCCTTTTGAGAAAACGCAAAAGGTTTGCGTATTGATGCATTGGTAGAAAATGAGAGTTTACCTACAAACTAAAGAAAAGACACCGGTTATAACAAAGACGAAAAGACTCAACAAAAAAGACTAGCTAGCTAGACTGCAAAGGCGTTCCATGCACCAACTGATTCACCGGACGCGTTAGCTGTTGAGCAAATTAAAATGGACGACATACACATGCTTATTAGCTTGTATATAGTTCAATAGTTGCATGCTCAAAAGAGTACAAGTAAAGAATGTTGCGTCGCTAAGTTCAGATTGCCAACATAGAGGAAATTGGGCGCCAACCCCGGGCGGGAGGATGTGGGGGACGACCACACCACCGACCTCAGGCCCCTTTCCCCCTCGGCTCCGCCAGAGATCCCGCCGAGCAAAGTTTGGACGGTGACATCAGCGGTGGGGCCTTCACTCTCGCCAAGAGCAGCGGGATCCTATCAGCGAGCGCGTCTCTGCGGCGACGATCGATGGAGGCACGTCCTCCTCGCGGCAGAGGCGCCCCTGCGGCTACGGCCGAGAGCTCCGGTATCGCTCGCGGCCCAGATGGACTTAGGTTTGCCTGAGGTTTTCTGGGTCTAATATGGTTGCAGACTGGTGTGGTGGTGCCTGACGGAGCTGGCTATTGGGCACCAAGGTGGTGCCGGCGGCCGGCCAGGCGGCGGTATGGATCCTCACCGCCCAGCCCCCGTTCGATGGTGGTGAGATGGTGCATGGTCAGCGCCTCATGTTCCGCTGACGACAATTCTGGCTCACCTCTCGTCGGCGTGAGGCCAAAAGGCATCTTATTGTTGCACCCATCTGATATGCGTTGGGTTCAATGGTAGGCTCCTTGCGTGAAGCTAACGACGGTGACACCCCCGTGTGGCGTCACCTCCTTGGAGACGTCGTCATGGCGTGCCCGTGTGTCGTCGCCTCGAGCACCGGGGAAAATCGTAGATCCGGCCTTCAAATCGGGTGGCGGGGTGCGGCTGTGTCGTTCCCTCCTTGGAGGCGTTATCTAGGTGGCTCGTGGAGTCCTCGGTTGGCCGCCACCGAGACCATGGGCTTCCTGGGCACTATATACACCGTCGCCGACACTTCTTAATCGCCCCCTCCTCTGGGCTGGTTCGGTCCCACGGTTCACTCGCTGACTCTTAAGCCTTTTGGCACCTCTTCTCCTATAAAATTTGATAGTTTCCCATGGTGTATCCTTACAAAGATAGAGGAAATTGGACCGTACGTACGCATTCTAGCTATAACCTTAACTAAACTGAGCGAGGTACCTAGCTATGTACACGTGTCTATAAAATTTGATACCTTCCCAGGGTGTATCCTTACAAGATAAGAGGAAATTGGACCGCACGTACGCATTCTAGCTATAACCTTAACTAAACCGAGGTACTATGTACACGTGTGTATAGAGCAACAACTTACTTAAGATCCTATAAACATGGGTCTTACTGTTTCCTAGTAGACACTGATATTTTTTGTTTTACGTCCCAGTCAAAAAACACAAAGAAATAAAGTTGGTGACACAAAAAAAAAATCTTTAGCACATTTAGATGCACGTCAAAAAACACAGTCTCTGTCGACCGAAATTGAAGGTGGAAATAATAAAATGCTGGCAAAAATAAAAACATATTCAGTAACAAACGAATCATTGCACATTACAAAAACAGACGTTCATATATATGAAATGTACAATTAATGTATTTTTAAAGTGCAACCGATCAAATAAAGTTATGCAAAAACAAATACTTCCCATCCATATTATAAGATGTTTTAAATTTTTCAAACGTATGTATAAATCTAGACGTGTTTCAGTGTTTAGGTTAACTCATTTTTATCCGTATATAGTCTACATTTAAATATCTAAAACATCTTACAATTGTGAACGACGAGTATTAAATATATTTTAGCAGTGTTTTTTTTAGTTTGCACATTTTAAGTACCACATGGCACATTACAGAAACTCTATTGTGCGGCTGGCGTATATTTAAAGTACAGCCAACCTTCTAGAATAAATATACAAGCAAGAGAACATAAATTCTGCATTAAAAATACCATGGTTTCATTATTTTAAATTAGGAAAAAAATTTCCCTAGGCTGTTAGACTACCCATAGTGGGAGTAACATAGGTAGTAACATAAGTGTCACATAGGCAGAAATGATGATGTGACATGCAATTAAAAAAGATAGAGACAAATAGAGTAACTAGCTATGTTACCGTAACATCACACATACCAAGACAATATGAGTCTACAACCTAATTAATGAAGAGTTGCATGACACCACACACATGTTACTACCCACTATAGAGGTTGTAACATAGCCTAGTAACATGTGTATGTTTCTAGTCTAAGTTACTCTCCACTATGACTAGTCTTATGCATCAGCCGGTCTCTCTCTGCAAGTCGCACATGCCTTTCTCTGCTTGCCTTCTATACGCTCCCACACCGGCAGCACCGCCATGTAAGCAAACTAGCGGTGTGACGCCTGCAACGACTCCTAAAGGCCGAGAGCCGCTGCCGCACATCCCAAGGCTCAATGATGTCGCCTGCCCTATGGACGGAGTGCCGATCCACCATAGATGGTTTCGCCGTGACGCCCTGGACGCTCGTGAGGGAGCTCCAGTCTAGAGTCTTCTACCTGCATCAACCTCAGGGAAGATGGGAACCGAGGGCTTATGGAGTGTCCATCATCGTCTACGCAATTATATGTGACTATGTGTTGGTCACGGCTCACAGGAATGTCAAAATATGGAATACGAGTAAAAGAGTACACACCAAGGAATGAGAGCAACTAGGTATATTGATCAAGGTGTAGATTACGGAGTACTGTGAATTAAAAGATATGTACATGGAATACTAATGGTTCACACGATAGTATCTTCGTAGATGCGTGGAAGCCGTTCTGGGTATCCAGATCCCACTGTCGGTTATTGACAAAAAGGTTCAGTGCATGTCCACATTATTTTTAATCTGAAGGGTCACACACTTAACGGTTTAGCGGCATTTAGAAACGTAACTATGATATGAATAATGAGATATAAAAGTTCTGAAAGTGGTTAAGATGATGTTGCAATGATTCTGAATGGTCCCCGAAGTGTCGTCTCGATGCATATATGGAGGGTTTGAAAAAATTGCGGAAGGTTCCGGAATAATTGTGAAGGGTCTAGAAGAGACTCAATTCTGCCATCCCCCACTTGCCTTGGAGGAAGGGGGGGGGGGGGGGGGTTAAGGCAGCCCAAGGGGTGGCCGGCCGAGATAGTGAGGACTTTGGCATCCATCTAGGACTCCTCCCCTCCTTGGCCGAATTGGGGAGGGATTCCTCGATGGACTCCCCCTCTTTGAGGCGGCCGTGATAGGCAGGGGAAGCGCACCAAGGGGGAACACCGAAGGCGCCCAAGCCACAGCTCCTCCAGCCCATGCCCCAGCCTTGTCGGTGCCCTGCCTACGCCGCACTTCTCCTCTTTCTCGCAGAGTGTTGCCAGATTGCTCTAACGCCTCTTCTAGATCCAATCGAGAGGATGATCATCCTAGAGACTTCGATCTTCATCCAGTTGGTTCCCCGCGTCATTCTAGCGACCAAAACTGACTGACCAATGCTTTTTGAAAAAAAAAGTGCTACGATGTATCATTGGGTTTTTGATAAAAAACAAAAACCAGTTGTTTCTTGGAACTCTTGCCATGTGGTGTGGTGGTAATCCGTACGTTATTTTCTCACGAGATTACCAACAAATTGCATTGTGCGGATGCTCTTATGCGTGTGCCACCTAAATTTAGCATGACAGGGGTACTCCATAAATTGTTTTGTTTGCATTAGATAAGCTAAACTTTGTATAAATGTTAGGCATATACTAGTACTCCCTCCGTTCCAAATTAATTGACTTCCATTTGTCCACACATGGATGTATCTTGTGGACAAATGAAAGTCAATTAATTTGGAACGGAGGGAGTACATGGTTACTGTAGTCTATTGTTCTACACATACATAGATAAATTCCCGGAGATTACCGTGAGGGCCGGGATGGAAGCACGTACTTCATATACGATGCGTGCGTGGTACTGAGCGGCTGCCCATACAAAAGGACCACTGCATGCATGTCAGATGTCTCAGCTAAGCTAATTACTACACTGGATAGCTGCAAGATCGGTCGTGCACGTCTCAACACTGGACGCCACGGCCTGGATCGATCGATCGTCCATGGATGATGCATGTGGGCATAGATACCTAGCTGCAAGCCAGCCAGCATGCATGCATATATACATATATAGCTCTAGGTTAGGTTTTGACACTGGATGGTCTATTTTGGATCGATATACTAGACATTAGGGTAGCTAGCTAGCTGCATGGACGATCGATCCATAAACGTACATATACTCCATGCATGGACGATCTTGGATCCAGCGGAGGCCGGCAAACTAACTTGTACTCCCTCCGTTCTGTATTACTCCAGCCGTTTTTGGCAAACTAACTTGTACTCCAGCCGTTTTTGGCAAACTAACTTGTACTCCCTCCGTTCTGTATTACGACAGAGCTGATCTCATCCTGGACGTACGTGAATGGATCCTCTGTTCTGTATTACTCCAGCCGTTTTTGGCAAACTAACTTGTACTCCCTCCGTTCCGTAATATAAGATGTTTTAGACATTTTAATACGGAGCAAAATGAATAAACTACCCACTAAAATACGTATGAATCAGGTAAAAACTAAAAAACTCTATAAAAGAATTATATTTACAAACGGAGGGAGTAATATGGAACACAGGTAGTATACTATACTACACTAGTATGTACTCCCTCCGTTCCTAAATATAAGATGTTTTAGACTTTGTCCACATACACATGTACACAAATGTATCTAGACACATTACATGTGTATGTTCACTCATTTGTGTATGTATGTAGACAACATGTGTAACATCTAAAACATCTTATATTTAGGAACGGAGGGAGTACGTGTAAATAGACCTACGATGACTGAATGACACATGCATTTGATTCATATGAATATATGATTGATGATGGCAGGAGTACTGCACGTGCAAGGCAATTGCAATCATATACTCACTCCATTCCAATAATTGAATTCCATTTATCTACCCATGGATGTATCTAGACATGTTACACGTATAGATACATCCACATGTGGACAAATGGAAGTCAATTAATTTGGAACGGAGGGAGTACTAGTATTGTACATCCAGTCCACACGAGCAGAGACAGTACTCGGGCGAGTGATGGACAGGCTCCGTCGAGACAGGACTGACATGCGACAAGGCTGGCTATTATCTAGGCTGCAGGTAGGTACCCAGCGTGAATGAGATGCTCTAATTGAGTGGGCTGGCCCTTTCGATCGGGGGTGTCTATCGTGTTCAGTTCTGATTATTATGTTTGGTTCATGCACCTATTGCGAGGGAAGGAGCCAGGATTTCACTATGAGGGGGGCGAAGAGGATAAAGGTCGCGTGTGAGAATTTTTTTCTTCCATAGAAGCAGACGTAAATGCGTGTAGTTTTGTTTCGTTTTAGAAGACAAATTAGGCACATAAAACATCACATTATACGAAGTCTCACTATATCATTTATATCCAAACATAGCAATGTCGTTTTGCCAATAAAAATAAATTCTAAATTTCTAAATTGTGTCCCCGAGTATGATAATTATTGAATGATTCGATAACCTACTCGTTTCATGTCTATCAATAATTATGGAATAGGTCATTTTCCAATATACGAAAGGCAACCAGAGTCAATTAATTAATCGCTTGACAGCAATTTGGAGATATTTTCTAACTACTAATACTTGAGGCACACAATTAATCTGATCTCAGAGATGATGAAAGGATTAATCCAATCATACGAGCAAACTACCTTTTTTCCTCGCCTTGGTCACGCTGAACCCCGGCCGGCCGTACGCCCGTGCTGCCAGGCTGGTTGCTAGTTGCTACCGCTTTGCTTAGTTCTCTTTTACCAGAAATGTCGAAAAGTGATCTGATCTGTTTTCTACATGCGTGTGTTGCTGGAATCGGAGTCCCCAAATGTGGCTCTTACGGATGGACTAATGCCACGTTTGGGGTTGCAGTGCTATTGTGTCAATCTGTTAGATGGGCTCATTACTCATAGCAGGTGGATTTGAGGGTTGGCTTCACGTACCTTACAGGCTTACACACGGATAGGGGGTGCGATCATCTCGCCTAGAAAAGTAGATCGATAGGGGGTCGCCCCCGCTCGTCCCCCCTTCCTCCGTCCCTGCCTATTGCATTCTCAATTAAAGACATCACGGGAAATAATGTATATCCATGCGCAGGGCCTGTCCATGCGTACAAACAAGGAAATAATGATATACTCATGCACTATATGTGTCTGCTACGGAGTAACTGCTATAGTGCTATACTCTTGTGCTCTGTATGTTTCTGTTTACGTACACCTCCAAATAGTAGCTAGTACAGACATGCAAACAACAATCGTGTACTCTCGCACTGTGTGTGTCCTCGTTTACGCACACGAACACATTGAAACAAGAAAAAATGTGTGCTTAAGTGACAAGGTTGTAAAGTCATTCTGTTAATCCCTATCAGAAATCGGACTCACATTTCTACATAAATTAATTCCTTAGGTGAGAGGAATAAATCCTGAAAATTTTCCAAGAAATTATCACGAAAATAACGCTCACTCCATTGACTATTATAAGATATTTAGCTTTTTTCGAAAATACATGTATTTAGACTGTATAGTTCAATCATTTTGATCCGTATCTAGTCCACATAAAAATATTTAAAACATTTTATAACGCAGGGAGTTATAGATACGACATCGCTAGTCGTTGTATGACTGCAGACTGCAAGCAGGCAGCAAACGGTTGAATGCGCGGGCCGGGGACAAGGGCAGAGGGAGCGGCCCCAATCAGTGATGCACGTACACTGTATGCTACGTGTGCTATGCCGATGAAACGCAAAGCCGTCCCCATGCTATCTGCGTTAATCTCTTCCAACATTGCCTGCGTATGCTGACTTGTGCCAGAGCAAAAGCATGGCGCCAGTGATAGCTTTCAAAATCTCTTCATATGATTGGGGACGACATGATTACCACAACAGGTACCGTGAATTGCCAAAGACATATTGCCTTTTCAAGTTCGCAAACAGAGCAATGCCATTATGCCGGTTGTTAGTTGGGTGTTGCGTCGAGATTACCCAAGTGCGCAACGACCAGAATTTGTGAGTAGCCATATATGAAAAACCTTTCATGATACTACCATCAGCTTGTCAGCGCTATTTGTCAATTCACAGATCCCGAGCCACAACCAAGGTTAGCACAAGAGATCTTCGACATTGACATCCCAAAGGGGTAATGTGCTAGTATGTTGCGGGGACAATAAGCTACGATCATCAGTTCTCATCACAGGTCTGCGACTCCGCCTGCTGGGGCGCGCTCTCGTCTTGATGCTGGCTATCCTCCTCCTCGTTGTACAGCGGCTTTGGCTCCAGATCGATGAATTGATTCGAGTTGTTGGCCAGATGTGATATGCTCACCCTCCCGTGTTTCCTGATGTAGTCCGCAACAGCCTGCATCTCCTCAATTGATATGTATATGTACTTCCCACGATCATCCATCACGCCAGATAATCTATCTGTGGAACCAAAACAAAACAGGTGGTGCTATGCTTAGTCAAATAAGATATATCCAAAGAAAATAAGGTTATGAAGCTGATTCATTGTTGAAGTTGGAATAAGACAACAGTTAGAGAAGCAGTACAAGAAACATACCCATGCCTTCAAGCGTAATAATTCGGTTTATACAGTCCTGCGGAATAGTACAAATAATAATCAGAATGTAAGCTAACAGGATAATTTTATGGTAATATAGTACTCCCTCCGTCCCATAATATAAGACGTTTCGGCAAGGTCACAGCTCTAGGAACAGCAGAGTAAATAATTTGACAGATAAAGCATATGCTGATGTAACATACTGAGATAGAAAGGGGTAAGGCATTGAGGATTTAATGTTTCAAGGACCTAACACTCCACAGTTTCAATTTGCAAAATCAACTAGCTACAGATGCTTCAGGAGACCTGGAGGCACAAAGCCAACACTGTGATAAATATATGTTGACCAACGGGATATATCAAACAGAATCCAGAAATTGGACAACACAAGATGCCAGCAAATTCATGGCAGTTTCACAGGGTCATTTTAGTCCAACCCTCACAAAAATTTCTACTACGCCACTGTTTTTTACTGGTTCCTCAGATGTTAGTATAAAGTATAAACCCAAAATTTGCGTCTTGCCTCATACGTGGTGCCAAAGTTCTAAGTAAAACAGGCTAATATTGTGTGAGACCATACAAGTACTACTATAGTTACCTGATTTGTGGTTATAATTCGCAATTCGCTACCTCGTATGAATCGGATTAGCTAGGGGGTACACATATTCGATTCACGAATTGGAGATCAGGTTTGCAAACCCACTGTTTCCGATTCGAAATACACTAGTATAAGGTTCATGAGCTCGAAACCAGAAAAATCCTAGATCAACAACATAATGGAAAAAATGGGAAAAGTATGTTGGTTGGCCCAACCCAAAAAGCCCACAACCTGCCCCTGTAAGCTGCTACTTGCTCATCCCACTAGCTCCTCTCTGCAGACACAAGCAATCACATTGAGTGAAGAAAACGCTGCCACCCATATATGTCCTCCCCTCCTGCTAGCCGAGGTCCCTTGCTCTCCCCCTGGGGTCCCCGCCTGCTCATGCTCCTGGTTGATGCCAGACAGAGATGAGTCTGTCCTCCGTGCATGCATCCACAGCGAGAGGAGCAGCTTATGCAGGACAACAACAGGCCAGCTACCAAGTCGCTGTTTTCACGAGGATGCATCTAACGCCTGGTAGAGTGATTTCGTTTTTGTCTCTTGAAATCAACAAATCAGGGTGCGAACTCTGACAGAGCTGGAGCGATTTCGAATCCCTTATCTTTGGGATTTGAGGCTCATCCTAACGAATCTGGGAACTATGAGTACTACTACAATTTACAAATAAACATTCAACAAAGTTTGAAGAAAAATAGAGCAAAATCTAAGGAAAGATAAATTTTGGAAAGAACAGACTCTACATATCTCAGAAAATGCTTCTTGTTTTCCCAGTGCTGAGGATGGCAGGATGCATACCACAGTTCCTAAATATCACTTTAACACTTCCAGACAGGTAGTAGCATTAAGAACGATTCGTGGGTTAGAGCATCTCTAGCAGATCCACAAAAGAGCCAAAACCGCAAAATAACCGCTATTTTGCGGTTTTTGGTGACAAAACTGCCCCGATCAGATCCCACAAACCGGTTGTGGGTGTGTGGTCTACGCATAGACCGGTTGTGCATGAACTTTTTTTCATCTATCAATGCTGAATTACCAATGTCAATAACTAACCCAAAATTGCTACTGTCAATAACTACCCTCTGATGTAAAACGGCTCTTCAATTACCTGGGTTCGCATTCCAAACTCTCCAGCAAGGTCCTCTAGTGGAACACACTTCTGCTTCTGGAAAGTACGAAATAATTCACAGGAAACATTGTCAATTTACTTATACAAACAGATCTCACCAATGCAACATAATCAAGACAATGATAAGAGAACCACACATTCTTCAAAAGTTTAGCGCAATAATGTTGACAATAATTTTCAACATAGCATGTTGTACACAAGGGAGATATAGTTTGCTCCGCCATCCAATTTAACAGATATAAATCAGGCTCAGTTATATAAATACATTAGGTTCAGGTTGTATTGCATTAATGATGTCAAAAGTAAGAATGTTGATTCCCTGACATAGTGAATCATTAACTGGCGCTAGAAAGCAACAGTGGGATACATCCACAAAGAAAAAAAAACAATTTACCTTGATATACTCCACAAAATTGTGGAGTAAACCCTGACCATCATCTTGTGTCTCACTTTCAGTTGTCCCTTCAGCATCAACTGAAAATGCCCCTTTCCATTTCTCAAATTCCAGAGCAGCAGCCTCCTCTTCCTTGGCTTTCCGAGCCATTGCTTCTTCTTCCTAAAGAAATAAGCAACTTGACACGAGAGCTCAACATATAACAGCATCCAAAAGAATAATAAGAAGTAAAACAGCTTCTAACCAATAATCTCTCTTGGGCCTCACGCTCCTCATCCTTCTTCCTTCTCATTTCATCATACTTATCTTGTTTAGTCTTCCTTGTATTCAGTGGCGGCGGCGGCGCTTCATCATCCTTGCAAGAGAGATCAGTGTAACCATGTAAGTAAACATACAGAAAAATAATGGACTTTCGTGCCATACTCATCGTGAGATGAACAATTAAATTAGCAACAGCTCATGTTATACTCTTTCTACTGCATAAAATAAGCAACATTTTAACTGAAAGGAATTATCGACTCATAAAGAGCAGAGTCATTGTCAGCCATCTTACACAAAGAAATTAGTCTCTAAGGTGATAAGAATTGTGCTGACTAGCTAGTGGTCTGGAGATCAAAGAACAGTGTAATACACTGACGTTCTAGATCAACAATTTACATATGCTTATGTAGCAAAGTTGAAGGGTTTTAATAATACCGATCTTGTACAATAAAGCAATTTTCGAAGTTTTTAAGTACAAAACTGCTCGCACAATAAGAGAAAACAGCATCACGCCTTGACCAACCTGACGCTCCTCCTCTCTCTCTTGCCTTCTCTTCTCCTTCTTCTTGGAGCGTCTGGGGACATTGCGATCCTCCTGGGCGTCCTCCTCGTCACTGTCGGCCCCGTCATCTGCAACTGCACACCCGAAACGCAACAGAACCAGGCTAGCAAGTGTTAAACACGAATTGGGCGCAACAGAAGGAAAAACTTCACGAGCTTCGCGGTGTTCTACTACCATCACGGCTGGTGGATGCTGCCGAAGAACTCCCCGCTGCCGGCCTCCTACGCATGCGGCGCGCCGCAGCGCCGCCACGCACCACCCGTTCCCCCTGTAGCGTACGAGATGCAGAAGGGATGGTCAGCTAGAAGAGGTTGTGCGGATAACGTGGATCTTAGAGATGGGAACCAGTAAGAGCTAAGGGGTGGTGGACCTCTAGCGGCTGGGGCGGGAGGCGGTGGTTGTCAGCGGCGGCGGCGGCATCGGAGCGGCGGCGCCAGAGGAGGAGGGGAAAGACGGCGAAGACCAGCAGCGCGCACACGACGGCGGCCAAGATCCCGCCGGCGTCGTCCATCTCCGTCACGTCCGATCTCCCTCTCCAAACCCTCGATTTCGCTTCCGTTCGACAGGTCGATGGATCGACCAATTTTTGGTAGGGCTTTTCCGGAAGGAACTGATGAATTGGGGACGGGACGGCAACGCGAATTCTTCGACTGCCTCAGACGCCGAGATGGACGGCCCGGATTGGGACCAGCCACCAATTTGTCCTCGTGCCTTCATCGGTGCCGTCCATATAAGATAGGTAGCACAATGGGTACAAGTGGTGTAATTTTATCTTTGGATTGGGCATGAGAGCGGATTTGGTGAAATTCTTCATTTAATCCTTCGTCTCAAATGTTTTCCATGCTGATAAATAGTACGGTGTAACTATGTAAAATACGATTTGAAGAATATCTTGAAATTATCACATGTAAAACCAATTTGGTAAACGAACTATTGAGAATTTATAGGCAACCAGGATATTCCTATCCAATCGTTTAGCTTGCGTCTCCGCTCCGTTTATCCTCTCACTGAGCCGGTAACGGAAGGACGAGAGTAGGTATTAGGGGTCCTGTTTGCTAATCAAAAGTTGTACTACTAGCTAGAAATAAGCAAATCACAACACACACGACACGCCGTCAAGCTACCTAAAGGTAGCCAATACGTGCATGTCCACCTAATCGATCAGCCAACTGTTCGCTAGCTCGCTTGTACATGCGCCTCTTGCCGCTAGCTTAGATGCAAAGTGTTTGATGTTAATTTGGAAGGTTAATTTGATGTTAAATCTTTGGCTTTGGAAAAAAATACAATCTTCAAAATATATCTATCACTACAGGAATGGGCCTATACGTCGACGACCATTTGTCGGGGCCGTCGGCGTAGAGGACGAGAAGGCTAGCCCGTCAAAGTGACCGTCGGCGTACGATTAACCGTCGGCGTATAGGGCTACGCCGACAGCAAAGCCGTCGGCATAACTATGCTATTCATTTTTCCCTATTTTTCATCAATATGGAATAATTCATATTTTTAAATCCATAAATCGAAATTTAACAAATAAAATATCTAAATCGATTAGAAAAATGAGAGGAATCCAAATATGACATCCATATCATCTTTTTCATCATGTATATGACTTTTTGCAACATTTTTTTGGTATTTGCTTAATAAAAAAGTCATTTTTTCGCACTTAAAAAATGGAAAATGATATTTATAAAAATATTTTACAAAAAAAATTGGCAACAATGTTTGGCATACCAAGACACACCTATGTGTCAAATATGGACACTTTATCACAAATTATGGCACGGGGTTCATTTTGACAATTTTTTCAACAAAATAAAAGAAAGTGAAAAAATAATCAAAAAATGAAATCGTTTGGCATGGAGTCCTTTTATGTGTACTAGTTGGTAAAAAATGATAAACTTGAGTTTTGACAATGTTTCCAAAAACCTTCTTCACAAAAAAGTCAATCATCTATAAACATGTATTGGTTTCGAGTCAAATGAGCTAGATATGATCATTCCCGTGGTGTAATTTATGATAATGTGCCCATATTTGACACATAGGTATATATTGGTATGACAAACAATATTGCAGAACTGAGTTTTTCCAAATATGTTTATAAATATCATTTTTTTTCAATTTTTAGTTGTAAAAATGGACATTTTTTGTGAAGCAAGTAAAAAAATATGGTGAAAAATGGCACCCATCCAATTATCACACAAAGTAGACCATATTTTATGCATAATCCAGCAATATTAGGAATTTTCTCGGTTTCTACTAATTTCGCCTATTTAAATGACTTTATGCCTATTTTCAAAGGTAATTGAATTTCTGAACTACAAGTGTGTGATAGTTTGCTCTGAAAATTTTACAAAATTCATTTTAAGATACACCAGTATTGGTTATATCACAGAACCGTCGATAGTTTTGATAAATGCGACCCTTTCGATGAATAGGCACGGCGGCCATCGTAACCATTTTTTTAACAAAATAAAAGAAAATGAAAAAATACTCAATAAATAAAATCTTTTGGCATGGAGTCCTTTTATGTGTACTAGTTGGTAGAAAAATGATAAACTTGAGTTTTGACAAAGTTTTCAAAAAACTTCTTCACAAAAAGTTCAATCATCTATAAACATGTAGAAGTTTCGAGTCAAATGACCAAAATATGATCATTTCCGTGGCATAATTTGCCATAATGTGCCCATATTTGATACATAGGTGTATCTTGGTATGACAAACAATGTTGCAGAACTGAGTTTTTCCAAAATATGTTTATAAATATTATTTTTCAATTTTTAATTGTCAAAAATGACTTTTTTTATTAAGCAAGTACAAAAAATATGGTAGAAAATGACACCCATCCAATTATCACACAAAGTAGACCATATTTTATGGATAATCCAGCAATATTAGGAATTTTCTCGGTTTCTACCTAATTTCGCCTATTTAAATGACTTTATGTCTATTTTCCGAAAGTAATTGAATTTTAAACTACAAGTGTGTGATAGTTTGCTCTGAATTTTTTACAAAATTCATTTTAAGATACACTAGTAGTGGTTATATCACAGAACCGTCGATAGTTTTGAAAAATGCGACCCCTTTCGATGAATAGGCACAGCGGCCACTTTAACCTTTTTTTCAACAAAATAAAAGAAAGTGATTTTTTTTCAATAAATGAAATCTTTGACATGGAGTTCTTTTATGTGTACTAGTTGGTAGAAAAAAATGATAAACTTGAGTTTTGACAAAGTTTCCAAAAAACTTCTTCACAAAAAGTTCAATCATCTATAAACATGTAGAAGTTTCGAGTCAAATGACTTAGATGTGATCATTCTCGTGACGTAATTTGTGATAATGTGGCCATATTTGACACATAGGTGTATCTTGGTATGACGAACAATGTTGCAGAACTGAGTTTTATCAAAATATTTTTATAAATATCATTTTTCCATTTTTAAGTGTCAAAATGACTTTTTTTATTAAGCAAGTACGAAAAATATGTTGCAAAAAGTCATATACATGATGGAAAAGATGATATGGATGACATGTATGAATTCCTCTCATTTTTCTAATCGACTTAGACATTTTATTTGTCAAATTTTGATTTACGGATTTAAAGATATGAATTATTCCATATTAAATGTAAAAGGAAAAAGTAAAGTAAAATTCATTTTATTGTTATTTATTCAAAATATACTATTACATAATCATTGTTACTTATTCAAACAATTTTTTAAAATTTAAACAATGAAAAAGTCTAACATCATAACCGAGTGGTTAATATGATTGATAGGATAATGATATCAGTAAGTTCTAACTTCTCATTTGGCAGCTAATTTGGAAGGAACTCAAAAGTTAAGCGTGTTTGGGCTGGAGGATGGATGACAAAAGCAGCTAAGCCGAGGGCGTACCGTCGGCGTAGCCTACGCCGACGGTTTTTCTGGCCTTTGCCGACGGTTTCAAGCCGTCGACGTATCTCCTGATTCCTGTAGTGTATATATACCAGAATCATGGTGTGGGGATTGCGTGGGAGAGGAATACCAGAGTTGAGTGAGACACTTTTATTGTATATAATTCATCGAAATATTTATTTAGTGATCGAACCATGTAAGTTAGCAAATCTAAACATTAAGTGGTTTTGTTATGAACTCAACAGTTTATGCATGATGTTTCATTCTTTTGGCTATCCACGATACAAACAATTAACATTGAAATGTTGGTATGATTGAATGGGTAATAACACTACTACCTCCGATCTGAAAAGATTGTCGAGACTGGTACTGGCAGTTGTACGAGTGACAAGGATATACATCTCGGGTACCCTACTGTGAGGGTACCTGGTGCACGTGATGACTAAAATCCCAACTAGCGAAGATACGACTCGAAGCCCAAGACGAGAGGCCCAAAAATTCGCCACAAATCACTCGCCTTAGCTACAAAGGCCATACGCCAAGTTCCAAGAACTCCAGGTGGGAGTCGAGACCGTGCCCTAGTCGACGCACCTCGGGAAGAGCATAATCACAGTGGTCGTCGCCACCACTCGAAAGAAAGAAGCGGCTCGCGAAGGCGCAGGTCCAGGAGCAGATCACATAGATCATACAGTAGCGACTCATACTGTGATCGAGAGCCTGAGCCACATGGAGCTCTGTGCTTCACTCGACGCATCCGCGAGACACGGATGCCCAAAGGATTCAAACTCACATCCGAACAGCCCAAGTACACGGGTCGACAGGAACCTTCCGGGTGGCTGGAGGATTACAGGCTGGCAGTTGCGTGTCAGCGGGGCACCAACACTACAGCCATGCAGTACATACGACTCATGCTCGAAGGCACAGCTCGCGACTGGCTCAAGGCCCTACCTCCATCAACATACGACTCGTGGGATCACTTCCGCAGGGATTTGATCAAAAACTTCGAGCCTCTATGTGAGCGCCCGAAAACATTCGAGGAGCTGCGGGCCTGCGTTCAGCGTTCAGACGAAGCGTCGAGGTCATACATCAGACGATGGACTGAGATACGTAACTCAGTTGGAGTGGTTTCAGAAGATATGGCCATGGATGTTTTCGTCATGGGCCTCGCCAGGCGAGACCTCAAAGAAGCACTTGGCCGCCAAAAGCCAAAATCTGTAGCCCACCTCCTGCTGATCGCGACTGAGTGGGCAGATGGAGAGGATATGGCACGCACCACACGCGGGTCCTCACCCCGTGACAAACACGAGAATAGCAGTCGAAGCCATAGAGACTCGTACAGAGACGACCGAAGGCGCAAACGTTCAAAACGTCATTACGACGATGACAGACCCGAATTCATGGCGGCTGGGTTCTCCACACCCCGCAATGATCAGGACAGAAGCGACTGACGGTCGGAAGAGCGAGACAGTCGAGACGACCGGCGAGACAGTCGAGATGATCGGCGAAACAGTCGAGATGATCGTCGCATGGCCAACGCAGTGACAGCTACAAGAGGAAGGATTGGCGCAAGTCACGGGCACAATCTGAGCGATCATTCGAAGAAAAGATGGACGCTGATTGCAGATTCCACCTGTACAAGGGGGACGATGGAAAACTGCGGTCCAACCACTCGATGAGAAACTGCAGGGAGTTCGACCAATGGCGACTGATTACGTAAATCGCAGAAAGGCAGCAGCCGCACAAGCACCTGCACCCGTGCCTCAGCCAAACAACGTGCCTGTTCTGATGGCACCACCTCCACCACCACAGCCTGCCCCAGGCGGAAATCTCGCGGGTGCCATACAGCCCGTGCCTCGGGTGGACGAACCACAGTACCCTCCCCCCAAGGGCAGATGTACATGATACAGAAAGGTCGACCTTCCAACAGGGAGCAAAAGCTTCGCACTCGACAGGTAAACATGGCGGTCATGTCACCGCCTGCGGTGACAGAGTACTTGAAGGGATCTGATACTGCAATAAGCTTCAGCAAAGAGGACCACCCTCCGTCGGTTGTTCGACCAGGGCACTCTGCTCTGGTACTCGACGCGCAAATTGGAGGCTACGCCATGTCCAAGGTCTTCATGGATGGTGGGAGCGGCATAAACATCATCTTCGCAGATACGCTCCGCAAAATGAACAGGTCAGTCGAAAACCTGCCAAGATCTTCAAATACCTTCCACGGTATCGTTCCAGGGAAAGCAATAAGCCCAGAGGGCACCATACAACTCGACGTAACGTTCGGGGACAAGCACCACTTCAGGACAGAGTCGATTGAGTTCGAAGTGGTCGACTGGAAATCACAATACCATGCTATACTTGGACGCCCGACGTTCGCTCGATTCATGGCGGTGCCACATTACGCATATCTCCAGCTGAAATGCCTGGACCAAAAGGAGTAATCACAGTCAAGGGGAACTTCCAAAAGTCTGACTCTTGCGACCGAGAATTCAGCAAAATCTCTGAGATGTTTGGCATGGAAGCAACACTCGCCGATCTAGCGGTCTCCAACGATCGAACACTTATGCCAGAGCAGAAAAAGGTGGCAGTCGACAGAGCATTCAGTGCCACCAACGACACAAGATCGCATCAGGTGCACCCGACAGACCCGACCAAGACAGTCAATGTCTCGTCGAGTCTGCCTATCGCATAGGAAAGCGCGCTCGTCGAATTCCTCCGTGAGAACTGGGATATATTTGCATGGTGTCCAGCAGACATGCCAGGTATTCCCAGGGAATTCGCCGAGCACTCTCTCCAGCTACTTCCAGGTGCTAAACCAGTCAAGCAAACAATGCGCCGCATATCTGGCCCAAAAAGAACTGCAGTCGAAGTCGACAGGCTACTCGCAGCAGGATTCATCAGAGAGATCAAGAAATCACAATGGGTGGCTAACCCCGTACTTGTAGAAAAGAAGCATACAGACATCCTGCGGATGTGTGTTGATTTTACAGCACTCAACAAGTGTTGTCCAAAGGATCACTTTCCACTACCTCGAATCGACCAGATCGTCGACTCCACCGCCGGGTGCGCTCGCTTGTCCTTCCTGGATGCTACTCGGGTTACCACCAGATAAGGATGAAGGAAGAAGACGAAGAGAAAACGGCGTTCATAACCCCACTCGGGGTCTACTGCTACACCACAATGCCTTTCGGGCTCAAGAACGCAGGCGCAACCTATCAGCGCATGATGCAAGATTGCCTCAAGAAGCAAATTGGGCGAAACGTCCAGGTCTATGTAGATGATATCGTCATCACCACAAGAGAGGAAAACACACTACTCGATGACTTGCGAGAGACATTCGCAAACCTCAAACGCTTCCACATCAAGCTCAACCCGAAGAAGTGCACGTTCGGCGTGCCAGCCGGGCAACTCCTCGGGTATCTAGTCTCAGCTCGAGGAATCGAGGCGGACCCGGAGAAAATACAGGCCATCTTGACGATGCAAAGGCCTTCAAAGCTCCATGACGTGCAAAAATTGGCGGGTGAGTAGCAGCGCTCAGTCGATTCATCAGCAAGCTAGGCGAAAAAGCACTCCCGTTCTATCGACTGATGAAGAAAGCAGATAAATTCGAGTGGACGCCAGAAGCCGAAGCAGCCTTCACGGACCTCAAGCGAGTCCTCACAAGCCCTCCAATCCTCGTAGCACCAAAGGAACGCGAGCCACTATACCTATATGTCTCTGCAACTAACAGGGTGGTAAGCACTGTTCTAGTGGTCGAACGCAGAGAGGAGGGCACGCGCAAAGCATACAACGTCCAGTCTATTACTTGAGTGAAGTGCTCTCCACATCAAAGCAGCGGTACCCGCACTATCAGAAGCTGGCATACGCCGTGTTCATGTCCTCAAGGAAGCTGACACATTACTTCTCCGAGCACCCGATCACTGTAATCAGCACTTCAGGGATCGGGGACATCCTCACAAACCCCAATGCGACTGGGCGAGTAGCAAAATGGCTCATCGAGCTAGCACCAAGAGACATCAGTATGATTACCCGAAGGCCATCAAAGCACAAGTTTTACCCGACTTCCACACCGAGTGGATTGAAGCTCAGCTCCCAGGAGCACCAGATGTGTCCAATTCCTGGACTATGTACTTTGATGGCTCGAAGAAAAACGAAGGCGCAGGCGCAGGTGTCATCCTCATATCACCAAAAGGCGACAAGCTCCGCTATATCCTGCAAATGGGATTCGAGTTCCCATCCAATAACGAAGCAGAATATGAGGCTCTGATCCATGGCATGAGGATGGCCAAAGCCCTCGGGTGCACTCGACTGATGATCTACGGCGACTCGAATCTGGTGGTGCAGCAAACAATGAAGGCTTGTGACGCAATCGCAGATAACATGATCGCCTACCGTGACTTGTACAACATCATGGAGGGCAGCTTCGAAGGCTGCGAGTTGCGGCACATAGGGCGTGAAAGCAATGAAGAAGCAGATAAGTTAGCCAACATTGGTGCGACCAAAGCACCAGTGCCACCTGGTGTCTTCTTCGAGCGCATAGAACACAGATCAATCAAAAAGAAGCAGGTAACTCCTGCACAGCCGCACCAGCCAAGAGCAAAACACCTAGCACAGAGGACCCACCAGTCGAGGTACTCCTCATCGAGCCAACTTGGACTCAACCCTTCCTCGCGTACATACTCCGCGGCGAGGTACCCGAAGACTTCACAGAGTCAAGACGCGTCACTCGACGATCTAAAGCATACACTGTCATCAACGGTGAACTTTACAAACGCATCATATCAGGTATGTTCCAATGTTGCATAGCATTTGAAGATGGCCAAGCCATCCTTCGTGATATTCATGCAGGTACTTGCGGGCATCACGTCAGCAGTCGATCACTCGTAGCCAAGGCCTTTCGCGCAGGCTTCTACTGGCCCACAGCACTCAAAGACGCGGAGGACATAGTCAAAAGGTGCATCGGCTGCCAAAAATTCGCCCAGTGGGGGCTCGATATGGTTGGGCCACTCAAATAATCCTCCCACGGAGGGCATACTCACCTTCTGGTGGCGGTCGACAAGTTCACCAAGTGGATTGAAGCAGTACCCATCACAAGTTCGACTGCCGCTACAGCAGTCAATTTCATAAAATCCATCATATACCGCTTTGGTGTGCCAAATAGCATTATCACTGACAACGGTACAAACTTCACGGCTGAGGAATTCAAATCCTTCTGCAAAGAGCAAGATATCACGCTCAATTATGCATCTGTGGCGCACCCGCAATCAAACGGCCAAGTCGAAAAGGCCAATGGGCTCGTAACAAGTGGAATCAAGAAGCGCCTCCTGGTGCCACTCAAAAGGGCTGCGGGTGCTTGGGTAGAAGAGCTTCCGTCTGTGCTATGGAGCCTACGCACAACACCCAATGCCTCAACGCAATTCACTCCATTCTTCATGGTCTACGGCGCAGAGGCAATTCTGCCATCAGACGTAAGGTTCAACGCACCAAGAGTCGAAGCATACAATGAAGAAGATGCAGACGAGGCACTCGAAGACGCAGTCGACTTGCTAGAAGAAGCACGTAACACGGCGCTCGCACGCACAGCTATTTATCAGCAGGACCTCCGCAACTATCACAGCCGTCGACTGCGTACCAGGTCCTTCGAGGTTGGCGACCTGGTACTTCGACTGAAGCAAAAGAAGGTGCATAAACTCGCTTCTCCATGGGAAGGACCCTTTATCATCACCGAGGTCGTTGGTGGTGGAGCATATAGACTGAAGCACGCGAAGACAGGAGAACTCTCGCATAATCCTTGGAACGTTGCGCAGCTGCGCCGTTTCTATGCTTAGATTGATCAGTCGAACAATGTAATAGGCACATATGTCGGATAGCTGCAGGTTTCAGACGCGCTCTTTTCCTTACCAGGGTACCTAAGGGGACTGGAAGGTTTTTAATGAGGCGGCCTGCAGCTTAACATTCAAAAAAGGAATATAATTCATGATTCCTCATATTTCTCCCTGCTTACTACTCGCATAAATTGATTTCACAAAATTAGCCTCACCCGAGCACTCGGGGGCTGCGCTATCTCAAAAAGCATGTGTTTCCGCTTGTTCACAACATAATACCCCAGCCGCACTCGAATACTCGGGGGCTGGGTCATAAAAATCATACATAAACACAAAAGTTGCTCAACCCACTCAATTATTCGAGGGTTGAGCCTAGAAGCATCAAGTGAAGCTTCAAGTATTGCAAAAATTCATAACCGCACATAAATAGTCATGGACTGTGCAGCTTATGTTTGATACTCTAAAATATTTCTATCAAGTTCACTCAAAATACACGGGGGCTGGATAGTCCTAATTTTACAGCATGTTGCTTCATACACCCCGCTCAACAGGCTCGGGGGCTGCATACGTGTAAACAAATAATGTACAATAATCACAAGTGTTGCGTTTTACACTTTGGAGTTACTTCCCATACACATAACCTACTCAACAGGTTCTTCCTTGGGTTCGGTCCATTTTTCCTCCTCCTTCAGCACACGATGGATTAGGACCAGTGCGTCCACTCGTGTCTCTTGGTAGTGCTTCCATCGGCACAGGACCACCACCTGGTAAGGGTGCGGGTCCCATCGCAATCCTTTTCAAATCAAGGTGCGGAAGGTGCGATCGCACAAAGGCAAGAGCAACGTTAGCCCCGCTAATCAGTTGCTCACGCACAAACTTCTTGATCGCCTTGCCTTTTCGAAATTTCTTCAGCAAAGCCACAAGGCCCTGTGGTTGCTCATTCAAAGGAAACAAAGCTTCGTGGACTCGAAATAAAGCCAGCCTGCAAGTCTCCAGTCGAATGGCTGTGCGCCAAGCACGGTCCAGAAGCCTTACCAAAATGGCACTCTTCTCCCTGTCTGACCAGAAGGGGTGGGCGGAGTACTCAGTGCTACTCGCATGACCATCGAGTCGATCCTGAATTCGTGCCTCCTCCTTTATTGGGTCAGAACAAACACCTGCGCAAAAGCAAAGGGCTCATCATCGCCCAGTCGAGTCACCTTGCTAAGAAGAGATCTCGATGATTCAAAAATGTCTTACATTCGAGTTGCAGATTTATTCTCTCCAACTCCTCAAGCAAAAAGGCTTCTCGCTCTGTAGTTGGGGATGACCTCGACTGCAACTCAGCATACGCATTTTGCGTTTCCTTCAGCTCGCGAGTAACTTCGGAAAGCTTTTGATGAAGAAAGTCCATAATTTTCTGGTCATTAACGCTTCGTGACTTCGAAGAACCACCCACAACAGGGCCAGTCGATGGTTTAGAAGCTCGGTTCTACAGTCAGAATAATTCAATGCATAAGGAAGCATAAAAGAATTCAAACAAAAGGCTCGGGGGCTGCGCCTCCCGATCACTGAAGTTCATGTTTCATAACAAGACAGATACGATGTCTGATAATTTACATATAGCAAAAGCAAAGTGACGCAATTCCTAGACCTAGTCAAACAAAGGGGTCACTGGCTAAGTCGTCGACTTCTTGGAGGAAGTTTTCTTCGCCTGGACCTTGGCTGCCCTTTCTTCAACAGTTGTTACCAGCTGTTGGGCATATGTTTTGGCGGCTTCCATCCAAGTGCCGAGCCCGACGGTTTTGCCATCAGGACCCCGTGGAAACTTCTTTGTGGCTGTGTCAAAATCTGCCTCGACTCCGTGCGCGAGCAACATGAGAAAAGTAGTCTGAGCACCACTTACCATTTGCTCGCGACTGAAGTCAGCAACGGCAGTCCCTTCAGGCTTGAATAGATCAACCAGCTCTGCAAAGGAAGATGGTAGCTCCTCGCCGGGGAAGAAGCTGCCATGGAGGGCACCCAGGGCACTCGCCGCCTGCGTTAGCATCTCCCCTGCTCTGCTACTGGTGGCCTCCGAGACAGCCACACTTTCATCAAGTGAGGTGCCAAGGCTCTGCTTGCCAGTAGCAGTCGGGCCATCCATCACGCCTAGCATAAGGGTAAAATAATCAGCACCATGTATCAGAAACCTCAAACATCTAAGGAGCAGAGCAAAAATTCTTACCAGTTAAGCTGGTGCTGGCGGCAGAGAGTCGACCAATCGCCGACTCCTCCCTAACTTCGGCTGTTTTCAGCCTCTTCTCCAGATCAGCCACTCGACGGGTGGCGTTGTTCAAATTTTCTGCCGCTTCAGTGGCGGCCTCTACAAAAACAGATGCACATGATTAGTAGGCTGCAAGAGAAATCACCCTCAACAAGTGGTGATAGCATAAAAAGATACGCACTCTTTGCAACTTCGAGTTGCTGCTGCAGGGTGGCGGCTTCAGTCTCCTTGTGCACATACTGGGCACCAGCCTTCAGCAACTCTCGCACAAACGCCTAAGTACACGACATGGGCAAATTCACAACTCAATAACTGAGTATAGGCAAAAATTTCGCATTTGATTCAAACTTTGGCAAGCACAAACTTACGTGTTCCAAGAAGGAAGAAGTCGACGCAGGGACACCTGCAGCCGCAGCTCCACTCTCAGTTGCTGCAACCTCCGGCTGGGGTGGCGTAGCTGTGGCTGTAGCGGCAGGAGTCGCCGGGGTAGGCGGCTGCTCTGGTGGCAGCGTCCGTGCAGTGGACGCTGCGCTGCTCTTTTCCGCCGTAGGTGGCGGAGGCATATCCTCATCGGAGGAAACACTGTTTCACACATTATAAGTATACAAGGTGATATTATTCATAACATGACAAAGAAAGTGCACATAGTACTTACTCTTCAGTAAGGTCGCACAATCGACCAGGCGCAAGCACACCCATGCTCGGGCGCGATTTCTTCGGTGGTCGAGGGGAAGCGAGCGAATCGGAGGAATTTCGAGTGGCGCCGTCATCGACTCCATCTTGTCTTCTCCTTTTCCTCCGAGTCAGCTGTATCCTCCTCGTCGCGTGACCGCTTTTGCTTGCCCTGCACCTCAGCATCGCCCTCATCGGCTTCTGGCGTGTGTGCGGTGGCGAGTGAAGCCATCTCATCATCAGAATCTACCTCGAGTGGCTCATTGTCTGGACTGGGCCGCTCTCTGGCAAGGGAGGCATTGACTCAAACATTTTGTGACCCTGCACACATAAACAGCAAAGGATTCAACATCACACATGCATAACATATCAACTGAGATGTAGTATCAATTGTTACCTTGGCAGAGGGTTGCTGGTCTCATAAGGAGGCACAGGCGAGTTCATCTCGCAGGGATCTTCATCGGTAAGCTTGGTAAGGCTCCTTACCAACTTCTCCGCTTCCGCATCAGATAGCTCCACTGCGCGTGAGCGGGTTGGATCAGAAGCCCCACCATATGCCCACAAAGCATGCACTCGGGCTCGGAGAGGCTGCACTCGCCTCTTGGCCATAATGGCTAGCAGATGGATCCCTGTGACCTCTCGACCAGCAGTGGTCTGAAGCTTCAGCACCTTCTCCATCAGAATGTCAGCCTCTTCGGCTTCGACTCCGGTCGGCTGGGCGATCCATGATGGCCTCTTCTTCACCAGGGCGTCTGCGTCAAAGGAGGCAACCCGAAGGTTTGGTCGCCAATGGTCACATCCTTGATGTAGAACCACTTCTGGCGCCATCCTTGCACAGACTCCAGGAAGTTGATCTTGAAGTACTCGACATCAGGTCGAGCTTGTACTCCAAAACCACCAGGTCCCTTGGTGCTGTGCTGGCGCTTGACGTTGAAGATGCGGCGGAACAGACCAAAGTGGGGTGCGACGCCCAAGAAGCACTCGCAAAGGACGAAGTAACACGCAATGTGCAAAAGCCCATTGGGCGTGAAATCGTGCAATTGCACTCCATACACGTGCATCAGTGCACGAAGAAAGTTGTGAACAGGGAAGGAGAATCCCCTGTTCACAAAATCAACAAAGCAGACCCGCTCATTGGGGCCTGGGCGCGGGATTACCTCGGCACCGGGGAGGCGAACTTGAGAGGTGTCCTCAGGGATCAGCCCGTCGTTCCGCAGGCCGTGAGCATCCTCTTGCTGCAGGTGGATTTGGTCCACGCGCCCTTCTCCCTCTTCAAGCCGCTGGCAGCGGCTCCCGCGGCGCTGTCCGCCGATGCAGCACTCCTGCCCCTTCGGGTGGTAGGCTTCGTCATCGCGGTGGTGGTTGCGCAAGCTTTGCTCTGAGGCAATGGCGATGCGAGAGGAGGAAGAAGAAGTAGCGGCGGCGGAGAGCAAATGGCAAGTAAAAACACTATTTACGCCGTCGTCCCCTTTTTAACCTCAAAGCAAAAGAATCCGCACCGTCGATGCGAGATCGTGGGCACATAAGCAAATCTAACCGTACACGTGGCAGCCACGGAGGGCAACCGTCGCCGGCCACTCCGCCCACTACGCACGGGAATCTAGGAACTACCATCATGGCCCGGAGAAATCGTGCCTGAACGGTCAAATCCAGTCCAAACGGCTGTACAATGGGCCCACAAGACGTGTCACGTCCCATCTCTCGCAGCACAGCGCACGCCACGCGTGTCAGCAGTCGCCATAAAACGTCATCCCTGACGTCATTGCAGCAAATTTGTTCCGAAAAGATGTCGGGTTCCCCAAAGCATACTAATCACTCGATTCTTTGTCGGGTGTATGGTCACTCGACTGTCTACGATCAAATACATATTACTCCCATCGGGAGCGTATCAAAAATTTCTTCGACTAAAGATGATCATGACTGGGTGATTCTGAGATTATCCTCCATTACAAGTAATAAAGCACAATCTCGGGGGCTACTCCCATCGGGAGCGCTGACGCGCACCCGATAGAATTATGGCAAAGGTTTTCTTCGACTAACAAATGTAGAGAAAGATGGTTTTGAGATTATCCTTCATTGCAATCAATAAAGCACAATCTCGGGGGCTACTCCCATCGGGAGCGCTGTCGCGCACCCGATAAAATAGTATCAAAGTGTCAGTCGATGAATATATCGACTGTGTTCATATGCAAAATCATACTCGAAACATTCCCGAGTTGCGTCCGTCGCAAATACCTCGGATGCTGCACGCATAGTGCAAAGGTAAGACCCGCCGAACTTTCGAGCTGGGCTAAGGACCGTTCCAGCAACGTCAATCCTTATATTTTCCGTGTCAGCAGACATGATGAAAAATCCCGACGGACGCGTTGGGTAAAATTCAAAGTTATACTGCAGATCGACTCAGTAAGACCTCAGCGGCCTAGTCGAATCTGACCAGTTTGTTCCAGATTCGAGTCCGGGGACTCGAGTTTGATTGAAAGCTAGTAAGGTGTTACCCAAATGTGTAGTTAACCAGTCCCGATCCGTCGAGTGAACTGGGCCTGCTAAGCTATTATCCCTTGATCATCATAAGCAAAAACCACAGTCGATGAAATACTCGACATAGCCAACATGTGCTATTCATACAGGAATTCCAATTATATACTAAGAATATGACGTGCACTTGGAACGAGTCCATGCCTGATTCTTCGAGTCAGACAAGTACTCGGGGGCTACTGACAAGGATATACATCTCGGGTACCCTACTGTGAGGGTACCTGGTGCACGTGATGACTAAAAGCCCAACTAGCGAAGATACGACTCGAAGCCCAAGACGAGAGGCCCAACAAGATGAAGTAACTTCCAAGTTTAGAATAGACATAGTCGGTTTATACTTTCCTTATGTGTAAACTAGGTCGGTTACAAACTCCCGAGACCCAGCCTATTTAAAGGCTGGGAGGGGTGCCGATCTAGGACCAAGCCATACTCGAACCACCAAAGCTCTTGCGAGATCGTCATCTCGCCGGAGCCACCTTGTAACCACATAATCTCCAGCGATCAATAACAGACAAGCAGGAAGTAGGGTCTTTACCTCCACCCGAGGGGCCTGAACCTGGGTAAATCTTTGCCTCTGCTTGTCAGCCGACGAAACTACCAGTACTACCACGTTCTCTCCCCATAATCTCAACCCTAGGTCCTTAACCATGGGATTTGATGAGGGTACACCTCGTCAACGAGCAAGTCTTTTCAAGCGACACTCGATCCGGGTCGGAAGGAGTAGATGAAGCCATTCCGACATTTTTTTCCTCTCCCGTTGCAACGCACGGGCATGTTTCCTAATACACTTAAAACACTAGACGTAAACAAGACATACATTAGCTAGACCCTTTGCATGATTGCATATGAGAAGAGACCAGTTACATCTTCTCGAACGGCACCTCAAAGCATTGTAGAGAATGACACGACCCATGAGCATACACGATGTTTTTTATTATTAGTTAGTAGGCGTAGGATAACTTATTTTAGTCGTTTAGGGGTCAAAGACCTCATGCTCCAAGGTTTAGCTCTCAGATCCCGTTGGTAGTGGTTAGGGAGAACAGATAACACTTGCCTCTGGCAAGGTTTGTCAATGTTGAAAGATACTCAAGCGTCTACGGTGTTGACAGTTTGGCAAGTTTTATGGTCGGCAATGGTAAGAATATCTTCTTGTGGAAGGATTGGTGGATCACAGGGTGCGTTGCTATTTTTTTAACGCAGGGTGCGTCGCCATTGGCTACGTCGGTTGTCAGTACTAGGAACGAGAATAGCAAGACAGTGGAAAGTGGAATACCTCGGTTGTCAGTATTAGATCATGTATATCGGCGGCGATCAAAAGGCTGCATCGTGATATGGATGCTGAGGACATCATCGCATGGCCTTGTCTTCGACGGGGAAGTAACGGCCAGATCTACTCACAAGCTTCTACATCAGGGAATGGAGATATTTGCGGGAACTTTCAGCATTTGGAAGAACGGTTCTCCCTAAAAATGTAAGTTGTTGATATGACTCACTCTGCAGGACCAGTCTTGGACCTCGGACCGGATAGTAAGACCTGGCCTCCAGAATCAATCTTCCAGTTGCTATGTATGCTTACATGACGAAGAAAATGTAGAACATACTCTGCTCTAGTGTGTTCATGCGAGGCAGGTTTGACACAGCTGACAGCTTGCTACATTTGTTGGGGGCTATTGTGGTGGCACCGACCAGTGCTTGCAGTTTGGAGCAGTGGTGGAGTACGGGATGTGCAAGGTTCAGTCTGACAATCTGAAGAGACTTTGACGCCATAGTCATATTCCCTTCTTTGGCAATGGGCGACAATGAGTTCAAACTTTGGCCTCGGATTAGTAGGGGCTTATCCGGCGTGTTCACAAATATCGCGAGAGAGTAGGCTTTGGGCCGTAGGTGTCGTGTTGCAAGGTGTTCTCTCTCCCTAATCGTTTACGACAAAGCCATGATCTTGTAATCTCTATCTGCCTTAAATAAGAGTGCTGACCAAGAATTCTTGATTGCTGCATCTGTAGACAACGAAACAGTGTGCCTTTCGGGTTTTCTGAAAAACAATACTACGTGGCGTGACATTTGGGCAAATTCGTGGAGTTGTTCTAAGGTGAGACCAATTTGAGGCCCTAGTTTTTTTCATAAGGCAATTATTAAATGGTCAAATGACGTGCCACTGTCACCATGCTTCAGTGTTCAGCGAGAGTGCTGACCAAGAATTCTTGATTGCTGCATCTGTAGACAACGAAACAACTTGGAAATGTCAACAAACTGGACGAGTCAGCAATCTCGCTGCCGTGCTCTGCATATCACAGCAGGGCTATTTTATCAAAGCATATCACTATGTCAACTGAATCATTTCTGATTTTTGTAGTTCCTAACCGAACGAAGTATACACCAGTCTGTACCACTGAGTTTTCCAATACATACCAATGTCTTCTTAAGTACCAAGGCAGCAACTGCTTAGCAATTTAATAAGTGTAAAAATCCTACTGGGCAATTTCGTTGTACTTTCCCTTTTGATTTACCACCTGTCAGATTTTTTTTTGAACTGTGTAAAAAAAAAGAATGTTCTGACATGTGGTAAAAAAAAAAGAATGTTATGACAGGTGGTAAATCAAAAGGGAAAGTACAACGAAATCTCTCTGATCTGACACTCTCCTAGTGTTCTGCTACCAGCCGTCGGTACATAAATCTCGGAAGCAAATCCACTCACCGTGCATATTCCCCTACTTCCGGTGAAGCGGCGGTCTTCCGTACTTCCGTATTCGGCCGGGCGCGCGCTCGCAAGATCATGAGCCAGAGCCAGCACCGCCTGTTCCGCGCTTTCCTGTCCGTGTTGCTCTCACAGCCTCGGCCGTCGCCGACAACACGTTGACGCAGTCGAGTGCCATCGGCGGCGACCAGAGGCTCGTCTCGCCCGGCGACATCTTCCAGCTCGGCCTCTTTCCCCTCGCCAACAACACCAAGTGGTTCCTCGGTATATGGTTCACCATCTCCCCGAGCGCCGTCGTCTGGGTCGCCAACCGCGACCGCCCGCTCAACACCTCGTCCGGCCTAGTCGCGCTCAGCGGCCGGGGAGACCTCGTCCTCCTCGACGCCGCGAGCAATAACGAAACCATCTGGTCGTCCAACTCCTCCCTGGAAGCCGCAGCCATTGGTGCGGTCGCGCAGCTCCACGACGACGGCAACCTGGTGCTCGCGGACGAGGCCGGCGCCGTGCTGTGGCAAAGCTTCGACCACCCGACGAACACGTTCGTCTCCGGGTTGCGAACCGGAGAAGACCTCAGGACCGGCACCCAGTGGTCCCTCTCCTCGTGGCGCAGCGCCGACGACCCGTCGCCAGGCGACTACCGGTACGTTATGGACACGAAAGGCTCGCCGGAGATGCACGTCTGGAAGAATGGACGCAAGACGTACCGGACCGGTCCGTGGAACGGAGTGCGGTACAGCGGCATACCGGAGATGACGACCTTCGAGGACATGTTCGAGTTCAACTTCACCAACACCGCCGACGAGGTCTCCTACCAGTACCACGACCGCGACGGGTCGCCGGCCTCTCGGGTGGTGCTGAATGAGTCCGGCGTGATGCAGCGCATGGTCTGGGACCGCACGGCGCTGGCGTGGAGCATTTTCTGGTCGGGGCCGAGGGACCAATGCGACAGCTATGGCCTGTGCGGCGCGTTCGGCGTCTGCAACGGGGGGGACGCCGTGGTGTGCAGCTGCATCAGGGGGTTCGTGGCGGGATCGGCGGCGGAGTGGCGCATGCGGAACGCGTCCGGCGGGTGCGCCCGGAGCACGCGGCTGCAGTGCGCCGAGGGGGACGGGTTCTACACCCTGCGCGGCGTGAAGCTGCCGGAGACTCACGGCAGCACTGTGGACGCCGGCGCCACGCTCGAGGAGTGCGGCCGGAGGTGCCTCTCCAACTGCTCCTGCACGGCGTACGCCGCGTCGGACATCCGGGGAGGCGGGACTGGGTGCATACAGTGGTTCGGCGAGCTGATGGACACGCGCTTCGTCGTCGGCGGGCAGGATCTCTTCGTCAGGCTCGCCAAGTCTGACCTACTACTAGGTAAGTACTCTCTCTGTTACGGGGTTCAGAAGTGTTGATTTGCTGTTCAAGAATCGAAGCATTTGCAATGTCAACTTTGTTCTTGCACAATTGTCGGACAGTATTATTCCGTTTCCTGACGCACTCAACGAAATCAATTTTACGAAGTATGACTTTTCCAAAATAAGTACTTCATCCTTGTCAGACAAATCTGTGGTGGAGATATAGCAAGAGTTTAATGGTATAGAAATGTAGTTTTGGGGATTCTTGGATGCTCTTGTTTGACTTGGCTTCTTCTCCCTGCCAACAAACTCCAACATGTAAATCGGCATCTGGAGCTTGATATTTATCACTCGATTAATAGAAAATCATTTGATCCAAGATAGTAATATATTTATACTCCCACATCTAACAATAAATCCAGACTATGCATATGCAGTTTAATTCGAAGCACCTAGTGGCATATATATTATACCCCCGTTAGTTTGACTTCAACAACCGATTAATCAAAAAAAAAACTTGTTGGAACTTCCTGTTGAAGTCAGAAAACAAACTTTTTCCATGCACAGACAGAATGATGTTCTCAATCACTGATCCGGTACCCATGTGAATCGCCTACCATGACAAACATGTCAAGCTCACACTTAGTAGTCCATTTTTCCTGCATTTTGAATCGACAGTGACACTGCACCTACATCTTTCAGAGCCATCCAAGACCAAGAAATTCGTCGCGGTCATCACAGCGGTGATAACAGGGTTTGCATTGCTTCTGCTCCTGCTTGGTTTCCTGGTTTGGAGAAAGGCGCGGGGCAGTAAGGAAGGTCAGATCGAAGAGTCCTTGCTTGGTGCATTTTACCAGGGGATTGCTCCTTGCTCTGTTGCTCATGTCTTCTCCATTTTTGCAGCCACCATGATTGACGACATCATGAGAGGCGAATGTCCGATGTACCATCTCGGAATCATTAGAGCGGCCACCGGTGGATTCTGTCCAAAGAACGTGATCGGGCAGGGTGGCTTTGGCATTGTTTACAAGGTGAAAAATGCTTTCAATAGAACAATCCGTGTAGTAAATCAGAACCGAAACCTCCTACATAGTATCGTCATACATTCGAGAGTATACTTGTATGCCAAATGTCTGACCACCTACTGGATTTATCAGGGTCAAATGCCAGATGGCCAGGAGGTCGCAGTGAAGAAGCTGTCAGCGGAGAACAGAGTGCAAGGCCTCAAGGAGTTCAAGAACGAGGTGGACCTGATCGCCAAGCTGCAACACCGCAACCTGGTGCGCCTGCTCGGCTGCTGCATCCACGGCTCCGAGAGGCTACTGGTGTACGAGTACATGAGCAATAAGAGCCTGGACGCCTTCATTTTCGGTACGTCATCCTCGAGGAAAAGTGGAAAACCATCGCAATTTCTCGCTCGGTTCAGTTAACTTCAGTAAATCGCGAACAGATTCGAGGAGGCGCGCGTCACTGAACTGGAAGACGAGGATGGACGTCATCCTCGGCGTTGCAAGAGGGCTTGTCTACCTCCACCAGGACTCGAGGCACACGATTATTCACCGAGATCTCAAGGCGGCCAACGTCCTCCTTGACAAAGATATGGTGGCCAAGATATCCGATTTCGGCAGCGCAAGACCCTTCAGCAGCAGCGGCGGCGACGACCGAGAGGACTCCACCGTCACAGAAATCATTGTTGGGACAGTGTAAGAAATTGCAACTTTGCATAACACAACATTGGCCAAGTATAGTTTACCTCCAATTTTTTTGCTTGTCTAGAAGTGTACCCTTGCCAGATTTCCTGACTGTTATTTTCGTATGGTGCGGTGGCAGTGGTTACATGTCACCGGAGTACGCCATGGGTGGCATGGTATCGTTCATGCAGGACGTGTACAGCTTCGGTGTGCTGTTGCTGGAGATCGTCAGTGGCAGGAGGAACCAGCGAAGCTTCAACCTCATAGCTCACGTAAGCAATCAATTGCCACTTGCAGCTGAAAAGATAACAATCAAAATGAATTGGGTGTGATTTACACAATTTTCCTTTGGATTTGGTGTGATTTTATTAAATTCATTTGAATTCAAAACTTCGTATCTACAGGGTCCAAGTCCCAACCCCGTTGGTTTGAACCAAGAAACACACCCTGATGGAATCAGACTGAATTCAGATTTTTTTTTTTTTGCAGGCATGGAAGCTCTTTGAAGAAAACAGGAGTCTTGAGCTCCTCGACTCAACCGTGCGCGACGGCTGCTCCTCGGCGGAGCTAGAGCAGGTAGCGACGTGCATCCAGGTAGGGCTACTGTGCGTTCAGGAGAGCCCGAGCCAACGACCTCAAATGGCTGCCGTAATACCCATGCTGTCGCACCAACGGGCGCTGGTGCGGCCACTTCGCCGGTGGTCTGCACGCCAATGAGTGCTCCGGCGGCCCTTCTCGAGGTGGAGGAGGTCACCTCAGGGAGCGCCGCCGCCGAGCTGACCATCACGGGACTCCAAGGTCGGTAGCATGGACGGATGGATGGAGGGCAAGCTCGAAACAAAGATTCAAGACGTTATTAACGACCGTTCTGAATGTAATTGGCAAGGACATGTGCATTAGTTGTAGCAACCCACATCTGACACCATCCATAGTGCATGTCTTTGGCTCGGTGCAGCCCTTTACCTGTATCTTGTCCATTGGAATAGGACAACTGAAGCATTGTAGTGGATTAGATAAAGAAAAATTGAATTAATATTACAGATCAAGTTATAACTTATCCCTTAAACACTGTAAGGAGCGAGGAGCGTGCCGATTTTGACTTCACTGGCGGGAAACAGCCACGCCAGTAACGTTACACCATTGATAGATCTTAGGATGACTCCAACAGGGCGACGCATCGAGTCCGCACGCGTTTGGTTGGGTCGTGTTGGACCAAAACCAAGGCCCAACGGGGCGACGCAAAAGCAGACCGGTGCCGATTTCAGTCCGCCGCGCGTCCGCCCCGACGCATTCCTGGCCCAAATTTGGGCCACGGATGCATCGGCGTGGACGCGCGGCGGAGTCGAAACGCGTCTGCGCGGCCACGCGTGGTGTCCTTCCCGAGCCCACCTGTCAGCGACACAGCGCCGGTCAGCCTCCCCTGGCCCAGTCCTTTTTAATGCCAGGGGATAGGGGCGGCCAGCCCCCACCCACTCCACTGCCCCACTCCGCTCCCTCTCCGGCGACCAAACCCTAGCCAGCACCCCAAACCTCACCGCGATGCCGCTCCGATGGCCGGGGTTCGGCAAGGCCAAGAACGACCGCGAGGCGGGGTCGTCCTCTGGCCGCCGCCACCTCCGCACTCCCTCCCCGATGCCATCTCTTTCCCCACCCTCTTCCCCGGCGCCGCTCCCCGCCGTCTTCAATCTCGCGCCACCGGGCGCTGAGATTGCCCGGCGCGATCGCGTCTACGTGCGGAAGGAAGACTGCGAGTGGTACTGGAACCACGCAATCCCGCTGCCATGGCCAGATGTGAAGCTGCCCGAGAAACTGGCACCTCAACCCGCAGTGGATCCTGGTGCCGCCGTTCCCGAAGAGCCGCCGCCCGCGGGATCTGGAGATTGAGCGCCGCTGTGCGCGCCTCCCGGCGTCCCTCCGCAACGACCCCGCATTCGCGGCCACGTCCCGCAACTGGGTCACGTGGTTCAGCGACGAGCACAACCTGCGGCGGCATGCCCTGTACACGCAGGCTCCGACGCGGCCCAGTGGCCGTTGGTCACCGCCGCCGCACACACTGTGGCAGGACGCACCGCCAGTGCCGCGCGCTCTGCGGATTGGCTCACCGCCATCTCCACCGGACGTGAAGATGGAGGTGGACATGGACGACGACGACGCCGCGCTCGATGCCGCGAAGTAGGCCTCGAGGAAGTCCATGGCCGACGACGAGGCCAAGCGCTGGGCCAAGGTCCTCCAGGACGTCGCCCGGGAGCAGGAGGAGGCCCTGCAGGCGCAGCAGGCCGCGGTCATGGAGTCACCGGAATGGTGGCATGGAATGGACGTGGACCTGTCACCGGCGCCGCCCCTTCCAGCCGGCCTGCTCGGGCATAGCTGGATCTGGAATGGCGACAGCTGGGAGGTCCCACCGGCCGTCGTCCCACTGACGCACCTCTGGCAGACGCCGAAGTACATCATCCTAGAGGACGACGAGTAGAAGCCGCGAAGGGCAAATATTTTAGTTTTTATATATTTTGTTTTTAGAAGTAATAATGGCCGTTTGTGGCCCATCCCCCTAAATATGAGAGAAAAGGCCAATGTGTGGCCTGTTAACTAAAAAAAACTTGTGTCCGTTTGCGATGTGTCGGGCCGTTGGGCGCACTGCCACCCCATGGCGGACATGGGCGGACTGGGCCTGTCCGTTTGCGTCGGTCCGTTGGAGTCATCCTTATTACTAGCATGTCTGCTCCCACACCAGTAGTAGTACGAGCACCGAGCACCAGTAGCGTGGGCAGACACGGCAGTACTAATATAGATACCAGTGGCTTGCTCTTTAGAGGACACACCAATGATATGTTTTTCCCAGCCAATTTTTTTTACAGTGAATTACTGCATATATAGACAATAATTAACAGCAAAAGAACATATATAGCATCACATGGAAAAACCAAAGAACTATGTCACATCTCTGCCACACATGCATGATAATATAAGCAAGCATAGGAAGATAAAGGATTTTAGATACATACCATGACATATCCGTTGGAGACATTTGTGTTCGTCACACGATGCACCCCGACGTAGTTATCTCTCGTGGTAGTCTCTGAAGGAGACGCTCCTCATGCTCCAGCATGCAGATTGGTTCTTTGGGCGAAAACCACAGACTACAATGGGTCCTCCTGCTCACTCATATCCTGATCACTCCCCTCCTCGCCCATATCATCGTCACTCTCCACATCCTCAGAACTATTGTTTCCACATCCTGGGTTGTGGTTCTGCCATAGAAAAAGTAAGTATATCATCTCCGATTAGATTCATCTTGCCGATGAGTTGCGCCAGTCCTTCCCGTGCAAACGGGTCTTGTTTCTTTCTTTCTTCACTTTGATCATGTATATGGTCCCGTGCACATGAAACACACGATGTTGCCAACTAACTCGTTGAACTCCAACCGAGCAATGCACGGTACAATCTATGGACCAAAAATTAAAAGAAAGACACATTAGCTAGACATAGTAAAATAAAAACACAAGTTACAACTGAATATAATTGATTGTTAATTACCAATGAATCAAGGTGATCCTCTTGCAGATAAATAACGAACGGGAACCCAGTGTATTGCACACTACCATATCCTACTCAGAAACATTAGGAGGAATCGCAACACATATTTTAGAATAACAAATTAATCCAAGTAATTGTATCATATATAATACATAGTTCATCATAAAACTAGCATACAATTATATCTAGTGCATCAAGATGGATGCAAGAAGATTAGAAAGATTACAAGCTATGCCCTTAATAAGGAGGCTTTGTTTCATTATGCAGTTGGATCCATTGTTACCTTAGTTGTGAATTTGATCACATTTATTGCTTTATTTAGATGCACTAGATAGTTGTATTTTAGTTTTATGAGAACTATATATGCATGAAGCAATAATTGCTTTAGATGCACTAGATATAATTGTATGCTAGTTTTATGATGAACTATGTATTATATATGATACCATTACTTGGATTAATTTGTTATTCCTAAATGTATGTTGGGATTTCTCCTAATGCTTGTGACTAGGATATAGTGCAAAATATGCAACTCCCAGTGCACAAGTACTGCAAGAGGGTCACCTTGATTCATTGGTAAATAACAATCAATTCTACTAGATTTAAGGGTGCGCCTTGCCGCACGACCCCCCAAGCCCTCTATGAATGACACGTCATACACGATGCTAATAATTAACGGATAGAAAACTGATATCCGTATGTAAACTCGAGGAACAAATTAGACAAATAATAAAAAAACAATAACTATCTGAGCAGCCTAGGGCAATAGATCACTCTACTCGCTTAACACCATCGAGTAGGATTCCAAGAGGTGGTGTCACGACACATCACGTACCCACTACCAGTCTAATAAACTCCTCCTTGCATACTAATCGCCATGTTAAAAAAACGCCGTGTCTGCCTTTCGCAAAGACGCTTGACTAACTTGTAAAGTGAGATTTCCATTTCCACCCTACCTTCAGTGGGATGAACGTGTGGTAGAGACCATAATATATGTTCGAAATCCTGGCACAACGGGTAGTTATCTGAAACCACATCACTATTTTACTGGAAAATGGCCGTCCAATAGTGACTGTTTTCCACACATATAGTCACTTGTTCGACCAAGCCCACGTAAACAAACAATTGCTGGAAAAGAATCATAAAATAGTGACCGTTTTTTCGCGCTTCTAGTCGCTTGGTTGGCCACTAGAGCCGGCAACCTGCCAATGCGTACGGAATCACGAATCAGCAGCCAAAACGCGAAATGACACTAAAACAAAAAACAATGAAGTTGTTCCACAAACCGCGTTTCTCTGTAGGTGAAACGGCTCCAAAATTAAATAATGCCCCTTGAAGTCTCTCGCTGGATCCGACACACTATCACGCGAGACGGAAGCCAGACCGTGAAATGAGGAATAGCGCTATTCACCGCGTTTCTCGAAAGATAGTGGACTTCGTCTATTCAGATGTCTATACTACTCTTAAGACAAATCAAACATTTTGCACTTTCCATATACACAGCACAGGTTCGTCTACTCGACTGATTGCATCAAGTAATTTTAAAAACTAATCGGAACTTAAGAAAACTATAAATACCAAGTACAATACGAACTTGCAAACTGCTCTTTCGAAATCATCCATCGCCCATATGGCTTCTATCAATCCGACACATTACCATCGTAGTAATCATACTCATCATCGCCGTCCTCGGGCCACCAACCCGGATCGGTTGTCGTCGATGGTGGTGGCAGTTCCTGCGGAACGGTTGAAGCCGAATATACCTGCCTCTTCCCCAAGGAGTAGGACATCGACTCGAGAAAGAGGAAGCAAAACTGGTCCGTCATGAGACCTGTGCCGCTACGACGGTGGAGCACACCCCTCGAGACGATGTCGCAAGATTGAGCAACTTCTCCTAGATCCGTAGCCTGTTCCCGACAAATGTGCCCAGGCTCCTCCCGGTGGTCAATCCTGCCGTCGGGCACCGCCTTTTTTTCTTGAGGGAGCAACTGGTGTAGAAACGGGATTGTATCCCGTTCCCCACACAGCTTGCTCTTTGACTCACTGATGGAGGGGTTGATGGTAGGTTGGCAGGTTGAAGTTATTTCTATGCGAGTGAATGCGTTCCCTGAGTCCGTAGTAATTTCATATCTTCAATGGTTGTGATGTCACGCTTAGCTATACGCTGGCTCCTTGCGCTCGGCTTCGTGAATCCCCCGCACTTGATAGTCTCGAGGAGTTGAGATTCGTGGGTGGGCAGACGATTCAAGAGTTGCCATTATTTGTGATTCGTTTTTGTGCACCTCGTCGACTCCAGGTTCCCGTCTTAATGCACACCGACCACGCCGACTCCAGGTTCCCGTCTTAATGCACAGCCCGACCCCGCCGACCCCAGGTTCCGTTTTAATGCAACATCCGATTAAGCCGACACATGGACGATAAATTCAACCCCGGTGGGTGGACCGCACCATCACTGAGTTCTCGCGCATTCGCCAGAAGAAATGTCGCCCACACCGAAGCTACACAGGTTCAACGAAGACTCAACGGATCGTCCCAGGATCCGCAAGATCCAAGAGTACCATCGTCGGCCGTCTCCAAGAAGTGCCTCCACAATGGAGGCTGGGGGTGCCCGGGCCGGTCGCCCAGATCTACGGAGCTAAGGCACCGCGAAGATGTCACCGCCGACTCCAGGGAGCCGGCATACAGCTAATCGTCACGTCACACCTATCGAAGAGATGAAATTAGTACGGACTCAGAGAACGCATTCAATCGCGTAGAAATAACTCCAACCTACCAACCTACCACGCTCATTAATGTTTCGTTCAACCACTCACTCCACCTCCCAACGTCCCATCAAGCAGATCGCAACAAGAGAGTGGCCACCGTTCGGTGGAGCAGCACGTCGTTTGTCCACTATTCCTACGTGGTGCCCTCTATTAAGCGAACCAATGTCTGTATTGTGTGACCTTTGTCATGGGTCTGTTTCTCCTCCCCCTTACCGTCACTGCCGTCGTCGACCACGTGCAGAAGCCGGATGAGATAACTCCATTTCTCAGCGGCGTCGACAGTGGATGAGCAAGAAAGGTTCTCCAAATGTTTGATACTCCGTACTCAGTATTTGTTTGGAGTCACCTATAGATTTGGATGAGTTAGATCTATCCGCCGACTCCACCCGTTCGGTGGCCAAATGACATGACAGGAGGGGCAAACACATAACCTAGAACCCTACGCTTTTGAGACCGACTCCAGGGAGCCGGCGAGACCGGATGGTACGAAGGGAAGGAGACGCCGTTAAAGCCAGCATCACGAGCTGTAAAAGAACAGTCTTCATGTCCCATCCAGAAGGACACCCGCCACCGATGATTTCACAAGAAAGCTACCACCGGCCGGCATTGTCATTCCCACAACAATGACGAGGCATTGACGAACATTAGATCCTGCAACGCGCCGAATACAAACACACAACGTCTTGTCAAAATTAATGGTCCTACCAATAAGTGTATTCTTTCTTCAACGACCCACGATCACATTAACATCGGGCCGGTGAAGGTCCATCTATCCAAAGCTCATCGCACCAGTTATATATATTTGAACCGACAACATCCCTACGTTCACACCTCCATCCACAACCGCCTCCCCATTTAAGGACCATTCCCTTTTCACCTGGTCGAAGATAAGGGAAAGCTAGATCTCTTGTGCTAGATCCAAGACGTTGCCAGCCTCACATGAACATCGAAGGTGCTTTGAGTTCTACGGAGAAACGACACATCCTCACCTCGACAACGTTGCTCCTTATCATCCACGACCTTTTCCTCCTCCTCGACCCTTTTCTGAATGGAAGGTAACTAACAAAATTTCCGTCTTTGTACAAATTGGGACCTCAGATTCGGCAAAACAGTGTCACCAGCCGTGTGTATATTTCTTTCTAGGTGAAAGTCTAGGTTTTTCATTCTTTTGTTTCAGTAAACACAACCATGCATTAGATCAGTTATATTTGATTTCTTTTGAACATATCTATCCATTAGATCTAGAATGACATAAATGTCGGACTACACGACTCCTGTTTGTAGTGCTATTAATTTGCTTTGGAAGCTCATGCATTTCTTGATATATTCCTACCTTACTATCTATAATAACATATGACAGGAATCTTATTTTGGTGACACCGTACAAGAGTGCATCTATATCTGGTAGCATGTAGTAGTGCACACAACTGTATAGTGTACACCAATTCTGCAATAAATTTGTAAGTTTTTTTATCCGTCATGTCAAGTGTTTATATACCATATGTACACTAAACTAAAATCTTCTCTAATTCTGTTTCAGCGACCACTTCCAAGATAAGCCACCCTTCCAAAAGAGGAAGACATGTACAACATTTTAGATTGTACATGTTAGGGTAGCCCACAATATCACACAATTCAACAAAGTGACCCCAACCCGTTGTTCTTGCGATGTTTTGGTGCACTGCACAAGATATTTTTTTAGTTAAGAATGTCTTGTACAGTATGACCAAAATATCACAACAGTGGCGAGAACAAAGAAGTACATGCACACCAATCAGAATCGCCGGCCTTCAAATCCGGCCGATTGAGGGAGCCGACATTCACAACGATCTGATGTATTCGTGCAACTACGCTGAGTTGCACATGTAATTGAGCTATCATTCGTGTTTTAATGTATACTAGTTGCCTTGCACGTGCAAGCGCACATCTCCAAAATATAACACGGCATATACCTTTACTGAATATCATTCCTCTTTCTATATGAATTTCCATTTCACCATGTTTTTCCTTTTATTTTCCCAATATCTTAACCGAGGTAGCAAAAATGTCCGTGTGTTGCTACGGCTGAAGAAATTTAGAATTGGATATTCCAAAATCTTTTTAAAAGACAATTTCATGAAAGCGGTCAAAATTACTGCATGATGTTGCTATATGCATAAATTTTGCAATCTGAACTAAGCATTCAGAATTGCCTTGTTAAGATTTTAGATGAACTTTATACCATTGTATCATTAGAGAATCTCCAACCGCACCCCCCAAAATCGGACCACATACTGCGCCCGGACGCATCCGGACGCGTCCGCGGAGGGTGACCGGACAACCCCTAAAAACATGCTCCTACAACCACACTCCTCTTTTCTAGTTGACATATTACTACAAAGGCATGCAACACGTCCGCATTTGCTACACTAGAATGGAAACTTGCATTGCATCCGCCTTGCTACGCTAGAATCTCCCTACTCGTCATCGGAGAGGACGATGACCGTTGCCGCTGCGCCGGCGGAGCCGCCCCGTCCCGCACTGCCGGTCGGAGCCGGGCAAGAACCCTGCTCGGAGTCGGAGAAGAACCGGCGTAAGGGCGGCCTTCACGAATCGCCGCCTCCGCCTCGAACTGCTTGTCGAGGAACCCGGAGCGGTTCCTCATCTGCCTCATGAAGAGGCGGTCCGCCGCCTCCGCCTTCAGCTGCGCCTCCGCCGCACGGTGCTCCGCCGCATCGTCGTTGCGCAGCGCCTCCTCGCGGATCCGGCCCTCTTCCGCCTCGCCTGAGCTCTCCACCGCTCCGTCGCAGCGCGTACCCGGGCGCGATGCGCTTCGGCCGCCGCCTCCGCCCGGCTGTGAAGCGCTTCGGCCGCGCAGGCCGCCGTCTGCCGTTCGACCGCCGCCTCCGCCGCCGCGCGTCGGGCTTCGTGCTCCGCCTCCGCGCGGACGCGCATCCTCTCATCCTCAGCCTGGATGAACTCCGAGCCGGTGATGTCGATCTCGGCGTCGTCGGAGACCATGAAGTATCCGACGGCCGACAACTCCGAATCCGCCTCCGCCGCCACATCCGCCTCAGCCTGAGTTCGGATTTGGGCCTGCTGCCTCAGCTTTTCCGCCGTCATCCTGGCGAAGATGGTGGGGAGGCGGCGAGGCATGGTGGATGTGGATGAACTAGGGTTCCGGCGGCGGATGTGGATGTGGATTAGGGTTCCGGCGTCGCCGGTAGATATAGTGGTGTCCGGACCGCCATGGATGCGGGTAGTTGGGGGTTGGCCGCTGCCCTGGCCGCTCCGCCATGAATGCCGGCGCCGGTCAAAGGCTAGATCCTCCCCTCCTGTAGGCTCCGGTAGGCCGGTCAAGGGAGGGTCCCACTGTCAGCGAGTGAGGGCGCGGACGTGTCCGGGCGCCCCCAAACCCGCCCCAGTTTTGTACTGGGTTTGGGGTGTGCCGGACCGTCCGGTCGTTTGGGGCCGCTATAGGGGCCGTCGTTGGGTTGCGGTTTTTGGGCCAAACCCCGTCCGAGCTGTCCGCCCGGACGTTTGGGGTGGATTTGGGGGCTCCGCTTGGAGATGCTCTTAGAAGGTTTAGCTGCAATGGATTTCATGAATAGAATGACAAATTTGCCATGATAAAGTGGCTTAACAACAATACAAAGTTGGATGTGAACAAAGAGTAATGATATTATCTCCAAAACAGCAATAGGCTTGTACAACTTAATATTATCTTGGGCCGACAGGCTCAGATACCACACCAATTCAGACAGGAAGACCATAACACAGTGTCCTCGATTAGCACTGAGACTTCATTCTGTATATGATTGTCATGTTTAGAGATGTATTCTGCTTGAATGGTACATATAAATTTCATTCAGAAATCGCGTACACAGCACTAATCGAGCTTCAAGCTCAAGTTCACCCACGGTAATTTTCAAGGTCACTTAAGCACCTCTTTGAGCATCTTGAAGTCCTGTTATTTGGATCAAGACTGCTTGCGGTGTGCATTAACGATGCCTGTCGACACTGCCAAGTGCCAAGGAGCCCTGTACTCAGCATGTTCCTCGGTACACTCGGTCGTCGCTTTTCCCAGGCCACCAGCCGAGTTCTTTCTCTCTCTTCTTTCCACTTTTCATACCATCGCCGCCACACCAGTCGAGCAATTTCCTGAGCCTAGCAGACGCGCTTGTGCCCTAGCTGCTGCGCTCGCCTGGGTATTCCCGTGCTCGCGCGGCCGAGAGCTGCAGCCACGCTCGCGCATTTGTCTGTCCCCACGTCTTGAACATGATGGCATTGACGATGTCGTTCAAGAGCGCTTCGACGTACCACACCTCGTCTCAGCTCGCTCCCGACTGGCGACCGCTATGTCGCGCGAGCACCGTTCAAGTAGCAAACTCGTGCGGGCCGCTGGCGGCGTCCTGTTCCAACTTCCGGCGCGCTGCACGACGCGGCCGGCCGTGCGCTCGCCATCCTCCTTCCCTCCCGCCATAGCTCACGCCTCGTATGCGTCCACGCGCTCAAGTGCTCAGTCTCCGCTGTCTTCCTTTTCCGACTTTACCAATCTCAATCTGGGCAGTAAATTGCCGGTGCTGTAGGAGGTCGGGGATCCGTCTGGTGGATCTGACGCCATCGAGGCGAGGCCTGCTGGCGCTGGCTCATCAGCGGCACAGATCGATCTGAACCGATCGACCTCTCCCAGTCGCGCCCAGACTGCCCAGTGCTACCCTGTTGTACGTGCGGGATGCAGGGGCGGTCGTGCCGGCCGCCGCCTGACCGGTCTCTCGCAGTCGCATCCTCACAGGTTGGTTGGGTTGATCAAGTGGAGAGGAGAACAAAAAGAAACGAAAGGGTACGGTGGCAATTTGGTCGTATTATGTGATTTGGTGGGAGGGCAAAACGGTCCAAAACGGACATTGTTAAGTTGTCAAACATTGGGACGATCTGGTCTGTTTGATCGGATATTGAACGGATCAGATTTAAAGTATCCCAACAAGTTTGCTCTTTTAATAGTAGTATAGAAATAATCTCGTTTATATTGTTTTGGTTCACTTTAATACACAAAGATAAATATAACCTTCGACAACTGAGTGAAAAACCGGGGTCAATATTCGTCCTGCTTCAACAGTAGGTGGCAATGATGACGCCCTCTACCAGCGTGCCGGCTTAAAGAAGGACAACACTAAACATAAAACCTCTGTAATAAGACATCACCATGTAGAAGACCCAACAAAAGAAGATATAGCATCACACCAAAATGTACACTACCTACGTCACCCAGAATATACACTACTTACATCACAACCAAAATATCACGTTTTCTGTACACCACGCCGACTCCAGGTTCCGTCTTAATGCACCCTACGATTAAGCCCACGATGCCCTTCTCCGTCTTACTATGCATCGACCCCGTCGATGGTGGCGGCAGTTCCTGCGGAACGGTTGAAGCCGAACATACCTGCCTCTTCCCAAGGAGTATGACGTCTACTCGAGGAAGAGCAAGCAAAAAAAATACTCCTGCACCCACCGAATCAGAAACGCGCAGGAAACGGATGGCAAAACGCCGAGGCAAAAGATCGTCGGGATGACCTCATCTGCACTATCACTCTGTTGGTCATGCCAACTCGATATCATATTAACCAAAGCCATCGTAGCTGCTCCAACACATTGGTTGAATAAACTGGCCATTATGCCAGGTCCACCACATACGTGGAGCAAAGTGGGCGCATGTCTTTTTTGTGCAGCCCAAAATACAACGAATAGTTCAAATATGCACGACTGTAGACCTATACAATATCCACATCGAGGAATTTTTCACGATTTTTTGAAACTTTAAAATGCCGAATTCGAGTTTTCAAAAAAACAGCGACCATGTAGCCCGGGCAAAAAGTTCCTTTGGAGAACGTGTTATCTCGCTTAACAACACACGTTGAAGCCGACTTAATGGCACCGCGATTAAGCCAGCAGGCGCGCAGACTTCTATGAACAGTATCAGGATGACGCATGTCTGGTCAAACACACTATTTATTTCCAGTAACTCACACAGTCACACACCCACGCCTCAGGTCTGCCGAGTTAGCTTCACGTCTGTCGAGTTCAGCATTTCAGATGGCAAGGAAGCTCATGCTGTCTCGAAGAAAACATTCCAACTAACGTATACCATAAAAATAAAATAAGGAAGATCTAAAACTTACAACATTTTACTTGAGCGAGCCGGCGAGATCGAACAGTGGCCGCCATGTGGAAGGAATATAAAAAAAGAAGACCATTACACCTCAAATAGACCGTCGCTAGAAAATCGACTTACCACATTTTAGCTTCGATTTCACCTAACAAAGCTCATAAGGTTTTGGAGAGTGAACACTCTATCCTTATCAAGTCTCATAATCAACTTCAAACTCAACTATCTAAACTTGACGTGCCTATTTCCTCTATTCCTTGTAATCATGGAAATGCAAATATTATGGAGGAAAATGCTAGGTCGAAAGATACACCTGATAAAACCACTATTCTCAAAGGTAACTCAAGCCGGCTAAAGCAAGGTCTATAAGATTAAGTTGAGATGTAGAAGAAGCCAGTACGTAAAATTTAAAGATGGTAAGTCATTTTTAGAAAGCGGACGTCTTCCCATGATCAAACCTTCCACTTCAGAGTAACCAAATTAATCAAGAGATTACTATCAACACATCATTAATTGGCGGGGAAAGTAAACAAAAAATATTTAAAAAGCACTCCACTAACACGGTTGTGCTTCACCTTAATCTCTGTACCCACAAGGGGCCTAGGTATTTCCACCGCACATGCTAGCTCCACCCTGCACGCCCAGCCAGTGCCACCGCCTCTCTCGCCTATCCGCACCAAACACGTGCCCCAAGCCCAGAAAACCCTACTGCCGAGGAAGCTCTGGGTTTTTCCTTTCTCGCCGCCGGCAGCAATGGAGGACGAGGCGCGAGAGCCCCCGGCGAGTATCAATCGCTTCATCATCATTCGCTCCAACTCCCAAAAAACGCCACTGATGCACGCCCAAAAAACCCGGCTGTCGCACGCCCAAAAATTCCCACTGCCAAGCTGGGTCCCTCTGGCGAAGCCGGCTGAGATGGAGGACGAGGCGGTGAACAAGCGCATGCGGGTCGAGGTAGGCTTCGACTTCTTCAACCTCCTCCCCGACGAGATGCTGCGCATCATCATCTCCCTCATGCCCACCAAATCTGGCGTGCGAACCACCGTCCTCTCCAAGCGGTGGCGTCCCCTCTAGCGCTCTGTCCCCCTCGACCTCACCGTCGACGATCGTATCTGCCGCCTGGATCACGAACGGCTCACCGCCGTCTCCCAGATCCTCGCCGCGCACGATGGGCCAGTCACATGCCTTTCCATCCGAAGCTTCCGTTCCAACTGCCATGTCGTCGGTGCCAAGATCGATGAATGGTTCCAATCCTCTGCCCTAAATCACCTCGAGGAGCTCTTCTTCGAAGGTGGACCACCGGTATTCGACTTGCCAGCTTCAGTGCTCCACCTATTGTCCACCCTGCACCACGCCAGGTTTGCTCAATGCCCCATTCCCCCGATTGAGGCTGAGCCTGCGCTTCTTCTCCCCCTTCTGAAGCATCTAGTCCTCTATGGCGTCGGATCCTCGAGCAATTCCATCGAGTGCCTGCTCGGCGGCTGTACTGTGCTGGAGAGCGTATAGATTGATGGGCTCCATGGATTGGATGATTACCTCCACTTCGTCTTGGCGACTCTCCGAACGATTAGTCTGTCCTGTTGGAGTGACACCAGAGCGGGTTTCCAGCTTCGCGACCTGATCATCAAGGAAGCGCCTTTACTTGAGAGATTGAGTGTATTTAGTCCAGATAGTCGGACATCAACCAGGGTCATTAACGCACCGAAATTGACATTGTTGGGATGCTACTCGAGTTAATAGAACTCCAAACTTGTTATTGGATCCATAACATTTCAGGTAAAACAGTCCTATCAACATATGCTCGACGTTCTTGATGTTCTTCCAACTTGCCACTCACATTTTCGCTAACATTACTGATGCATGTTCGGTGTGGTGCAGAAAATGATTCCCAATTGCTTGACTTCGACTCTGCGCACAGTAAAGGTGTTGGCACTCTGTATCGGCCCCAACCTGGATGCAGCTGTCGGCTTCCTTAGTTGCTTCCCGTGCACGGAGAAGCTATACATCGAGGTGAACTCTCTTTTTTGATTTAGAGGAATACCATAAGCATCCTTTAATTCATAGGGTAGGAAAACTAAAAGTATATGAATTGTATGTAATTGAGCTACCCTATCCAGTCGAACCCTACAAACACAGGAACAGGAGGCGTAACTTTTTTCTCGATATAATAAAGTCATGTTTATTTTACGGCAAAATATAGTACAAAGTTCCTATGGGAAACAATCCTTCAAGTTACAATCCTACAAAGAAAAAATCTGAATAGGCCGTGACTAACGAATCGATTCAAGAACCGAGAGTTCCTCTGTTTTTGCTACCATTCAAACACTACTTTCCTCTCTAGCCTCAGAATTAGGATTCAATTGGACATGGCACACTACTAAGTTTTATCTATTCCCGCGACATTTGTAATTTACAAAAACAATGTAGTATTCGTCAAGTATACTTAACGTAAACATAACTGATTCTTAACGTGTTTTCCCTTACTCAGCTACATTTTTTTATGTAGCCACTATACTTGACTTGTTCTCTTGTTTCATAGACATGGAGATGGCCGACAGCGAAAAATAAACTGCAATATGACACGAAAAATCCCATCGAATCCCTTGATCGCCATCTCACAGAAATTAATCTGAACGACTACCGAGGCACCCCGCCCGAGGTTAAGTTCGCCAAGTTCTTTGTTCTGAATGCAAGTAAGCTAAAGCTAATGAGGTTTAGCATCGATGAAGACCAAGGTGATCAATGGCTTATTAGTCAGCGCAGGAAACTACATCTAAGGCAGAAAGCTTCTGCAGAAGCTGAATTTCACTTTAAAGATATAGGTACGAACCTAATGAGTTATGTTCATCTCATACATGACTTCTCGGAGACTGATCCCTTTGCAGAAGCATTGAACTGAAGGAGCTGGGATGTTTAATATCGGTCTGAACTTTGTAATATTTTAAGAACATTGTAATCTTTGTGGTATTATTTGTGATACGCTCACTGCAATAACCCTGATAATCTCTCATTTAATCTTTGTGGCATCCATTCAGCTTCAGGAAATTCTGATACAGATACAACGATGCCTCATGTTTTTTAGGTAGCCTTTCACCAACTTGGTTTATAGCACGATCACGCCGGATCCCTGGAGTCGACATGAACAACGGCTCAAGAAATCGCTAAGCCTACCAACCTTCATGACACCAGATTTAATATAGGATTGATTCCCACAGGAATATTTTCCATCGGAACCATTGCACTACATTCCATAGAAAATCTAGCATCCAGTCCAACCTCCTTTGACTACTTCGTTTTTCATGTGCCTTTAAGCACTTTCTACCTTAAAGTCCTGTGGTACTTGATACTCCGCTTCATCCGATCTCGCCAGCTCCCTGGAGTCGGTTCCAACAACCTATACAACGTATCCATCTACCAAGAGCGACATGCCGTATGCCCGTGTTCATGCTTTTCCGGATCCCCAGATGAAATCAGACCTGCCCCTTTATGCACTGGGACGCAAGACAGAAGTGCCTAACACAACAAACCGACAGCAGCAGCCGAAACACGTAATGTATGGAGGAAGACATTGCAAGCAAACTAAGCAGATCGTGAAGAAGCCGCCACGGATGGTTGTGCACACCGACTCCAGCAACCGAACACACGAAAACGTTTTAAACCCTTCTGCCTTGTCTCTCTCCACGCGGACACTACCCCGACACATTCCCTTGATTGCTTCTCGGAACACGTTTTAAGATACTTTTTTCTCGGTTTATCTATAGTGGATGCTTATAACTTATTGCTTCTCCACCCCTCCGTATCGTCCGCTCTCGGTGGCTCCCTACCCTACGCGGACTACGTTGGCTTCTTCGTCCGACCAAGCCGACTCCAGCACCCAAAGGGAGCCAACAACATTGGTTTCTCCATCGTAATGCACCGCTTGATTACTTCCCGGAACGCGTTTTAGGCTACCTTATTTCTCGGTTTAAGGTTGTACTGGATGCTCGTGACTTATTACTTCTACACCTCTCCGTATCATTGATGACCCACAAGTATAGGGGGTGTATCGTAGTACTTTCGATAAATAAGAGTGTCGAACCCAATGATACGTCTCCAACGTATCTATAATTTCTGATGTTTCATGCTTGTTTTATGTATCATTGTCACATGTTTTATATGCATTATATATCATTATTGTACATTTTCTGGGACTAACCTATTAACAAGATGCCACAGTGCCAGTTCCTGTTTTCTGCTGTTTTTGGTTCCAGAAAAGCTGTTCAGGCAATATTCTCGGAATTCGACGAAACAAAAGCCAAACCTCCTATTTTTCCGAGGGACACACGGAGCCAGAAGGGCAAGCCAGGGGGAGGCCCACGGCCTCCAAACCACATGCTCGCGCGGTTGGGCCCTAGGGCGCGCCGCCATATGGTGTGGGCCACTCGGGACGCCACCGACGTTGCCCCTTCGCCTATTTAGTCACCCCGACGCGAAAACCCAAAATATATATCTAATACTCCAGAAAGACTTCCGCAGCGCCGTCGCCATCGCGAGACCTCGTTTCGGGGGTCAGAAGTTCCTGTTCTGGCACCCTGCTGGGACGGGGATTGACCCCCGGAGCCATCTCCATCGACTCCACCGCCTCCACTTCGACTCCATGATGGTTTGTGAGTAGTTCCCCCATGGACTACGGGTTCTTGGCTGTAGCTAGTTGGTACTCTCTCTCCCATGTACTTCAATACAATGATCTCATGAGCTGCCTTACATGATTGAGATCCATATGATGTAATTGGTGTAGTGTTTGTTGGGATCCGATGAATTGTTACATTATGATCAGATTGTTCATCATATTATCATACTATTGTTTATTTAAGATCTTGCATGCTCTCCGGTACTTGTGGTTACCCTGATCAAGTAGTTACTTGTATCTCCAAGAGTGTAACATCCCAGATTTTTTGAAAGTTTTAAAAATCACTAAAAATTGAAACTTTTGTTTTAATAAAATAAATTACACGAAGTTGAAGTGGAATCCAATACATTACTTCCAATTTCTTAATAATCCCTATTTATAAATTGTTTTGGGTTATTTAAACATACTCTATTTTCAAAAATTGATTTTAACTATTTCATATGATTTTGAAATGTATTTTAAATAATGCCTTACCATCTATTTTCAGGGTTTAAGGATTTTAAATGGAAATGACTATTTTGATATTTCAAATGATTATTTGTTTTTAAAATGAATTATCAAACTCTTTATATATAAAAAGTTTGAATCAAAGTATTTTTGTTGAGTTTATCATATGAGTGTTATTACTCATATCTTTTTCTAGTTTTTAGTTTTGGTTCAAAAGGAATTTATAAAACCCCATTTTATAAAATGAACACAAAGGTTCTAATAAACCTTTATGCATTATTTTGGATTTCCAAATTTAAAAAGGTTTGGAAAAGTATGTTTGTAAGATTCAAAAGAAAGGTTTTGATTTTTCAAATCTATAGAAATTGGTTTGAATGGATTTGGATTTTAAAAACAAAAGTTATAAAAGAAATAAGGAAAACAGAGAAGGAAAAGAAAAAGAAGACAGGACAAAAAAAAATGTAAATGGGCCGAGCCCAGCAAGCCGCCGTCCTATCTACCGCACCTGTGCGTCACCAGCCCAACCGTCCACGCCCCCCCCTCTCACCGACAGGTGGGGACCACCTGTCGGGAGCATCTCCTTCCCCAACCGCCGCCCACACGCGCCGTCGCCCACGATCCGCCCCACCTTCCCCACTCGCCTCGCACGTCCCCGGCAGAGACCGAGCCTCCGTTAAGTAGCCCTGGACCCCCTCTCCTTTTTCCCTCTTGATGCGCGTCGGATCGTGCAAAGGAGGCGCCAAACAAACTCGTCGAAGTTCCACGACGCCGCCGCCGTGTACCTTCGATTCCGGCAACGAGAACAAGTCCCCGACCCTGAGCTACCCCTCACGCCCTTCACCACGCCGAGGCGCGCCTCCCTGACCCTCTCTCGAATTTTTCCTGCAGCCGGAGCATCGCGTCCATCCTCGTTCGAAGCTTGCTGGAGCCACCGCGCGTCCGTCCGCACCGCGCCGCCGTCTCGGGAAGCAATCGAGCACGCCACCACTTCCATCGCCTCCGCCTCTTCGCGCCGCGTCCCCTGTACCCTCCCTGAGCCCCGAGGACCACCGGAGCCGCCGCCACGACCACGCCCGAGCCGGAGCGCCGCCGTCCGCTCCATCTCCGACGACCTAACGCCGCCAGGTAATGGTCAAACCTCTCCCGGCCGTCCGATTCAAAATCAACGCCCACGATTAGATCACTTAACGAACCGTTATCAGCCAATCACAGCACGCCACGTCACCTAGCTATTTTCTGGAATTATTCCGAAATTGAATTAAAATGGCCATTTTGCAGAAAGACCCCTGCAACTTCAAACCATCACAACTTTTTACTGGTTTGTCCAAATTTAACAAACTTTATATTTTTGAAAAGCTCTGGACTTGTAGAATCTTTTAGAATAATTAGTTCACTGTTTTGGCAAAGTTAAAAACATTCAAATTTCAAATGAGAGATTTAGGTATATTTAGCATAACTTTAATTTTACAAGTCCAAAATTTGCAAATAAAATATTTTTGGAAACCTTAGGTTCTGAGGAATAACTTGGTCACTTATAAAAATATTTTTGAATACTTTTCAAACAAACTAAAAACCAGAGACTCAAATGGAGTATTTTGGTTATAGTTTAAATCCTATAAATTGTTTTATTGTGGTTCCTTTTTGAAAAGTGACCCAATTAGTTGTCCCTGTCTAGGAAGACCAAAACTCACTTTTAGAAAGTAATTGTCAACCCAATTATTAAGGGTTGTGTTTAAGATCTTTCTCAAAACATTGTGTTGCAAAAATCCTTGTGTTAGAAGTGTTAAACCTTTTTCCAAAATTCCTCGTGTGACCATGTTGATCCAGACCAACCTTTTAGAACCCTTGGAACACCACAGCAAGTTATATATGACATCTATGATGTTCATACATAATTGCTTGACCATCCTTTAACCAAAATGGCAAACCCTAAACCTAATCATAATAATTCTTTTTGCATATTGAATTATGTGATGAACCTCGACCAAAGTTTTGTGAAGACCCTGATATGCATGTTTGCTTTTGTATGTGATGATGTTGTTGAATTGTTTGTTTACTATTGTGTTATCTCTATGTTTAGATTGTACGGAGTGCTTTACGTGTTGTGAAGAGTGTAACTTCAACTCTTCAGTTGGCCAAGGCAAGTGACACCATAAATGTCCTACTACTTTTACTACTATGCACTTAGTGTTTTCAGTAGTATGCATGATAGACTTGTTGCTGAATACTATATTATGCTATGCTCCTATTAGTGTGTAGCCATCCCCCACCCAGAGCTTTGTAGTATGAAACTTAGTATTTAAGATGCTTGGTCATGCTATGAAAAATGTTTTGATTAGTTCAATAGTGATGGAAATTAATAACTAATCAATGAACTACCTGGGTGCTGGTTGGTGGACTATGGTGGGTGACTACTCAGGGGGTCCATGTCTATGGTTCATGTCTATGGTAATTTGCCCTTGGTGGAAGTGCACAATTGTGGAAAGTCACCCAGGCTTAAAGAGATTGTAGACTCTCCTTGTTCAGTAGCTTCTAGTGCAGCCACAGGTCATATGGGCTCTGTCTTGATCAATTAAGTTGTGAGACCCTGGTTCTGTCGTGACCAGCAGATGTAGGGGATGATAGGTTGGAGTGGGTCCGACGTTAGACTCCGGGGAATTACTTCTGAAAGATCTCGTCTCGGTCTTCTCTTTTCCATTTCATAATTGGTTGCAATGGAGGAGGGAATGATTGGGTCTTGTGGTGAAAGTGCACACCCTCTCGAGAGTTAAAAACTAAGTATACTTAGCCGTGTCCCCGGTTATGGACATTTTGAGCAACTAGACCGGGAAGCTGTTGAAGATCTCCTCATCCCAATTTCTAAAATTAAAACTTGAGGGTGAACAAGGGATGGGAGCTCACTGATGTCTATCGGTGGTGCTTGTTGTGAGTAGTTGTCAAAGGTGTTCACTGATGTCTATCAGTGGTACTCTTTGTCTAAGATAAAATTTGTTTTACAAATGATAGGATGAAACTGGCTTTATGCAAACCAGCCTCAAACTCCACTTAGCCAAATATTCATGTAGAAGATAGGTTGCCATTTATATCCACATAAGTGTCACCTTGCCATCACAATTCAATTGTGCTGACCCATATAGTTGGGCTGTAACTCACCGTTGCAGGTCCGTCAGACGATGAGTGAGGTTTCGACAGGGTTTCGAGTCTACAACCAACATGCTTGCCTGTGGCACATGAAGATGATGGGCTCACTGTATCATTTGCTTTCCGCTGTGTGTTTACTTTGGTTTGAGCTAGCCTTCGGCTATGCACCTTGTATCGAACCTTTTAAATTCTGGATCATCGTGTAATATACTTTGATACAATGTTATGGTATTGCATCTCAAACTGTGTGTGCTAGCAAGTCGATCCAAGGACTAGCACGTTACACGGGGAATCCCAACCTTCGTTAAAAGGTGGGGGTTCTACAGATGGTATCAGAGCCAAGTTGCCTGTAGATTCGTGACCCTAGGTTTGGATAGAAATAGGTTTTGACCATAGGATTGAAAATCTATTTTGATTCAGTTTTCTAAAATTTATATACAATTCATGGTACCTCTTCTTGTACTCTCGTCTAGTATCTAACTTCTGAAAGTATCTGCTTTTGTTTTAGATGACCAGCCTCATCGAATCCATCAAGAAAGGACCAGTGATGACCATGACTCTCCATTGTGAGACTGATTTCCCAAATGTACTAAAGGATAACATGAAGAGCTTGGGTTTTGAAGGTGAGGCAGTGTACAAGGGTTTCCCTTTTGTGGGCGAAGGTCAGGAGTACTGGTGGGTGCAACTCCACATATACAAGAGCAAAGGCGATGACCACAAGACCGAAGGATGCTGCATGTACACCAATCCCATAGTCCGAACTTCCTTCTTTGATTCAGCAAGGAGTGCAGCCTGGGAAGCTATCGAGTGTCTCGGAAAAAGACTACAGTTTAGGCTTCACAACACCCAGAAGTACCTCGATGAACTCAAGGAGATAGGAGAGGAAATCAACGCACATAAACAAGAGATGGATTTGGAGAAGGATGCTCTCATCGAAGACAAAATGAAACTTGATATTGACAACATGAAGTTGGAAGCCAAGATTGAACACCAGGAGGCACAAATTCTTGAACTACAAGCTCAGTGTACTCATCTTCTTGAGAAGGAGAGTGAGAGTACTAATACCTTGAAGACCACTGTGAGTCAGTTGAGGGCTGACATAGTATATATGGCTTTGGAACTCTGCGATCAGGAAGACCTGATTCGTGCTAAGGATGCCCAGATTGCATCCATGAAGTGAGAAGAATTGAATTAAGAAGAATCAATCGAGTGTGCCAAGGAAGAACAAGTTGGCAAGGAAGTGTATCACCTGTTTACCTTAGATTGGACCCCAAATCTATTATATAATTAAAACACAAGACAATTAACGGTGGAGATTTGTCAGCCTAAACCGATGAGATCTGAACGGTTCGGATCTATGGACATACGATGGCATGACTAGACGTAGTAGTCGAGTCGTATTGCAATTGGAGTCCACCACATCGTGTAGAGTCCAGGAGCTAATACAAAAGGTACGTCCCTTCCCAGATGCGTGAGGCCTAAGATTATTTGCTAATTCTCCAATGCAGCTGGAAAACCCTAGACATATATTGTCCAAAACATAGATTATCTCAATGGCTTTGATTGATCGTGTACCGTACACAATACGGACACTACTTCGTGCAACCAAAAAGAAAAATAATAAATAGCAGATTGGTCTTTTCCTCCTCTTTTTCTCCTCAGCATCGCCTTTCACCCGGCCGCCGACCTCGGCCTCGATCGGTTTTTTTGTCAGCATAATCACGACAGAAATATGTAATCCTAGGCGAAGCCCGAGTATTTGGGCAGACGGACATCGAGAGGATCACGAGCCGGCCGGCCGGACATTGCGTTCAAGCTGCACATCTCCGATGGCCGTGTTGCTTTTCTGCATTAGAGAAGAACGTGAATCATCAACAGACAAGGACACCAGCCGGCCGGGAATCGCGTTCAAGCTGCACATCTCCAATGGCCATGTTGCTTTTCTGCATCAGAGAAGAAGAATGTCAATCATCAACAGGCAAGGACACCATGTCGCCCTTCACTAAAAACGGAAATCAATCGTCTTCATAAAAGAGAAGAGACAGGTCGATTTCTCTCCGGCAGACATACGCCTTCCTCCTCGATTTGGCGATCTCCTTGAGTTGTAGCGTGAAGCACCAAGTCCGTCAATCTATTCTTCTTTGCAGCAAGCTTTGCTGCCGGATATAGTCGGCCAGGAGCATAATCAGTTGATCCATCGGCATCCGGGGAGCAGCCCGTACAGAACTCCAGGGTGCATCTCGGCCGGTGTGAGTCTCGCAGATTGTTTTTTACTAATCGATCGGCTCGGCCAAACCAAGTGCACTTCTGATCTTTTGACCTGAATCCAATTGTTTCACTTACGTGCTGTTACAATTTTGATTCATTAAGCAGGAACAACACAGAGAAAAAAATCTTCCTCCGCGTCACCTCTCTTCATAACAAAGAGATTGTCTTCATCTGATGGCAGCAATCGGCGGAAGTTTATGGTATCAACGACGCCAGCTTGCGGTGGTTCTCGCGCGGATGAAAAACCTACAGCAACAATTGCAGCTTGGGATTGAGATGGCAAGAGTGAAATATGCTCATGGCGCGGCAGGTGGCCAAGTATCTGGGCGTTCTATTTGCTGATTTTGTAACCGCTGAGACGCTGGATTTGATTTGCCATAGACACACATCTAAATTTACTCACATAGATCGATCCGGCAGCCAGCCTGATGATTTGGTCCGGGTTCATTGCTATTAGCATATGCAAGCTGCAATTAAATAAGCCTATGCAAGCTGGATAGTATCCTCTTGCTTCATATGATTCGTCCACCTCCGCCATCGCTGCAGTGCATCCCGGCCGATGCCAAGTCCCCAATATCATGCAGCCATCGGATGCTGTGTATTTTACTATTCTTTGGCGCCATGAACTCAGCTCACCAATTATCGCAGATCTCAGATAATCAGTACTTTATCCACTCCCAAGTCATCAGCTCGGTGGGCTGATTTCATCAGGAAAAGCGGACACTAGGAAACATGTATGGCAGCTACAGGTTTCTTTCATCGACTTGCAAAAAACTGGTGGTACTCGGCACAACGAAATTCTGCCTGGGGCTACCCTGCTGTATATCCGTGCAGCCCAGTGCAAGTTCCAGGTTAAAAATTTCCTCTCTGCTTCATCTAATATGCTGATAGACAATAGTATGGTTGCAGGTCTGCATGGAGACTTTGATCCGGTGAGAGGCAACCTCATCTGAAAGCAATATACGTTCCTTGCAATGGCCCAGCATAAAACCTCAAGTCGTGGACGGCAATCTCACGAGCTGGCTGGCTACGCGGGCCGACGGCCGGGCTTGAGAATAGGGCGGTCTGACCTTCTCTCAATCACACATGCTGAAAACAAAAGGATTCTACGGAGCGAGTGCAATATCGATCTGGCGAGTGGCAAGAAGCAACGGCGAGGAGAGACTTGACAGATGTTAGGATTAACAGCAACCAAATGGCGGCATACACAGTATGCAGGTTTTGCCTACCAAGAAGTCGTAGACCCACGACGGTTATTGTTGTGTTAAATCAAAGGACGATTTTGATTGACGCTGACAATTTTGTTTTCGAACTGACCGCAATGCAGCAAGTCGGTTAATCGGTTTCTCCCGATGTTTTTTCAACCACACGATTGGATTGTGACCATAGGCAGACAGACATCAGTCCGGTTCATGCATACACGTGAGCTAAAATAAAAAGGCACATGTACGCATTGGAAGGGTAGATTGTAATGGAAGATCGAGACAAGCAGCAAGACAGTACATGCCCTGTAGGTTAAAAGGACACAAGTGCATGCATGAATTGACTTATACATGCTAATGAAATAGTAACGAAGAGGAAAATAGGATAGACTGGATCATCATTGTAGTCCACCACCACACTGTTCACACTATGAAGATGTAGTTGGGTTATTTTGGAAAAAATACCACCTTCTTCCCGACAAGCCAAGGGGTACCCTATGAAGATATGACACCACAATATATCTTTTGATAGATGGAGTGATCAGTGATCCATCGACGTGCAATGTTTTAGTAGCGCAGGAAGCACATAGGCTTAAGGTTCACCGGTTAATTAGCAAGCAGTCAAAACTGTGCATTTACATCTGTGGTATTATTCAAGATGCATATTGAGATGAACACTTTTTCTACACTTATATGGTATGTCCGTGCTAATATAGTGGTGAATTACATCGAATAGTAGTTAGAACGGAGTCAAATATCTGGCATGAGAAACAACACCAATAAACATCGCTATCTTGCATGGTCTATTTCGGTTACAAACTTTTCTACAATTTGAAATGTCACACTGACATCACAAAGCGATATAATAAATTCATAATACATGAAAATTCATCGTGCGGAAAGATAACCGAGTGTTTGGTATTGTATAAATTTCTTAGATATATGAGCATGCGTTAGGATATGGTAAATAGAGGCATGAATGCATAAACCTAACTAGCCAATTTTACCATGCCGGACGAAATAGTGAAGGCTTTGACTAGGATAAATATCTTACAAGAAGCGCATACATGGGACTATTTGTTATATGTGAATAATGGTTGAAAGAAACAAATAATGATAATATATATGTGTCAGTTGTGTAGATTAATAAGAACTTGATAAAAAATGAATAACTATGACACTTGGTGAATAAACGGCTTTGAATACGCATGTGCAATCGACCAAAGTGATTGTAGTAAGATTAACGTAGATCAAGAAATTAGAGGCATGGGCGTATGGCAGAACACATACAAAATGGATTGTTACATTGATGCTAATACTAACATGTATGATAAATCTAGCCGCGCAAATGCGCGGGTTACCCTGCTAGTTAGTCTTATTTGAAACGACGTTATGTTAATGTATTTATCATATCAACCTATGTGGTATGGCAATACTAGTTTGCTTGTTAGTGTGTTGAACCATGTTGTTGTGACATTTGCTTGATTGGAAATTGTTTGTCATGTTTTGTTGTGTGGGTTGTGAGGGCTTTTAGTTTCCTCCCTCCTTAGATCTTTCTATCTTTATCCTCATCTATGCTAAACCCACAGATGCCTCCTCGCCGTGACAACAACAACAACAACAACAACGATGGGAACAACAACAACGATGGGATGCAGCAGGTAATGACCCAGCTCATGCAAGTGATGACCCAGATGTTAGCGAACAACAACAACAACAACAACAACAACAACAACAACAACAACCCCACCTCCACCACCACCCCCTCAAGTGGACATGCTCACCCGATTCCTGAGGCTGAGGCCAACAACATTCACTAGCGCATCAGAACCCGTTGTAGCTGATGACTGGCTACGCTCGGTGAATAAGAATCTGGTGACCATTGGATGCACTGATGAAGAGAAGGTTAGGTTTGCAGCACATCTTTTAGAAGGACCTGCAGCCAGCTGGTGGGACAACTATCAGATCACTCACCCAATTGAGGAGGTCACTTGGGAGTCATTTCAGGAAGGTTTCCGCACTGCACACATATCCACTGGTGTGATGAGCTTGAAGAAGAGAGAATTTCGCAACCTGCGTCAGAGTAACCACACAGTGGCAGAGTACATAGAAGAATTCAACAATCTGGCACGCTATGCTCCAGATGACGTAGACACAGATGCCAAGAGAAGGGAGAAATTCTTGGATGGTCTGAATGATGAACTAGCTATTCAGCTGTCAGTTGTCTACACGCCCAACTATCAGTCCCTACTCGACAAGGCCACTATCTTGGAGAGCAAACAGAGGCAGGCTGAAACCCGGAAAAGGAAGCACAACTCTGAGAAGTACAACTCTGGACCACCTCAGAAAATGCGTAGTTTCCATGATGGCAGTAGTAACTCAGGATTCCACAAGCATCTTGAAGGTGAACATCAACCTAGAGGCAATGGATACCAACATGGAGGAAATGGCCATCACAACCACGGCCACCACCATAATGGAGGATATCGAGGCGACAACCACAATGGGCATGGAAACCACAACGGACAACACCACCACAACCATCCAGAGAGGAAGGACCTCAGCCAGATACAATGCTTCTCATGCAAGAACATGGGACATTACGCCAATGAGTGCCCAGAGAAGAAAGCAGATCAAGTTAAGCCAAACCCATTCAAGAGGGTACTTGTGAATCATGTCAATGCGGAAGAAGTATACAATGGGCATGACGATATGAACAGTAAGTCCAAGATCAATTATTTGTCCAAGCACTCATTTGTTTGAAAATGCCAGTACATACCTTATGTGTGAACCCATGAGGATGAAGCATAACTCAGACAAGTAAAGATATAGCTGACCTGTAGAGTCACCCCTACATAAGAAACAAGAAAGTTAGACAACCCACAAAAGTTTCTTTTAAGGGTGGAAGCCACCCAGATACCCCGAACCGATCCCTTTTGCTAGCCTCTACGAATCTCGGGGACGAGATTCCTTTTAAGGGTGGTAGTCTGTAACATCCCAGATTTTTGGAATGTTTTAAAAATCACTAAAAATTGAAACTTTTGTTTGAATAAAATAAATTACACGAAGTTGAAGTGGAATCCAATACATTACTTCCAATTTCTTAATAATCCCTATTTATAAATTGTTTTGGGTTATTTAAACATACTCTATTTTCAAAAATTGATTTTAACTATTTCATATGATTTTGAAATGTATTTTAAATAATGCCTTACCATCTATTTTCAGGGTTTAAGGATTTTAAATGGAAATGACTATTTTGATATTTCAAATGATTATTTGTTTTTAAAATGAATTATCAAACTCTTTATATATAAAAGTTTGTATCAAAGTATTTTTTTGAGTTTATCATATGAGTGTTATTACTCATATCTTTTTCTAGTTTTTAGTTTTGGTTCAAAAGGAATTTATAAAACCCCATTTTATAAAATGAACACAAAGGTTCTAATAAACCTTTATGCATTATTTTGGATTTCCAAATTTAAAAAGGTTTGGAAAAGTATGTTTGTAAGATTCAAAAGAAAGGTTTTGATTTTTCAAATCTATAGAAATTGGTTTGAATGGATTTGGATTTTAAAAACAAAAGTTATAAAAGAAATAAGGAAAACAGAGAAGGAAAAGAAAAAGAAGACAGGACAAAAAAAAATGTAAATGGGCCGAGCCCAGCAAGCCGCCGTCCTATCTACCGCACCCGCGCGTCACCAGCCCAACCGTCCACGCCCCCCTCTCACCGACAGGTGGGGACCACCTGTCGGGAGCATCTCCTTCCCCAACCGCCGCCCACACGCGCCGTCGCCCACGATCCGCCCCACCTTCCCCACTCGCCTCGCACGTCCCCGGCAGAGACCGAGCCTCCGTTAAGTAGCCCTGGACCCCCTCTCCTTTTTCCCTCTTGATGCGCGTCGGATCGTGCAAAGGAGGCGCCAAACAAACTCGCCGAAGTTCCACGACGCCGCCGCCGTGTACCTTCGATTCCGGCAACGAGAGCAAGTCCCCGACCCCGAGCTACCCCTCACGCCCTTCACCACGCCGAGGCGCACCTCCCTGACCCTCTCTCGAATTTTTCCTGCAGCCGGAGCATCGCGTCCATCCTCGTTCGAAGCTTGCTGGAGCCACCGCGCGTCCGTCCGCACCGCGCCGCCGTCTCGGGAAGCAATCGAGCACGCCACCACCTCCATCGCCTCCGCCTCTTCGCGCCGCGTCCCCCTGTGCCCTCCCTGAGCCCCGAGGACCACCGGAGCCGCCGCCACGACCACGCCCGAGCCGGAGCGCCGCCGTCCGCGCCATCTCCGACGACCTAACGCCGCCAGGTAATGGTCAAACCTCTCCCGGCCGTCCGATTCAAAATCAACGCCCACGATTAGATCACTTAACGAACCGTTATCAGCCAATCACAGCACGCCACGTCACCCAGCCATTTTCTGGAATTATTCCGAAATTGAATTAAAATGACCATTTTGCAGAAAGACCCCTGCAACTTCAAACCATCACAACTTTTTACTGGTTTGTCCAAATTTAACAAACTTTATATTTTTGAAAAGCTCTGGACTTGTAGAATCTTTTAGAATAATTAGTTCACTGTTTTGGCAAAGTTAAAAACATTCAAATTTCAAATGAGAGATTTAGGTATATTTAGCATAACTTTAATTTTACAAGTCCAAAATTTGCAAATAAAATATTTTTGGAAACCTTAGGTTCTGAGGAATAACTTGGTCACTTATAAAAATATTTTTGAATACTTTTCAAACAAACTAAAAACCAGAGACTCAAATGGAGTATTTTGGTTATAGTTTAAATCCTATAAATTGTTTTATTGTGGTTCCTTTTTGAAAAGTGACCCAATTAGTTGTCCCTGTCTAGGAAGACCAAAACTCACTTTTAGAAAGTAATTGTCAACCCAATTATTAAGGGTTGTGTTTAAGATCTTTCTCAAAACATTGTGTTGCAAAAATCCTTGTGTTAGAAGTGTTAAACCTTTTTCCAAAATTCTCGTGTGACCATGTTGATCCAGACCAACCTTTTAGAACCCTTGGAACACCACAGCAAGTTATATATGACATCTATGATGTTCATACATAATTGCTTGACCATCCTTTAACCAAAATGGCAAACCCTAAACCTAATCATAATAATTCTTTTTGCATATTGAATTATGTGATGAACCTCGACCAAAGTTTTGTGAAGACCCTGATATGCATGTTTGCTTTTGTATGTGATGATGTTGTTGAATTGTTTGTTTACTATTGTGTTATCTCTATGTTTAGATTGTACGGAGTGCTTTACGTGTTGTGAAGAGTGTAACTTCAACTCTTCAGTTGGCCAAGGCAAGTGACACCATAAATGTCCTACTACTTTTACTACTATGCACTTAGTGTTTTCAGTAGTATGCATGATAGACTTGTTGCTGAATACTATATTATGCTATGCTCCTATTAGTGTGTAGCCATCCCCCACCCAGAGCTTTGTAGTATGAAACTTAGTATTTAAGATGCTTGGTCATGCTATGAAAAATGTTTTGATTAGTTCAATAGTGATGGAAATTAATAACTAATCAATGAACTACCTGGGTGCTGGTTGGTGGACTATGGTGGGTGACTACTCAGGGGGTCCATGTCTATGGTTCATGTCTATGGTAATTTGCCCTTGGTGGAAGTGCACAATTGTGGAAAGTCACCCAGGCTTAAAGAGATTGTAGACTCTCCTTGTTCAGTAGCTTCTAGTGCAGCCACAGGTCATATGGGCTCTGTCTTGATCAATTAAGTTGTGAGACCCTGGTTCTGTCGTGACCAGCAGATGTAGGGGATGATAGGTTGGAGTGGGTCCGACGTTAGACTCCGGGGAATTACTTCTGAAAGATCTCGTCTCGGTCTTCTCTTTTCCATTTCATAATTGGTTGCAATGGAGGAGGGAATGATTGGGTCTTGTGGTGAAAGTGCACACCCTCTCGAGAGTTAAAAACTAAGTATACTTAGCCGTGTCCCCGGTTATGGACATTTTGAGCAACTAGACCGGGAAGCTGTTGAAGATCTCCTCATCCCAATTTCTAAAATTAAAACTTGAGGGTGAACAAGGGATGGGAGCTCACTGATGTCTATCGGTGGTGCTTGTTGTGAGTAGTTGTCAAAGGTGTTCACTGATGTCTATCAGTGGTACTCTTTGTCTAAGATAAAATTTGTTTTACAAATGATAGGATGAAACTGGCTTTATGCAAACCAGCCTCAAACTCCACTTAGCCAAATATTCATGTAGAAGATAGGTTGCCATTTATATCCACATAAGTGTCACCTTGCCATCACAATTCAATTGTGCTGACCCATATAGTTGGGCTGTAACTCACCGTTGCAGGTCCGTCAGACGATGAGTGAGGTTTCGACAGGGTTTCGAGTCTACAACCAACATGCTTGCCTGTGGCACATGAAGATGATGGGCTCACTGTATCATTTGCTTTCCGCTGTGTGTTTACTTTGGTTTGAGCTAGCCTTCGGCTATGCACCTTGTATCGAACCTTTTAAATTCTGGATCATCGTGTAATATACTTTGATACAATGTTATGGTATTGCATCTCAAACTGTGTGTGCTAGCAAGTCGATCCAGGGACTAGCACGTTACACGGGAATCCCAACCTTCGTTAAAAGGTGGGGGTTCTACAAAGAGGGAGTATTTATGCTAGATAGTTGGGTTCAGGCTCTATTTAACCTGTGATAGTGACAGCAAGTTCTAAGGTTGTAGATGTGTTGTTGCCACTAGGGGTAAAACATCAATGCTTTGTCTAAGGATGAATGTGTTGTTTACATTATGCACAATACTTAATGCAATAATCTGTTGTTTGCAACTTAATACTGGAAGGTGTGCGGATGCTAACCGGAAGGTGGATTATTTAGGCACAGATGCATGCTGGATAGCGGTCTGTGTACCTTGTCGTAATGCCCAATTAAATACTACAGTAAACCTTATCTTATCATAAGCATGCATTGTCATGCCCTCACAATTATCAATTGCCCAACTGTAATTTGTTCACCCAACACCTGTTATTTGTTTGGAGAAGTTACCACTAGTGTAGATAGCTGGGAACCCCGGTCCATTTGTCATCATCATTGCTCTCCGGTCCATTTGTCATCATCATTGCTCTCTGGTCCTATATGTCATTAGAAGTAGTATCAACTATTTTCTGGCGCCATTGCCTCCGTGTTACTGCTGCTGTGTTACTGTTACTATAGCTCTCATATTACTGCTGCTTTCACATCACCCCTGTTACTAGTGCTTTTCCAGGTGCAGCTGAATTGACAACTCAGTTGTTAAGGCTTATAAGTATTCTTTGTCTCCCCTTGTGTCGAATCAATAAATTTGGATTTTACTTCCCTCGAAGACTGTTGCGATCCCCTATACTTGTGGGTTATCAAGACTATTTTCTGGCGCCGTTGCCGGGGAGCATAGCTCTACTCATAAGTTCACCTGGAGAGTACACTCTACCTCTCTCTCTGTTTTTATTTTATTTTGTCTTGTCTAGTTTATTTTTGTCTAGCTTATTTGTGCTTAGTTTATTTCTGTTTAGTTGTGTTTTGTTTAGTTTACTTTTGTCTAGTTTATTTTTGCTTTGTTTTGTTTTTCTTATAAATTCGAAAATCCATAAAAATTTGAAAAACCGAAAAATTTAAAAAAACTGTTGTTATGGAAGAACCCACAACCTATACGGAGCTTATAGAATTATATATGAAGTATAGAAAATCAAAAAAAGGTGAAGTCATGAGTGCTGTGTTAGAAAAGTTGAATACAATTGCTAATATCTTGCTTAAACGCCATGATATAAACTGTTGCTCTAAACAGGATACTAAACATCTTAAATTCCAGTGTAGCTTTAGTGAAGAGGTTTTAATTGTGAACTATCATTGAAATAACTATATTCATCTTGGGTTCGAAGAAGTAGAATAATTTGTTTTATTTATGGGAGCCTCTGAGATAGAATCTTTCATGGCTAAAAATTATGAAACTTGTATTGCTTGTAAGGACCTTAAAGATTATGTCTCTTCTATCCTTGATTATTGCATAGAACATTACAACAATAATCCTTATATCGTTGATTACAAAGAGAGACTCATTAATGCACAAGAATGCACTCACAATTTGCAGGAACCTGTGGAAGAAGAAATTGCTGAACCTGAAAGCTCATTAGATGAAAAAGAGGAGGAGAGTGATGAACAAAAGGAGGAAGAATGGATTAGCTACCCATGCCTACCTTCTAATGAGAGTAACTCTTCATCTCTTACATTATTTGATTGCCCTCCATGCTTACCCAAGGAGGATGAATGTTATGTTCCTGTTGATTCTCTTGAAATTTTTCCTATGAGTAAAACTTGTGAGAATAATTATGCTACTGTTATATATGATAATCCATGCTATTTTGATAAATCTATGATAATCCTTTATTTGTGGCTGATATCGAAATGCATGGTACTAAAGAGTTTTGCTTAGAAAATGTTTATGATAAAGCTCTAGATGATGGTCCTATGTTACTTGATAATATTGACTGTACCACTAATGAAAATGGGATTGGAGAAGTCTTGACTTTATCTAGGCGTCCCATATATGTTGAGAGTGATCAATCATCTTGTTATAAAATTGTTACATGTGGGTTCAAATTTTTTAATCCCACTACTTATGAGCTTGATAAAAATTATTTGTTTGTAGATCATGAAAAGCATGCTTTATGTGATAGTTATATTGTTGAGTTTATTCATGATGCTACTAAAAATTATTATGAGAGAGGAAAATATGGTTGTAGAAAATTTTATGGTACTAAAACACCTCTCTATATGCTGAAACTTTTGAAGTTACTCTTGTTTTATCTTCCTATGCTTGTCACTTTGTTCTATATGAATTTATTTGTGTACAAGTTTCCTATGCATAGGAAGTGGGTTAGACTTAAATGTGTTATTAATTTGCTTCTTGATGCTCCTTTTGCTTCATTTCCTATTTTCATGAGAGCATCATTAAAACTATCAAGCCTAGCTAAAAGGCATTAAAAAAAGCGCTCTTGGGAGACAACCTATGTTTTATTTCTGAAAATTTTCTTCGCTTTTGAGTCAAGGAGCTTGCTTACTTCTGTAACAACTCCTTTGTATCTTTACTTTTTCGAATTTTTGTGCCAAGAAGAGTCTCTAATGATCAGATGATGCTAGATTTGGATTTCTGCGCAGGGACAGATTTTTGCTGTCCACCGTTTTGAGCTGTACGCACTCCAGAAAATTGAAAAATTCTGAACAAATTCACGCGTGATCCTTTTATATGTACGCATCTTTCATTAGTTTCGAGTTTTCGGATTTGAGCAACGGAAGTGCCTCGAAAAAATTCATCTTTACTAGCTGTTCTGTTTTGACAGATTCTGTCTCTGTTTTTTGCATTGTCTCTTGTGGACTTTAAGTAAGGCTTTCTAGACGTGGAGGGCTGTAGCTAATGTTTTATTGAGTTCTTGCCATGTGTCACAACAGAACCAAAGTGGATTAATGTTTTTGAGTACTAACCCCTCTAATGAAGTTTATGAGAAATTTGGTGTGGCGGAAGTTTTCAAGGGTCAAGAGAGAAGGATGATATTGTGATCAAGAAGAATGAAGAGCCTAAGCTTGGGGATGCCCCCGTGGTGCACCCAAGCATATTTCAAGAAGACTCAAGCATCTAAGCTTGGGGATGCCCAAGGCATCCCCTTCTTCATCATCAACTTATCAGGTCATCTCTAGTGAAACTATATTTTAATTCTTTCACATCATATGTGCTGTTCTTGGAGCGTCTTTGTGTTTAGTTTGTTAGTTTTATTCTCTGATCATATCAATGTCGGATCCTATCTATCTTGTTTGGGAGAGAGACACGCTCCGCTTTTTCATTTGAATACTCCTATTCTTCACTTATATTTGTTGAGTATTCATTTTCGCACTGTTTAGCTTCTAGCTCTTGGTTTTCATGTATCTCTTGTTCAGAGCTATTAGTTATTTTATAGAAAGTACTCTCTTACTTCACTTATATTTGTTTGTAGAGTTGCTTGGTTGATGTGTTGGTCCAGAAATTTTTGCATGTGGTAGTGGTATAATGAAAAACTTGCATAATCTTGTAGATCATTGAACTTTGATAACTTGATTCTTTGCAAACATTTTGAGATATTTAGATGGTAAAGCTTGCTGGTTAATTAATTTAAAATAATTAGTGGATTGTTGTCTTTAGGCTTGTACCGTACTACAAACTCTTAAATTGTTGAAGGTGTAGTTGGACTTGATAGCTTTCCATGTCTGAAAGTTCATTGTAATAACTAAGTTGTGCTGAAGGTCGAGGGATCTAACGGGGTACTTGTGCCGCCGTGAACGGCCCTTCTTGGAGTGAATTTTAATCATGCTCTTAATGTTGAACCTGCTAGTTGTTTGCAATAAACTTGTGAGTTCTTTTTGACTAATGTTAAGCTACGGTTTTTCGCACTTCCACCATCCAAATTTGCTAGCCTCTTCGGTGCTGTGCATTGCCTTCTGCTCACATTGAGAGTTGTGCATACTTCGCCGGTACATCCAACCCCGTGGGAGGACTTCCTCTTGTTCTCCTACACATAAGCCTATACATCTTCCTCAAAACAGCCACCATACCTACCTACCACAGCATTTCCATAGCTGTTCCGAGATATATTGCCATGCAACTTCCATCTTACATTACATGACTTATTGTCATTTATCATTTATATATTGCTTTGCATGATTCTACACAGCTGATGTGTGGTTTACCCATGTTACGCTAGATCATTGCATATCCTGCTACACTGGCAGAGGCATATAGTTTCATACATCATGTTTTGTTCATTATGAGTTATATGTACCAAAAAGTGTGTTGTCATATTAGAATGTTGCCCCTGAAAGTGAAAAGTGCTATGTGGCCATCGAAAAGAGAAACAGAAAAAAAATAGAAAAAAATATTAAAAAAAAAGAATAAAGAAAAAGGGGGCAACATTACTATCCTTTATCCACACTTGTGCTCATGTTTAGCACCTATACTCCATGTCAGAGAGTTTTCATGTTCTACTTGTATAACTATGTGGGGAATTTACACTATAGAACTTGGGTTGTATATTCCAATGATGAGCCTCCTCAAAAGTGCTCTAGGTCTTCATGAGCAACCAAGTTGGATGCACCCCCACTAGTTCCATTGGAGAGCTTTCATACACATATAGCTCTATGTGCATCCGTTGCATGGCAATCACTACTCCTTACATAGCTTCGATTATAAGACTTCCTCTTGTCTAATGATCACTTATAGCTTTGTGAGACTTTCTTCCATTGGCCTTCCAAACCCCCATTAATGTTCTCTTTGCCATAACATCCTGGTGCCAATACCAAATGTTTGCGCTCACCGTTGAGTAGACTTCGAAACAGTTGATTCATGACGTTCATGTTTATGTTTACTTGGCTGAATCCTTCTATGTTATGAAAATTTGCTTGATGCTTGGATTGAAGGATAGAACTTCTACGCTGGATACTAAACCATCTTTAATGAACCTTGTACGGTTTCATGTCTTTAAAGCGATAATTCATGAAAACTTTTAGCTTGTTTGACTCTTGCTTTATTATCTCTTATATCAACTATAGACATTTGCTTTGAATGATTTGATCTCAGCTCACATGCCTTACATTATTATTGGATCAAGATTATGTTGGTAGCATGTCACTTCAGAAATTATTTTCTTTTTATCGTTTACCTACTCGAGGACGAGTAGGAACTAAGCTTGGGGATGCTTGATACGTCTCCAACGTATCTATAATTTCTGATGTTTCATGCTTGTTTTATGTATCATTGTCACATGTTTTATATGCATTATATATCATTATTGTACATTTTCTGGGACTAACCTATTAACAAGATGCCACAGTGCCAGTTCCTGTTTTCTGCTGTTTTTGGTTCCAGAAAAGCTGTTCGGGCAATATTCTCGGAATTCGACGAAACAAAAGCCAAACCTCCTATTTTTCCGAGGGACACACGGAGCCAGAAGGGCAAGCCAGGGGGAGGCCCACGGCCTCCAAACCACATGCTCGCGCGGTTGGGCCCTAGGGCGCGCCGCCATATGGTGTGGCCACTCGGGACGCCACCGACGTTGCCCCTTCGCCTATTTAGTCACCCCGACGCGAAAACCCTAAATATATATCTAATACTCCAGAAAGACTTCCGCAGTGCCGTCGCCATCGCGAGACCTCGTTTCGGGGGTCAGAAGTTCCTGTTCTGGCACCCTGCTGGGACGGGGATTGACCCCCGGAGCCATCTCCATCGACTCCACCGCCTCCACTTCGACTCCATGATGGTTTGTGAGTATTTCCCCCATGGACTACGGGTTCTTGGCTGTAGCTAGTTGGTACTCTCTCTCCCATGTACTTCAATACAATGATCTCATGAGCTGCCTTACATGATTGAGATCCATATGATGTAATTGGTGTAGTGTTTGTTGGGATCCGATGAATTGTTACATTATGATCAGATTGTTCATCATATTATCATACTATTGTTTATTTAAGATCTTGCATGCTCTCCGGTACTTGTGGTTACCCTGATCAAGTAGTTGCTTGTATCTCCAAGAGGGAGTATTTATGCTAGATAGTTGGGTTCAGCCTCTATTTAACGTGTGATAGTGACAGCAAGTTCTAAGGTTGTAGATGTGTTGTTGCCACTAGGGGTAAAACAGCAATGCTTTGTCTAAGGATGAATGTGTTGTTTACATTATGCACAATACTTAATGCAATAATCTGTTGTTTGCAACTTAATACTGGAATGGGTGCGTATGCTAACCGGAAGGTGGATTATTTAGGCACAGATGCATGCTAGATAGCGGTCTGTGTACCTTGTCGTAATGCCCAATTAAATACTACAGTAAACCTTATCTTATCATAAGCATGCATTGTCATGCCCTCACAATTATCAATTGCCCAACTGTAATTTGTTCACCCAACACCTGTTATTTGTTTGGAGAAGTTACCACTAGTGTAGATAGCTGGGAACCCCGGTCCATTTGTCATCATCATTGCTCTCCGGTCCATTTGTCATCATCATTGCTCTCTGGTCCTATATGTCATTAGAAGTAGTATCAACTATTTTCTGGCGCCATTGCCTCCGTGTTACTGCTGCTGTGTTACTGTTACTATTGCTCTCATATTACTGCTGCTTTCACATCACCCCTGTTACTAGTGCTTTTCCAGGTGCAGCTGAATTGACAACTCAGTTGTTAAGGCTTATAAGTATTCTTTGTCTCCCCTTGTGTCGAATCAATAAATTTGGGTTTTACTTCCCTCGAAGACTGTTGCGATCCCCTATACTTGTGGGTTATCACCCAACGAGGAGCAGAAGGTGCTGACAAGGAGTTTCGGTAAAGGTTTCACTGTAAATGCTAGCAGACAAGTTTTTAGGGGTTTTTGATATAGCAGGTAAATAAAATGCGAGTAAGTAAAAGACAGTAATAATAATTGCAGCGAGTGGCCCAATCCTTTTTAGAGCAAAGGACAAGCCGGTTGGTTTACTTATGATGACAAAATGTTCTTGAGGACACACGGGATTCTAGTCAAGTGCTTTCGCTTCACATAGTTGATTAATCTTCATTGTTTTGATAAGTGTTGTGTGGGTGAACCTATGCTAATGCACCGCCCTTACTTGGACTAATACATACTTGTGATTATACCTCTTGCAAGCATCCGCAGTTACAAGAAAGTAATTAAGATAAATCTAACCACAGCCTTAAACTCTGAGATCCTACGCTCCCTTGTGCACCGGTATACTAACGGGGGTTTAGGTTTCTGTCACTCCGGCAACCCCACAATTAGCAACCAAATACACAATGCACTCCTCTAGGCCCATAAAGGTGAAGTGTCATGTAGTCGACGTTCACACGACACCACTAGAAGAATAGCACCACAACTTAAATATCAAACCATTAAATATTACTCAACATAATTCCACTACTAACAGCGTGACTTCTCCCATGTCCTCAAGAACTAAACGAACTACTCACGAGACATCATATGGATCATGATCAGAGGTGATATAATGATGGATAACGATCTGAACATATACTTTAATTCACCGATAAAACTCAATAGCATCAACCACAAGGAGTAATTAACACCGGGAGAGTTTCCCCTATGAACTAAACAAAGTATAGCCCTAGATGTTACAGCGGAACGAGATGGTGCAGCGGTGATGGTGGTGATGGCGGTGGAGATGATGATGATGATCCCGATGAAGTCCAGCGCGATGACGATGAGGATGGCGATGATCTCCCCCTCCGGGAAGGAATTTCCCCGGCAGATTTCTCCCTGCCGGAGAGCTTTTTCTCTCTGTGGTTTCCGCCTCGTGGAGGCGGCGGAATATTTTCTCACGGACTCCCCGTGTCTTAGGGTTTCTGGGGGATGAAGTACGCGAAGGGGGAGCGCCTGAGGTGGGCCAGGGGCACCACACCTGGCTAGGGCGCGGCCAAGGTGGGCCCCGCGCCCAGGGGTGGTGTGGGCCCCTCCTGGCCCATCTCAGCCTCCCCTTTTGGCTTAGTCCATCTTCTGATAAAATAGGAACATCTGTCTTCTCGGAAATATTTTTAGTGCTCCAGAAATATAGTGCCTTGACGTTGCTTTTTCCAGCTGAAATCTGACTCCGGCAGTTAATTATCCAATGATCATCAAACATGCAAAATAAGACAAAATAACATAAGTAACTCCTCTTAATATGAAATATATCATTGAATAACAGTAAATTATGCTATAAAATAGTGATGCATCAACCCCCCAAGCTTAGACCTCGCTTGTCCCCAAGCGAAAGCTGAGCTCAGTAAACTAGAACAAAAGTTTATGGAGTGAAGCGTCGATAATAAAGAATACGGACAAGAAGCATCAGTAATTACTAAACAACACACTCATTTTAAACAGCAACTACTCTTCATATAACCTAACTTGAACATGAGTAGTGAAACAACCACAATAAAAATACACGAAGGAAATTATAGATTAGTAATGGCACACTTCATTCTTGGTCATAGAACAATAAGCAATCAATACTTATCTTTCGAAAGGAGTCTTTATATTAGAGCTTATATTGCAGAACTTCCACACTCAATTATCACACCTTCTTTACAGTCATTGATAACTTGCAAAGCTATATTCTTAGAGGCAAAAGTCTTTGTGCTAAGACAAGAAAGGATAAAGACATGATTGACAATATTAATGATATATATGGTTGAATCACAACAACTCAAATGCTTGCTCAAGGAAGAAGGAAATAGGTGTACTGACTCAACATGAAAAGTAAAAGAAAGGCCCTTCGCAGAGGGAAGCAGGGATTAAGTCATGTGCTAGAGCTTTTAAGTTTTTGAAATCATATAGAGAGCAAAAATTAAGTTTTGAGGGTGTTTGTTAATTGTCAACGAATGGTAGCGGGTGAAAACAGTATTCTCCCTGTCAAACAGACTTTTAAGAGCGGCTCCCATGAAGGACGTTATTTCTACCAGCAAGGCAGATCATCCCTCTTTCTCTTTGGTTTACACACGCAGATATTTCACTGTTTGTCATGCTTACTGATAATCAGGGCAAAAGTGTGAAGAGAATTAAGCGTTAAAGTTGTAATTAATTGGGACTGGGCATCCCGTTGCCAGCTCTTTTTGCAAGTTATTGGATAAGCGGATGTATATGCCACTAGTCCAGGTGTAAAGTCTGTTTGACAAGTAGAATAAAGGATAACCACACTACTTCCTCATGAGCTAGTAAACATTGACACAAAAGGGAATAATAACATTTTGAATAATTTAAAGGTAGCACATGAAAAATTTACTTGGAGTGGCAAAGAAATACCACATATAGGAAGTTATGGTGGACACAAATGGCATGGGTTTGGTTCAAGGATTTGGATGCACGAGAAGCATTCCCTCTCAGTACGGTGGTTAAGGCTAGCAAGGTCATGTAGCAAGCATAAAAGTTGGGGGATACACACAAATATATATAATAGAAGCAACCATGCTATCTTCCCTGTAAGCACAAATGTTTTAACTCAAAGAATACTAATCTTATTGGCTAGCAAGAAAGAAAGATAAAGGGATAATATTTTTGCATGTAATTCCCTCCTTCTACTTAAGTTTTCATGGTATTGCTACTAATGACCAATACTAAGTTTGCCACAACTAATATAATTTACTTAATGTACCCAAAAGTGGCGTCAATACTAATGGCAAGATCAGCACATAAAGAAGATTGCAGGCTAAAATAAAATGTACCGAAAGTAAAGGTGGAACTTCTCATTAATATTCTGAACAAAGACACACTCAAACCAACGGATACATGGATAACTAAAGGATTGACACTCCACATCGCAAACCATCTTATAAGATAACTTCTCTACTCATGATATGACCACGAAATTATAAAAACGAAAGGATAAAGATGATACTGGGCACTCCCCCAAGCTTGGAACAAGCCAAGGGAGTGCCATTACCCCTTGACGATTTAGGCTTGATCTTGGTGGCGACGGTGGTACTACGGCAATCGGGGTTAGGAAACGTTCGAGCATCCGGCGGAGCCTGTTATTCTCATCTTGAAGTATTTCCACCTCAGCTCTCAGGATACGAAATTGGTCACAAAACTCGTTCGTGGTTCGGAGAGCTTCAGCAGCTGCAGGGGAAAACCGCAAATCTGGAATTGGTGGGGTGACTCCCTGCACATTATGAGAAAAAGCACGTTGAGGATTAATTGATCCCACAAAGGTGGAGTTGCTCGGCCTTGATTCTCCTTGTTGGCGAGGCTGGCCAGCTTGCACCTCCTCTCTGATGCTTCGATCCATGTCAGCTCTCCTAGCAGCAATCTCCTCCTCCGTCGCCCAACCGACGAAGGTTCCCTCTTCCACATCGCGTTCGAGTTCACGTCGGCGCCTTGCTGCATACTTCTCACCGTACACTCCTCGCGACGCCATGTAGGGACTTGAAATTCCTGTCAGAACAGCTTGAAAACGAAACACGGCGAAAACACGATATACGGACCTCGAGAGATCCGGGTGAATATAGCAAAAAGTTTTACAAAAAGGAAGGTACAGGACGAAACGGGGTCGGAGACGGGCTCCGAGGTGCCCACACGCACCCACGGCGCGGCCAGGGTGGGGCCCGCGCCCAGGGGTGGTGTGGTGCCCTCGGGCACCGTTTCCTACCCTTTTCCGACTCATAATTTTCCATATTATGTAAAAACAACAAATATTTAGGTTGAAAAGTAAATCGCGAACTTTTTCTTACCGAAACTGTTACCTATTCCAAATCAGCTTTTGCAGTTGTCTGAATTTGACTTTTTATAAAATCCTCTGGAGTTACCACTTTGATAAGATCAACATCTTCATTATAAGAATCTCCAGAAATGTAATGCTTGAGTCTTTGACCATTAACCACTTGTGGTCTGTCCCCATCTAGTGAATTGATTTTAATCGCACCTGAGCGATAGACCTCCTCAATGATATAAGGTCCTTCCCATTTTGAAAGTAATTTTCCTGCAAAAAATCTGAGACGAGACCTATACAATAAAACTTTTTCACCTACGTTAAATTCTCTCTTAAGAATTCTTCTATCATGCCATTGCTTAACTTTCTCTTTAAAGAGCCTAGCATTTTCATAAGCTGCATTTCTCCATTCATCTAAAGAATTCAAATTAAGCAATCTCTTTTTACCGGCAAGTTTAAAGTCTCTATTAAGTTCTTTCACCGCCCAATAGGCTTTATGTTCTAATTCTAAAGGCAAATGACAAGCTTTTCCATAAACCATTTTGTAAGGAGACATTCCCATAGGATTTTTATAAGCAGTTCTATAAGCCCACAAAGCATCGTTAAGCTTTTTAGACCAATTTTTTCTAGATTTATTAACAGTCTTTTGCAAAATAGACTTAATCTCTCTATTTGACAATTCTACTTGACCACTTGTTTGGGATGATATGGTGAAGCAATTCTATGATTAACATCATACTTAGCTAGAGTTTTTCTAAAAGCACCATGAATAAAATGAGAACCCCATCAGTCATGAGATATCTAGGCACACCAAACCTAGGGAAGATAATATCTTTAAGCATTTTTAATGATGTCTCACCATCAGCACTAGAAGTTGGTATAGCTTCTACCCATTTAGTAACATAATCAACAGCAACAAGTATATGAGTATAACCATTTGAGGAAGGAAAAGGACCCATAAAGTCAAATCCCCAACAGTCGAAAGGTTCAATAACAAGAGAATAATTCATAGGCATTTCATTACGTCTACTAATGTTACCTACTCTTTGACATTCATCACATGATAAAACAAATTTTCTAGCATCTCTAAAAAGGGTAGGCCAATAAAAACCTGATTGTAGAACCTTTTGCGCAGTTCTATCTCCAGCGTGATGTCCTCCATAAGCACTTCCATGGCATTTGCTCAATATTTCTTTCTGTTCATACTCAGGAACACATCTTCGCATAATGCCATCTACTCCTTCTTTATACAAATGTGGGTCATCCCAAAAATAATGCCTCAAATCATAAAAGAACTTTCTTCTTTGCTGAGCTGTAAAGGTCGGAGGCAAATACTTGGCAACAATAAAATTAGCATAATCAGCATACCAAGGACTTTCGCGTGAGCTTACCTTTATCGCAGCCAATTGTTCATTTGGAAAACTATCATTAACAGGTATAGGATCATCTGAAATGTTTTCTAATCTAGACAAATTATCAGCAACAGGATTTTCAGCACCTTTCCTATCTACGATATGTAAATCAAATTCTTGCAGTAAAGTACCCATCTTATGAGCCTAGGCTTAGCATCTTTCTTTTCCATAAGGTATCTAATAGCAGCATGATCAGTGTGAATAGTAACTTTTGAATCAACAATATAAGGTCTAAATTTATCACAAGCAAAAACAACTGCTAAAAATTCCTTTTCAGTAGTAGCATAATTCTTTTGAGCGGCATCAAGTGTTTTACTAGCATAATGAATAACATTTAACTTCTTGTCTACCCGCTGTCCAAGAACAGCTCCTACAGCAAAATCACTAGCATCACACATTATTTCAAAAGGTAAAGTCCAATCAGGAGGTTGAACAACAGGAGCTGTGATTAAAGCTTTTTTAGAGTTTCAAAAGCTTCCTTGCAATCATCATCAAAAACAAAAGGTACATCTTTTTGAAGAAGATTAGTGAGGGGTTTTGAAATTTTAGAGAAATCTTTAATAAACCTCCTATAAAAACCGGCATGACCGAGAATACTACGGATACCTTTCACATCCCTTGGACAGGGCATTTTCTCGATTGCTTCAACTTTAGCTCTGTCCACTTCAATACCTCTTTCAGAAATTTTGTGCCCTAGGACAATTCCTTCATTAACCATGAAATGACATTTCTCCCAATTAAGAACAAGATTTGTCTCCTCACATCTCTGCAAAACTTTATCAAGATTGTGCAAGCAATTATCAAAGGAAGTTCCGTAGACGGAAAAATCGTCCATGAATACTTCCACAATTTCTTCACAAAAACCATGAAAAATAGCAGACATGCATCTTTGGAACGTAGCAGGAGCATTACACAAACCAAAAGGCATACGTCTATAAGCATAAGTTCCATAAGGACAAGTAAAAGTAGTTTTCTCTTGATCTTGTGCTTTAACAGCAATTTGTGAGAATCCAGAATAACCATCAAGGAAACAAAAATGGGTTTTCTTAGACAACCTTTCTAACATTTGATCAATAAAAGGCAAAGGATAATGATCTTTCTTAGTTACTTTATTGACCTTTCTAAAATCAATGCACATCCTATATCCAACTACTACTCTTTGAGGAATAAGTTCATCATTTTCATTTGGTACAACAGTAACTCCTCCTTTCTTAGGGACACAATGCACAGGACTTACCCATCTACTATCAGCAATAGGATAAATTATACCAGCATCAAGAAGTTTTAATACCTCATTTCTTACCACTTCTTTCATCTTAGGGATCAAGCGACGCTGATGCTCAACAACAGGTTTTGCATCGGGTTCAATGTTGACATATATAGTAGGAGAAATCCCCTTTAAATCATCCAAAGTGTATCCCATAGCTCCTCGATGTTTCTTTAGTACTTCTAATAACCTTGCTTCTTCATTACCTGAAAGTTTAGAACTAATAATAGCAGGATATACTTTCCTTTCATCAAGATAAACATACTTAAGATTATCAGGTAACGGTTTTAAATCGAAGACAGGATCTTCCTTAGGAGGCGCTGAGGTACCCAAATCTTCCACAGGCAAATTATGCTTAAGTATTGGTGGTTGACGAAGAAAGGCATTGTCAATCTCATTCCTCTCCTCCATAAATACTTCACTTTCGTGTTCCTCCATGAATTGCTGCAAGGCATTGTTAGGAGCAACAGCAATAGAAGCAAGTTGTTCAACTTGAAAATTCTCATTAGGTAATTCAGTTTCATAAAGTTGTTTACCAAACTTAGAGAAATTAAACTCATAAGATTCTCCATTAAATTTAGTGTAAATTTTCTCTTTCTTACAATCTATAATGGCACCACATGTATTCAAGAAAGGCCTACCAAAAATAATGGGACACGCTTTACTAGCAACAGAACCAAGTACTAGAAAATCAGCAGGGTATTTAGTCTTACCACATAAAACTTCAACATCTCTCACAATACCAATTGGGGAGATAGTTTCTCTATTAGCAAGCTGAATAACCACATCAATCTCCTCAAGTTCGCAAGGACCAATTTCATGCATAATTTCTTTATAAAGATCAAAAGGAATAGCGCTAGAACTTGCACCAATATCACATAAACCATAATAGCAATGTTCTCCTATTTTGACTGAAAGCACAGGAACACTTGTTTTCCTAGCTCTACTGGGATGTGAAACAATATTAGAGGCATCTTCACAAAAGATAATATGTCCTCCTTCTACATTTTCAGTTACCAAATCCTTTACTATTGCTATTGTGGGTTCTACCGCTATTTGTTCAGCAGGTTCTAAAGCTTTCTTTGCACTTTTATTAACCACACTAGCTATGATAGAATGTTCCCTAATTTTAACAGGAAAAGGTGGTTTCTCAATATAAGGTTCTGGCAAGATACGATCAACTGTATGAACTTCAATGTTTTTAATATTGGCAGAATTAGTATTATCTTTGTAAGGCAAATGATACTTATTGCAACTTTCTTTAGGAACATCAAGATAAGAGGCAAAAGCCTTGTAACAGTTTGCAATAACTTGAGAATCAAGACCATACATATCATAGAGATTACGAAAATTATCAGTATTCATAAAAGTTTTAATGCATTCGTAATCATGCTTTATACCTGATTCTCTACCTTTGTCGTTCTCCCATCCTTCAGTATTTTCCTCAATCCGATCAAGAAGGTCCCATTTAACTTCCTCTTTATTACGCGTAAATGATCCAGCACAAGAGGTATCCAATAGAGTTTTATCTTGAAGAGAAAGCCTTGCATAGAAGTTATCAATAACAACATTACCAGGAAGCTCATGAATGGGGCATTTGAGCATTAATGATTTCAATCTCCCCCACGCTTGGGCAATACTTTCTCCATCATGAGGCCAAAAATTATATATATGATTCCGATCTTGATGAATTTCACTAGGAGGATAAAATTTAGAATAAAAGAGAGGCACAATCTCCTCCCAGCCAATAGAACGCCCATTTTTCAGCATCCTATACCATTTTGCAGCTTTACCAGTCAACGATATAGAAAACAATTTCTTCTTGACCTCTTCCATTGAAATACCTGCACACTTGAACAACTCGCATAATTCATGAATAAATAGCAAATGATCCCCAGGAGGGACAGTTCCATCTCCTGCATAGCGGTTATTCGTAACTCGTTCAACAATTTTCATAGGTATTTTAAATGGAATTACTTGATCAGGTGGTTCCTCTTCTACTACCTTAGCAGTGGTAGTAGTATTTCCAAACAGGGATTCAAATGGAGATCTCTCCATGATAAAATAAAGTAGCAAGCAGAAATAAAAATAGCACCTACAGTAAAAGTTTCCCTTACCAATTCCACTTACCAATAGCGCTTCACTCCCCGGCAACGGCGCCAGAAAATAGTCTTGATGACCCACAAGTATAGGGGGTGTATCGTAGTACTTTCGATAAATAAGAGTGTCGAACCCAACGAGGAGCAGAAGGTGCTGACAAGGAGTTTCGGTAAAGGTTTCACTGTAAATGCTAGCAGACAAGTTTTTAGGGGTTTTTGATATAGCAGGTAAATAAAATGCGAGTAAGTAAAAGACAGTAATAATAATTGCAGCGAGTGGCCCAATCCTTTTTAGAGCAAAGGACAAGCCGGTTGGTTTACTTATGATGACAAAATGTTCTTGAGGACACACGGGATTCTAGTCAAGTGCTTTCGCTTCACATAGTTGATTAATCTTCATTGTTTTGATAAGTGTTGTGTGGGTGAACCTATGCTAATGCACCGCCCTTACTTGGACTAATACATACTTGTGATTATACCTCTTGCAAGCATCCGCAGTTACAAGAAAGTAATTAAGATAAATCTAACCACAGCCTTAAACTCTGAGATCCTACGCTCCCTTGTGCACCGGTATACTAACGGGGGTTTAGGTTTCTGTCACTCCGGCAACCCCACAATTAGCAACCAAATACACAATGCACTCCTCTAGGCCCATAAAGGTGAAGTGTCATGTAGTCGACGTTCACACGACACCACTAGAAGAATAGCACCACAACTTAAATATCAAACCATTAAATATTACTCAACATAATTCCACTACTAACAGCGTGACTTCTCCCATGTCCTCAAGAACTAATCGAACTACTCACGAGACATCATATGGATCATGATCAGAGGTGATATAATGATGGATAACGATCTGAACATATACTTTAATTCACCGATAAAACTCAATAGCATCAACCACAAGGAGTAATTAACACCGGGAGAGTTTCCCCTATGAACTAAACAAAGTATAGCCCTAGATGTTACAGCGGAACGAGATGGTGCAGCGGTGATGGTGGTGATGGCGGTGGAGATGATGATGATGATGATCCCGATGAAGTCCAGCGCGATGACGATGAGGATGGCGATGATCTCCCCCTCCGGGAAGGAATTTCCCCGGCAGATTTCTCCCTGCCGGAGAGCTTTTTCTCTCTCTGTGGTTTCCGCCTCGTGGAGGCGGCGGAATATTTTCTCACGGACTCCCCGTGTCTTAGGGTTTCTGGGGGATGAAGTACGCGAAGGGGGAGCGCCTGAGGTGGGCCAGGGGCACCACACCTGGCTAGGGCGCGGCCAAGGTGGGCCCCGCCCAGGGGTGGTGTGGGCCCCTCCTGGCCCATCTCAGCCTCCCCTTTTGGCTTAGTCCATCTTCTGATAAAATAGGAACATCTGTCTTCTCGGAAATATTTTTAGTGCTCCAGAAATATAGTGCCTTGACGTTGCTTTTTCCAGCTGAAATCTGACTCCGGCAGTTAATTATCCAATGATCATCAAACATGCAAAATAAGACAAAATAACATAAGTAACTCCTCTTAATATGAAATATATCATTGAATAACAGTAAATTATGCTATAAAATAGTGATGCAAAATGGACGTATCAATCATCCGCTCTCGGCGGCTCCCTACCCTACGCGACCACGTTGGCTTCTTCGTCCGAGCACGCCGACTCCAGCACCCTAAGGGAGCCAACAACATTGGTTTCTCCGTCAAACCAATCTCTGCCCAAAAGAACGTACACAAAAAAGAGGGAATCGGCGGGATCACCGACCAGTGAGATGGAGAAGGTCAGTCCTGCCGACTTCCGGGACTCGACCAATACATAAAGGTCAGTCCTGCCGACTCCCGGGACTCGACCAGTACATAAAGGTCAGTCCTGTCGACTCCCGTGACTCGACCAGTAACCTCCGCGCAGTACTCGGCGTGACCAGCGTTCCTCTCGATCACGCCTACTCCATGAGCCCTCGGAGAGCCAACGACTAAAGATTGTCAACGATGTATCGAACACGTCGACAGTAGAACGTAAACGGCAACTAGTGGCGCAAACCCCACCGTGCGCCTGTCACCATTGAGTAATTTCATTAGATCGTTAATACCCCGAGTCGGTTTAACGACAACCGTTTGGAAAGCGAGCTGCACGACAAAACCTGCCCGCCGAATCTAAGGGAACCGACTCCAGGATCCGACACGACCAAACGGTATGGAAGGAAGGAAATGCTTTTCCGCGAAATCCCACCTTTCCACAGACACAGACGAACTAAACATGATAACAAACCAATCACTGCCCAAAAGAACGTACACAAAAAAAGGGAGTCGGCGGGATCGCCGAGTAGTCATACGGAGAAGGTCAGTCCTGCCGACTCCCGGGACTCGACCAGTACATAAAGGTCAGTCCTGCCGACTCCCGGGACTCGACCAGTACATAAAGGTCAGTCCTGCCGACTCCCGGGACTCGACCAATAACCTTCACGCAGTACTCGGCGTGACCAGCGTTCCTCTCGATGGACTAAAGCCCAAGCCACAGGGAAGGAAGGCAAGAGACAAGACTCCTGAGAAGTTACCTTGCGAAAGGACTTACGAGGAAAACTGCGTGGTCTCGGCTGCCGAGGTGAAAGCCTTCTTTGATGGACTAAAGCCCAAGCCAAGGGAGAAACTACCTCCGAGGTCGTTGAGCGCACCATCAATAACTTATATAACCTCCACCAAAGCCGCCATCAGACTATGATCGCTCTATTGATAAGTCATATAGCTCAAAGATGCAACAGAAGAGTGATCAAAGCAGGAAACAAGTTCCCCAGCTCGGAGAACAAGAAGGACAATTGATCCCCTCGCTCAAGGTGTTTTCCGACAAGGACGTCTATGGTCAACAACTAGCATGGAAATATGTTTGCGGGCAGTCTTTGGTTAGACCTGAGCAGGTCGAGAATCTAACAACAAGAATGCGTCAGTTGCATACCTGGTACTTGAATGCCGCAAAGGAAGGGAAAATCGGTATCATGGCGGCAGTTAAGCGTGAGCACTACTTCCAAGAATATGGTGTGCATGTTGAGTTTAGCGAACTTTTTCAGTTATACAATCAAGACGCCCTCGACAAATCTATCATCAGTTGCCATTGTCTGTAAGTGATTTATTTATGTAATTTAAGTCTTTAGTTCAGCTCGTTCATTGTCTGCAATTATCCTCACTATAATCTTTTGTACGTAATTATGCAGAATGAAGATTCTCGAATGCAAAAGGGAAATAATCTGGGACATTGGGTTCATTGACCCGGATAAAGTTCATGAAGTCACCATAGACATGTTTGCCAAGGACACAAAGAGGACATGGCTAAGGTTTTTAAAGCGACAAAGTACCAAAACAGAAATACTTTTTCCTTACAACTTCAAGTGAGTGTTACTGTCTTGTACACATTCTATTTTGCTCACCCGATGTTCAGTGTAATTGATGAGTTATGCATGACTGCGTATATAAACGTCCGCAGGTTCCACTTTATTCTTATGGTCATTAAAATTGACGCTGGAGAAGTTGAAATTCTGGACTCATTAAGGAGAGATCCTAAAGAATACAAGAGCAGCTTTGATATGCTCCAAGAGTAATTTCAATTCTTATCGCACTATATCGGCCTCTTTCGTTCATTTCCTGATATCAAGTAATTAATAACTCTCCTTTGTTCATTTTCTTTGTCGGGCAGCGTTTGGCAACAGTTCATTAAGGAAGAAGTCGGTGAATTTAAACCGAAGCTGACTTTTTGTCTGAACCAAGTAAGTAGTACTACCTAGGATCCGCGCATCTCTTTAATTCTAGTTTCAATACCATTATCATGCTTGATTATTATTTGAGTGAATTCTATTCTCGTACAGTGGTGTCTGCAACAGACACAAGAGACTAATTTATGTGGATACTATATTTGCAAGTACATTCACATAAGGATCAATGAGAGATTCAATAATCAAAGAAATAAAGATGTACGTAAACATTATTCACAATTTTATTTTGTTACCATCAATTGTGTTGAGTTTCATTCATAATTTTTTAATGATGATTTGATGTATATACACACAACTCATGTATTTATTTTGATCTCCCTCTTTTAAAGTTGGCAAGGAAGCGGAACGCGCTCCTACCAGAAGAACGCGTAAAAGCAATTGCGGAGGAATTGACGGTATTTCTCTCCTTGCGGAAGTCATAGCTGAAACCAGAGAATACAACTATAGCGGAGAATAATATGCTTCCATGTACTAGTGATCTCCATGTAATTAAGTACTTTATACGAAAACGTGATCTTCATGTAGTACTTGATATGTGTTATATATATGCATCAACATGATCTTCATGTAATTGTATGTGTTATATATATATGCATCAATGTGATCATGTAATTGTACGTGTTTTTGGAGCATCGACGTGTACGATGGAAACCCCTCCTAAACCCTACCCCCTAAACCCTAAACCCTAAAAATTAATTGAAAAGAAAACAAAAATGTACATACCTTTAGTCCCGGTTCGTGTTACGAACCGGGACTAAAGATCTCCAGCCCCGCGGGCTCCGCCGCGGCCACGTGGGAGGGCCTTTAGTCACGGTTCGTAACAAACCGGGACTAATGTGGTGGGGGGGAGGGGGTCTTTAGTCCCGGTTGGCCAATCGGGACTAAAGCCCCTTACGAACCGGACTAGAGCCCCAGTTTCTACTAGTATTGCTGGAGCTTTGGCATCCAAGGATAATACATATCTGCAAATTTGGCTGATGAACCTTGATGATTTTTAGTTTTCTTTTTAGTGATGTTGATTATAATTACTGCACATGTCACAATGATGCTGCTCAATCGTTGTACTCAGATTTCGATGTAGATGCATTTCCAAGAATGGATAAAGTTTCTTTCAGATAAATACAAAAAATAGCAGAGCCACCATATGGGTTAATGTATGTCATTTCTTTTTACGGTTGTACATGCTGTGTTCATTGGCAGTAGGTCTCTCGAAATAGGTATGTGTCGGATATGGGTATGACGACTTGTGTTACTAATGGACTAACCTAATCCTTTTTTTCACCCACGGTTTCTCCACCGAAGGAAGGCGTACATTGGTATGGCATAGATCTGGATTCATGCATATCCATCGTGTATGTGGAAGCCGGTGCCACGCGGGGACAGGACCTACATGCAAACTAAGGAAAGGGTCCATGTATGGCCAAGTCAGTGAAAAATGACTAGGATCCGAAACAGGCCTTGATCCTCTCACCAAGGGCAGAGCCACTCGAGGCCACCGATGTGGATGGCCGAGCGGTGGCATGGGGCACTGGTTAGAGACCTTGGGTGACGTGGGCATGTGTCGGTAAGGCGCGTGCTGGGTAATCTCCCAGTGCGACCGGCGGTTGGACCGGGTCCGGGAGTCATAGGTATTGTCCTGATGCTTCTGCATTCCTCTTGGGCTCAGTATCGACAACTCGGTGTTCTTGGGAGACGTGGGTAGCCTCTGTGCTCGAACAAATTGCCTCTTCTTACATATACTGATAAGTATAAACAAAAAATAATCGTGATGCCAAATATATGTTAAATAATGACCATCTGTAGTTAAACTATTGATACAACATACTTTCAATATTGTTTTAGTATTTACTCATCTAGGTGTTCAATTATGTGTATAGGTTGGTTTCTTAAATTAGGGATCACTTGCAACAAGAGCACAATATAAGTGTTTACTGTCAAGGAAACAAGGCATTTAAAAGGGAGGAATGAAATCGACAACACCATTCACAATGGATGCAAGAACGTAAAACCATGGTATCCTATTAGTTTGAAATTCTCCACGATTCGCAATGATTACTCTTCTCAACAACCATGCCCGCTCCTCTTCAGAACCTCTTGAAACGTAACATTGTCACCCTAGCATACTCAACGACACCACGCCTTTGCCAACATCATCATCTCGGCGGTGATTTGTGCCTCGGTATCCCTTGCAGATCCCACCAAATTCACCTTTGGTTTCCACCACTAACGCCCAGACATATGCAATATGATTAGTATAATGCAAGAAAAATTCATATGTATAATGTGCACATATATGTAAATTTTGTAGGTTTATGTGGTTAATTCATGACTAGAATAAGAACAAAATGGGAAAAATATGTTGTTAATTTAGCTATTACCTTCATTAATTAGCTCCTTAGATAAAATTGGCATATATTAGATTTATTACTCATTAGAACCCGTTTTATTAAAATAGACTATCTAAAATTTAATAATTTGGAACCTAATCTATTATATAATTAAAACACAAGACAATTAATGGACATGATTTACCACCGTAAAAGTTAAGAAAAATCAACGATGTAGATTAATCATCGTACTTGCAATCCGCATATAGGAGTCAATAAGATCCACGATTGGAAAATGCACGTATGATTTTTTATTTTATCAAGGCAGGTACGACTTAGCTTTTTGATCAAGGCACGTACGACTTAGCTAGATATATCTTTCCTGATCGTGCACGTCTCTGACTATTCAGTATAATCATCACGTGCGAGCTACCGAGCTAGCGATCGATCAGAAAAATATGATGGAAATTCCCAATCCTAGGTCTTACGGCGGCAGCTGCCATGCCCAGCTAATAGCAGGAATATGATGGAAATTCCCAATCCTAGGTCTTACGGCGGCAGCTGCCATGCCCAGCTAATAGCAGGATTAGATCGCCGATCGGGATTTGGACTAGGAAGCCACACGCGGCCGCGGTGCGAAGGCGTTCGCCGGAGAGCGGGTTAGCACGGAGCAACACGGCGGACTGCAGCGCCAACGATGCGTCAAGAGAGTCCCGGATGCGTGGAAATAGAGGATTCTTAAGATTGGACTGAACACCTCCCGGCGAAGGAGATGGCGAACGGGGCGCCAACGGCCACGCCGACGAGGACGAAAGCGGCGGAGCGGAGGAGGCACAACTGCACATCGGCACAACACAGACGCCCCGACCTGGATGGCCGTTTGCCCTTCGCCAGCATCCCACACACCAGACGATTTTTCCTTCGCCGGCGGCCCAATCTTCAAGTAATACTGAAATTCTCAGGTAATAGCTAACTCCAATCTTTATGTATGTTTAGCCATGATTCATCTATTTGGAGTTATAACACATAATCGGTGGAGATTAATCTTTATGCATGTAAATGTATCATGTCGGCACGTTCTTATAGCTGGTCCATATGATTTACCATACACGTACACGTAGTCTGTTTGTATGGGTCGACATTAGCATTACTTCTCTTCTCGAGGCCATCATGGTGCACCGAGGGAATCAATCAGGTCTTTCTTGGCAGCTAGCTTTGCATATAAATTTTGCAAATCCTCGCCGGAAAATACTCGGCCAAGAGCATAACGACCATCAGCTATCCCAGGAACAGATCGACCAGTTTCTACTAATACAGTACGCACGTACTGCATCTCAGGCGACATGAGTGGATGTATTGTCTCGGCGAAACTATATTTATGCCCTTCCCATCTCTTCACCTGATTTTTTTTTTTTAGATATCACCTGAATTGTTTCACTGACATGCTTCCGAATTTTTGATTGGGTTAGCAGGTACGAGATAAAGAAGAGAGTATCTTCTCCCCGTAGTGTAGACTCTTCCCAGCATTTGGCGGAAGTTTGCGCTATTGCTCTGCTCTGGAACCAGTCTGATCTTAAACAAGCAATGAATACTTACTTCTGTAGTCCTGTTTCAGATCCGAGTGCTCCTCTTGACCTGAAAAAGGTTGCATTGTAGTAATACAGTAGTTTTAAGGTATCTTCTAATCAATTATTCATGGAACCGGTTCTTTGGTTTACAGTTGGTATGGCTTCTATATCAGGTTCGTACATTGCATAATTATTTTGTGATGGATAATTAATTCCTTTCTTACAGCTGGACTCATGTTCCACGACTTACTGCCCTTTAGGAGTTGATTGCATGGAGTTGTGTTCTCAAGTTTTACTCTTATTTGTTTCTTTAGGTGCTCGATGAAATACCTAGCAAAACAATTTTCTTCCTATTTTGTACCAGAGATACAAGGTGGATTTAGATGAGAATTTATGCACCTGCATTGCATCCTTGACGTTGCAGAAGTTATATGGAGCCCACTAACTCCTATTGATGTCTTTCAGGTATAGAACCGTGTGAAATCAGAAGAAACAGCAGGTGGGCATCAAGTTGAGAGATGGCAAGCACATGTGATATATATTTCTGTGCATGCACTGATCGCTAAGGTTCATAATTTGTTATTGAAAAATAGAAAAACACTATGATTTTTATATGCAGTATGTACTTTCAGATTTCAGGAGCTGTTATTGACATGAATTTTCTTTTTGCTGGATAGGCTGGTGCCAGATCTACAATAGAAGAAGTGCAAGTTAAGGATTGAGGTGGTGCGCTCTTTCTTATCAGTTTCTATAGTATGCTGATATATAAATGCAAACCATTATTCCATCTATTGACACTTGCAATCGATTCATTAGCACAAGAAAATGATAAAAGAGATTAACTCGGCATATTTATGGAATTTTGTCGAGTTTAGTGTATAACATCAGGAAGAGAAAAAACACTGAACATTTTTTCGGAAGGTTATGTCTATATTTTCATTCTGAAATTGTTATCGCATTATTACGATGAGATATAGAGTAGGAGGAAGTTTTAAATAGTTGGAGATCCGGAGTTATAAGAGCATGCAGCCTATAATTTTCTCTTGATGTGTTAATATGATCAACACTTCGATGCCAGCAAATGCAGCAAATAGCAAACACATAAAACCATGATGTTTTCTCCCCATCAGTGAATTTTTTAAAATCCTATTTACTTAGGATGACTACGATCCCTGGCTACAATCCCAGGAACATCATAAATAGTACCTGCGACTCCTACTTTGACCACTTCGCATATTGGCTTTATTATCTAAGGCATCAACCATAAGTTTTATTACATCGCGTTCAGTTCGAGCTAGGCGGTGAAAAGACAAGAATGAGGTCATCTCTGTTCCGTGGTGCACATTCTCACGTAGGAGTTAATTTTGTAGGGGAGAAGGTTGCATTACTGTTTTTTGCTTCCAGCTCTGATTTTGAGCTGAAGCCTCAAGTCCTTGGTCAGCAATCCGTTGTAAATAAAAGTTAATATACATAATTCATGGAATAGTGTAAGCCTGTAATCTTATGTTGCATTCGTGGACTAAAGCTCACTACACAGCTTGATTTTGCAGGTTAGTAGTTACTAAAAATGTATGCTATCGATGAACATTTATTATTATTATTGATCTTATGTCCCAGTGTTATAAGAAGTGAAATTAATTGTGGAATTATTTCACATCTAATTGTGAAATTGTGGAGTTATAAGGTTTCTCAATTTTTCATCGCATCAGGAGAATATAGTTGGTTCTGTTTATTAAGGTTAAACTTATCATGGTTATCTGAACCAGTATGTTTTTTCAAATCTAATTATCATGCTTCTTCTCTACTGATAATTATTCGCAGTTTATTTTGAAATTTTAGGAACATATTTGCATCTTGCCTCTTCTGAATCTGAATAATCTTGAAAGGGATGTTTATGTAAATCCATATCTAGATCAAATCCTGCATTGTCCTCTTTGTTGCATACCTTGCTGTTTTCTTTGAACTGAACGAAGCTTTAGAAAGTGCCTCAGCATGGTAATTTGATCGTGATTTCTTATTCCATATGCATTTTATTTGATGATGTACACTTACAGAATATTTTGCTGATGATTTTAAAATTTCTTCCTCTCTATCATAAATTAGATGTAGGTGTTAGCATGGCCTGAAATACACGAGAAATGGGAGTTTTCTTTGGTTCGGTCATTGGATTGGGTATAGTCCTGGTACAGAAGAGAAAGGGGATTTAACTTTCATGCTTTACGTTTTAATTACTGGAAATGTTGCGTATTTATTAGATCATGAGTGTGGAACGTGATGTACAAGCGCTGAAATATGTATGTATACTGAGAAAATTAATGGATAATTAAATACAACTAACTGAATGAAAAAATGGAAAAAGATGTATTTTAAAAAATATGTCAACCCAACAAATGGGCTACACGTGACTTAAATAAAATAAATTTTAATTCTAAATTGTCAATTGTAAAGAAAAATGCAGGAAGGAGAAAAACCTAAAACATGCAACGTTAAAAATTGTTGGACATAATGACAGAATAAAAATAAAACAAAGTGAAACTATAAGCCATGGCTAATTTATGTGAATTTGAGAAAATTCTAGAAGCATATTGAAACTTGAAATTAATTTATTTGTTTGAATAATTACGAAAATGTTCTTGAAGTATTAAATTTGTATTTATCAGATAATATTTTCTAAATTTAAAATAATGTGATAGCAAAGATATAACATCAAATAGATATGCTAGCCGCGCAAATGCGCGGGCCACCCAGCTAGTTTATATTAGAGTACTCGCAAAATTATACACCACCACAATTTATTTCGAGACAAATTTAAAACATAAGATTTTTAGAGTGCAATATAAGTATTTCTAAATATTGTGCTAGTAAAAGGTTTTAAAAGTTTGGATTTCGGTATGTCCAAAAACAAAAACTACTAAGGAACTGTGGAGTAACATCCTCAACATTTCAAACAATTTTTGGAAATTTTGGTGAGATTTGTTTTTCTAAATTCACCATAGATTGGTGAATTTTTTTCTAACATTTGCAAACCAATTTCTGAAATTCTATATTTTTTTTCTTAAATTCTAAACCTTGAGAGTATACACCCTGAAATCTAATAAAGAAAAACATTTTGTTGTAGTGGGTACTTACAGTGATGAATCATAACCATTATACCTATAATTATTGATAGTCAATATAATAATGAAGACTATCATGAATATTTCTCATCACGGATATGCAAGTGAATACTTTAGTAGAACGGTAATAGCCAGGTGCCGTGAATAATAATTTTCTGGATGGTGCATTGTGATGGAGTGAATATGTTTAACGGCAATTATTACCAATGGCTCTATAAAAGGTGACTACATGGATGGTAACTGTGATAATTTTGTTCCTGGCATTTCTAATTTCCTTATAGTTGTTATTTTTAATGAACTCCTGATTGTTATTTAGTTTGGATGCAGTATTGTTTTTCGACAGTCTGCAAATGCGATTACATACTTAATTTTTTGTGAATGATTACATACTTAATTAACTGTATGTATGCATCTGCAATTACGGTGTTGTAAAATGTTATTTGCTAGAGTCAATGTTCTTTTTTGTTTGAAATGAAGGACTGCCATAGAGGATCGATGCCTCTACAATGATTTTTGTAATAACAAGAGCGTCGGCATGTAATTTACTAATTTGGAACTAGCTAGGTGCATACACAAAAGGAAAAACAAGAGGCAAGGAAAATAATCTCGGATTGGAACGTTTGATGACTAATTAAGAAAATAAGTTTATGTCGCATGTGTTGAACAACGAATTTCCGTGCATAACTAATTAAGAGGCCGATATTTGTCTCTGTCTAGAGTGACCAACTAATCAAGAGAGAAATTGAGAGAGAGAGAGGTTTGATCGAGGCATTAGAGAGAGAGAGAGATATATATATATAGAGAGAGAAAGGTTTGATCGAGGCATTAGAGAGAGAGAGAGGAATGGAGAGGAATAGAAGGTAGAGAAGATGCCAGGAGAGGCGAGGGGAGAGGAGGGGCAGGTCTCAACGTTCACTGCCGACGCTCCACACGTTTCGGCACAAGCTCGTCATGTGTACACCCATCTATATAAGCCTGACCAATCAGCACGAGCTAGCTAGCTAACCTTTTCAAATTCAAAGAGCTTTTTTTTCGAAAAGGAAGTTCCAACCTCTGCATCGATTTGATGCATACGGCTTTTTATTAACTTATTAAGAATCAGTCATTACAAGAATTCATGGATCACATAGAGTCGAGACATGAATGAGCCATCTAAATAGAAAAGATAAACATGAATGACGCTGCATTAACATGTTATCCTAAAATCAGAACACCAGCTGAACCGGGTGTACAAGTCCCATGCAACCATATCCAGTCGGTTGCACCTAGAAACCATCTCGGGACACTTCTCCGTTGACTGTAGGTAATACCACATACGGATCCAGTGCGTAGCCATTGGTATAACCTGCAAGAACGAACATGATTTGGCATTGTTAAAAATATAGTCATTTCTTATGTTCCATATGGCCCAAAGCACAGCGCATACTTCAACTCGGATCGGTACTTTATCCTGCTTGGAGACGCCCCTCAACCAATTCCCAAACAGATGTGAAATATTATTAGGAAGTGTTAAGTTGAAAGCCCGCCAAACCATTTTGGCGAAAGGACATGTTATAAATAAATGCTGTATTGTTTCTTGTTGGTCACAAAAACAACATTTCTTACAACCATTTCAATTGCACTTAGCAAGATTGTCCTTGGTGAGAATAACTTTCCTGTGAAGAAACCACATAAAAATCTTAATTTTTAGTGGTACTTTCATTTTTCAGATATACTTTCTTAGGAAACGTGTATGGCCATCTAGTAGGTCAAGGTAAAGGGATTTGACGGTAAACATTCTAGATGTAGTCAAATTCCATTTAAAAACATTCTACGCCGAGACCTCCCTGATCCTTTGGTCTACAAATAATGTTCCATTTAGTAAGTCTATACTTACGTTTATGTCCATCACTTTGCCAAAAAAATCTTGAACGAAAGTAGTCTATTATTTTCCGTACCCCTTTTGGTACTTCAAAGAAAGAGAGCATAAACATGGGTAGGCTTGTCAAAACCGAATTAATAAGGATTAGGCGATCTCCATACGACAGAAGCTTGCCTGCCCAACTAGCGAGCTTCCTCTCAAAACGGTCCTCTATAGGTTTCCACTCGCCATTTTTTAACTTTTGAAAATGAATCGGAATACCCAAATATCTGAACGGGTAAGATCCCGAGGCGCAAGCAAAAATATTACGATATTCATCTTCTACATCTTTTGCTTTTCCAAAACAAAACAACTCACTTTTATGAAAATTTATTTTCAAGCCCGAAAGCTGCTCGAAGATGCAAAGTAAGCTTCATGTTTAGAGCTTTTTCTAAATCATGCTCCATAAAGATGATGGTATCATCCGCATACTGGAGTATTGAGACCCCTCCCTCAACTAGATGGGGTATGATTCTAGCCACTTGCCCGTCCTCTTTCTGTCGGGGGGTTGCCCCCGGGTAGGGCAAAGAGGTAGTGTTGGGAGCTATGAAGTGGAAAGGAAGGTCAATCCGGGTCTCACAAACCGGATCACTCGGACCGGATCATGTTTAAATACAGGGAGAGACCAAGAGGCATCAGGCAAAGTCTAGCCGGGTTGCCTAGGAAGAGATCCGGCTCGACTAGCCGGGTTGCCTGGGAAGAGATCCGGCTCAGCTAGCCGGGTTGCCTGGAAGAACCCGGCTTACCAGCAATGTCGGACAATGCACAAGGGCCGAGTAATGTCAGTAAGTTCACGGGTCCTGCAGGCCTCCTGCCCGAGGCTCAGAAGACACGGGATTCCTGGGAGCGCAGCAACCTAGGAGCTGACTCGGCCAATTCGGGAAAGGGGCTATGACCTAGACCCGGTGGGCTACGCCTGCCATTGCCCGAAGTGGCAAGATAGGCCTGCTAGGGCTTGACAGCCAGGTCAAGACACGGGATTCCTGGGAGCGCAGCAACCTAGGAGCTGACTCGGCCAATTCGGGAAAGAGGATGTGACCTAGACCCGGTGGGCTACACTGCCATTGCCCGAAGGGCAAGATAGGCCTGCTAGGCCTGACAGTCCGGCCGTTGGATTGACAGGGGGCAGAGGCTTGTCCTTTTCCTCTTGGCAGTGCCATTATCTCATGGAGCCAGGGGCAAAGAAGTAACTCGGCAAGCCTTTATATACAGCACCACCACCTCCTGTGTGGAGAGGAACCCTAGAGCTCATTTTCCCCCCTTGGTAGCTTCTTCTTCATCGTGAGCTCTCACCATTGTTGCTTCATACAGCTCGAGGAGCGCTTTGTACTTGTCACTATTGAGATATAAAGAGAGTAGGCTAGTGCTGCAGTAGGGGTGTTACCTCCACAAGAGGGCCCCGAAGCAGGGTACATCGTGGTGTGCTTTGTGTTTTTGGTTTCTTGGTTTCTTGTTCATGTTCTTGCGGTTTCTTGTGTGTTCTTGCTTGTGCACTTCTTGAGTGCATAAACCCTCCCCGGTTCCCCCAACGCACTTTCGGCCCCATCTTAGCCATACCTATGGCATCTGCCGTGATCCCACCACGACAGTTGGCGCCCACCGTGGGGCAGATTGAGGCGTTGGAGGGAGTTTACATCCGGACGGGCTCAGGCGAGCGTGTTCTTTCTGGGCTTGTCGCCAAGATCGGCGAGTTCACCTTCGTCAGCGACAATGCAGGGTGTTTCGCCGGCAAGCCCTTCCCCGAGCATGGCTTCCTGATGATGCTTGGTAGCTTCGTCACCTACGTTGCTGTCGAGGCTGTTCGCGAGTACCCGGCGCAGGTGCTCGTGGCCAAGGACCCTCCTTCTTTCCGCGCAGCTCTCGGACGGCGTAGCGCTCGCCCCGGGAGTAGCGTGGAAGTGATGATGACCGGAGCAAGTGCTGGAGCTGGCAAAGGAGATGCCGGCAATAGCATACCCGAGGAGCTGATCACGCCAACCGATCCGGTTGACAAGCCGACTCGGACGGCAAAGTTCCCAAAGGAGAAACCAGATCCGGTTGGTCCACTTGGCATGTCAAGTAGGGAGGCTCCCTTAGAGGATGTCCTGGAAAAGTTAGCTCGGCCAGTGGCACCTGGGGCAAATGTAGAGCTTACTATAGCTCAGTTAGAGGCAGAGCGCCTGAGGTTGCAAAGAGAAGCCCGGTTAGTGGTGGAGTCTAGGCAAGCATTTGATAGAGACATGAGAGAATATAATGCTGCCAATGGTATCACCGATGGTTTCACTCCGGTAGCTCACCCACGCAAAAGAGCAGATTTGCGCAACAGGGGTAAGGACCTCAATGATGAATTAGCTAGAGCTGCAAGGTCAAGCTCGAGTAAGGCTACTAGTCATAGATCGGGTACAGGCAAGCCGGTGTATAGCTCCCCGGCCAAAAATCTTAGGGCTGCAGCGGCAGCGCGAGCCGAGTTGACCACTTTAACCGGGGATGCTTGGCGCAAGCAGGCAGAAAGAGTCAATGAGCTGGTTGATGTGTGTAACCGGCAGAATGAGGCTTTCCGGAAAGCTAATCCGGACGCTGGTGGTTCTCGAGTGGTAGTGTCGGCTAAGGCTGTTAGCCAGAGATCCAAGGGGCAAGCGTCATCTCCGCATGTCGGAGCTGACCGGGCCCAGAGCGTGAATTCGGGCAAGAGCAAACAGCTGCAGGCCTATGATGCCGAGTATGCCGGCAAGCAGCTAGCGGCACAAGGAAGAGGTGGCCAGAGCAGAAACAATGGCGGTCAAGGCAATCCGGGAGCCGGAAGGGGTAATTCGGCTGGCCGAGGTCAACCACCTCGCCCTCCTGGGCAGAATCAACCCCGGCAGGAGCAGCAAGTGATGGTGCAAGCGCAGCAGCAAGGTGGTGGCCAGGCGGGCTACCACTATGATGATGGTAATTCGGCTATGGCGCGAGCCGGATACCAAACGTATGATAATGCACTTGCGTCCAGGCTGGGACCTCGGACATTGGCTCCGGATGATCAGCGTCTCAGGTTGGATAGGATTTACCAGTCCGAGAGGCTGGAAGAGCAAGGCCCACCAGGTCCTCCTGCTTTGGGCCTAGGATCATGAACGAGCCGAATGTGCCGTTGTTTCAGCTTGGCCGAATCACAAAGCCGTATAACGGCAGCACTAAGCCGCAGGATTGGCTGATAGACTATGTATCCTCGGTGCACATTGCGGGGGGCAATCGCCGATGGGCGGTCCGGTATCTCCCGCATATGTTGGAAGGGCCAGCCCGGATTTGGCTGAATAACTTACCAGAGGGTAGTATCAACTCTTGGATGGATTTGGAGCAGGCATTTTACAGCAACTTCTCCAGCACTTACAAGAGGCCAAACCGACCTCAGCTCTTGTCTGCGTGCAGGCAGGAAGAGCGGGAGACAGACCGAGAATTTTTGACTCGGTGGAGCAACATTCGCAATTCTTGTGAAGGTGTCGTGGAGGAGCAGGCCATTTCTTGGTTTGCGCAGGGTTGCCGACATGGCACCCCGCTTTGGCAGAAGCTCCAGAGGGATATGCCAAAGACCCTGGCGGAAATGATCCGGATAGCAGATACATATGCTCTTGGCGATCCGACGCAGCCAGCGTTGGATGCGGTGGGAACAAGCAGGAGGCAACCGGTCAATAACCGAACAGGACCATTGAGGCCCAGTGACCGACATGAGTTCGGTTATAAAAGGAGAGATCCGGATTACAGATACGGCTCAGACCAGGTTGCTGCAGTAAATATGGATCATCCTGATAGCCAGAGACCAAAAAATGAGGGTCCAGCTTGGAGGCCGAATCAAGGTGCCTGGGCAAAGAAAGTGTGGGATGGACCGAGTCCACCTCTAACTTTTGAGGCAATGATAGATGGGCCTTGCCGTTATCACACAACAGACCCACGCAAGCCGGCCAATCATTCAACTCGGAATTGTAGCTGGCATCATCGCATCCAGGCGGAAGGTCAGAGAGGGCCACCTCAGAGAGGTGCTCCTAGACCGAATTTCAGGCCAAATACGCCTTTATCCGGAGCCAATGCAACCCCGGTGAACGAAGGAGCTCCAAGGCCGGCAGCCACAAAGCCGGTTAACCTGGTAAATATGGGAGGCAACAACAACAATGCTGGTCCGAGTCGGCAAGGTGGATACCCCGGAAATGATTACAAGGAAGCTCATCAAAGTTATGTGGTTTTTGTGACCGAGCCAACTGACAAGAAAAGTCAGCTGCGAAGGGCGAAGGAGGTGAATGCAGTCACACCAGCAGTACCAAAATACCTGAACTGGTCCGAGCAGGAGATCACTTGGAGCAGGGCTGATAATCCCAGGGTTATGCCAAGCCCAGGAAACTACGCACTGGTGGTGGATCCGACTTTGGTTGGACCAAAGATTAATGTGAAATTCACTCGAGTCTTGGTTGACAATGGCAGTGCTATAAACATCATGTATCGGGACACAATGGTCAAGTTGGGTTATTCGCCGAATCAGCTGCAGCAGAGCAGTTGCACCTTCCATGGTATAGTACCCGGGGTGTCTTGTTCCCCAATGGGTAAGATCTGGGTGGATGTGCTGTTTGGTACCAAGGACAATCACAGACTGAGAGTCTCGAATTCGAGGTGGTAGACTTGGAGAGCCCATACCATGCTCTGCTCGGCAGGCCGGCATTAGCCAAGTTCATGATATCCACTCATGTTGCCTACCTCAAGATGAAGATGCCTGGCCCAATGGTATCATCACCGTTGTGGGAGATTACAAGAAGGCCATACAGTGTGCCACGGTTGGTTCCACCTTAGCCGAGTCGTTGGTGATCCAAGCGGAGAAGAGCAAGATGCATGAAGTAGTGGCGATGGCGAAGTCAGCTCAGCTCGGCGTGCTGGCCATGACCAATCCGGATGCAGGTGCAACATTTGAGGTGCCCAAGGAGACAAAGAAGATCCCCATTGACCCGGAGAATCCGGAGCGCATGGCCATCATTGGTGCCGGGTTGGGCGAGAAATAGGAAAGCGCGCTCTGTCACTTCCTCCGTGAGAATCGGGATATCTTGCATGGTCGGCTAAGGACCTGCCTGGTGTTCCGAGGGAGTTGGCAGAGCACTCTTTATTTGTCAGGCCGGATGTGAAGCCGGTGAGGCAACCGACTCGGCGTCTTTCAGACGATCGAAGAAAAGTGGTGCTTGATGAGCTGGCTAAGCTACTTGCAGCCGGATTCATTATGGAGGTGTTGCATCCAGACTGGATATCCAATCCGGTTCTGGTAGAGAAGAAGAAGGACGAACCAGCGGTGGTCAAGGTGTGGCGTATGTGCATCGACTTCACCAACCTGAACAAGGCGTGCCCGAAGGATCCCTTTCCTTTACCTCGGATTGATCAAGTGATCGATTCTACTGCTGGGTGTGAGTTGTTGTCTTTTATTGATGCGTACTCTGGTTTTCACCAGATACCACTGAACCCCAAAGATCAAATAAAGACTGCTTTTATTACCCCGTATGGGGCGTATTGCTATCGTGTCATGTGTTTCGGTTTGAGAAATGCCGGTGCAACTTATCAGAGATGTATGCAGAAATGCTTACACTCAAATGGGCAAAAATGTGCAAGTGTATGTCGATGATATCGTCATCAAAACTAAAGAAAAACGCACTCTCCTCGAGGATCTCGAGGAAACATTTGTGAACTTGAGAAAGTATCGGTTAAAATTGAATCCGGATAAATGCACCTTTGGTGTCCCGGCTGGAAAGTTGCTCGGTTTCCTTGTATCGAGCCGAGGTATTGAGTGAATCCGGCTAAGATCCGAGCCATAGAAAAATGAAATTGCCTAAATGTCTAAAAGATGTACAAAAGTTCACCGGGTGTCTAGCCTCGTTGAGTCGGTTTGTGAGTCGGCTAGGAGAAAAAGCCTTGCCCTTGTATCAATTGATGAAAAAGAGCACCGGGTTCACATGGACCCCGCAGGCAGATTCGGCTTTCAATGAATTAAAAAAGATGTTGTCCACTGCACCAATTTGGCATCACCTTTGCCGAATGAGCCAATGCTACTTTACATTGCGGCCACTAACCGGGTCGTAAGTGTGGTGTAGTGGTAGAGCGAGAAGAGGAGGGTAAATCCGTGCAGAGACCGGTGTACTATTTAAGCGAGGTGATCTCAACCTCAAAGCAAATTATCCTCACTACCAGAAGATGACATATGGTGTATACCTGGCGGCCAAGAAGTTGAAACATTACTTCCAGGAGCACCCGATCACCGTAGTATGTGAAGCTCCAATCTCGGAGATCATTGGGTGCAAAGATGCGACTGGCCGAGTTGCCAAATGGGCAATAGAAGTGTCTCCTTACACCCCGCATTATGAGAGAAGAGATGCTATCAAGTCTCAGCTTTACCGGATTTCCTTTGTGACTGGGCCGAGATGCAGTATGAGCCACCAAGCCAGATTACAATTACTGGAAGTTGCACTTTGATGGCTCCAAAACCAAAATCGGACTGGGTGCTGGGATAGTACTCACATCACCGAAGCAAGATCAGTTGCGATATGTGTTGCAGATTCATTTCTCAGCATCAAACAATGTGGCCGAATATGAGGCACTGATCCATGGGCTTAATGTGGCTAAGGACATCGGCATCCGCCGGATAGAATGTTTTGGTGATTCAGATTTAGTGGTGCAGCAGTCTTCTGGAAATTGGGATGCCCTTGATGCCAATATGGCACTATATCGATTTCATGTCCAGAAAATTTCAGGATTTTTTGAAGGCTGCGAGTACAAGCACATACCTCGGCTGGAGAACGAAGCTGCTGATATCTTGTCAAAACTCGGGTCGTCTAGGGATGCAATCCCACCCGGGATATCCTTGAATCACCTAAGGATCCCTTCAATCAAACCTTCACCTGATTCCGAGTCGATTTTTATCCCAAAGCAAGAATCTGAAGCTGTTCCTATGAATGTTGATGTCGGGTACATTTGGGAGGACCCGGGGACTGCATGGCGAGACTCGGGGACTGCGCACCGAGACTCGGGAATGCTACCCAAATCTTAGGGAAAGGGGAAGAGAGGAAGATGGTGCTAACCGAATCTTAGGGAATGGACAGAGCTGATAGAAGAGATAATGGCGGCCGAACCAGTGGAAATAGATGAGCACTTATTCCCTTTGCATCCAGTACCGGAATGGGCTGAAGAAATCATGAAGTTCATGTCGGAGGGGAGTTTGCCAAATGATGAAACCGAAGCTAGGCGAGTGCAGAGGAGGTCCAAGGGTTACACCATCATAAATAAGGAGTTATACAAAAGGAGTGCAACCGAGGTGCTACAACGTTGCGTGGAGCCAGCCGAGGGCAAGGAGATGCTCCTGGAGATACATCAAGGAGAATGTGGGCATCATTGCAGTACAAGAGCCCTGGTGGCTAAAGTATTCCGGCATGGGTTTTACTGGCCCACTGCTCATGCAGATGCAGAGGACATAGTCCGAAAATGTGAAGGATGCCAAAGGTTTGCCAAGCAGACACACCTACCCGCATCGGCGCTCAAAACAATTCCTATCACTTGGCCGTTTGCTGTGTGGTGTTTGGATATGGTGGGAGAATTCAAGCCGGCTAGGGGTAACATGACACATATGCTGGTGATGGTGGATAAGTTCACCAAGTGGATAGAGGTGAAACCGATCCGGAAAGTGGATGGTCATTCGGCTGTAACTTTCCTGAAAGAAATCATTTTGAGATACGGTTACCCCCATAGCATCATCTCGGATAATGGCACGAACTTTGCTGTGGGAGAGTTTGCCCGATTCTGCATGAATAAGGGGATCCGGTTAGATATAGCCTCAGTGGCACACCCAGAGTCCAATGGACAGGTGGAAAGATCAAATGCTTTGGTATTAGCTGGGATAAAAGCCCGGTTAATAGAACCCTGGTAAAGACTCCGGGGTGCTGGATAGATGAAATACCATCAGTACTATGGGGTCTAAGGACCACGCCGAATCGGTCAACTGGCTATACGCCATTTTTTCTGGTATATGGGGCAGAAGCAGTGCTACCCACTGACATAGAATATGATGCACCAAGGGTGACAATGTATACGGAAACCGAGGCAAAAGAGGCCCGGGAAGATGCAGTGGATCTGCTAGAGGAAGCAAGGGAATTGGCCCTGTCTCGGACAGCAGTATATCAGCAGGGTCTCCGACGTTATCATAGTCGGAAGATCAGCCCTCGAGTGTTTCATGAAGGAGATCTAGTACTAAGGCTGGTGCAGCGCAGCAAAGGCCGACATAAGTTATCACCTCCATGGGAGGGACCATTCATTGTGAGCAAGGCTATGCACAATGACTCGTACTACCTTGTAGACGCACAGGAACAAAGGAAGGATGGCCTGGACAGACCCGGAGAAGAAACCAAGCGACCCTGGAATGTAGCTCTGCTTCGACCCTTTTACTCTTAAGGGCGCAATGTATGTATCTCAGTTTATCATAAATGAAATTTCGGCAATCCGAGTCTGGACTCGGGGACTGCCTCGTCCTTATGCATGTGTTTTTTACTACTGTTTTGTCCATACCGTTCATGTGTCGGATTGTTTTGAACCTCGTCCCAAAATTCAAGTAATGTATGCTGTGTTGTTGATCTCGTGACTCGACTGACAAACACCAAAATGGTAGTCAAGAGCAGAGGTGGAAATATGGGAAACATGAAAATGGACTCGGGGACTCGGTCCAAAACCGATTCGGCACATGTCGTTTACTAACCCTGTTATTTCTTTTTTGTTTATGTTAGATGATTCTAAACCACAACTCGCATGTTTCAAGTATTGTATGCTATGATTCCTATCTTGTGACTCGACTGTCAAACACCTAAAAGGTAGACAAGAGCAGAGATTCGGCAAAAATAGTAAACAAGAAAACAGACTCGGGGACTCGGTTTAAGATGATCCAACATAAACTTAGTCCGGATCACATTAAGCAAAATAAAAGTAGTCTCGAAGGAACTTAAATTGTATATTACATCTGCTCCCGGCATACCGGGGATTTAATGTTTTTCATTAAGATAATTCAGGAAGGAGCCTAGGCTGCAGGAGACTCGGTTGCAGGGATGGACTCGGATGATGGAGGAACCTCGGTTGAAATAGGGCCCTCACTTGCAGGAATGACCTTGGACGGAGAGCTTGAGGGCTTGGCAGATTCGGAAGCATCCGGATCAACTGACGTCTTGGCGGTGATTTGCTCTGTGGCCTTAGCCGAATCAGTGGCTGGCGTCTTGGAAGTTCGGATTACAGCTTGTTCGGCAGTTTCAGCCGAGTCAGTGGCTGGCATCTTGGAGGTCTTGGCCGAGTCACAAGCTGCAGGTTGTTCGGCGGAGTCAGCCGAATCACCAGAGTCGCCCTCAGACTCGGCGTATTCGTCAAGTGAGGCATCATCTGATTCCTCCTCTTCAGATTCTTCCCCATCCGAGTAGACCGGAGCTTCAGATCAAGATGCTTGGTGTTTGCAAATTCGGCCATAAAGTTGGCAGCTTCCTCGCGGATCTTGATCCGGTCCGGATCTGAAGCCCATGAAGAACCCTCGCGAAGGGAGCGCACTTTGGCAAGATCAATCAGCTCATACCAAGACATGATAAATAGCAAACCTGCGTCAGCACCAGCGCGGGCGGACGAAGATCTCCACTGCTTTAGCCGGGTCTCTGCCTGATCCAGGTCTTTGATTAGCTCGTCCGCAGACCGGACTTGCCGAGCTTCAGGAAACAAGACTCGGTGAGCTTTGAGGCTTGCATTAAACAGATCAATATGGGAATCCTTCAAAGGAGCAATCCGAGCTCTGAGTGCAGTAATGTGATCTTCGATATCCCACGTCTCTGGTAGGGGAGCTCCAGTTAACTTAGCTCTCTCAGCTCGGGCATCCCTCACAGCTTTGGCGGCTTGAAGCCGGATGCTGGTAAACTCTCCTACATTCAGATAAGCTAACACCGAGTTAAACGAGGTAACACGAAATGATGTGTCGGATAAGAGCAGAGGAGGAAGAGGAGATTCGGCAAACTTACGATCCATGTCTTCATTGAGCTAGCAAGATCAGCAAGCCATTTCGCGCTGATCGCCTTGTGAGCAGCCAGATCATCTTTTGCCGCTTTAGCTTCGGCTTCAGCGTCTGCAACGTGCGTTTGGATTTTCTTGTCCAATTCAGCCCGCTTCTCAAGCCCGGCTTTGAAAGTGTCTCGCTCCTTCTGGATCGAGTCTTTCTCCCTCTGCAGCGTGTCCCGGTCTTTCTTGACCTTCTCCTTCACTTTTCAACCCGGTCAAGCTCCCGCAGGAGCCGGGTCACTTCTGACTTTTCCTCCGATAAAGCGCGCTTGTGCTCCTGATCTTTCTTTTTCATCTCCTCACCTTGCGCATCGAAGGAAGCTTGGAGGGCCTGGTGCTGCAGGACTAGCTGCTTAAAGATCCGGCTGCGAGCAGTCGTGGTTTCCTGAAAGAAAAGGGTTAATGGCGTAAAAAGAGTCTCGGGGACTGGCACCCGAGACTAGCAGCATGGAGCCAAAACGAATCTCGGGGACTGGAGGCCCGAGATTAATAAAAAAGAAAGTTGACCGAATCAATTGAAAAGAGACTCGGGGACTGGGAGTCCCACGATTTTTGTTCAGCTAAGACAAAATTTATGATCAAGTGTTAGAGATTCAAGCCGAATGACTTTCTTACTCGGAGGAGTATCAGTCGTTCGACCCGAATCTCGGGGACTGGGGATAGTAGATTGATCATGATGAAATAAGAGCAGGATTCGGCAATGTTACCTCGAAGACCCGGTTAGCTTCAGTGACCGAGGCCTGCACAGAATGTAGAGATTGAAACATCCGGCTAGGACCAGCCGGATGTGGCGACGCTGAAGTGGTCGAGCCTTCGGCAAGGTCCGCAGCATTCCAAGCTTTAACAAATTGCTCTGCGGAGCCGAGGTTGTCGCCGCTCGGAGTGCGGAGATTCGGCAGAACCTGGCCACTAAGGCGGGCGCGAGTGATCGCCTCAGAGAGTTGATCATGCACCCGAGTCGCTGATGGAGCGGCGGAAACCGGCTTGCTAGCAACCATCTGCTTATCCGAGGTTGTTGGAGTTGTGCCAAAGGAGACCTGAGTCGGCTTAGGTAGAGGCGATGCGCCCGAGGTCTTGGCTGGATCTGGCTGTTTCGGTTGGTTCTGCGATGCTTGCTGTGGTGGTTTTGATACTTCCTGTTGCTGCTTCTGCTGCTTCTCGAGAGGTTGCTGCTGCTGCTGCTTCTTCTTCTTCTTGCTCTTGATTCAGAGCCTTGGTAGGGCGAGGATCCGGCTTAGTCAAAGACTTAGCCGAAGTCTTAGCTTTTCCTTCTCCAACTCCTTCAGAGGACGTGGCCAAGTTGAATCTCGGGTCGAACCCGAGATTTCCTCACTCTCCAGGTCAATAACCGACTCTGGAACGAGAGTCGGCGGGGAGTTTTGGCGGTTGTGGCACGCGCGGGAGAGGTGGCAGCCTTTTTAGGAGACTGGTGCTCCATGGCCGTATCCAGTGGAGGAATGGGAGAAAGAATGGATGAATGAGTTTGCTCGGTGACGAGGACGTCACTGCATAGAGCAAAGTAAAAGTTAACTCGGATAAAGATGACTCGGTTAATAAAGAAGAAAGCAAATGAAATTGGCATTACCCCTTGGTAGTAGGCATGGCCTTCAGCCGATTCGGTTTGGAGACAGTTTTCTTCATTCTCTTGGCTGGAGGGGCATCTGATCCGGACGCGTCAGGGTGTTTCCGAGATGTCCCTTGAGCATCCGGTTTGGCTGGAACACAAGGTTGTGACCATGAAATCGGAATGGCATCAATAGGATCTAGGATCCAGCAATCATCATCTTCATCCTCGGAAAGGTTGTAAATAGACGGTTGCTTACCCTTGCGAATGGGCTTGGCGCGCGGAATCGGCAAATAATCGTCCGTATCCGCATCCTCTTCGCCCTCGCGCAGCGGGCTGCGATCCGGTCCCCACACTTTGGTGGAGAGATCTCCATCTTCGGTGATTTGGCGGTCGAACAGCTGCAGAGTCAAGGCAAATCTGGATTAGTCCGATGTCATTTTGATGAAGTATGGATTGATTCGGAGAATGGTGAACTAACCTGTGGTGGAAGTGCATCTCGGTGGAACGGCTCCACGCCCCACCGCCACTTGTCCAACATCTCGGTGTAGGCAATGGCGTTTACCCGTCTCTTGACGGAAACTCTGGTGAGGTCATGTTTGCTGATCCGGGTAGGATCTAGCAGACCACCCATGTGGCAAATCTTGTGCTTGCGTTGTTGAAGAGGACTGACCCGGCGACAGACGAAGGTCCGGAGGAGATCGTCCGCGAGCAGGCCTCTCTCCAGAAAATCCTCCAAAGTTTGATGTATGATTTGAAGCTCCGCAAGAGTGTCAGCCGGATCATATTGAAGTTCAGTTCGGCTGTGGGGGGCTCGATCCTGAACTCGGGCAAGTTGAGAGCATCATGGCCTTCAACGCTCTTCACGTAGAAGAAGGACCTTTGCCATTTCTTGCAAGTATCCAGGCCAGTGATCCGGGGAAAGATGGAGCCCGTCCTCGGGGTAATGCTGGACGCACCACAGGCGGTCATCACCTTCGGGTCACTACCCGGGATCGTATGTTTCCGGAGGTGGAAGTACTTCGCCCAGGTTTCGACAGTCGGCCAGAGACCGAGATATCCCTCCATAAAGGAGGTAAAAGCCGACAGGGAGACAAAGGAGTTAGCCGGAAGGTGGTGAGGCTGCAGGCCGAAGAAATCTAGGAATCTCCGGAAGAAGTCACTCGCTGGGAGTCCGAATCCGCTCGAAATGCGCTAGAAATACAACGCGTTCACCCGGTTGGGTGACCGGTTCGAGTTCCTTCCCCGGTTTTCGGCATATAACTTTAGATGTTATACGCCGGGTACTCAGCAGCCATTCCAAGTCATCGTTTGTAACGTCGGAACCCTCCCAACTGCCGGGGGGCAACTTCGGCATATCCGAATCAGTCCTGCAAGAAATCGGAGATAGCCGGTTAGAAGATGTGGAATCTCAAATCCAGAGCGAGTCGGATAATGGTCTAACCGAATCAGCTGTTAAGGGATTCGGTAAAGGATATCCCGGATAAAATTATCGAGTTACTGCGGAAAGGTAATTCGGCTAGTAACTACAAACACCTTTTTGTGAGAATCTAGGTTTACGCAAGATCTACCGCAGCAGTAAAATAGAGAGAAATCCCGAGTAAAAATACGGTGGAACTGCTCAAGCGGGGCAGCCAAACTAGGGCAATCTAGTGCAAAACCTAGAAAGGAGATCTAGGGATGCACTAAGGCATGACAATGGACTCGTGCGCGAGTGAATCTGCAAGAAGCAGCGCAAGTTCCCAGCGGGATATGAACTCGCTCGAGGTCGTCATGGCAGGGGATGAAGAACTCACGGTTGCAGTACGGCGAGGAAGAGGCCTGGTGAAGAAACGGCGGCGCAGGGCGCGGTGCGCGGCTCCGGTGAGTTTTCTCCGGCGTTGTCGAGATCTCCGGCGCGGCAAGGTCGCAATGGCGAAATCGCAGCGGCGGCAATGGCACGAAGTGGGAGGTGCGGGGAAGAAGAAGAGGAACCCCGTACCCCTATATATAGCCCCTAGCTGGTAACTGGCGCACTACCGCGCGGTTTTCGGGCGTGGCCGGATCAAGTGTGCCCGAAACTTTGTGGTCGTAGGTGTGGCCGTGTATTTCGAACACATGATGTATCACAGAATTGGAAGCGGTCGTGCGGATCCAGTGCACCGGTCAACGGAGAAACCGAGGAGGCGTGATCGTTTAGTCAAATACACTCAAGTACCTGATGGATCCGGATAATGTGCTGTCAGTGACATGTCAAATCAGAGACCCGGATTATGAGGCTTTGCGCAGAGATTCCCTGCCAAGTGTCCCAGGAAATCCTGAGACAAGATTGGGTGATATGGGATTCGGTTAAAGGCGTTGGTTTTTAACCTGCTACGGCCCTCCATCCGAGGCTGTAGGACCGCACCAGCTTCGGGGACTACTGTCGGGGGGTTGCCCCCGGGTAGGGCAAAGAGGTAGTGTTGGGAGCTATGAAGTGGAAAGGAAGGTCAATCCGGGTCTCACAAACCGGATCACTCGGACCGGATCATGTTTAAATACAGGGAGAGACCAAGAGGCATCAGGCAAAGGCTAGCCGGGTTGCCTAGGAAGAGATCCGGCTCGACTAGCCGGGTTGCCTGGGAAGAGATCCGGCTCAGCTAGCCGGGTTGCCTGGAAGAACCCGGCTTACCAGCAATGTCGGACAATGCACAAGGGCCGAGTAATGTCAGTAAGTTCACGGGTCCTGCAGGCCTCCTGCCCGAGGCTCAGAAGACACGGGATTCCTGGGAGCGCAGCAACCTAGGAGCTGACTCGGCCAATTCGGGAAAGGGGCTATGACCTAGACCCGGTGGGCTACGCCTGCCATTGCCTGAAGTGGCAAGATAGGCCTGCTAGGGCTTGACGGCCAGGTCAACACACGGGATTCCTGGGAGCGCAGCAACCTAGGAGCTGACTCGGCCAATTCAGGAAAGAGGATGTGACCTAGACCCGGTGGGCTACACCTGCCATTGCCCGAAGAGGCAAGATAGGCCTGCTAGGCCTGACAGTCCGGCCGTTGGATTGACAGGGGGCAGAGGCTTGTCCTTTTCCTCTTGGCAGTGCCATTATCTCATGGAGCCAGGGGCAAAGAAGTAACTCGGCAAGCCTTTATATACAGCACCACCACCTCCTGTGTGGAGAGAGGAACCCGAGAGCTCATTTTCCCCCCTTGGTAGCGTCTTCTTCATCGTGACTTCTCACCATGGTTGCTTCATACAGCTCGAGGAGCGCTTTGTACTTGTCACTATTGAGATATAAAGAGAGTAGGCTAGTGCTGCAGTAGGGGTGTTACCTCCACAAGAGGGCCCCGAATCAGGGTACATCGTGGTGTGCTTTGTGTTTTTGGTTTCTTGGTTTCTTGTTCATGTTCTTGCGGTTTCTTGTGTGTTCTTGCTTGTGCACTTCTTGAGTGCATAAACCCTCCCCGGTTCCCCCAACGCACTTTCGGCCCCATCTTAGCCATACCTATGGCATCTGCCGTGATCCCACCACGACACTTTCGCTCTAGCAATCATAATAGCTAACATATCTGCTATAACATTGAAGAGTAGAGGGATAACGGATCCCCTTGTCTCAACCCTTTCCGTGTTTGGAAATATCTTCCTAAATCCTCATTAACTTTTATAGCAACACTACCACGACTGACAAAATTTTCTATCCATTTACACCACTTAGGATCAAAACCTTTCATTCGTAAAACTTGTTGGAGGAAAGGCCATTTAACTTTATCGTAGGTTTTTTCGAAATCAATTTTTAACAGAACACCATCCATTTTCTTCATGTGAAATTCATGGATAGTTTCATGAAGAATCAACACCCCCTCTAGGATGTGTCTTCCGGGCATAAAAGCCGTCTGTGTTGGACTTACTACTTTTTGAGCAACCTCCGTAACCCGATTGGTCCCGACCTTGGTAAATTTTTTAAAACTTACATTGAGGAGACAAATAGGACGGTGCTGTTGAATCTGAATGACATTTTCTTTTTTTGGTAGTAGAACTATATTCCCATAGTTTAAATGAAAAAGTGGTAAATCCCCTTGTTGGAATTTTACGAACATCTTCATTAAATCAAATTTAATAACATCCCAAAACTTTTGGTAGAACTCGGCTGGGAACCCATCTGGTCCCGGCGCCTTATTCTTTTTCATTTGCATTATGGCCTCGTACACCTCTTTCTCTGTGAAATCGGCGACAAGAATAGCATTTTCTTCTGCTGATATTTGAGGAATATCGCCCGTGTTTGTCTCTACTAAAGAGATTTTTTTTTGAACCGGCGCCCCAAAGAGACCCTTATAATATTCCGTGATATAATTCTTGATATTTTCATGGCCTATTATAGTCCCTTCATCTTGTTCGAGTTGGAAAATCTTTTTACGCCTATGTTTCCCATTCGCAATCAGTTGGAAGTACTTAGTATTGTTTCCTCCTTCCTGAACATGTTTTACTTTAGCTCTCTGCGCCCATTTAGACTCCTCATCTCGTCTGGTTCACAAAATTTCAAGGATCGCTACGAAGAGTCGAAGACTGGTGCCCGACTCCTATTTCTTTCTGAGAGCCGTTTGTCAGAATTTACAGGTTTGACGCTAGCTATTTCGTCAAGTTTAATTCACCTTTTCATTTTTTTCGTGGGGGGATCTTTTCATTTTTTTCATCCAAGTATATATCATTATATGGAAAATTCATTATGTAGATGCAAGCACATGTCATCCTATGCACAAACACACGTGCAGTATGTAAGTTTGGTCTTTTTTGTATAGTCTACATGCATTTGTGCTGTGATGACATGCACGATCAGATAAGGTGCATATGTGCATGTCTGTACTCACTGAAATCATGCTTGACAGGTGTGCAACCACCGAGGAAAAGACAAAATAGCATAGTGACAACAAACAACTAATAAGTGGGCATGCACATTCATCACATGATGGTTTTATTTTGCTTGATCAATGCCTATTTAGAGATCTAAGAAAATGACTATTCAGTAAAATACATACAAGTTTCCATGATTTCTTATGTTTCACACCCCCTCCGTTCGCCTACAGTGCCTAGATAATATTTTGCATGTCTTTTATTTACATCTTTTGACCAGTGATTTATTTATACACCAAATTCCGTAAAATATTGCAACAAAAAAAAATGTGACACACCTTTCCATGATACATATAATGGTACAACATTCGACGACCGAACAAAATGAAAAGAAGACATATATAAATGCAATAGATATAGATCTGCCAATAAATATATTTTCAATTGTTCGATTGTGTTGAATTTGGTATCTAGCAACACGTGGCATTCCCACGCTCTCGGAAGCCAAATAGCTCCAGAATAGCCAATCATCTTCTTTGATGTTTACCTTAAAAAAATCATATTGTGGCTAAGGTGTGAGGAAAAACACATTTTCCTTATTAAAGTCAGAAATGATTTTCATATACTACGCGTTGTACAATAGCAATACCCATATACTAACATAATTGTTAAGTAACACCTTCATTGGGATTGTAAGTGCTCCGTGTGACAAACAACGGATCATATTTAAGAATGGACACCGTATCATTTGAATTAGTTTTGTTTAAATTTATTTTGTGGGTTGGGGCATGTTGAAGGTTGTGGTAGCTGACTTTATTTGCCATAATTGTTTTATTGGATATAGTTTAAATATATTTTTAGGGGTCAGACTGTTCGACATCTAACAAAACTATTAAAAATTAAATACTATTGCAGTGGTTGTGGGAATCAACCACTCACTAGGCTTCTTGTTGTGGCGAAGTTGCCTCATCACCCGACTAATCATCAGCCTCATCCCCCCCCCCCCCCCCCCCACCCCCATTTTCAGCTTTGGTTATGGTATCCTTTAGTTCTACTTCGGCACCGATCTCTCGCGCAATCTGAAATGGTCACAGGAGGTGCACCCCTACCCCAACTTCGTGTAGCCGCTATTGCGGAAGATTGAAACGATCAATTGCCAATGGAAGGCTTTCTGTGTTGAGTTGAGCTACATATAGTGAATCAGACCAAACAAAAACTTCTCCGTTCCTAGCAGAACCCATGCCAATATCATATCGACTCTCTATCCAATAATAGTTTCCTAAGGTTACTTTATTCAAATTCTCTCTATGCAAATGTCGGACGCTTTGCCTCCTTTTTAAAAAGTAAAATATTTGGAAATTTTCATTGGAGTGCAATGGACCATTAGTAAATAGTAAGAAGCTTCCTCTTTTACATGTATAGTGATAGTCATGTTAATTTGTTTAATTATCCTGTAAGTCAAGGAAAACGTCACAATCAAATTTCTAGAACAATGGAACATCTAGTTTGATTGTTTTCTGCGCAGGACATATATGAACATATTTTCAACTGATACATGTGTTGTGTACATCTAGGATTTTTCACAAACCTTCTCAGCACATGTAATTGCATCTTCTTTTTAACAGATCGATATCAAGAGGACCCTTTCATAAAAAAAAACTTTTTCAAAAAGAAAAGTTATACCTACCAGTCTAAGTATCCACGGATGGACATATATAGCCATAATAATTTTATTTTTAAAGTTGATGCAAATGCAATACAACAAGGTCAAAACAATTAGAACTAGAATTTGTGAAGCGGTGGCCAAAACATACAAGACAAAAGAGTCAGCGTAGGTCCTTGTTCTTGTACAGTTGCTATGCACATGCATTTGGACGCATCTACACTGCATGCATTGTTGTATGCGATCATCCGACGATCAATCCGCTCGATGACTCATTTCCTATTAATTTATAACTTGTCAAATGCATCTCTTTTTTTGCGCAACACAGCACAACGTAGACGCTCATAAACACGTGCACACACTCATCCCTATGAACACACGCACGCACACCCTACTCCTATGAGCACCTACGAAAGACTGAGCCGCGGTCGGGTCTTGAGATTGACGAAGTCACCACAGGCGCCTCGTTGTCGACGGGAACGTCGCCTCCAATTGAAAAATATTTCGCCTAAATGAGAACACCAATGTCAAACCTAGGGTTTGAACTCTGGTGGGCTGAGGGTACAACCACCCTCCTAACCATCTTGACACAAGCAAGTTCTCTCAAATGCATCTCTCCATCCATGGATCATGTATATATATGGAGTATATAGAGATCAATAAGTTCACCGCATATTCTGGAAACATTTCTTACATACGCACGGTAATGTAATTAGCAAATTTCGTGCCAAACTTCTAGGTAACTTGCCGTATATACCCGCCGCTGATGGACACGTACACTGCACGTACCAGCACCTCTTCGACGACAACCACCCTCACAGCCTGCTTGACGCCGCTGCCGACGACGACTACATGTGCGACCTCCCGGTGATCGATCTCGCCGTGCTGGAGCACGGCAGGGACACGGCGGCAGCCGAGCTGTGCCGTGCGGAGATCGTGCGCGCGGCGACAGAGTGGGGGTTCTTCCAGGTGACCAACCACGGCGTCCCGCAGGTACTGCTGGACATGCTGCACGACGAGCAGGTGCGCGTGTTCCGGCGCCCCTTCCAGCGCAAGGTGAACGAGCCGCTGCTGGACTTCTCGCCGGAGAGCTACCGCTGGGGCACGCCCACCGCCACGTCTCTAGAGCAACTGTCCTGGTCCGAGGCCTACCACATCCCCATGACGCCTCCGTCGACAGAAGCCGAGCACGACGATCAGGTGGCCACCGCCGACGAAGACGACAACCACACCAGGCATCTGATCGAGGAGGTGTCGACGGCGATGTGGCAGCTGGCGCAGCAGCTTGCGTTGATCCTGATCAGGGAGCTGCAACGAGACGACGACCATGAGATGATGATGAGTTGCACGCGGAGCACGTGCTTCCTGCGGCTGAACCGGTACCCGCCGCGCCGCGGCCGCCGCGGCGCGTTCGGGCTGTGCCCGCACACGGACAGCGATTTCCTGACGATCTTGCGGCCGCAGGACAGTGTCGGCGGACTTCAGCTGCTCAAGGCCGGACGGTGGCTAACCGTGAAGCCCAGCCCCGGCGCGCTCGTCGTCAACGTCGGCGACCTCCTCCTGTCACCTTCGGCGAGTACCGGAGCCGGATTAGGGAGGATGTCAACCTCACAGGTCGTAAGATTGGCCTGCCACGCTTTCGCCGCCACGCTCGATCTCCTCCTGTCACACAGGAGCACATCTAACGACCTAGGGCTAAACGCACAAAGGAAACGTTTTAAGACTCTCAATGGAGTACCAGAAAGACTACTCAAATATTACCAAGACTAGCTAAATGCCCGTGCGTTGCTACGGCAAGTGAAATGAGCAAATCTTTGTTATCTTATTTTTTGATGTCCTATTTGCCCATACCTAACAATTGAAAACAATTACTCAAGTGATATACTCATGTTTTCACATGAATTTTACATATAATTTTTACGTTTTGTTATAATAAGAGATATGGAGCATTCGAACAACTATGATACTCGTTGATTCATTGAAGGTTTCAGAAAAGAAAAACTGAAAACAATACATGGTTATACAAACAATATTTCAGATCATCCTTCCATACGATCATGGGAAGAAAGTATGAGGGAACATGTACAAAATAATCTGGCTTGTAGAAGTAAATAAAACTCTTGCAAAAATTAAGATCTTGCAGGAAACAAAACAAACCATTGAAGAGCATTTCGAGGTAAAAAGAGCAAAACCTCTACCGCAGCCTAGTAGGGGCCTAGTTCAGTTTGGAAATAACCAGGTTACATGGTTGAATAAGTCACACATAGACAAATGAGAAATAAACAGATAGAAAAGAACTTGGCAATCCCATGAACAGATTTGCAAGTCCTTACACTTTGAGCAAACCTATCACCTACATGCTTTCATTCTCCTAGCGAGAACTTCCAATTGCGTGGACTGCCTGCTTGGTTGGTTCCCGAATCTCACCCATCTTGAAATCCATTTCTGCATGAATGAACACCATATAAACTAATTTGGCATCAGTATGAGTAGCTTTTCTAAATTGACCAGAGATCATAATTCAAATGGTTTTTGACAAGTGATGTTCACTAAACTGAATCAGACCATTTGTGGTATAAGTACACGGGCAAGTGCATGTTTCAGAAAGGACAACACACGTTTCATCATTTTTTAAAGATTAGAAAGCTCCCATAGCGGTGCAAGCGAAGGAGTCATTCAGCTGTGCAAAATAGTCACCTATGATGAGGACACAGATATAAGCCAGCCGAACCTTGTTGTTCTTTGCCTCCTCACAATGACATATTCATGCCTCTTATGCTACCAAATGATCTTCCCAACAAATATAAAATATGCCGGAGTTAAATAAACCAATGAGCGAAAATAAATTATTAAATATTCGCAATTTTTTTAATTAAATATAAGGTTAATGAAAAAAAAGAAGGAGAACTGAAAGCAACAATGGCATAGTTCAGATATAACATTAGGTATTTTTTCAGTATAATGAGGATATAATTATAGAAATTAGATTACATGCATCCTGCATAATTGGAGATCAGGTACAAGAAATAATCAATTACCCAAACGCCATCATAATAAAGATGATCATCGAGATAAGTACGGAATGGTAGTCAGGATGGTCTAAACATGCCAGCAAGAGAAAAGTAACCAGATTTTCCACTTGACCTGCATTTGGAAGTCGCATTGGCTAGTTGATAACTAAACATGTAATAAATAGAGTGCATATGATGTTCATGGTCAAGATCGCTGAGTCCATAAGTGCGACACAAAAGAGTACATGTGCAACATGCATATTAACAGGTCATACATATGTATTGCACAGGATTAAGCTATCAATGTAACTGATTAGTAGTGTACTTCATGCACGATTTTGTGTTTCCTTACCAGAGAAATTGATGCAAAACTACAACTACTGAACAACTACTCTTGGTCATCCTACTCTTCATCGCATATCCCTTGTCGAGTAAAACAGAGAGGCGAGAGATATGCTTGAATGGCTGCTCTGACCCATGAGATGGCTGATTGCGGATGAGACACCGCAAGAATCTGCGGATGAGCTCCTCCGGGTCACGGGCCTTGTCAGATTGTAGAGTATGTACTGAAAAAATAGAGCAATAATGAGACCTATCGACCCTAAGCAATCAGATATGAAACGAATTGCACATTGTTCTTCTGGCATCTCTAAAGTTCGTTGATTTAAAAAATATTTGCTTTACTCACATCAGGCATTTTACAGACTTCTCGGTGGTAGAAGCCTACACCTAATCTGTCAAGCGCATTCTGAAGTGTCAAGTCCCTCTGCTTCACTGCTTCTTGCTGCTGTTGAAGAAGGGTCAAAAAAAGTTGGAACCAATCAAAATATAATTCTTGGGATGATAGAAACATAGGAAACAAAGTACGACAATGTGCTAGTGTAACTTCAATGCTTCATCAAGATGGAGGAGAACCAGCTCCGCATCACATTGTCCTCACATTACCTGATGTCGAGAGCTCGAGCTCTCTATAGGTGTTTTGCTGGAGCCATGCATCTTCCTCTTGGCAAGCACCTTGAATGCCTCCTTGGCTTTCCCCTAACCAACTCTAGCTGATCATTGAGCGTACAGTTCTGGTCCGTAGAGGAGCTTGGTCCTGATTTCCTTGGTGAAACATACAAGACACAAAGACAACAGAAGACCAAGTTCCTGTTCGTAAAAAAAAAAGACCAAGTTCCTGGCACATCTTTCCAGGTTAGAAGATACACATTTCAGTAGCCTTCGAGAAGTGGTTTTATGCTGTTGCTCTGTCTCCAGGGAGCGACGGGTCTCCATCATTGATGCTGCCGGAGAAGTCCCGATTCCTCCTCGCGTGGCACAAGGAAGATGACACACTCGACTCATCACTTTGATTGTTGACTTTGCAGCTGCTGGCTGCTGTCGATGGACACGACGCCGGTGTTGCTGACCAAGTGACCATAGTCAGAAATCAGCGCCCCTCCACGCCCCTTGCTCCTGATCTTCACCGTCCTTTCCGGCCCATGGATGCGTCAGACAGATTCGTAATCGACGCCGCCGTGCTTTTCTCTCCGAGAAGACCTCGTCCTTGACCTCTGCGGTGGTGGAGCAAGCTACGACGGGTCGTCTGTGGAGTCCTGTACGTAGTTGGATGCAGGGATACGGGCGCGGACGTGGAAGCGGCGGAGCACGGGCGCCGGGACAGAGGGCACGAGGTGGTCGACCTTGATGATCTGGCCGATGTGGAGACCGTTGGAGAGGACGAGGTCGTGGTCAGCAGATGTAGAAACCCTGGTATCCCAAGAACGGGTCACCCCTCTGGCTGCCATGAAGGAGTACTAAGACCTAGCTAGGCGACGCCCGCATGCGTTGATGGTGAGGTTGCCCGCGCCGTGGCGAATGAGCGCGCCGTGCCGTGGAAGGCTGGTGCATGGCGGCCGATACAATTCCTCAGCATCGTGGGACGCTGTGTGGTGAGCCGGCGTCAGTGGTTCGTGGTGTCGTGGTGATGCGAGCCAAGGCGGCCGCCGCAGCGGAACCCTAGGCGCTCGGGCTCTTTGGAGGAAGAACAGTTGAGGCGAGCCAGGTCGGGTGCTAAAGCGGGCCAAAATCGGTGGCCCAGGTGTAGCGATAGATCGACAGGGCCATGGCAGAAATGGTAGGCGGAAAATAGAGGTTTCACCAAGGTACGTCCAACTCCCATTTAATAGTAAATATCTGTAGAAGTAGGATGTATGCGGCCAGCTTTTCGAAAATTTGACCACTAGATATCTGTGAGTGCATGAAAATAATTGGTTCCCTTACCTGGGCCGAAAATAGATGTTGAGTCCGGCTTAAAGTAGTATTGTCAGCCCCGAAATGGCATTGGATCCCTTACTTGGGCCGGAATTTATTTAATCGCCTACGAGTCCATCGTAATTACACACTATCCCGATCGTAATAAACTGACAGGCCCACTTGTTTTCAGCTACAAAAGAGCTTCTCTAGAAAGCTACCCTCCGCGGGAGCACCTATACGTCGACATGTGCGATGCTGATCCGCGTCGCACACCTCTGATTCCTTCCTGGGCCGGCCCACTGGTCCTTCTAGTACAGAGAAAAAAGTAAGAAAATTGGATGCACAATTGGGATTCGAACTCGAAACCTCACCCCGCACGTATAGAGTGCGCAGCTACTGCGCTATTCTATCGTTTGTGTTAGTTGTTCTTTATCCACTTATTTATTGTCTCCAGTTTCCTGTTTTCACTACTTTTTCTTTTTTCTTTTTTCTTTTTTCGTTCGAACGAAACTTCTTTGAACGATTTTAAAAAGTTAAAAAAAGGTCTATGAACGAAAATTATATTTGTTTTTTCTTAAAAATGAACCAAAAACCTTTAAACGAAAATCAATTTTGAACGATTTTGCAAGTGAACAAAAAAGGTATTTGAACGGAAACTATTTTTAAACGATTTTAAAAGGCGAACAGAAAAAGTCTATGAACGAAAATTATTTTTGAACGATTTTAAAAAACGTGAACAAAAATAGGTATTTGAACAGAAATTATTTTTGAACGATTTTCAAAAAATTGAACAAAAATAGGTATTTAAACGAAGATTATTTTTGAACGATTTTCAAAAGGTGAACAAAAAAGGTATTTGAACGGAAACTATTTCTGAACGATTTTAAAAGGCGAACAGAAAAAGTCTGTGAATGAAACTATTTTTGAACGATTTTAAAAAAGTGAACAAAATAGGTATTTGAACGGAAATTATTTTTGAAAGATTTTAAAAGGCGAATAGAAAAAGTCTGTGAACGGAAATTATTTTTGAACGATTTTCAAAAAGTGAAAAAAAAGATATTTGATTGGAAACTATTTTTAAACGATTTTAATACATGAACAATTTTTGAATATGAACATTTTTTAAATCTGAACATTTTCAAAAACAAAAATTCAAAAATAAAGAAATAATGTCTAATAAGAAAACTGAAAAGAAGAAATAAAAAAGAAACAGCCAAAAAAATAAAAATAAAAATTGACACACAAGAAAACAGGAAAAAGAAAAAAGAACTCGACCAGGAAAAAATAACGAGCCAGGTCCATGCATGCGGGGGAAAGTCGACCCGGAAAAAACATTAACGGGCCAGGCCCATATGCGCGGGGGTGTGCGATGACTTCCTATCATCGACCTGGTCGATGAATAGGAATCAGGCCCTCCGCTACCCATTCTAGTGTTATTTTTGTAGCCGATTGGGCCAACATCGAGCAGCTTGTGGTTTTTGGTTGCGTGCATGGCCAATTATCATTTTAGTGGTGGTGGCGATGTTGATTTCAGTTTTATTTTGGTCAACGATTCTCCATTTTCGTTATATTGTGCTCATTGTGTACTTTCTTGACAATGGATGGAGTTCGGGACGGAGCTGCCTTATGGGCAATGGGGTCAGCTGACCCCAATGAAAACTAGTAAATCCTTCACTAATTAGTACTAAATAATATTTATTTAGAGAGATGACCCCACTATTACAGAGAGATGACCCTAGTGACAAAAATTTCTAGCTTCGTCCCACGGTAAACTTCCTTCCAAGATGTATATTTGAAACCACAATGTGTTTAACGATTTTAGATTCCACACCTATTTTGGGTGGACGTCTTATGTGGATTGTCAAAACAAATGAAGTTACTCTAGCATGTCTAGGTGTATACTTTCACAATTTTGCAAAATGAGGATGTAGATGAATGTAAGATGCATCAGGTGAAGCTAGAGACAACGACAACAAAGAACTTCAATGTGCATTGTTTCTTGGGAGTGTCTTAGATGTTCGTGTTTTTGTGTTAGCTCGAGTTTATTTTATCTATGGTATATGATTTAGTCGATTAAAAAAGTTTGGCCCTTTGCTTAAAAAGGAGAAACTCAATCACATTCCTCGAAACTAAGTTGTTGTCATAAGGTGAACGCAATTGCTTTAAACGATGAGGAACTTAATTTTTAAATATTTTTAGAAATGTTACTAATTTATATAATCAAATAGAAAACTATTTGCATAATTTTTCTTTTAAAAAATGTTTCTTATCGCTTTCGATAATTGTTCAATATGAAAGATAAAATATTCATACAATTAATGATACGCATTCATCTAAAATAAAACTTTATATGCATGGTTTTTAATATGTCCACTAACTTTGATATGGGAAGTGTGAATGTATGTCAAGAAATGGTTTATGCGTGTCAAATAAAATATTCAAGCAACTTCCAGAAATTTTGAAATATATGTTACATGCTTGAAACATGCTCGTGTATTTTAGAAGCATATTCACGTAAATGTTACATATTGCATGGACAAAGTTGATAAACTCCCTTGTGTTAAATTACAATTATTTCTCGCGGTCAAAAGAATTTCACTCACAACAAAATATGTGGATCGATGAAATTATTATTACATGAATTGTTTTTTAGTATGCCATGAATGTACTATGCATTGCAAACTACAAAGAAACTTCGAATACAAAAGCAGGAACAATAATTTAGAAGAAGAAAAAATTGTACCTAACAAAGGTGATTGTCCAACACTTGTTTAAGCCAAACTTCAGTACTAATTGAGCAAAAAAAACTTTCAATTCCAACATGAACCAATTGAAGTTTATGGAGGTGTGAGATGATGTAGGAGTAAAATGTTGGATCTTAAGCAGTTTTAGATGAGTTTAATTAACAAACTGACCAATATTTATCACATCTACAAACTGACCAAAATACCAGTGCAAACATATATAAGAGTAGCACATACATATTGATCGGAAAGACACCACCGCAATATTGACATTGTCAGCCATGGTGAAGGGCATGTAGACATGCACTGGCGTAGGGGAATTAATTCAACGGTTGACGCGTATGTAGTCGAATGGAAAAAAAGAGTCGCGCCAATACGCTCCCTAAAAATCTTATCAGTCCTCACCCGTGCAAGATCTTAATGGACTGAGTTTTGGAGGCCTTCTCTACTAGACGGTCATGAGTGTGGTCGTCGGGATGGAGAAGTCTGTAAACAACAGAACTAAAAGAACTTGGCAATGGTGAAACAGAGAGTAAGTGGTGTGTTCTGAATCCTCCTATATAGCATGAAACAGAGAGTAAGTGGTGTGTTCTGAATCCTCCTATATAGCATGAGAACATGTAGAAAAAAACAAGCATCACACGGTTAAAAAGGCAGGGTACGTACGTGTCAAACATGCATATGTTTGTTGACACTTACACATAGATTTGGTGTGTACCAAGAAAAAAAATCAAATCTTCCAACAAAATAGGTTCTAACTCGAACTTGGTTTACACGACGCGTGCGTGACACGGCGGGCGACGGAGGATAAGTTCACGTGAACTGGTAATATTCTCACACACTCAATAGAGAAGAACTGCCCTTATAAACAGGTTCAAATCTTTTCCTGCTGCTGCTAGCAATGTGGGACTAAAATTAGTCTAACTTCATGTACATGCGATGCAACTAAGTTGGATGATCTTTTGAGATTTCAGACTTGTTAGACTAAATGTTTCAGGACCCATAAAATCCAATATAAACTTTTTGGTATTTGAGTTGATCTTATCATTCATTAGTCCATATTAATTAGTTGACGATTTTGCCATTTCTCCGACATAATTATTCCTAAGTCGATGGTAAAAACCATCCGATTTATTGTAAGGTCCGTGCAAGTATAAAGGATGAGGAGCTGCCCTTTCATTAACTGAGGTGAAAATCGAGCCCCAGTGCAAATATTAATCGGCTGCATCGTCAGTAACAACTTGCAGTAAAATCTACTCGATGAAGCATTCTGTCCCATTCATGGAACTCGATCCTTAACAACATGTCAATCAGCACCTGACACTGACATGGGTCGTTTCTGAGCTGAACAATACTAGCTAGGTACGTACGTAGCAGCAACAGCAACTGAGCAAGGCTACCAACCCAAACAGCGACCAGCGCTGTGAGTATTCGTTGCCTTGGAAGCAACATGCAGCAGCAATTCCTACATTTAAATTCGTCCCAAAACTCCCAAATATAATCCTCAGTAGTGTTAGTTTGTTCCCTTCCAAGCTACGGCCCGGCCGACCGGCCGGCCGGCTAACCACCGCGATCGATCTCACCGTCGTCAATCCATCCCTGTGTCGCCATGCGTGCATGCGTGTGGTCGAGTTTCCTCCTTACATTTGGCAGTGACTGAAACTTGCCAGCTACCGACCATGAAAACCTTGCTACAAGCATTGCAATTTCTGGGGCATGCCTTCCTTATGCTACGGGCAAAGCTAGCTGCTACCTCTGTAGCTAGAGTCGTTTCTTTCTGTCATATGTCCCAAGTTGTCAACTCAAAAAGGAAATAAGAAAAAAGAGGGAAGTAATATAATTCTAGCTAGAAGAAGTATAACTAAGTCAGTTCTTCCAGTGATCCATTTAACTTCTAGCTAGTTAGCCTCGGTTCCTTAAAATAAGACGTACAATTCTTTTGAAGGACAAATTATTTAAAGTTTAACCAAATTCTAGATCGGTTTATTTGGTTATTGACCGTTAAAGCAATGTATGCAGATTTCATAAGTGATCAACAAGGTTTTTATGAAGATACATTTGTAAATTGAAAGTAACCACTAAAGATAAAGATTTTTATGTGTTTCATGAAGAAGAGGGTTTTGCTAATAAAGGATAACATAGCAAAACGGAACTAAAATGGTTGTACGAAATGCGTGTTTTGTGACCCAAAGGACTCTGTCGAACATCTATTTATATGTTGTTCTTTCACGCGTTTGATTTGGAGAGTCGTTCATTTCACGTTTTACACAACAAAGCCTGCTAATATTAAGTATGTTTTGGGAGATGGCGCATAGTGGAAAAAGACACAAGCTCTCGTAAGTGTGGGCGTCTGTGCAATTGTTTGGGCAATTTGGAATTGTCGAAGCAATATTATTTTGAACAAATGCGTTTCCACTAATTTTGTGTAGGTTATTCACATAGCTACTTATTAGATTCACATGTGGTCTTACCTCATTCCCGCGGAGCAGCAAGGGCATTTGATTTCGGGTGCAATTGTTTGATGGTGGTTTTACGGACTATCTTCAAGCAGCATGACTGGCAGCAAGCTAATAGACTACAAGATGCATGGAGATTTTTGAGTTTTTTTACGGTTGGCTGATTCATGTGACAACTTTGAGTGATTTGTAAACTATAAAATTTTAAACTATGCAATAAATGAACCATGTGTGCATCATTTTGATGCAGAGGACGGGGTTTTGTTCCCCTTTTGAATAAAATATATACAATAAAAATCAATACTATTAGACACATCATCAAATATAGTTCATATCTATATCTAGATTATAGTTGTTGTAGTTATTTTTTTTCAAAAAAATTGGTCCAACTTTATATTCTTTGACTTCTGAAAAATTGTAGGCCTGCTTTTCACGAACCGTACGTGGGGACTGAGGTGTACCCTGTGTTGCACACTTACACTCTGCTACCCGAGAATCAGTTTAACTTCCGAGTGGATTACGAAGAATGAACTAATCATTCCAATTAGTTACCAACAATGATTCCTCAAATCATCCCTGGCCCATTCCCAACATTCCTGTAAGAGGTACAGATATGCATACCAACCACTGATTGCGCTTCACACTGTGGCTAGCTGCTAGATCAAATGTGACAGATGAACACCGACCTAAAGCAAAAGCTTGATCAAACAGTAACATCAGCGTACGGCTTAATCATCCCTGAGCTAAGCCTGCCATACAAAGGTGCATGCAGCATGCCCTACGTACTTACTACCATTACACTGCACGTCAACGATTAACAATTAGCTAATGATGGACTGTTCACTAATGCGAATGGTAATGAGTACGTAGACACTATATAAAAGCAGCGACCACCCCTTAGTCATTCAGGCCAAGTAATAATCCCTTCCTCGATCTCCCTTTCTAGCATAACTTACCAAGTAACGTCAAGGACGTCCATGGCCACCTCGAGGTCCCTACGCGGAAGCAGCTGCAGGACAATGTCTTTCATGGCCGCCGCTCTGCTCCTGCTCCTGTCAACATCCGCCGTGGCTCAGCTGGACGTCGGCTACTACAGCAAGACATGCCCGCACGTGGAGGAGATCGTCCGGCACGAGATGCTTGGCATCCTCAAGGAGGCACCCACGCTCGCCGGCCCCTTCCTCCGCCTCCACTTCCACGACTGCTTCGTCCGGGGCTGCGACGCATCGGTGCTGATCGACTCCACCGACGTCACCAACAACCCGGCGGAGAAGGACGCGCCGCCCAACAAGAGCCTCCGCGGTTTCGGCGCCGTACAGCGCGTCAAGGACAGGCTCCAGTCCGCCTGCCCTAACACCGTCTCCTGCGCCGATGTGCTCGCCCTCATGGCCCGCGACGCCGTCGTGCTCGCCGGAGGTCCCACGTGGCCCGTAGCGCTCGGCCGGAGGGACGGCCGCGTCTCCATCGCTAACGAGACCAACCAGCTTCCCCCGCCCACCTCCAACTTCACCCGCCTCTCCAAGATGTTCGCCGCCAAGGGCCTCGACGCCAAGGACATCGTCGTGCTCTCCGGCGGGCACACGCTCGGCACCGCGCGCTGCGTGTCCTTCACCGACCGGCTGTACAACTTCACCGGCGCCAACAACCCAACCGACGTGGACCCAGCGTTGGACGCCGAGTACATGGCCAAGCTGAGGTCCCAGTGCCGTAGCCTCGCCGACAACACCACGCTCGCCGAGATGGACCCCGGCAGCTTCCTCACCTTCGATGCCGGCTACTACCGCCTCGTCGCCAAGCGCCGGGGAGTCCTCCACTCCGACTCCGCGCTCCTCGAGCACCCGACCACCAGGGCCTACGTCGAGCGCCAGGCCACCGGGCTCTTCGCCGCCGAGTTCTTCCGCGACTTCGCCGAGTCCATGGTCAAGATGGGCAACATCGGCGTGCTCACCGGAGACCAGGGCGAGATCAGGAGCAAGTGCTACGCCGTCAACAAATAATTATTGGTCCATCCGTCGACGTACTCCTGCATGGCTAATTTGCTATACATTGATTACTTGCTTGGTTGCATTTGGTTCATATATACAGATATGTGTGCTTAATTAATTTGACCTGCCATATATTCGTGCATGTATATTCCTTTTATGTGCTCATCGACTGCCTATGTTTGTAACTGATATTTGCCGTAAACATACGGCTGCATACTTGTTTTGATTTTCTTTCGATTTTCATTTTTTCAAGGCGGTTTTCGGTTCAACATGTAACAAAATAGAAAAAATCGTGTTTATCACCGCTTATCCCTTCAGTACTCAATATAAAAGAATTAATAAGTATTTGCAGTTACATTTTTATTGAACTTTGCAATACGTATTTTTATTTACTATTAAAGGAGTTTATGGTGGTTTATCGATTCATCCGACCCCCCCCCCCCCCCCCCCCCAAGGACGGATCCATGAATTTAATTTTGGGTGTTCAAATTTCAACCAACGAAAAAAGTAAGCTGAAAAGGTGAAAATGGTCCATGCATTCAAGCCAATAAAAGTACATATTAACCACTGTAGCAACAATATCTCAAAAAGTTAGTAAGAAACTTGCAAAATAATTTAAAAATCACTATACTGTCATGCAATAATTCCCACGCTCTCCATCAGTCCATCCCCACCGTAAAGTTGAGAACACAATACAAGAGTCTGAAAGTGCTTAATTTTCATGGTATCATTGATTGTGATAAAGCAAAGAAGGGATAAGATATAACAGTTGCAAATGGAATCATTTGAAGTCAAAGAAGTAGCAATGGAGCTCATGCTCAATTGTTAAAATCAAGGTACATGTAGGTTCCTGCATGACGGCTTCCAGGTGGTGGAGAAGAGATGCTCGCAAAGGTGAGTTTGTTGAGATATGTGTCAAATATTTGTACGACTTATGCTATAGTTGGACTGGCTTGATGTTTGAGTAGAACATGTGGAACTCGGACATGATATGTAAAGGCATCGCAAGGTACATGCAAAATAGACATGATACAAACTGGTAGGCTAGACATGAAATTGCGAGAGTGAAGGTCCGGCACCCGTGGCAGGGTGGCTAAACCGGCGTGACGTGATCATACATCTGATGGCGTTCACGGGATCGTCGTCGACCTAATATGTTGATTTAGTACATGTGAAAGAGGACCCGAAGATTAGTTAATATAGCAAAATCTCATCAACAAATCTCGGTATCAATATTGTTGTGACCTGTATTGTGTGTCTTCGGTGATAACCGAACTAGGTTACGTCCTAAGTGTTCCGTGCTCATGATTCCTCCCCAAAATAGCTATGATAATTTCTGAATGTCAACTATTGCTTCGGCCCTTCGTTTGCGATGGCTTTGGTTCGAGTGGAGTGATTCTGCGAAGCCTTGGATGCGCATGGGGAACCCTTGCACCCCTAATGATCATGATCTCTTTGCGGCGGCGATGAAGGTAACTATAGGCAATGGCGAGAAAACTCTCTTTTGGGAGGCATCATGGCACTAGTACAAAACGACACATCGGAAACGGGCCAAAAACCCCATCGGAAACGGAAAAGGGGTCCTTGTCCCCGCCCCCGTGGCTAATGTGAAGGCCCTCATCGGTAACGGATGCCAAAAACCGTTTCCGATGAGGTCTACATTTGGCAACGGTTGCGCGCAGACCTCCGTTTCCGATGTATCGGAACATCAGAAACGGAGATTCTGTTTCGACTCGTTTGCGTTGTGGTTTCTTCATAAGCCTAGAGGAGGAATAGAGTTGCCAGTGTATATTTAAAATCTCACAGCAGAAGCACAAAAATGCTAACAAATCCATTCATAATGTATATAACAATTGTAATCATTACATAGCATCAAAAGATGATCAATTACACATGTCAATTCTTCTCTTCTTTCTCAGCTCGCTGTCCGTTTATAGTCCTCCACTCTTCTGTTTCTTCCTTAGCTCGCTCTCCATTTCGTAACCTCAAAAACGGTCTTCGAGCTACCAAAAGACTCGAGTAGTGGTTTCATGCTTCTCCAATCCACATCTGCAGCTTAATTGCTATACACACCCCGAAGACGGTGGTGAAAGCAACTACATAGATGGCGAAACTGAAAAACAAGAAACCACATCGAGCTCAAACGCACTTCATAAGCGGCAGATCTGACCCGGCCCCGGTGGCGCAGGAGGAGGACGCCTTCGATCTCCTCGACGAGCTCATGCTCTTGGCCATGGAGGACACGAGTGCGGAGTAAAAACAAGCTGGAGCAGAGGAATAAGGGCAAATCGACAGTCTTTTATAATATCCAAGATAGTCCTAAAAATGAATTTTATATACGCAACCTCGCCAACGGTTGTATACAAATGTCTGATGCCATTGAAGTACATATCGCACACGGAGTGAAAGGAACCTCCGTTACCAATATATTGGCAACGGTTAAAAATTTGCGACCGTTGCCTATGAAGGACTGGACGCGGGCCAGCTTGCCTGGCGGGGCGGGTTTTCTCACGCGGATTGTTGGGGGAATCATAACCCGGTAGGCCCATGAAGAGGGAAGCATGACCCGCCAGGCAGAAGGCCGGGCGAGGCCAGCTAACCATCACCATGGGCCGGGTTACATTGATGGGCCGGAGAGCTTGTCGGTAACCCGACCTATACAAGGAAGGTTCTGGAAGATCCGAAAGCAGTACGCATTGCGGAGTCCAAGACTTGGATTGCACGAAAGGCTACAAGAGTTAGAGTAGGACTCCGAGTACAGGTGTAACCCGGTCTTACCTTGTAAGCGACCAGGAGACCCGGCAGCCTATATAAGCCGGCTCCTAGGTCATAGATCGAGGAGAAGGAAAGAAGTCCCAAGTTAGTAGAGACACATCGAGACACCCCTCTAACCATAGACTTGTAACTCGGCGACTTGTTGTTCCTGGGTTACGAAATCCCCCATATCAATACAAGCAAGCAGGAAGTAGGTCTTTATCTCCGACGGAGAGGCTGAACCTAGGTAAATCGTGTGTTCCTGTGGAGCGAGACAATTTTCTGTACACCAGAGCTGCAATGACCCCCAACTCAAGTTACCCCCTGGTAATATCTGCCGTGACATTCCCACGACAGTTGGCGCCCACCATGGGGCCCGCACCTAGAGAGTTTACATCACAGGAGAAGCTCTGCAAGGCATGCGAAATCTCGCCATCGGCGAAATCACCATCAGCTCGCAAGGAGAACCTATCGTTGACGATTTCGGGTGGAGCCCGGAGTCAGATCTGTTGGAAGCCGGTGAGGTCATCCCGATCGGCCGGGTCAACATCTTCGTAGGCATGATACACGCCACGGGACCCGCCAAAGAGGAAGTTGAGTACGATTCTGTGTCCGGAGCCGCCACCATCGTTCAGTCAGACGGCGAGGAGTCAGTAGGCACGGCAGAGATCGAGCTTCCAGTCATCACGCAGGAGGCCCAGCCGGAGGAGCCGGCATGGGAGCCGCGTGATGTGATTGATGAGGATACAGAATCAATATTACCTTTGTTTGATGATTGGTTTGGATATGATATGAAAGAAGAGGAGTACGAGTCATCTTCGGGTCCTGTGTGTCGGGTCGCCGTTTACACGGCACCCGCGACCAACCTTGACCCGGCATCGGTTACGGCAGCAGTGACGGCAACGACCGTGGCATTAAACCAGAACCAGCAGCAGCAGAACCAGCAGTAACAACTTTTGGCGATTCAAGAGCCGTCGCGCCCCCGGGTCGATGGAGAGGAAGCATCAGTTACCAGCGAAAATGAAGCAACAACGCATCACATGAACACATTTGGTTTCCTGATGAACAGAGCGTCGGGAGAAGGAACCTCCAATGTTCCTCCTAACCCGGCTTTGTTTAGCAACAATTTGGTTTTGGATCCGAGTGCCCTCGTGGGAGTAATAACCCCAAAGAACGTAGCAATACGTGATAGAGAACTGGACACCACACGCCGTGCCTTGGAGCAACATCGGTGGGAGGTTGCAGCAAGAGAATAGCAGATATTGGCTCGGCAACAGCAGTTGGAGGAGCAAGAGAATCGTATACGTCACAATGCAACTATCTTGGAAAATCGACAAAACGACATGACCAGAGTGCAGAACAGGAGGCATCAGAGCCGGTTCCCTCTCAGAGGAGAGACCTTGGACCCGGCTGCCCTGTTTGTCACACCACTAGACCAGCCCATCAGGACGATACAAGAAGTTCCAGGAGCCGGCGCAGGACAAGCCGGAGGAGCCGGTGGAGGGACACCCGGCAATGTTCCTGCCGGGTCACCAGTGATGCCTTCTGGAGGAGCCGGACGTAACATTGGAGTCATGCCACCGCCTTCCCCCAGGTTTCATACCCTGCCGGGTCACTACAGCAATCCGACAGATAACGTGTATGCGGTAACTTTAGCACTTGATCGCATTCCTTTGGGAAACTCGCATCAGGAAATTGAAACCCGGCACGCCATTGACATGTTACATACATCTGTGGTTCAGCAAGCCAATTATCCAGATAATAGAAGTGGTCTTCATGGCACGCCATATAACAGTCGCTCGAGGAGCCAGCAAGGAGAGAGCCCGAGGACGCCCCAGACCAATTCAGCACGACAGAGGGCGGCGCCGCAAAATCTACCACCACCACCACCACCCAGACAGGCCGCTCCCGCGGCTACGGCTGCTCAAGCCATTGTTGATAATTCGAGGACGAGGCGTGCAGCACACTCCGCAGCCCGCGCTGAAGGAGCCGACGTGGTCCCAGCTGCAGGAGCAGCAGTAAGTTCACCAGTCATAGGAAACATGCACCAGCCGGCGCCGGGTCTGGGAGTGCCGGCGGTAGCATCGTCCAGTTCAAACCTCAGAGGGCCGGCATGCCTATCTGATGTTATACGTAATGATCCTTATCCAGAAAAGTTTAAAGAGCCCAGCAAGGTTACTAACTATGACTCGGCCATGGATCCTTCGACCTGGCTTAGTGGTTATGAGATGGCTATGAGTATACGCACTGCAACAGAAAATCTTTGTGCCAAGTTTATGTATCTCATGATGAGCGAGGGAGCCGCGAACTTGTGGTTCAACAACCTACCGGCCAACTCCATCAATAGCTGGGCTGATTTGAAGATGGTGTTCATCAAAAATTTCCAAGGTACTTGTACAAGGCTTAAAACAGTAGAGGATCTGGAAAATTGTGTGCAGAGGAAGGGCGAGTCTGCCCAACACTGGATGCGGCGTTTTGCAGAGTTACTTAACTCATCCGGGGGAATCCCGCCAAGTACCGTAGCTCTGTGCATAAGCCGGAACTGCAGGTATAACCCGGTTACAGACAAGATCGGGCGTATGAAGCAGATGGGACACACCAATTCTATCACAATGAGCGAACTGATGGCCACTGCCAACAAGTATGCTTCGACAGATAAAACGAAGGATAACCTGGATGATGAGGACAATGCAAAGAACAAGGAAAACAATGGCAGGAATCACAATGGCAATGGACAGAACAACAACAACAACAACAACAACAACAACAACAACAACAACAATGGTGGAAATCAGAACAAGCGTTCATATGGTGAAGGGAATTCGGACTTGGTTGCCAATACCAATTCCGGGTTTCAGAGACAGAGGATGGATGGAAATTACCAAGGCAATGAGATAATTCTAATAGAGGCAACAACTATCGAGGCCCACCTCGTCCAACCAACCAAGGCAATGGAGATAATTCTAATAGAGGATGGATGGAAATTCTTTGGAACAATGCGTGGATTTGCAGAGGTGGAAAAACGAGGAGATATAGAAGGCGTTGAACGGCGGCGAGCGTGGAGGAGGACCTGGCCTGGGTGGTAACCCGGCAAACAGGCCACCTCCCGATGGAAACGCAGGACCCAACAACGGAGGAAATAATCAAAACAGAGATAATCAGGGCGAGTTTCAGCAGATCCCAAAGCAACTTGGCCAATATCACGTTCATACCATTAATGCTACAAAAAGACAGAAAGTTAGTCAAGAGGACAGTTATTACTGTTTCACCAGTAGTTCCGAGGTATCTAAAGTGGTCTGAGTATCCTATCACATGGAGCTGGGCTGATCACCCGCCAATTGTTGAACATCCGGGTCTCCTAGCTTTGGTGGTTGCACCACAGGTGGGAGGCTACGTTTTGCACAAGGTACTCATGGATGGAGGCAGTAGTATCAATATCTTATATTACGACACTTTCTTGTGTATGGGCCTTAGGGAATCACAGTTGCAGCCAACGTCTACAATCTTCCATGGTATTGTTCCCGGAAAGTCTGCAAAACCAGAGGGAAGAATCACGCTAGAGGTGGCCTTCGGCGAGTCCAAGGCCAATTATCAATCAGAGATGATTACGTTTGAGGTTGTGAAGTTGCAGAGCCCCTATCACGCTCTCTTTGGCAGACCCGCCTTTGCCCGATTCATGGCAGGTCGTGCTATGTGTACTTACAGTTGAAATACTGGGTCCCAAGGGGATCATCACAATTCATGGAAGCCGGGAGATGGCTGCAGAGTGCGATGATGGCGATGTCGCCTTAGCTGAGCAGGCCTCTGCAGAGGAGGAGCTGAAATTTTACAAGTCTCAGGTAGACCCGAATGACAGGACAGTATTGAAAAGACCAATAGCTGAAGAAAAAGCAAAGTTCAAATCGGCTTAGGATACAAATATGGTAGATTTCACACCCGGCGATCATTCCAAGCAGTTCGTCGTGGGGGCTCACTTGACTGATAAATAGGAAAGCGCGCTCATCGAGTTCATCCGTGACAACAGGGACGTCTTTGCATGGACACCTAGTGACATGCCCGGAGTACCTGCTGAACTCGCTGAGCACAGTTTACATGTTGATCCCAAAGCCAGACCCGTGAAGCAAGGTTTGTGCAGATTGAATGAGGAATGACGCAAGATAGTTGGAGAGGAGATAGCCCGGCTTCTGGATTCCGGCTTTATCATTGAGATTTTCCATCCCAAGTGGTTGGCAAACCCGGTTCTGGTACAGAAAAAGAATGGAGAGTGGCGTATGTGCATTGACTACACCATCCTCAACAAGGTGTGTCCGAAAGATCCTTTTGCATTACCTCGTATTGACCAGATAATCGATGCTGTTGCAGGCAGCAAGCTCTTGTGTTTTTAGATGCATACTCAGGTTACCATTAGATCCGGCTCAAGGAGGACGATTGGGAGAAAACCTCGTTTATAACCCCCTTTGGAGCCTATTGTTACAAGAACATGACTTTTGGTTTGAAGAACGCTGGAGCAACCTATCAGAGGTGTATCCAGAATTGTTTCAATGAGTAGATCGGCCGTAATATGCACGCTTATGTGGATGATGTTGTTATCAAGTCTCAGAAGGCCGACTCACTTATTGATGATTTGAAGGAGACTTTTACTAATCTGAGGCGGTATAATATGAAGCTTAACCCCACCAAGTGTGTGTTCGGGGTTCCAGCAGGGCAACTCCTTGGTTTCATCGTCTCAGAACGTGGAATTGAGGCTAACCCGGAAAAAATCAAGGCTATACAGAGTTTGAAGAAGCCAGAAGAGTTGAAGGATGTTCAGAAGCTCACAGGCTGCATTGCAGCCCTGAGCCGGTTCTTAGCCTGGCTTGGAGAGAAAGCCATACCGCTATACCGGCTCTTGAAAAAAACAAACAAATTTGTGTGGAATCAGGAAGCAGATGATGCGTTTGAGTTATTGAAAAAGACGCTGTCAGAAGCGCCAGTCTTGGCGGCTCCAGCACCAAAGGAGCCCATGTTGATGTATATTGCTGTAGGGCCACGAGCTGTCAGTGCCGTGGTCATGGTGGAACGCAAAGAGGAAGGGAAGGAGTACCCGGTTCAAAGGCCGGTTTACTATGTTAGCGAGGTCCTCACAGAAGCAAAGCAGCGCTACCCACATTGGCAGAAGCTTGTTTTTTTGGGTTTTTATGACGTCCAGGAAACTGAAGCATTATTTTCAGGAACACCCAATTACAGTGGTTAGCTCTGCCCCATTAGCAAAAATTATCAGGAATACAGAGGCCACTGGGCGAATCGCCAAGTGGGCAATAGAGATGGGGACATATCACATCAACTATGAGCGTCGCAATGCTATCAAGTCACAGGCCTTGGTAGATTTTGTCAATAATTGGACAGAGACAAACGTGCCTCCAGCAACCCCCAGCACAAAGTCTTGGATCATGCATTTTGACGGGTCAAAGCAGCTTGAGGGATCGGGAGCCGGCGTTGTCCTTACTTCGCCAAAAGGTGATAAATTGAGTTATGTTTTGCAAATTCACTTTGATTGCTCTAACAATGAGGCTGAGTATGAAGCCTTGTTACATGGTTTGTGTGCGGCAAAAGAGATGAACATCAAGCGTATTTTGTGCTATGGAAACTCAGATCTTGTGGCACAACAAGTATCAGGAACATGGGATAGAAAAGATGTCAGGATGGCGGCTTACAGAAGAGAGGTGGACAAGGTAGCCGGGTTCTTCTCAGGCTACCAGGTGGATCACATTGATCGTCGAAAAAACGAGGCTGCATATGCTCTATCAAGACTCGGCTCTCGTCGAGAGCCGGTTCCACCCAATGTTTTCTTGGCTGAGTTGTGGAGTCCATCAGTCAAGATACCTTCAGAGGAAGAACTCGCTTATCCAGACCCGGCAGACGAAGAGCTCGTTGCCGCCTTACATGCAATCCCATAGTGGATGGAACCATATTTGGCGTATCTTTTGCGTGGAGAGCTGCCGGATCAGGAGATTATAGCCCGACAGATTGTGTGCCGGGCTAAGGCATATGTGCTCATTGAAGGCGAGTTATTCAAACGGAGCACTTCAGGTGTGTTTCAGCGCTGCGTATCTCCAAAGGAAGGCTGGAAAATACTTAGAGAAATACATGAGGGGGATTGTGGTCATCACGCTTCAACCCGGTCCTTAGTAGCTAAAGCTTTCAGACACGGATTTTTCTGGCTCACTGCTTTGGCAGATGCAGAGCGTTTGGTGCAGAGATGTGATGGATGTCAGAGATACGCCAGGCAAGTACATGTGCCAGCTCAGGAGTTAAGGACTATACCTTTGACATGGCCTTTTGCAGTTTGGAGTCTTGACATGGTGGGTCCCTTCCAGATGTCCCCTTGCAATAAAACCCAACTCCTAGTTGCTATTGATAAATTCACAAAGTGGGTCAAAGTTATGCCAGTTACTAATTGTGAGGCAGCTACAGCAGTACAGTTCTTGAAGAGCACCATCTATCTTTTTGGTTACCCACACGACATCATCACAGATAATGGGACAAATATGTCTCTTGGAGAGGTGGCAAAGTTTTGTGGAAACAACAACATCCGGCTTGACATTGCTTCGGTGGCTCACCCCCAAGCCAATGGGCAAGTTGACCGTGCATATCAGGAATTACTTAAAGGATTGAGACCCCGTCTCCGGGTCCCATGTGTCAGAGCCGCCGGAGCTTGGGTGGAAGAATTGCCCTCTGTAGTTTGGGGCATCAACACAACGCCAAATAGATCCACAAAGCTTACACCGTTCTTCATGGTATACGGAGCAGAAGATGTTTTACCAAGTGATATCATTCATGACTCGCCTCGTGTGGCGGCTTATGTTGAGGCAGAAAACGAGCTAACCCGGCAGGATTCACTGGATGCAGTGGAAGAAGTTAGGGAGCAAGCCCTGGAAAGATCCGCAATTTATCAACAGGACTTGCGCCGCTATCACAGCCGCCGGGTCAGGACTCGATCTTTCCAAGAAGGTGACTTAGTTTTGCGCTTGGTTCAATCTCAAGCCGGGATGCACAAGTTATCACCTCCATGGGAAGGACCCTTTATCATAAGCCGGAATCTGCATAATGGGTCATGTTCTTTGGTGGACGCAAGAGAGCATAGTGAAATATCCAACAATACTGATCACTCCACCAAATCATTGAAAGAGCGACAGCGGCCATGGAACATTGCGTAGGTACGCCCATATTATACTTAGTTGCAGACCCAGTTTTATTAGATCTAATACACGATGTAAAGAGGTAGCAGGTTTCAGACGCGCTATTTTCCTTACAAGTGTATCTAAGGGGACTGGAAGATTTTTAATGAGGCGGCTTGCTGACCTAATATATGAATAAAGTGATGTTTGACAGAAAAATCTCATCGTTTCTTTGCAATTTTTTCTTTACAGTTTTTATTTATATTGCTTAGTTATAATTTATGTTATATTTGTAACCCGGCACCTCCTATTTGGAGGCCTGTCGAGGTCTTTACAGTCAAGTATATATTTTAGGTCTTGGGGGCTGGTTACTTAAGAAAAGTCCAGTTACAAACTCAAGACCCAGCAAGTAAGCCATTTGAGTCATGGGGGCTGATTACCTTTGTTGGTACAGCTACAATCTCATGACCCGGCCATAATTTAGAGCCACCAATTTTTCTTGGTTATCTTACTACTGAGCTCGATGTGACTCGCAAATATATGGTCTGATTGCTCACTTGTAAATTCAATATGTCATGATGCCCATTGGGACTTGCCTGACCCTGTTTTTATCAAAGAAGATTGCAGCAGAGAAAATCCATGCGAAAGCTGACTTATAGTTAAAAAGAAACCAAAAGGGTCATCAAAACCAAAGAGTTAGCAGAACTAGCACAACATACGTTCATTACATATTAAGCAATCTCTCAAGGTGTACAGGCACACCATCAAAATAATAGAGCCAAAGTATTAACTTATTACATGCCCAATAGGTCCAAATGATCATTGTATCTTGTAGAAATAAAAACATCTGCGCCATACTTCAAGACTCAGGCTCCAGAGCCGGGTCACTAGCATGAGAGACAGCCGGGTCACCCCCTTAGGTCTTGGCCGGCTCTTCCTCCATCGCCGCCTCAGCTTCAGTTTGAGTCTTGTGTGCTTCCATGGTGGTAGAAGTTTCTGCGCTTCTTGGGCAGCCTCAGATGTCCCTTCACCAACTCCAACAGGCATAGCTGGACTGTCCCAACGGATCAGCGCCAATGAATCACTTTGGAATATCGTCATCTTCATGGCTTGGACGGCTTGGCGGAGGAATACTTGGAGTGCCGGTACCTGTAATTTTGTATGAAGTCAAATCCGTGCTGGAACCGGGTCAGGTTCATTCCTTCGGCAATCACGGTGGCATGATACCGGGTCTCCTTATCTATCTTCGCAAAATCCTTGTCCTCGAATCTGTTGTTGTCAGCATTGAATTGAGGAAATCCACCAGCTAGCCTTGCCGAGTCTATGTTTGGATAGTAAGCTTTGGCCAGTGCTAAGGTTCCCATGGTACCTTTGCGGCAGCTGGAGATCTTCCAACGAGATAACCATTCTGGCACGGTGGACAGGTAGCAAGGAAGCCTCTCAACTGGCTCGGAGGAGATTGGTGGCCACGGGCAGCAGCAATGGCACGACCGGCTCCGTAGTATAGCTGACGCAAAAGTGTCAGCACAGCTTGAAGTTTGACATCGGAGGGTTGAAGGGTCATTGCGTTGCGAGAGCCTCCAAAAAAAGGGGAGGGGTTAGAAAAGCATGTCACAAGGAGATAAGAACAAAGCAGTGCAGAAGTAGACGTACCCCAGATAGCAGTTTGATGACCCACAAGTATAGGGGATCGCAACAGTCTTCGAGGGAAGTAAAACCCAAATTTATTGATTCGACACAAGGGGAGCCAAAGAATAAATATAAGCCTTAACAGATGAATTGTCAGTTCAGCTGCACCTGAAAGTAGACTTCCTCGACACAGATTATCAGTAGCAACGGTGATATAACAGCAGTAGTAACAAAGTAATAGCAGCAACAGTGTAACAAAGACAGCAGCAGTAATTTCAGTAAACAGCAGGATTAAAAGTACTGTAGGCATAGGGACGGATGTACGGGCGTTGCATGGATAAGAGCGCTCATGTAATAATCATAACTCAGGGCATTTGCAGGTAAACAATTATAAAAGCATCCTAGTACTAGTCAAACATAGGCATGTGTTCCGTATATAGTCGTACGTGCTCGCAATGAGAAACTTGCACAACATCTACTGTCCTGCCAGCCCGTTTGCAGCGGGGCCTCAAGGGAAACTACTGGCAATTAAGGTACTCCTTTTAATAAAGTACCGGAGCAATGCATTAACACTCCGTGAACACACGTAATCCTCAAGTCAAAGCCATCCCCTCCAGTTATCCCGGTTGCTGTCACTCCGGGGCCTCGGGTTCCGGACAATAACAGGTGAAAACAACTTGCAGATATGATCTAAAACATAATTATTCTCATGCATCAACAACATGTTCAGATCTGAGATCATGGCACTCGGGCCCTAGTGGCAAGCATTAAGCACAACAAGTTGCAACAATGATAAATAGCACTAACAATGGATACTAGGCACCATGCCCTAACAATCTGGCAACTTATTACATGAACAATCTCATCCAATCCCTACCATCCCCTCAGCCTACAGCAGGGAACTACTCACACATGGATGGGGGAATCATTGATGGTTGATGGAGAGGCGGTGGTGATGACGATGGTGATGATCTCCTCCGAATCCCCGTCCCGGCAGGGTGCCAGAACGGAACTTCTGATCCCCGGAATAGAGATCGCGGCGGCGGCGGAGCGTGGATGTGTTTCGCGAAATATGGTCGAACCCCCCTCGATATTTAGGTCAAGGGCAATATATAGTCCAAAGGGGAGCGTCGGGGGGCGACCGAGGTGGCCACGCCACACTTGGGCGCGGCCCCACCCCCAGCCGCGCCCAGCTATGGCGTGGCTGCCTGGTGTGGCCTCTCCGACTCCCCTTCTGGCTCCGTGGGTCTTCCGGTGAAATATGACGATCGCAATTGTTTTCGGAGTTTTTCTCGAAAGTTGACTTTTCTGCACAAAAAGAAGACACCAGGGCAATTCTGCTGAAAACAGCGTTAGTCCATGTTAGTTGCATCCAAATCATACAAGTTAGAGGTAAAACAACAGCAAAAGTGTTCGGAAAAGTAGATACGTTTTGGACGTATCAACTCCCCCCAAGCTTAGCTTATTGCTTGTCCTCAAGCAATTCAGTTGACAAACTGAACGCGATAAAGAAACTTTTACGAACACAATTGCTTCATATGATGTATACATACTTGAATTATGATTATACTTACTAGCTCATGATAGGAGATATGCATAAGATAAAAGCTTGATAAATATGCAGCCATGAAAAGATTCTAACATACTAAAGGTAAACAACATGGCATATAACTAAGTGCAGGATTGCAATGTTCGTAATTGGGTATGGCAAAGTGGTATCTCGCTTGCCCGAATGTGTGCAGCAAAACATAAATGCCCAGGCACCTCTGAAGTTTACAGGCAGACTAGAAATAAAGCTTATCAAAGATAAAAGCATCAAGCTATGTCACTACTAACCTATTCTGGGACAAGCACATTTCACTAAGAATGACAGTCATGCTCTCAAAGAAGTGCTTTAAAGAAGGATGGTGACTCAACATTAAAATAAAAGATAGGCCCTTCGCAGAGGGAAGCAGGGATTAAATCGTGTGCTAGAGCTTGTTAGTTCCCGAAGGCATATAAAGAGTGTAAAAATAATATTTTGAGAAGTGGTTGCAAGTGTCAACAAATCCGCGATAGAGTTCTTGTCATCTTCCATAACTAACCAACTTTTAGAGCGGTTCCGAAAATTCATATAGTTTGCATTATATCATGCTTACAGATTTTTGACACTCCTCCCAACCTTTTCTTCCACAAACCATGGCTAACCGAATCCTCGGGTGCCGACCAACAATCACCGTGGAGGAGTGTCTATTTTAATATTAAATGATAGGTGGACTAACCAGCTCTTTTGCAAAAATAAAAGTGGACAAGCAGATGAAGCTACTTGTCCTTGGAAATCATTTAGCATGGAAGATGACAAGTTCTACTACCACATCCTTATGAGCTACACGCAGTGACACAAAAAGGGATTGTACAATTTTGAATAGTTAAAGATAGCACACGAAGAAATTTACTTGGAATGGTTTAAAACCATGCATAGGAATTTATAGTGGACTCTTTGGAATAACTTGGTTTTCAGGATTTTGGATGCACAAGCAGCATTCCCGCTTAGTACAGGTGAAGGCTAGCAATAGACGGGGAAGCGACAACAAGAGAGCACAACTGTCATAATCATACTTGCGACAGAATAAAATTAGCAGTGGCATAAAAGTGATACAGAAACTCTGAGTCACAATAGATCGTCGAGGCTTGACTTTTGTTTTGAGTCATAAACATGTGTAAGCATGTGCCAAGTCGAATCAAGTAAAACATTCAGAGGAGGATACCACACTACAATACCACTCTACGAATAAAACAATGCATGCAAATAACTATATGACATATGGTGCACCTTCAGGAGATTAGGATTAATCATGAGAAAACATGGCTATCAAGCATTCATCAAGTAACATAGCCCATACCATAACTACTAAGCGCAATCATATGGACAGGTATGTGTACAAAAATGAAAACAAATACGGTTCATACCAGCCTCTCACCACATCAAGTTGTCGAATATCGTCATTATTGCCCTTCGCTCGCATGACTTGAATGATATAAAATGAAAACCAAGCTCCAGGTGGAGTCACAGACGGCTGTTGAATCTGAAAAGAACTATACAAAACCAAGAAGAACAACAAATATTTTTGGTGTTTTCGAATTTTAAAACAAAGCAAGGAAGAAGCAAATAAAAAGGAAAATATTTTTGGGTTTTTTGAATATCAACTCGAAAATCAAAAAGACAAAATAAAACTACAACTCGAATTACTAAAATAAAAGCATAGAGAAACAACGAAAATATTTTTGGTATTTTTGGGTTTTGAGAAAATAAACACCACAAGCAAGAACAAATAAAAGAAAGCGAAATATGGATATACAAAGAACTGACATGGAGCGAATATAGAAATGAGCGAACTGTCAGTATACGCGTACCTCCCCCCAAGCTTAGGCTTTTGGCCTAATTGGGAGACAATCATCCCCACGGACCCCATGCCGAAGCGTCGTAGGCGGTCGATGAAGAGGATCCTCCTTGCTGGTCAGGGTAATATGGCGCGCCGCCATAATAGGGGACGTCAGGGGCCGCCGGCGGTGGCACCGTAGGCTGCCCCGGCTGCCCATCTGGGTAGAACCGCGCGTGGTATCGCGGCACCACCATCTGTGTGCTCAATTCCTCCCGCGAATATGATAGAGGATCCCTGTAAATACTGAACAAACTTGGTTGCGGTAGAGGAACTTCCAGCTCCGCCTCGTTAGCATAAACAATTCTATAAACCAAGTTATCAAGAGTGGATCCAGATGTAACAAATTTATGTGCTATCATAGCAGAGAGATCAAGTTTTTCAGGAACTAAAATTTCATCAGTAGGATCAGCCTCAAGACTAAAGTCAGCTAAAACACGCGCAGCAATAATGCCTCCAAAAATGGGGCCTTTGGTGGCGAGGCGGCGAGCAACTAAAGCACCAAGATTATAAGTTTTATCGCCCTTCAAAGCAGTAGCAAGAAATGCTAGATGCATATTCGAAATATTACTAGTGTTTTCCCTAGGAAGAACACTTCTAGTTAAGTAGTATAGGAAATACCTTATGGCCGGAAACTGAACATTTCTTATCTTACCACGGTGGGCTGAGCGAGAGTCTCCATAACACAACTCCTGGTAGAGCGCAGTTAGCTCGGATGGCTGCTCCTTAATCTTCTTGGTCGTCCCCGATGGGGCAATACCTATGATCCTGCAAAAATTATCTAGCTCCATAGTACATGCACGATCATAAATTTTAAAATCAACTGTTGGTTTATAAGCTTTGCAGTTAAATTTGAAACTCTCAACAAAGATCTTAGTGAGTCTAGAATATTGGGTCCTGGTATCCCCCATGAATGTTTGTAGACCCACACTCTCAATCATGCTCATGAAGTCCTCATAAATCCCTGCAGCCTGCAAAAATTGAGTACATGGAAAAACAGATGGATGTGGTGCTCCAAGGTCCCCCGAATCATCAATCTCTGGAGTAATAAGATCTTCATTGTAAGATCTCCTAGGAACTTTGGCTTCAGATGACCTGGTCTTCCTTGAGGATGATGGTGCACGCCTCTCAAACAACTCTCCAAAGGAAAATTTCTTCATCTTCCTTTTCTGAAATTTTTCAACAAGTCTCATAAAAAATGATTTTGCAACTATAGAATCAAGGCAACTACTATAGAAACTTGCAAGAGGGCTACACATGCATCAAGGATAATTAATCTAAGCATAGAACAAGCATGCAAGCTCACTTAACCAGCAACATACAGCAGCAAAATACTCTAGAAATACAACACTAAACAAAATTCTACTTGGATAATCGAAGGAGTCACATACCGGTGAGTAAACAAGCAAAGTTTCAGCAACTGAAATGGGCTGAGCAAGGAGATCGAAAAATTCGAGCTCAAGAGCAGCAGGAACACGAGTTTGAACAATGGATATGAGTTTGGTCGGGAGAGAGAAAGAAAGGGGAGGAATCTCACCTTGTGGAGGCTCAGGTGGGACCCACGCCACAGGGGGCGCGGCCTCCACCCCTGCCGCGCCGAGCTATGGCGTGGCAGCGTGGTGGGTCCCCCTGGTCAGCCCCAGGTACTACCACGTTGCATTTTTCAAAATAGGAATTTACGTAAAATTTTCAGATTTTTCTGACAACTTTCAATTTCGAGCAAAAACTGGGCACTTAAAATTCTAAACAGCAGCTAAGCAAAATTTTAACCACACTAAACAACATTCTAAAAATTTATAAAGACAGCAATATAACAGAAGGTATAACAGATGAGAAAGAGAGAATGTGGTTTAACAATTTTATGCAACTAAAATGTATTTGTCAACAAGGTTGATCAAGTCTTGCCACCAAATATATTTTATTTGACATAAAAGAATTAAACTACATGATACCATTATGTTACCTTATATTGAATAGATATTGTCCCAACCATAATACTTTCATATCCTTCATGGTGGTCATAAATAGGACAATCAATACTTCCAACTTTGATAGTTTTATAACTTGCAATTGAGCTAACTCCACATAATACATTTTGCTTCTTGGGAAAATAAACAGTATGCTCTTTGTCATTGACATTAAAAGTAACTTTCCCTTTATTGCAATCAATAACAGCTCCTGCAGTATTAAGAAAAGGTCTACCAAGAATAATGGACATATTATCATCTTCAGGCATATCCAACACAACAAAGTCAGTCAAAATCAAACAGTTGGTAGTAACTTGAACAGGAACATTTTCACATATACCAACAGGAACAGCAGTAGATTTATCAGCCATTTGCAAAGATATATCAGTTGGTATCAATTTATCTAAATAAAGTCTCTTATAAAGAGAGAAAGGCATCACACTTACTCCAGCTCCAAGATCACAAAGTGCAGTTCTAACATAATTATTTTTAATAGAGCAAGGAATAGTTGGTATACCTGGATCTCCAAGTTTCTTTGGAACCTTACCATTGAAAGAGTAATTAGCAAGCATGGTGGAAATCTCCTCATTAGGAATTTTCCTCTTGTTAGAAACAATATCCTTCATGTATTTCGAATAAGGAGGCAGCTTAATAGCATCAGTCAAAGGAATTTGCAAAAACAAAGGTTTCATCCACTCACAAAACTTGTTGTAGTGTTCTTCTTCCTTGGATTTATGTTTCTTATTAGGAAAAGGCATTGATTTTTGCACCCAAGGTTCTCTTTCTTTACCATGTTTCTTAGCTACAAAATCCTCTTTAGTGCAATTTTTATTTTCAGTGTCACTATCAGAATCGCTCTCAACCTCTTCATTATTATTAGCATTGTTTCTATCATTATCATTAACAGGTTCATTACCATTTTCAGTTTCAGCATCAGACACAGATATACTATTAGGATCACTAGCAGGTTCTTTTTCCTTAATAGTTTCAGAAGACTCTACAGCAGGTTTATGTTTCTTCTTCTTTTTCTTAGAAGGAGAGCTGGGCCTTTCAGCTAATTGAGAATCTTGTTCAATTCTTTTAGGATGTCCCTCAGGATACAAAGGATCTTGAGTGGAAGCTCCACTCCTAGTTGCTATTCCAAAAGCATGTTTTCCATTACTATTAGAATTTTTAGCTAGCAAGTCTTTTTGTACTTTAGTAATTTGCTCCATTTGAGTTTGAACCATACTAAGATGTTTAACTAGACCTTTAATGTCATTTACAGTTCTTACCAAAACATCTTGCAAATTACTAATAATACGAGAATTTTCTAACAGATGATTTTCTACTCTCATATTAAAATGCTCCTGCTTAACAATAAAATTATCAAGTTCATCTAAGCATTGATCAGGAGGCTTACCATAAGGAATATCACCAGCATCGAAATATTGTAGAGAGTGTACCTCAATTGAAGGTGGAGGAGTCGGCTTACATAAGTCTTCTATTGGAGGTAAATTTTTAACATCTTCAGATTTAATACCCCTCTCCTTGAGAGTCCTCTTGGCTTCTCTCATTCCTTCATTATCAAGTTCAATAACACCTCTCTTTCTTGGTGTAGGCACTGGCGCAGGCTCTGGTGTGGGAGTGGGTTCAGCTATAACCCAATCTTCATAATTTTGGCTAATCTTAGCCATTAATTCCTCAGCTTCATCTGGAGTTCGTTTCCTGAAAACACAACCAGCACAACTATCCAGGAATGTCCTAGATTCATCGGTTAGTCCATTATAAAATATATCAAGAAGTTCATTTTTAGGTATATCATGTCCAGGTCGAACTCTAAGCAAATAACAAAACCTTGACCAAGTTTCAGAAATATTTTCTTCCTGCAATTGCTTGAAGTTAAAAATTCTCTGCAAAGCAACATGTTGAACACTAGCAGGATAATATTTATGGAAGAAAACATCAACCAATCCTAAAGGATTTTTAATACAACCGGGAGACAAATTACCAAACCAAGCTTTAGCATCGCCTTTCAGAGAGAAAGGAAAAATTTTGGTAACAAAATAGGTGCGCAATTTAATATCATCAGAGAACAAACTACTTAAAGTAGATAACTTGTTCATATGTTCCATAGCACTTTCATCTTCAGCACCACAAAAAGGATCTTTCTCTACCACAGATATAAAGGACAAATCCACAGAAAAGTCATAATCCTTATCAGTTATACGAATAGGAGATGTTGCAAACTCAGGATCAGCAGACAATTTGTAGCTAACAGTGTGTTTTTTCAGAAAATCCATTATAGTGGCAGAATCAGCAGAAGAGTCAAGATTCCTGCATTTTTCAGCAAAAGCTTCATCTACTTCTATATAATCTTCCTCGGGGTCATCATCATCGATGAATTCCCTCGACTCAGGAGAAGCAACAGGTGTGACAACATTTTCATTAGGCATTTCAGAATTTTCAATAAGTCTAGACCTAGCAATCGTAGCATCTAGAAAAGGACCTAACGAACCAGTTTCACTAAGCACAGTAGAAGCATCATCAAATTCATCAGAAACAGTTTCAGATTCAGTAGTGCCAACACGCGAAGCAGGTGCGTGTGGCGGTGTAACCAGTTGATTAATAACAGATGGTGAATCAAGAGCAGCAGCGGAGTTCAGAGCCGTACCTTTCCTTGTAGTGGATGGCAGAATAGCCACCTTCTTGTCATGAGTTTTCCCCATGATAAATGGATTGCAGCAAAGGATATCACTTCCAGATGAACTTATAAATAAAGCTATGCTCCCCGGCAACGGCGCCAGAAAATAGTCTTGATGACCCACAAGTATAGGGGATCGCAACAGTCTTCGAGGGAAGTAAAACCCAAATTTATTGATTCGACACAAGGGGAGCCAAAGAATAAATATAAGCCTTAACAGATGAATTGTCAGTTCAGCTGCACCTGAAAGTAGACTTCCTCGACACAGATTATCAGTAGCAACGGTGATATAACAGCAGTAGTAACAAAGTAATAGCAGCAACAGTGTAACAAAGACAGCAGCAGTAATTTCAGTAAACAGCAGGATTAAAAGTACTGTAGGCATAGGGACGGATGTACGGGCGTTGCATGGATAAGAGCGCTCATGTAATAATCATAACTCAGGGCATTTGCAGGTAAACAATTATAAAAGCATCCTAGTACTAGTCAAACATAGGCATGTGTTCCGTATATAGTCGTACGTGCTCGCAATGAGAAACTTGCACAACATCTACTGTCCTGCCAGCCCGTTTGCAGCGGGGCCTCAAGGGAAACTACTGGCAATTAAGGTACTCCTTTTAATAAAGTACCGGAGCAATGCATTAACACTCCGTGAACACACGTAATCCTCAAGTCAAAGCCATCCCCTCCAGTTATCCCGGTTGCTGTCACTCCGGGGCCTCGGGTTCCGGACAATAACAGGTGAAAACAACTTGCAGATATGATCTAAAACATAATTATTCTCATGCATCAACAACATGTTCAGATCTGAGATCATGGCACTCGGGCCCTAGTGGCAAGCATTAAGCACAACAAGTTGCAACAATGATAAATAGCACTAACAATGGATACTAGGCACCATGCCCTAACAATCTGGCAACTTATTACATGAACAATCTCATCCAATCCCTACCATCCCCTCAGCCTACAGCAGGGAACTACTCACACATGGATGGGGGAATCATTGATGGTTGATGGAGAGGCGGTGGTGATGACGATGGTGATGATCTCCTCCGAATCCCCGTCCCGGCAGGGTGCCAGAACGGAACTTCTGATCCCCGGAATAGAGATCGCGGCGGCGGCGGAGCGTGGATGTGTTTCGCGAAATATGGTCGAACCCCCCTCGATATTTAGGTCAAGGGCAATATATAGTCCAAAGGGGAGCGTCGGGGGGCGACCGAGGTGGCCACGCCACACTTGGGCGCGGCCCCACCCCCAGCCGCGCCCAGCTATGGCGTGGCTGCCTGGTGTGGCCTCTCCGACTCCCCTTCTGGCTCCGTGGGTCTTCCGGTGAAATATGACGATCGCAATTGTTTTCGGAGTTTTTCTCGAAAGTTGACTTTTCTGCACAAAAAGAAGACACCAGGGCAATTCTGCTGAAAACAGCGTTAGTCCATGTTAGTTGCATCCAAATCATACAAGTTAGAGGTAAAACAACAGCAAAAGTGTTCGGAAAAGTAGATACGTTTTGGACGTATCACAGTTACAACTCCACCGAGCAACTTGGTAAAGGAATTATAGGCCTTTTCTAACTCGGCAAGTTTATTCTCAGCAGTCTCAAGCCGGCCCTTCCAGTCTTCCTCGTGCTCTTCCATGTCTTTGCTCATGGCTAAGTTCTCTCAGTAAGTTTGGCCAAGGACGTTTCTAGGTCCCGGGTCTTCTTCTGAGCTTCCTCCCTCTGCCGGGTCACGGTGGCCAGTTGCTCCTTGAGCTGGTTGATCTCTTGTGTGGCTTGGACCACATATTGCTGCAACAAAGTAAAACAGCAAGTCAAATTCAGACCCCCAAGTTACTGAACGTAAAAGTTAAAAATAGGACTTGGGGACTACAGTGGAAATTTCAAAGATCAAGTGAATGATACTAGAATGCAATCACGAGTCCCAGGTTGCTGCAGGCTAAAGCAACCAGATACTTGAGGGCTACACGCGTGAAAGTTTAAATTTTCTACTTATTTATATTATTAGTCCCAAGTTGCTGCAGGCAATCAACCCGGCACTTAGGGGCTACAGGGTTTGAAGTTTTCTACTTATTTCTATGATAACAAAAATATAGAGTCCCAGGATGTTGTGGACATGCAACCCGGCACTTGGGGGCTACTTTCATCAAAGTTAGTTATGTCTATCTCCTATTAAGCACCAAGCTTATTAACAGGTGAACAAACTTGGAGTTTGAGGGCTACAGGATAAGTGGATAAAGGAGTAAGGTATTACCTCATGGCGATTCTGGATTGTTGCCACCAAGTCATTCTCGAGACCCCGGTGTTGTGAGAGCCGGGTGAAGTACTCGGAGATAAGAGCCGGCATCGCCATGCTATCGAGAGTCGGCAGTCCAGTATAAATAACAGGGTTCTTGCCACGGTTACCCGCTTCTGCCTTCACCTCAGGCTCAGAAACTTTGGCTAACACAGTTGAAGGGCCAGCATCATTGATAATGCGGGACCCAAGTACTTGTACATCGTCATTAGTTCCAGTGGCAGAGGCTGGAGAAGAACTAGGTGATTTGGCAGTTGACCCGGCAGGGGACAAAGTGGTAGACTTGGCTGGCGAGACCAGGTCGTTCATTCTTGTGTGGCGAAGCCTGTGGAGTAGGTGGTTTGTCACCTAGGTCTTCAAGCATCGGCTCCTCTTGAATCGAGTCATGAACGAGTACCTCCGTATGAGTAGGCGCCGTCATGGCCGGGTCAGAGGGGGAGTTTGGAGCGTCAATAGGAGTGGCCTTCGCGCTGTAAAGAAAAAAGATAGTGTTATGGCAAAGAAAGCACCAGGAAATGACAGAAGATTCAAGTATGCGAAAACAGAAGAAGTAACTTACCCAATATTAATTTGACAGTCATCAGGCAGGTGCACGCTCTCATCCGAGGAAGCTGACAAAGATTGGGACTTAGAGGCCCGGATTTTGCCAGCCAAAGTAGAAGAAGATTTGGTAGCATCGCCCTTTGAGCCGGGTCTACGGGAAGAAGTTGTGTAGGGGATACCTCCATCAAGTTGATCGACGCTTGTGGTGGACCGGGTCTTGCGCCTTTTACTGGCCTCGGCTTCTTTTTCCTGTGGTTGTTCTCCGGGTTGAGATTTGTTCATCATATAATCAGAAAGTCGAGAATATGGCACCTTTGCGACGGCAGACCGGGTCCTCTTGGCCGTCGGAGGCTTAGTGGGTTGTGGACCCGGCAAGTCGGCAGTAGCCGGGTCAGCAGGACCTGGAATAAGAATTCCTGGGTTATCAGTAGAAGAGCCCCCAGGAGCGGCCTCACTGTTAATCAATTCATTGAAGAGCCGGCCAGTGGAGTCGAGCTCACCTTCTTCATCATCTTCATCTTCAGCAACTTCAATGTCTTCACCATCTGGAGATGAGACAGGGGTGTAGTCTACTTTCCACCAAGCCGCGTCCTGATACGAAAGGAAAGTATAACCCAATAATTAGTACATGACGGGTCAAGAGTTAAAAGAATAGAGATATGACAAAAGTTGTACCGTGGGAGGTATGTTGGTGGCACTGAATGGGGCAAGCCCGGTCAGTGCTATCATGGTCTATTTCTCACCAAGCAATTTCTTGGCGGAATTCACAAGTTGATCATTTGAAAGCACCACTTTTGAGTAGAGCATATCATCAGTGGCCTCTCCGGTATACTCGTGGAAAAGCCGGGTCCTGATGCTGAGAGGTTGAATGTGCCATCCAACCCAGCACTTGACCAGGTCCATGCTGGTGAGACCATGGGCAAGCAGAGCCCTGGCCCGGCGACGGAGGTCCTCAACTATGACCCGGTCGACATCGTCGGTGTAACTATTCATCTTGGGGTCATAAATCAAAGGAGAATTACGAAACGCCGGGAACCGGGCCTCGTCCGCTTCAGGAGAAGTGTCTTTGCAATAGAAGTATGAGTTTTGCCATCCCTTGGGATGGCTGGCCAGAATGAGAGCCGGGAAGTCGCAATCTATCCGGCATTGAATAGACACTCCACCGTATGGACCTAGTGGTTGATCCTTACGGGATGGATTGCAGTAAAAGATATCTAAAAATAGCTCTAAAGTAGGATCCCTTTGGAGGTAGTCTTCGCAAAAGACCACAAAGTTACTAATGTTTAAGATGGAGTTGGGAGCAACATCTAGAGTGGTGAAGCCATAGTACTTAAACACTTTGCGAAAAAAGAGTGAGCCAGGAGGTCGGAGGCCTCGCATCACATGATCTAGTAGGACAACAATTTCACTTGGCTGAGGCTCGGGGCGGATTTCTTCTCTAGGGATGCGCCAGTGGATCTCACTCTGCTTCGGGAGCTTGCCGTGGTTCACGAACTCGTCAACGTCAGCTCTGTCACGGTGGACTTGGTCCAGTTGACCGGGGCGGAAGTCACGGCGGAGGTGGAGCCCGAAGCACCGTCGGCGGCCTTTTTCCCCACCTTGCCCACGGTCTTCACCGCCTGTTTCTTCTCCTTCCCCATTGCAGAGCTTGGGTAATGGCCAATCTTTGGATCTAAACCTAACAATGGAGTGGGGGCGACGGTGTGGGGAAGGTGCGGAGGTACGGCGGCAGCGAATCGAATGGGAATTAAGAGTGCGGCGGTGCTGGATGCTCTGTGGATGACTACGGTGGCGTTGGAGCTCTCCTTGGCTCTCGATTTGGATCTAGATTGCGGCGGCTGCGCGAGGTTGAAGACGAAGAGGCCAGGGAATGGGGAAAGTGATTCCCATTTACCCTAACCCTATACTTATAGGCATGGTAAAAAACCCTAGGGGTATCGTGGTAAAAAGAAAAGGATAAGATAAGGATCTTTGACTGACAATCAACGGCAAAAGGATAAGACAAAAAGAATATTCTCTGACGAGGGATAGACTGATGTTTTTTTACTAAGTGTTGAATATGAGACCCGAGGCGTATGAACCCGGTAGAGAGTGGTCGGGTTACGATCTGGACCACCAAAGAAGAGCCGACCCAGCTAAAGAGAAAAGCATTGTAACCCGATCTTTATATTTTATGTATGTATTTCTTATTTTCAGGTTAACCCGGACAACAAGGATGGCAGCCTTCTCTAAGAAATAAAGCTTGAAGCTAAGAAGCGAAGCATGCCAACCCGGCGTCCAAGTTACCCTGGGGGCTACTGTTGGGGGAATCATAACCCGGTAGGCCCATGAAGAGGGAAGCATGACCCTCCAGGCAGAAGGTCGGGCGAGGCCAGCTAACCATCACCATGGGCCGGTTTACATTAATTGGCCGGAGAGCTTGACGGTAACCCGGCATATACAAGGAAGGTTCTGGAAGACCCGGAAGCAGTACGCATTGCGGAGTCCAAGACTTGGAGGGCATGAAAGGCTAGAAGAGCTAGAGTAGGACTCCGAGTACGGGTGTAACCCGGTCTTACCTTGTAAGTGACCAGGAGACCCGGCAGCCTATATAAGCCGGCTCCTAGGTCATAGATCGAGGAGAAAGAAAGAAGTCCCAAGTTAGTAGAGACACATCGAGACACCCCTGTAACCATAGACTTGTAACTCGGCGACTTGTTGTTCTCGGGTTACGAGATCCCCCATATCAATACAATCAAGCAGGAAGTAGGTCTTTATCTCTGATGGAGAGGCTGAACCTGGGTAAATCGTGTGTTCCTGTGGAGCGAGACAATCTTCTGTACACCAGAGCTGCAATGACCCCCAACTCAAGTTACCCCTGGTAACATCTGCCGTGACAATCCCACGACACGGAAAGCTTGATTTTCCGTCGCCTAACTCGTGTCGTTTCCATAGAGGGGTATCCGATGTATCGTTTTGTACTAGTGTGGCTTGATGGCATGAGACCTAAAGATATAGCCCCTCTCATTTTTGAGCTCTCTAAAAAGAAGAAATGCACGATCCGAAAGGCTCTTGACAACGAATTTTGGGTCTCTCAAGTTATCACCCAAGACGTCTATCCATGGAACACATCGCCCAATTTGTTCATCTTTGGGAGCTCATCTCGGTGGTCCACCTAAATGATGACACCCCGGATACAATCAATTGGAAGTTCACAAATAGTGGATGCTACTCGGCCAAGTCGGCATACAACATGCTATTTTTGGGGCAAACCGCGTCAACGATGCCTTCATTGGTATGGAAGCCTTGGGCGCCTCCTGAGTGCAAAATCTTTGCATGGTTGATTCTACAAAACTGCGTTTGGACGGCGAATAGAATAAAGCGAATGGGGTGGCAAAATTGTGACCTTTTCAAATTATGCAACCAAGTGCACGAATCGACCGACCACCTTCTATTTCAATGCCGATTCACAAAGAGAATTTGGACCTCCATGAATACTTGGCTTGGGCTTCACGACCTAAACCCCGATGATTGGCATGGAATCACAAGGTAATTCATAAAACAGGGGATTCGAGGAAGGTCTTGGTTTCCTTAGCTATGCTTGTCACGTCTGAAATTTGGTTAGAGCGGAATGCACGCGTCTTTCAAAACAAGTCGACAACCGCCACTATGCTCATTGACAAGATTAAGACGAAAGCGGTTTTGTGGTGTCGTGCGGGGGCTAAAGCGCTTTGTAACATTATGCCGAGAGTAGACCTTTGTTTTATTTGGGGTTTGTAACATTCTTAAATCTTTTTTCTTGATCATTGAAAATGGCTAGTCTGTTGCCCTGTTTAAAAAAAAAATCTTAACCGACTTAGACGTACTTATCATTTCATTTCAGCTGAATCTGCGTTTTAACCGAAGATTCGGGCTACACTGGGAGCACTGTAGTCGCTCCGCGTGCTTATGGTCGGCTACCAGCTGTGTACCACACCAAGACTAGTTAAATACCTAAATCAGCGGACGGCGCCGCGCAGAACGTGAACGCAACGAATCTGCTGCGTGCAGCTCGTAATGGCAAGGTCAAACTGGCCCGCTTCAAGGATCGAAGCTCTGCAGCTTAGGTTATCCTAAGAGCTGGAGAATCCAGCACATCAGGTGATCAGATCCATAAATACTAGTCTAGTGGCAGGTACTGGGAGCAGAGAGGGAGTGTCCAGTTTCACTGTAGTATACGAGTAGTACGCGCTGTGCGTTCCTGGCCATCGTCGTCCTCGCCGCCGTCAAGTAGCGATGGCAGCGGGAGGGGTGCAATGGCTGTCACTTGCTCTAGCAGCTTTGCTAGCGACGCTGTCCGCACGCGCAGCGCAGCCGGACATCGCTTTCGGATACTACATGGAGACGTGCCCGGGGGCGGAGCGGATCGTGTTCCAGGAGACGACGAGGATTATCAGGGCCTCGCCGGACCTCGCCGCCTCGCTCCTCAGGATGCACTACCACGACTGCTTCGTGCAGGGCTGCGACGGGTCTGTGCTGCTGGACTCCACCGATGGCACCCCGGCGGAGAAGGACGCCATGCCCAACGAGAGCCTGCGAGGGTTCGACGCCATCGCTCGCGTCAAGGACAAGCTCGAGAAGGCGTGCCCGGCCACCGTGTCCTGCGCCGACCTCCTCGCGCTCATGGCACGCGACGCCGTCGTTCTGGTACATGACAACAACATGCAACTTGCCTCTTGTCTTATCGCGTACTAGTACTGACTTGTCTTTCTGTTGCTGTAAACGTTGCCTGTGCGTCTGACACTGATCGGTTATATCTTGAAACTCGTCTTGATCCCAGACCAAGGGCCCGGCCTGGCTGGTGGCACTCGGCCGGCGGGACGGCCGGACGTCCAGCGCCGCCAACTGCGTCGAGCTTCCTCCGCTCTACGGGAACGTCACGGTCATGATCGAGGCGTTCGCTGCCAAGGGCCTCGATGTCAAGGACCTCGTTGTGCTCTCGGCCGCGCACACGCTTGGGAAAGCGCACTGCTCCTCCTTCACTGACCGCCTCTACAACGGCAGCGCGTCCAGCACGGACCCGACCCTGGACGGCCGGTACGCCGACAGGCTGCGAATGCGGTGCCGTGGCCCCGCCGACAGCAGCGCGGCGATGGCGGAGATGGACGCGGGGAGCTGCGCGACGTTCGACACGAGCTACTACCGGCAGGTGGCCAAGAGGCGCGGCCTGCTCCGGTCGGACGCCGACCTCATGGAGCATCCTTTCACCGGCGCCTACGTCCGGCGCGCCGCCACTGGCAGGTACGACGGGCACTTCTTCCGGGACTTCCGCGATTCCATGGCCAAGATGGGCGCCATCGGAGTGCTCACCGGCGATCAGGGGGAGATCAGGACCAACTGTAATCTTGTCAACTGAACTACTCTAGCTATGATCAATCATGATTCTAGCATTGTTGAAGGATGATCTCGATGTGGCGAACTAGGATGTGTGACTCAGTGACTATTTGTTTATTTTCTCTCTTATCATGGGCTAGCTAGCTAGACGTACTATATATTGTTGATTTTATTCGTCAGTTTGGTATGTTGTGAATTGACTCTCAAGGATTGAGCATTTTTGTTCGGTGTAATCGTTTGGTTTAGTTACATTTATAAGCAGATTGCATAAAAGTCCATCTTGAACTTGCTCTTGTATGGGGTCCGGCTTGTCAACCAAATCCATCTTGAACCAAGTGTTTCCTTGAAAGAGCCCGTCCAGAACTATGTGCCCTAGGTTGTCTGCTCTCCGCTGGCCCCTGCGCGGGTAGGCAACCGGTCAACGGGTTCTGCAGCACGGTATTGCCGGGATGCAGAATTTCTGATCGAACCATGTTGTACCGGACGACTAGTTGCCACTAATTCATGTGTCGTGGTTTGTTTCGGTTTTGCTATTTCTCACTCGAGGGAGAATTAAGTTATAACTCACTCAACTCTAATCCGTTTAGATTTACATCGTGATTTGTGCGGTATGTGAGTTGTACATGAGTTGCAACTCAAATTTTCTCCAGTTGCACTAGGTTGTAAATGAGATTTTTTCCTGTTGCAGATATTTTACGCGTGAGTTACAAATGAAATTTAGCCAGTTACACATGGTTGGGATTTCCCTGTAACACATGAGTTGCAATTAAATTTTTGTCAGTTGCGCATGAATTACACATGAGTTGCACATGCAACTAGATGTGGTCATCTGAGTGAGCTCTAACTTAATTGTCACTCAAGTGAGTCCCTAGTCGCTCCCTTTTTCTTATTCTCAGTCGACTGAGAATTAGTTTAATTTTTAGTCAGTTTACTGGTTACTGTACGTGAATGTATTTTACGAGTAAGGCAGTGAAAGAGTTGCTAATTTGCTTGTCTTCATTTTTATCATGATTTTGTATACTATGATTGTCACACATTTGCTTCATTTTTCTTGTTTCCTTTTGTCTTTTTTTATTTTGTACATCACCAACTAGAGGAGTTGTATTTTTTATTAAACAAAGATTATATTTTACCTTTATGTTGTTGACTTGTTTTACTTGGGTTACCACCGTGATTTTCAGTTACAGCTAGGGTTGCAACTGAGATTCATGTGTGGTTGCAGCTGAGTTATTTCAGATGCGGGTGGAGTTGCAAGTAAGATTTTTTTCCAGTTACAACCATGGTTGCAACTGGAAAAAAATCAGTCGCAGATATTTTTCAGTTGTACATGGGGTTGAAGTTGAGACTTTTTCGGCTGTAAATGAGGTTGCAACTGTAAGTTTAAGTTCCTACTAGGTAACAACTAAAAACTATCATTTGAAAGTGAATTTGCAACTGAGTTTTTTCAGCTACAAGTATGCTCGCAACTAATATTTTATTTTATATTTTACCAATTCAATTGGGTAGGCCATTAAAAATGAGAGAAAAGGACACTAGGAGTGAGGGACACACGGTAACAAAATTGGCTAGAAATCAAATGGCTGATGTGAGCCGGTACACAGTTAGCTTAGTTCTTAGTCAACTGAGCTTCAGAGGACCCTTTTTTTTATGAGTGGCCTATTTGGCATTCCCCTTTTGGTATAAGAACCAGAAAATTAGGTGTATCTAGTATACCTATTAAAATACCACCAGCTAATTTTTTTTCTCCACCCATTTAGCCACCTACCTTTTCCCTCTATGATATGTCGGTACAACATTTTTCCGCTCCACGCAAGCGTAGAGGGTATACCTTTGCATTGAAAAGTGCAATTTTGTAACTCATCCATCCTATTTAATTTAATTCTAAATTTTGTATCGTTCTTTAGTTTAGACCCAAAAGTCTGATCGTTTCTGTTATGATATTTGAGTTTCTTGTGACAGATTTTTCGAAACAATATCAATCGTGGACATGTTTAAAAAAAATGAAATTCAAATTGTGAAACTATACTGAAAATATAATGAAATTTTAATGAAACTAACTTATCATATTTGACATGTTTTGTTTCCATATGATGTTTGACTATAATAGAGGTTTCATAAATATTGCATTATGGTTTCTTATGATAACAAGTTTCGCACAGATAAGAGTTTCATCATGTTTTGAATATACCTCTTCAAGTCTAGTTATATTGGAAGAAACCATAATTAAGCTTGTAAAACTTTCACTAAACCGTTCCTAAAACATAATTGATTGAAATAGAAATGAAATTAATCAAATTTTTGTGAAATATACATAGATAGTTTTTGAAGTAATTGAAGTTTGTGTGTTAATTTTTTCTGATTTTTGTTGCAAAAATAACATATCAACAATAATAATATATAATAAAAAATGTGACTTTTAGAATTTTTGCAACATTATTTAAAAATATTTTGTGGAAATGCATTACTACTTATTCTGAAATTTATTAATACATATTAATTTCTTGGTGGAATATGTCTTATATATACATTGAACACGAGTCAAATAGAGGCTTGTGAAGGAGATATGCCCTAGAGGCAATTAATAAAGTGTTTTATTTATCATATCTCATTTGTTCATAATACGTTTTTGTATCATGCTATAACTGTATTAAGCGGAAACATTAATACACGTTTGATACGTAGACAACCAGGTCCCTAGTAGCCTCTACGTGACTAGTCCATTGTGCAATCGATAATCGAGGTTTCCCGATTATGTGATAACGGTGTCAGTTGACAATGGAGTCATATCGTTGGTAGAATGATGTGATGGACATACCCAATATTTGTAGGACGTAGCTATTACGCCTTTGACCGTGAGATCAACTCTTATCGCTATTCCTAGAAGATGCTTTGATTGCATCAAACGTCATTACTTATATAGTATGACAATAACGGTGTCCCTCTCGGGTATCGGAAGGGAGTATGTTGAGATGAGGGATCAAGAGCGGAATTTGCCAATCCGCATATCAGGATAGATACTCATGGGCCCACTCGGTGAGATTATGTCAAATAAGCTTGCAAGCATGTGACTAGGTCACAGGGACATATTGTCACGGACGAGTAGAAGATAGTGTTGTCGATAACGAGATCAAGCTAGGTATCATGATATCTAAGAACGAGTCTCGGACACGCTAAGTATCGCCAGGCAAAAGGTTTAAGACTCGACGTCTAGGTTCGAACGACAAAGTTATTTCGTTATCTCACAGGGATTAATTCTAGGTATCCAAGGTCCACGAATTATTCATTAATCGGAGAGCGTGTCTCGATTATGTCTGACGAGATCTCGAACCGCTAGGGTAACACAGTTAAGGGCGGAAATAGAAGATAAAAATAAAAGAGAGCACCGGAAATGTTCCGGGAGAGTTCCGTTGGAGATCGGAGAGCGACGAAATAGTTTTCGGAGCTGATATTAATTAGTTGAATTAATGATTAAATATATTTTTTTATTTAATTAAATTCGAATTTTAAAGGCTGCACACCTAGATGGGCCTAAAGAGGCCCATGAACGGGGGAAGTCCCCCCTCTTGGTGCGGTTTGGGAGGGCAACCCTAGGTGGGCCAAATGGGGCCCACCTAGGGCCGGCAGCCCCTCTTGGTGCGGCTGCACCATGTGGGATTAGTCCCACATGGCTAAGCCAAGGGGAGTTGCGCCCTCCCCTCCACCTATATATGGGTGCCCATTGCCTTTGAAAGACACACCAATTTCTCTATCTCCCCCGTTTAATCGTGACTCCACAATTGGAGTCATGTACGGGGTGAGTGTTTCTCCACCATAAGCACACCGCTGTGCTGCTGGATTTCCGGTCCAAGTCTTCCGCTGCTCGTCCCTGGATCGGAGCCCGGAGGAAGTCATCTTCGCCGTACGTGTGCGATTCCCTGCGAGGTGCCACGCCTGTGGCGCTCGGAGGTCTTCTTCCTCTACACGACCTTGAGGTCGGCTTCGTCGGCTTCATCGACAACGCTTGTGCGGGAGCGTGATCCCCGCTTTTCGGTCTACAAGGGTATGTACATCGATATCATGCGTATTACTATATCTGCATAGTATATATCCTGGCTAGTTTAAGGTTATCGTTGTTAGGAAATTTTTTGTTTTCTGCGCACGATCCCCTTCAGTGGTATCAGAGCCGATCTATGCGTAGATATAGCTGTACGCTTTTAGAATTCGTTCTTATCACGGGGGCATCGCTCTTTTATTTGCTACCCTCTAGCGTGCACTTGCATTTCCTGCGGCATTGAGTTGATGAAGCGGCCCGAACCGACCGTACGCGTACGCTTACGCGAGACTGGTTTCACAACTGACATACGGCTTGCACCGTATATGTGGCTGGCGGGTGTCTGTCTCTCTCTCTTTAGTTGGTCTTGCATTTTCAATGGAGGGCCCGAAAGGGATAAATAGACATGCAATTAGTTGATCGTTGTTGTGGTCATAGGTTCGTAGGTATGAAGCGGTTCTATTTACGACATCCCCTAGCCACGTAAAATATGCAAAAGATAAAGTAGAAAGCGTCTAACTTTATTTTGCAGGGGCAATATGATATGGTCAAGGTAGGTTTATTAAATTGTTTATAAACTGTGGGCGCGAAGGAGACCATCGGCGCAAGACCATATCATGTCGCATTACATTTGATGTTTCTGTGTGCATCTTATATTGTGTATATATATAGTTATATAATAGTTACACGGCGGTAGTAATATAAGATGATCCCTCCAAAATACCATTAGTGTTCTCCCTTTGGCGTGCACCACCAAGAAAGTTCTACGTTATGAGGCAGGCCGTGACGATCGGGTGTCATACATATCGTCGTTCGCATACAGTGGGTGTAAGACATGTTTGCACAAGCGTTTACGCTGGAGGTTATAATGGCGAGCCTAGCATGTACAGACATGGCCTCGGAACACGGTGACCGAAAGGTCGAGCATGAGTCACAGAGTTGTTGTGATTGACATTCCGATGTCTACCTTTGAAGTTGTGTTGCCGGCTCTGACGATGAGGGGTTGCACAATGGATTAGGGTCGTGTAATCACTGAAGCGATTAGAGGGATATTCGTTTGAGTGGGAGTTCTTGTAGTTTATTTTCTAAAACTTGAACTCAATTAAATTTATGAACAAAGTCTTATGTTTTTCAAATTCCATTGTAGATGTCTCGCCCCACCTTTAACCTAGGCCTGTTCCTTGAGAAAGAAAAGCTTAAGACCAATGGGTCTAACTTCATGTCCTGGTTCCGCAACCTGAGGATCCTCCTCACTCCCCACAAGGTGGCCTATGTCCTGGAAGCCGCCATTGGAGATCCCCCTGCGATCACCACCTCTGAGGATGAAAAGAAAGCCTATCTGACCAAGACGGATGATTCCGCCTTCGTGCAGAGTGGCATGCTCTACGCCATGGAAGCTGACCTGCAGAAGCGCTTTGAGAAGATGAGTGCCTTCGAGATAATCTCTGATCTCAAGGCTGTCTTTGCGCCGCAGGCCAAGGCTGAGAGGTATGAAGCTTCTGAGCTCTTCTTCTCAGCCAAGATGGAAGAGCACAGCAGTGTGAGCGAGCACGTGGTCAAGATGTCTGGCTACGTTCAACGCCTGAACGCTCTGGAATGCAGGATTCCTGATGAGCTGGCGATTGATAGGGTGCTGCAATCGTTGCCCCTAGCTTCAAAGGCTTCGTCATGAACTACAACATGCAGGGCATGGCTAAGAGCCTGTCTGAGGTGTTCGTGATGCTGAAGACTGCTGAGGTGGAGATCAAGAAGGAGCACACGCTGTTGATGGTCAACAAGACCGTCGATTTTAAGAAATCCGGTGGGAAGGGAAAGAAGAACTGGAAGCCGAGGAAGGATGGCAAGCCTGTTGCCCGATCCAAGGCCAACAAATCTGGTCCCAAACCTGGCGTGGAATGCTTCTACTGCAAGGGAGATGGTCACTGGAAGCGCAACTGCCCCAAGTACCTGGAAGACAAGAAGGCCGGCAAGATTGCCGGGAAAGAGAAAGGTATATGTGATATACATGTTATTGATGTTTACCTTACATGCGCCCGGAGTAATACCTGGGTATTTGATACCGGTTCTGTTGCTCACATTTGTAACTCTCAGGTGGAGTTGCAGAATAAACGGCGCCTGGCGAAGGATGAGGTGACGATGCGCGTCGGCAATGGATCAAAAGTTGACGTGGTGGCTGTCGGCACTCTCCCTCTACATCTACCATCGGGATTAGTTTTGGTTTTAAATAAATGTTATTTTGTACCGTCTCTGAGTGTAAACATTATAAGTGGTTCTTGCTTGTTGCAAGACGGATATTCGTTCAATTCAGTACCAAGTGGTTGTGCTATTTCGATGAATGATATCTTTTATGTTGATGCTCCTGTGAATAATGGTTTATTCCTGCTGAATCTCGATCGTAGTACTCACATTCATAACGTAGATGCCAAGAGGATTAAACTTAGTGGCGATACCGCCATGTATATGTGGCATTGCCGTCTCGGTCATATTGGTATAAAGCGCATGAAGAAACTCCATACTGATGGACTTTTAGACTCGTTGGATTTTGGATCCCTCGATACATGCGAACCGTGCCTCATGGGCAAGATGACCAAGACACCGTTCAATGGTTTCATGGAACGGGCGTCGGACTTGTTGGGAGTCATACATACAGATGTGTGTGGGCCAATGAGCGTGTCGACACGCAATGGTTATCGTTACTTTGTCACCTTCACCGATGACTTGAGTAGATATGGGTATATCTATTTGATGAAACACAAGTCTGAAACGTTTGAAAAGTTCAAAGAATTTCAAAGTGAAGTTGAAAATCAACTCAACAAGAAAATCAAGCACCTTCGATCCGATCGTGGTGGCGAATATTTGAGTTTTGAGTTTGGCACACATCTGAAGGCCTGTGGCATTGTGCCGCAACTTACGCCGGCTGGAACACCGCAACGCAACGGTGTGTCCGAGCGACGTAATCGTACCCTATTAGATAGTGTCCGGTCTATGATGTCTCTTACCGACTTGCCCGTATCATTTTGGGGATATGCGTTAGAAACAGCCGCATTCATTTTAAATAGGGCTCCGTCCAAATCCGTAGAAACGACACCGTATGAGATATGGCATGGCAAGAAACCCAAGTTGTCGTTCCTGAAGGTCTGGGGTTGTGAGGCGTACGTTAAGAAACTACAGCCCGACAAACTCGAACCGAAATCGGAGAAAGTCGTCTTTGTAGGGTATCCGCGGGAAACCATAGGATACACCTTCTACAACCAAGCCGAGGGCAAAACGTTTGTCGCGAAGAACGGCACCTTTCTCGAGAAGGAGTTTCTCGCCAAAGGAGTAAGTGGGAGGAAAATAGACCTCGACGAGATAGTTGATCCTGAACTCGAAATTCCGAGTGGCGCAACGGAAACTGTTCCGGAACCGTCCTCCACAGATGGAGTGGGAGCAAATGTCGAGGATGCTATTCTACCTCGTAGGTCTGGAAGAACACGTGCCACACCAGAGTGGTACGGCAACTTGGTCTGCACCGTCATGTTAATTGAACAAGACGAACCTACGAACTACAAAGAGGCTATGGAAGGGCCCGAGTCCGAGAAATGGCTTGAAGCCATGAAATCCGAAATAGGATCCATGTATGACAACAAAGTATGGACTTTGATGGAGATTCCCGAAGGGCGCAAGGCCGTCGAGAATAAATGGATTTTTAAGAAGAAGACTGATGCTGACGGTAATGTGACCGTCTATAAAGCTCGGCTTGTCGCAAAGGGTTTCCGACAAGTTCATGGAATTGACTACGATGAAACGTTTTCACCGGTAGCGATGCTAAAGTCTATTCGGGTTTTGCTAGCACTTGCTGCATATTACGATTATGAAATATGGCAGATGGATGTCAAAACAGCGTTCCTAAATGGCAACATTGAGGAAGAGTTGTATATGGTACAACCTGAAGGTTTTGTCGATCCAGAAAATGCTGGCAAGGTATGCAAACTTCAGCGTTCCATTTATGGACTGAAGCAAGCATCTCGGAGCTGGAATCTCTGCTTTGATGCGGTGATCAAAGGTTTTGGATTTATCCAAAATGCGGAAGAGACCTGCATTTACAAGAAAATGAGTGGGAGCTCGGTTGTGTTCCTAGTTCTATATGTGGATGATATATTACTAATTTGGGATAATGTGGATCTTCTGAATAGCGTGAAGAAATATTTAAACAGTAAATTTTCGATGAAGGACTTAGGAGAAGCTGCATACGTATTAGGCATTAAAATCTATCGTGATAGATCAAGGCGTCTATTAGCGTTAAGTCAGAGTACTTATCTTGATAAGATACTGAAACGGTTCGGTATGGAGACGGCAAAGAAAGGTTCTCTGCCTGTCATCAAGAATAAGGTATTGAGAAAGTCTCAGTGCCCTGTGACGGCACATGCCGAGATGGCTAAACATCCCTATGCCTCAGCCATAGGTTCGATCATGTATGCCATGTTAAGTACTCGACCCGATGTAGCATTGGCTCTTAGTTTGACGAGTCTGTTCCAAAGTAATCCTAGAAAGGATCATTGGATAGCTGTTAAGAACATTCTTAAGCATCTCAAGAAGACAAAGGAAATGTTCCTTGTATACGGAGACTATGAAGAAGAACTTGGCGTAACAGGTTACGTTGATGCAAGTTTCTGCACAGATCCAGATGACTCAAAGTCACAGACAGGATATATTTTCAAAGATGGACACGAGGAAGCGTCCGAGGGCCAAAAGAGTGGGCCCCACGCGGCCAGATTCCTTGGCCACATGGGCCCACCCATCTGGGGCCTCGGGCACCGCCTCTCCTTCGGCTTTCGCGTACCCCCTCATATATACGAAAAAGTGACTGGCCTAGAAGGGGGGAGCTTTTCGCGAAACAGAGCGCCGCCGCCACCACGACCATGAGCTCCTTCACCATCACCATGTGTGAGTAGTCCACTGTAGGCATATGCGGTGGATGGGGATTGGATGAGATTGATCATGTAATGATACCCGTTGTCCGAGATCTTAGGGGTTTATCTTGAGGATATTTTTGAATTGTGTTGATGCACTTATGCTATGTTTAATGCTTGCTACTAGGGCCCGAGTGGCATGATTTCAGTACTGAACTTATTTTGCCCCGTCATATATTTGAGTTTGGTATTTATCTGCAAAGTGTATCACCTGCTATTATGTTGAACCTGCGAACCCTAAAAGTGACATATAGGGAAAACAAGGGGGAGAGGTTTTAGTTTGAGGATTCTATGTGTTCATGAAGTGTTAATGTGTTGTTCCGGGCTATTCGAAAGGGTAGACCTTAATTACCTGTAGTTCCAAGTTGGCCCCGGTGAAATGGGCAGGTAGGACAATAGATGTTGTGCAAATTCTCTTGGTTAGTACGCACAACTATTTACAGAACACATACCTACATATATCGGAGTTAGAGATAAGTCTCATTGCTATTTGTATCTTATTATATGATCAATCTTATTCATGCAACACCCCGCTACGTTTTAAATATCTGAGTTACACTTTCACTTTTTCGGTGAAAACTAGGAAACCCTTGTTTACTACTGCTGTTTTATTTTGCTTGCCCGAATCATCCTACTGCCATAACTATCACTGCTGCAAGTTTATTGATATACAGGTGTGGTTGAGAGTGATGCCTCGATTGCTAAAGTCTTATTGGTATTCTTGTGTTCCCCTTGAGTCGAACTATAAATTTGGGTAATACTTCCCAACGAAGATTTCAACGATCCCCTATACTTGTGGGCATCATATCTCATTTGTTCATAATACATTTTTGTATCGTGCTATAACTGTATTAAGCGGAAACATTAATACACGTGTGCTACGTAGACAACCAGGTCCCTAGTAGCCTCTACGTGACTAGTCCATTGTGCAATCGATAATCGAGGTTTCCCGATTATGTGACAACGGTGTCAGTTGACAATGGAGTCATATCGTTGGTAGAATGATGTGATGGACATACCCAGTATTTGTAGGACGTAGTCATTAAGCCTTTGACCGTGAGATCAACTCTTATCACTATTCCTGGAAGATGCTTTGATTGCATCAAACGCCATTACTTATATAGTATGACAATAACGGTGTCCCTCTCGGGTATCGGAAGGGAGTATGTTGAGATGAGGGATCAAGAGCAGAATTTGCCAATCCGCATAGCAGGATGGATACTCCTGGGCCCACTCGGTGAGATTATGTCAAATAAGCTTGCAAGCATGTGACTAGGTCACGGGAACATATTATCACGGACGAGTAGAAGATAGTGTTGTCGATAACGAGATCAAGCTAGGTATCATGATATCTAAGAACGAGTCTCGGACACGCTAAGTATTGCCAGGCAAAAGGTTTAAGACTCGACGTCTAGGTTCGAACGACAAAGTTATTTCGTTATCTCACAGAGATTAATTCTGGGTATCCAAGGTCGCATTTGTCTCGATTAATCGAAGAGTGTGTCTCGATTATGTCTAGCGAGATCTCGAACCGCTAGGGTAACACACTTAAGGGAGGATGACATTTATAATAGATTGGAAATAGAAGAGAAAAATAAAAGAGAGCACCGGAAATGTTCCGGGAGAGTTCCGATGAAGATCGGAGAGCGACGAAATAGTTTTTGGAGCTGGAATTAATTAGATAAAATATATTTGATATTAATTAGTTAAATTAATGATTAAATATATTTTTTATTTAATTAAATTCGAATTTTAAAGGCTGCACCCTAGATAGGCCTAAAGAGGCCCATGAAGGGTGGAAGTCCCCCCTCTTGGTGCGGTTTGGGAGGGCAACCCTAGGTGGGCCAAATGGGGCCCACCTAGGGCCGGCAGCCCCTCTTGGTGCGGCTGCACCATGTGGGATTAGTCCCAAATGGCTAAGCCAAGGGGAGTTGCACCCTCCCCTTCACCTATATATATGGGTGCCCATTGCCTTTGAAAGACACACCAATTTCTCTCTCTCTCTCTCCCGTTTAATCGTGACTCCACAATTGGAGTCGTGTACGGGGTGAGTGTTTCTCCACCATAAGCACACCGCCGTGCTGCTGGATTTCCGGTCCAAATCTTCCACTGCTCGTCCCTGGATCGGAGCCCGGAGGAAGTCATCTTCGCCGTACGTGTGCGATTCCCTGCGAGGTGCCACGCCTGTGGCGCTCGGAGGTCTTCTTCCTCTACACGACCTTGAGGTCGGCTTCGTCGGCTTCATCGACAACGCTTGTGCGGGAGCGTGATCCCCGCTTTTCGGTCTACAAGGGTATGTATATCGATCTCCTGCGTATTACTATATCTGCATAGTATAGATCCTGGCTAGTTTAAGGTTATCGTTGTTAGGAAAAAATTTGTTTTCTGCACACGATCCCCTTCAGCTTGGCTATAAAGATACAATCACAGGCGCCACCTCCACCTCCTCATTGGATGGGAGGACTCTGCTAGGGCAAAAAGCAATTAGAAAAGCTTTTTCGGGCATTGCCGATTCTCTTTAGAGTGACCGGCGTGACGTCTGATCACCAATGTTGAGCACCAATGGTTTCCTAGCCAATGTTGTGGGAAAATGGCCCGCGGTGACGTCTCAGATTCGACCTAGAAAACATCCGGTTACATGGTTACTCGACGGCGGTGTCTATTTTTGCTTAATGTGCCCTCAAGATCTTCAAGGAGATCTTGGCAATGCATGCTCTTCCCCTACCTTGGCCATGAACGGTGAGTGTGGTGAAGTGTGACACCTTGGCCAGTTGGCCTGATGTGAAGATCTTACTCTAGGGCCCTTTTTCACATTGAAAGTTGTTTTTGCCACACACAAAAATAGACATGATCTAAGTAGAGGAGCTCTTTTGATCATATTAGGTCGTTTGTTGCTAGAGATTAGAAGGATCAGATTTATCTACACTATATGCGCAACTTTTGATCTCGTAGCATTGACGATGTCAGAACTGTACCTGTGCGGATTGGTTGGAACGCATAACATCGAGCCTGAAAACGCTCTGAGATATCATGTAGCATGGTTCTAATCCACTAGGTTTATGCTTATTCGCTGCTGAGTTTGGGACACGGCATGTACATGAGTATGGACTTGTGTATGGGTTCATGATAGTTGTGGCCAAGCGGATGTGACCATGTTGAGTTTTGGTGGTGCGACTACAATAGTGAAAACCCTCCATCTAACCTTCGTCGGTCATGCTTGGCACTGGCGCTGTTTCACATCGCTACCTTGAAAGTACGTATTGCATGGAATTTGTCATTTCTGCTCTTCGGATGAAAACTCATGATCTTGTTTACATTGGATGTGGTGAATGTGACAGTTGTGTGTTGTTATCTTTCTGAAGACGTTGCTTTTGCAAGATGCGTGTGTTGTCGAGACAATAGTTGATATCGTTGTTGGTTAGTGCGTTTTTTTCTTTTATCAATTTGATTGTGTGCATTCTCGATGTTTTGATGTTCTCATGGTATTGAGTTGTTATAGAGGCCGATGTATTTGATATCTTCTTGATATTAATACATTACACTTTGTCAAAAACATGCGAGTCGGTAGCATATCCAGTCACCTGTGAGCAGTATACGGGCTTGGATGACAGTACTTTGGGAAATATAAGTTATGTATGCCCAGAAAAATGATCAAAATCGTTGTTTTCTTGCTTAACCCCGCTATCACTCGTTACTTCTACCTCACATTGAGTTTAGCTCCTAGTTCAGGGCCACTTGGCGTGCGGCCGCCATAGCGCCGTGCTCTCTCCTCCTCTTCCTCCGTGAGCCCACCTCACAACTTTTTTATCAAAGTCGTTTGTCGCTTCAGACAGATTTGATTCATGATAGCATGCAATATATTCTGATCTGCCTGTGATTTTCCCAGAGGATAAGCTGAACCGATGGACAGAGAAATTGTGCATTTGTGCTTCCACTATACCCATGGTGCTCATGCAAAAGATTAAGGACGAGGACAAGAAATGGATCCTTGCCGGTGCGAAGAAGTTGTCCGCAATTACAGGAAACTATACTTTTTTTCTTTGGTCCGCTTGCTTGCTTCTCCTATATCAATATAAAAGTCAAATATTTTGTCTCGTTTCAAAAAATAAAATAATACGTTTGTGCTTAGCAAAGAAGTAGGAACAGGGTCTTTGTTTTTTTCGTTGCGTACCGAGTCTAGATGTAATATATTCCATTATCGAAAAAGCTGCTCGCGGGAGTGCACTATGCAACGCATTTTTTTTGGAACTGTGCAACGCAACTGTTTCGCGACCCAAGGCGCATAAATCTGGCCACCTCTGGCCCGCCTGATGGGAGGCATGCTTCGGTCCGCGTCCACTATATATCGCCCTTTGCGAGCGCCAGTTCGGACTCGCCCTCAGCGTTCATCCTCATGGGTCGTCCCATCCACATAGCAGGCTTGTTTCCTTTTTTCTTCTTTGTTTTTTTTGTTTTGTTTTTTCCGGTTTTTTCCTGTTTCTATTTAATTTTTCTAACAATATATATTCTTTTTTCAAAAATCTGTACATTTTTCAAATTTAAAATATTTTTAAGTTGGAATATTTTTTGATATGTTCGAATTTGAAAACATTTTATTTTTTAAAATGGTTCCGATTTTCGAAATATGTTTATTTTTTAAAATGGTTCATATTTAAATATTCATTTTTTAAATTGGTTCATACATGAAAATAGTTTATTTATAAAAATGGTTCCAATTTTCGAAAATGGTTCGGATTTAAAAACGTTCATTTAAAAAATGGTTCTGATTTTCTAGAAAAGGTTTTGATTTTTTGAAAATGATTCTGATTTTAAAAAATGGTTCCGATTCGTTAAAATTTTCCTTTTTTTAAATGGTTCAGTTCACAAATGGTTCATTTTTATAAAAAAAGTTATTTTTAATACGGTTCTGATTTTAAAAAATGGTTCCGATTTTTTAATATGTTCTGTTTTATGAAAATGTTCTGTTTTTTGAAAATGGTTCATTTTTAAAATGGTTCCTATTTTTGAAAATGGTTCCGATTTTTAAAATGTACCTTTTTTTTAAACGATTCCGATTTTGAAAAATATTCATTTTTAAAATGGTTCAGTTTTCTAAAAAGTTTATATTTTAAAATATTTGTTTTTAAAATGGATCTGATTAATTAAATTCAAATTTTAAGAAATCAAGCATTATCCAGGAAACTAAAAAAAAGAAATAAATCATACCTCTACATGGGCCGGAGAAAAGCCAGCCTGAAAGTGAACGTTAGCGCCACCACGCGGGCGAGCCGACGCTAGCGCTCGCTAAGAATGAGGCATAGGGGCTCCGGCTTGGGTCTAGTGCGTTCCAGTCAACAATGCAAGCAATGCCCACGTCGTGGTTGGTCGCTGGGCCGGCAAACATAAGAAGATAATTGTTTTCTTTTCCATTTTGCCTTTTTTCTTTTCAGTTTTTATATTCCTCATAAATTTCGAAGTTAAAATATATTTTCTCATGATTTTTATGGAGTTAGAAAACATGTTTATATAGTTTTAAAAAATGTTCATGTGAGGAAAAACATAATCATATAGCTAAAACAAATTGTCAGCATGTTTGAAAAAAATGGTTATACGGTAAAAAAAATGTTCACATAATTTAAAATAAATGGTCACAAGTTTGAAAACATATTCACAAGGTTCAAATTAATTGTTCACATGTTGAAAAAAATGGTTATACGGTACAAAAAAATGTTCACATAATTTAAAATAAATGGTCACAAGTTTGAAAACATATTCACAAGGTTCAAACATATTCACAAGCATTATCCAGAATAATTGTTTGAATATTGGAAAATGTTCACGGAGATCAAAATAATTGTTCACATACTTTCAAATAATTATTCACTTGTGAAAAATAAATCTATTAATTCAGAACACATATAAATTCCTAAGTTTTGTTTTAAATAAATATAAAATTATAAAAAAACATGAAGAACCAGAGAAATAAAGAAATAAAAGATACAATTAAATAGAGAATTAAAAGAAAAGGAAAATCGGAACATGATAACAAAAAAGCAAGAGATCACCTGGTTTGGCCCACTCTGCTCCGAGCGTGGGCGTCGCTCCGGTGCGAGGCATCCTCCCTGAGCGACACGGGGGGCCATGCCCCTAGCAGGAAAAGCATGTGTGGCAGACCATGGCGACGAGGTCGGCGTTTCGTTTCGTTCCGTGGCTTGGAAAATTTCGTGTGAGGCGTCTTGGAGGGCTTCGAGGACGGATTTATGCTGGGTCGTGAGCAGAGGACGGTGGCAACGCAACACAGGCTGCGCGCGTGATGGATGGTGCGACCGCGATTGCTTAGGGCATCTCCAGGCGTTCGGTCCCCCCCGGCCGAAAAACGGCGCCTTTTTGGACGGCCTGGGGGGCCACCGGCGCTATTTGACACGCTGGGGGCGGCGTTTTCCCAGCCGTGGCCGAACCCAGGAGTTGGGCCGAAAAATTCAAAAAATATATAATTGGGCGAAATTCATCAAACATAGGGGAAATTAATTAAACATAGGCGAAATTCATACTATATAGGCGAATTTCGCATTGTTCAGGCGATTACATAATTTAAACTAAAAGACGGCGACCTACATGCCCAGCTGGCTGTAGAACGCCGTGTAGTCGCCACCGCCGTCGTCGTCGTCGTCGCTCGGTGGCGCGCCGCCATAGTGGCTCGGGCCGGCCTCGTCGTTGTTGGCGCCGCCGAGCCACCCTGGCGCGTAGTCCTCGTCGCTGTCGTCGAGGACGATCACCTCGCCGCTCGCCTGACGAGGGGGAGTAGGAGGGCGGCGTGCAGCGGCAGCGCGACGGCGGTTGGCCGCTGCCTCGTCGAGAAGAAGCTGCTGGAGCGCAATCACCTCCTGGGCGTGATGGTTGCGCGACCATTCGAAGATGAACTCGTCCGGGTACTCCTCCTCGGCGACCATGGCCGGCGGGACGTCATTCATTGAGGCGGTGACGGCGTTCTGCTCGCCCGGGAACTCCTCCTCGTCGTCTGGCGCCTCCGCCTTGATGTCCGCCCGGACGTACTCCGGTGGCGCCGCCCACTCCACCGGCGCCTTCTTCTTCTTCGAGGTGGCGCCGCCTATGCCAGGTTCTTGGGCCTGACGAGGCGGAGGTGGCCTCGAGGCGGCGACAGGGCGCGGCGCTCATTGATGCGCAGGCTCCCGCCGCTGCGCCTTCTTGGCGGCGAGGGGACGCGGCGCCCGGAGTTGAGGACGATGCCGCGCGGCGTGTCCTCCGGCTCGGGCTTGACCCGAGCGAACGCCGGTGTGCACGGCGCTGGGGACCTGCTGGAGAGCGGGCCAGAGGAGGACGAAGCAGACGCCGTCCCCATCCTCCTGGGAAGCCAGGAGGTGAAGCGGCGTCGAGGCGCCGGCGGCTGGCGCGGCGGCATGGTGAGCCGGGGATGGTTGCCGGCGTGGATGTGCTCGGGGACGTACGCGAGGGTACGCCCTCGAGCGCTCCACCACTACTTCCGGCTGCCGGCGTTCTTCCGGCCGGCGACGGGGCCGTTGTTGTTGGTGTCCTCCAGCTCGCGGCGGTGGCGCTCGACGAAGTACGCCGTCCAGAATGCGGCGTTCGCCGGGTCCCAACGCGGATCCGCCGCCTGCTCCTCGGTGAGCCCGGCGAGGACGTCCTCGATCGCGTAGACCCGATCCACTTCTTTTGGCGGCGGCGGAACGGGGACGCCGCCGGCGCTCAGGCGCCAGTCGCCGGGGACCCGCATATCCGGCGGCGTAGGGTACCTGGCCTCGTACAGCATTCGGGTCTCCTCCGGGTGGAGGAAACGCCGGACGAAGCCGTTCGCCGCAGCTTCGTCTCCGGGGAAGCGCTCGGCCATTGTTGCTAGCTTGGGGAGGGGAGAGGTGGAGATGGAGTGCGGCGAGATGTGAACTGCACGGCGAGTGGGGGTGAGTTTTTATTGCGGGGGAGGCGATACGGTGGCGCGTCATTACCCCGGCGCGTGGCAGCCGATTGGACGCGTCGGCCGCCGCTGAACGGCGCGGCAGTCGACGGCCATAACTCCGGCAGTCTTTTGACCAGCGCGGGAGACGAGGGGATGACGACGCTGACTAGGTAGTAGACGGTTTCGTTGATTCCGCGCCATTTCTCCTATGTCGCTGACAGCGCTGGCCCACTTTGTTTTCGCACCAATTCGCCCCCCCCCCCCCCCCCCAGGCTGAACCCAGTGGGCTGGGTTTGGCCTGGGAGCGCCGGCGCAATTTTCCGCCGATCCGGCGCTATTTGGGCTCCTGAGGGGGCCGACTGGGTGAAAAACGGCGCAATTTTCGACCCTGGGGGGGGGGGGGGACGGCTGGAGATGCCTTAGACACAATAGGAGGATGTGTGGGCCTGAAATGGGGCATGAGAGCCGAGAGTCATTTGGCTTCCTAACTCCAATTTGGCTTCCTAACTCCACTGACCCCTCTATTTACAAAAGTCAAAAATCATATCTATAAGTTTAAAAAAATTGTAAAAGATTCCTACATGTTGTCAATGATATATCGCATAAACGTGTAAAATCTTGATAAAATATTTTATATTCTAAACCACACAAAAGTAAAAAAATTGTGTATTTTGGACATTTCAAGGTGTGTACATTTAGATCACGTATTTATAATTTTTTTAGCCTAGAATATAAAGTATTTTAAATCGAAATTTTGCACGTCTATTGGATACATCATTGACAACATGCAAGATTTGCTTTAGAATTTTATGAAACTTATAAATATGGTTTTCTACTTTTTTTAAGAGTGAGAGCACTGGAGTCGGGAGCCAGAAATTTCTTCTCCCATAAGGGTCTGATCTTGGTTAGGAGGGCCAGCTGGACCTGCGTGCTGGCGTGTGGTGCAGTGTGAGGCGCTGCTTAGGGCGTCTCCAATGTAGAAATAAGCCTTGGTCTTAAGCAATAAAGGTGTCTTAAGACCCGGTCTTATACATAGTAGCACCCGACCATAGCACAAAAAACTTAAGACTCAGCCATACCGGTATAGCTCGGCCACAAGCAATAGAATACAACAAAAATCACTGTTCTCTGACTTGCTTTACACTATTCACATGTGACCATTGTCCACAATAACCGCTGCCTTCAGCTTCTCTAATGTACCAGCAAAGAGACCGTTGGCCTCAGCTTCTTCATTGTAGCGATAGCAAAGAGACCGTTGCTTTCTTCGATCTCTTCCTCCCCATGGCTGCATAGTTACCTATAAAAAGAGAGATTGAACACATCTCAAGTAGCAGTCCATGAACATTTCAAGCCCTAGTTCAGGCCATGGATCCACAGCACACAAACTACCGAAACAAGAGTCCAAATTCCACAAATGCTCATTCAGATCATGTCAACATCCCAGCATCCCTATACCCCCATAGCTACTCCCACTCCCCAGGCTATTCACCACCTCAATACTCACACCTCCATATTCCATGAACGTGCCACAATCTCAATACTCTCAGGACAGTCCGCCCTCTCATTTCTTTCGGAATCTTCACCCATTTGGCCCTCCAAACAACTATCAAGATGGTCCTACACCAAGCTTTCAAAGCATGCTGCCGCATGATTTTTCGAACTCACCAAGTGGAGCTGTTCGAGCTGTAGGTATTCATGGATCACCCCATATGTATCCTCCACCGCCTTCAATCCGAGGTTTTGGCAGCGCACACTCGCAAGGACAAGGCTCAGCTCCTCCACAGACAAGCCTTGAAGAGGAAGCTGCACAAGAAGAAGATTCAGATGCTACTAGTCCAGAGGAAGATGCAAGAAGAGGATGGCGCCTCAATTGGAATGATGAAGAAAATAAGCGGCTTGCTAGTTCATGGTTAGCCAATTCCAATGATTGTATTCGTGGCAATGAAAAGAAGTCAGATTTCTACTGGGCAAGTGTTACTGAAGAATTTAACAAGAATAGGCCTACAGATGCAATAATGAGGACTGCCAAGCAATGCAAGAGCCATTGGACTACTGTGATGAAGCTTGTTACAGCTTTCAGTGGGGTTTATGAGCGAGCAAAGAGTACTTATAGCAGTGGGCAATGTGATAAGATGCTGATGACCAAAACCCGTGAGTGGTACAAAAATGAAACAAGCAGAAAGCTTTCACAATGGAGTATTTGTGGGAAATTGTCAAGGGTAATCCAAAATGGCAAAATATTTATTTGGACAAAGGTAAAGGTGAACATAGTAAGAGGACAAAAATTTCAGAATCTAGAGCATACTCATCAAGCAACCAAGAAGGAGAAGACACAGATCGTGCCCGAGAAAAGTGTCCAGAGGGGCAAAAGTCAGCAAAAGCAAGACGAAAAGGAAAAGATAAAAATTTGGTCGATGAGCCATGCGAGATCATGAGGCTATATCACGAAGCTATGTCAAAGAAAGAGAATGCACAGGTTGCAGTAGCAGAAGCATCAAAAGAGAAGACACGTATGCGCAAGATGGAGAGGTACTTAGATTTGATGGAGAAGGATACTTCTGATTTTTATGAAGCAAGGCTTAAAAGATATAATCAGGTCTTAGAGCAGCTTCAGCTAGAACTATTTAGTTAGGTCTTTCAATTTAATGAAGACCGATGTATCTTTTAATTTGTGTAATGCCAATGAATTTTTGAGTTCTTGTAATGCCAATGTATCAGTTTTATGTGCTTGCAATAAAGTGGGAAAACAAAACTTACATGTTGACCCTTGTGTTCTTTCAATCAGCACCAATATTCCTAAAGCACAAGTGTTTCGATTTGAAAACCATTGGACAAAAATGCCAGGTTTTTTGGATGTTGTGAGCAGAATTTGGGCCATTCATTGCTCAGGGGATGGGGCCAAGCGCCTTTCTTCCAAGCTTAAACTGCTACGTAAGGGTTTGAAGCAATGGAGTACTAGCATTTCTGTGATTAATATATTGGTTGATAATTGCAATAATATTATTTTCAGGCTGGATGAATTTGAGGAACAGTGCTGTCTGGACACCACTGAATGGAATTTCAGAAATATTGTCAAGTCTCGCCTCAGCTACCTTCTTCATTGTAAGCAGGAATACTGGAGGAAAAGGTGTACAGCTAGGTGGGCAAAGTTTGGTAGCGAAAATACAGCTTTTTTCACTCTATGGCTACCATCAGATATAGGAAAAACTCGATCTCATCTCTTACCAGACCTGATGGCTCCCTGGCTGTGGAACATTATGAAAAGGCGGGTCTGCTTAGAAACACTTTCTTTGAACGCTTGGGCACTGTTGTGCCACTTGATCCTACATTCGATTTCTCTGAGTATATTCATCCAGTGGAGGGATTAGAGGTGCTCTCTGTACCTTTCACTCATGCTGAGATTGACAGTGCTGTGGCTGATATGCCAACTGACAAGGCTCCTGGAACGGATGGTTTCAATGGGCTTTTTCTGAAAATCTGCTGGCCTATCATCAAATATGACTTCTATGATCTCTTGCATCAGTTCTGGGAGGGATCTGTGAATCTACAATCCATCAATGATGCTTTCATTACCCTCATCCCAAAAAACAATGCACCTGAGTGCCCAAATGATTATAGACCAATATCACTGCTTAACACTTGCTTCAAATTGATCACCAAGTTGTTGGCGAATAGGCTTCAAAAGAAAATACTTGGTCTGGTTCATGCTAACCAATATGGCTTCTTGAAAACTCGGAATATTCAGGACTGCGTCGCCTGGGCTTATGAATATATTCATCAGGTGTCTGCTTCGGGTAGAGAAGCCATTGTTCTGAAACTGGATTTTGCTAAAGCTTTTGACACTATTGGTCACCATGCCCTAATCCAAATTCTGAAATGTAAAGGATATGATGCTAGATGGATCAGGTGGATTGAGTCAATCTTCTCAACAGGCTTCTCTTCGGTGCTTTTGAACGGTGTTCCTGGCAGGAAGTTCCCATGCAGATGTGGAGTGCGGCAAGGAGATCCTCTGTCCCCTATTTTATTTGTGGAAGGTGCAGACTTACTTCAAACCATGGTTAATAAGCTTGCTCAATTAAACACACTTGTGGCTCCTCGGCCTATACCTGACACCGATTTCCCCATTGTGCAATATGCCGATGACACCCTCCTTATTGTTCAAGCTTGCCCAACGCAGCTTTTGGCACTCAAACAGGTCCTCCAAGTGTTTGCTCAAGCTACTGGACTGAAAGTCAGTTATAACAAAACATGCATGATGCCTATTAATATCACCTCGGACAGACTAGATTTTCTTGCTGGAGTGTTCGGATGTGTGACAGCTACGATGCCATTTCCCTATCTAGGACTTCCACTTGGTACAACTCGCCCTTCTGTCTCTGACTTATCACCGATTGTGAACCAACTTGAGAGGAGAATGAATGCTAGCGTGAGGTTTCTGGATTATGGAGGCCGAGTCACATTTGTTAACTCTGTTTTGACTTCTCTCCCGATGCATTTCCCCTGTTCTCTGAAGATACATAAGTCTGTTATCAAGGTCTTTAATAGGGGCCGTCGTCTTGCTCTGTGGGCAAAGGAAAAAGGCAGAAGCTCCTCTCACTCACTAGCAGCTTGGTCCATGGTGTGCAGACCCAAGAAACATGGTGGTTTAGGGTATCATTAACCTGGAGATTCAGAATGTTGCTCTCCTTCTGAAACATCTTCATAAATTCTTCTGCAAAGCTGACATTCCTTGGGTGAAATTGGTGTGGTCTTTATATGGTGACACTCCCCCACAGGCTCAGTCCACTAGAGGCTCCTTTTGGTGGAAGGATATATTTAGTCTTATCAATATCTACAGAAGTATAACCACCTCATCTGTTGGTAATGGGGATTTGACCCTTTTCTGGAAGGACCATTGGCATCAAGGAGAACTGATATGTGACACTCTGCCACACCTGTACTCGTTTGCTCTAAATGAGGATATCTCAGTGGCTGCTATGGCCAGAACTACAGACTTGAGCTCGTTGTTTGCTTTGCCATTGTCAGAACAGGCCTTTGAGGAGCATGCACAAATTCGAACACTATTAGACACACTCACTGATGATCCGAGTAACATGGACAAAAGGGTTTTTGCTTGGGGGAATTATAATTACACATCTGCTAGATACTATCGTTTCATTTTTGCCCAAGCACCTTAGGATAGAGCCATTGATCTCATTTGGAAATCCCAGTGCTTGCCTAAGCTTCGGATCTTCTTATGGTTGCTGGTCCAAGATCGATTGAATACAAAAGATCTCATGCTCCGGAAGCATTGGAACCTTGAAGATGGACCCCATTGTGTGCTTTGCACTGCACAGGCTCTTGAGACACGTGACCATCTGTTTTTCCAATGTCCATTCGCCACTAGTTGCTGGACCAAGGTTGGAATCACTTGGAGTCATCAGTTGCCCGTCTCCCCGGAATTCTCTTGGCTGCCCAAGCTTTCACAGGACCCTGTTTTATGGAGGTGGTGGCTTGTGTGAGTTGGAACATCTGGAAAGTGCGAAATGATCTCATCTTTAATAAGGTGCCGGCATCCTTTCGGGTGTGGAAAGTTAAATTTCAGAGTGACATGTTATTGCACCAATATAGGGTTACGGCGAACTTAGTAGCCCCTTTGATAGATTGGACTAGATCTTCTTTTACTTGACCATGTATTCGTGGTTCTTTTTTTACCCCCATTGAACATTTGTAAACGCTGGACTTCAGGTGGTCACCATTTTGGTGACTTCTGATCTTTATAATTGAAAATTTAACCGTAGGGGAATCCCCTACGGTAATGGGTGTCAAAAAAAAATAAGAACAAACATCTTCACAGCAATCCCCAGGCATTTAGTTCAACATTATCTTCCCGCACAAAAGGATTCAAATATTATTAATAACCTGCATTTTGAGCCCCACGAAACATCACAAAAAGATAAAATTGCATTACAGAACAAATTTGAAAATAGCCAAGTTGGAAAAACAGTCTTGGCTGTGCTGGAAAGCTGACATTTTCTGAAAGAGCTGTTGGAATAGAGCTGTTAGAAAACTAGCTGTTGGAATAGAGCTGTTAGAAAACTAGCCGTTGCACATTTCCATCTATATATACAGCAAGAAGTAGTTCAGATAGCAGCGCATCCAACATAATAACATACTCCTCTTCATAGAAATGTCTCAACAAGAGAGCAGCAACTCAGATGACAGAATTGAAGCTCAACTTGAGGCAGGGTTAAATGGTGAACCTAATGGCCGAAGGAGCTACACACGGAGGTACCTTGACAGAGATCATGAAAGTGACCACAATCGATTGTTTGCTCTCTATTTTTCTGAAAATCCAATGTACACCGATTATCATTTTCGTAGAAGGTACCGCATGAGGAAGGTTCTTTTTTCACGCATTGTTCAAGCCCTTGGTAACTCGTCCCCATATTTTTGTCTAAGGAGAGATGCCTTCGGCAAGGTGGGTCTATCCCCCATAATGAAATGCACAGCTGCACTCAGAATGTTAGCCTATGGAACACCTGCTGACCTTATGGACGAATCCTTTGGGATTCCAGAAACAATAGCTATAGATTGCATGCTCAACTTTGTTAGGGGAATTAGGCACATATTTGGTCAGCAGTATCTCAGAAGGCCTAATAGTGATGATATTCAACGGTTGCTTCAAGAAGGGGAGGCACGTGGATTCCCAGGGATGTTAGGTAGTGTGGACTGCATGCACTGGCAATGGGAAATGTGTCCAATAGGATGGAGGGGACAATTTCAACGTGGTGATCAAAAAGGTCCAACTATCATGTTAGAAGCAGTAGCCTCAATGGACCTTTGGATCTGGCATGCCTTCTTTGGTGTAGCTGGTTCAAACAATGATATCAATGTGTTGAACCAGTCAACCTTGTTCACACAATTGCTACAAGGGACAGAATATAATATGGGATACTACCTAGCGGATGGCATTTATCCGGAGTGGGCAACATTTTTCAAGACAATTCCGCTGTGCCAAAGTGACAAGGATAAGTTGTTCGCACAACGGCAAGAGGGCTGCAGGAAAGATGTAGAGCGCTCGTTTGGGGTTCTGCAAAAACGTTGGGCCATCGTCCGTGCACCTGTACGTATGTGGCATAGGGAAGATCTTGCTGATATTATGTATGGTTGTATTATCATGCATAGCATGATAATTGAAGACGAGAGAGAAGCAAATGACATAAACCAAGATTACACATATGAGCAAGGGAATTCAGAACAAATTCAAGGCTATGCTCATGGCCCAATCCATGATTTTGCAACTGTTATGGACATAAACACTCGTATTCACGATCAACCGATGCATCGAAAACTCAAAAAAGATCTTGTAGAGCATATTTGGCAATTATTCAACAACGACCAGCAAGATTAGTATTACCTAGTTTAAGAATTTCTTTTACAATTTCAGTTTCTAGTAGAGTTTAATCTAGTTGAACCAGTTTGTAATGCCTATGTACTGATTTGTGTGTAATGTAAGTTCTATGAACCAGTTTGTAATACCTATGTACCTGAACACATTTGCAAGTATTGAGAACATATTTCAGATGCATTAGTACCGAACTATTTTATCCATTTCATATCTGTATTGACCAAATAAATTATGAATTAGCAATTCTATAGGGCAACAGACAGTACAGTTCAAAAAGAAAATACATCAGGTCAAGATATCCATGGAAAAGAGATCCTTACTCTAGCTAGACCATGGGCGACGGCGAGCACCGTGACCCCAGCGTGGAGGAGCGCTGCCAGGACCAGCAGCCTGCGCAGTAGCGGCGACGAGCATCACGACCCACAGCGTGAAGGGCCCCGCCAGGACCAGCTGCCTGAAAAGAACCGGCCGATGCTGACGGCCACGACTAGGGCCGCACCCACCAGCTAGCTTCGAGGCGAAGGAACCGGCGCTGCACCCCCCAGCCAGCGTCGAGGGCCGCAACCCCCACCGGGAGACATGGAGGCGTCCGCGACCGAAGACCGCGACAAGGGCCGCCATGTCCAGCGGCTACCGGGGCGCGATTGCGACCGCCCGCTGCGACTAGAGCCTCCATGCCCAGCGGCGAGGGCGGGGGATCCCGGTCCAAGCGTGGAGGTCGCTGGTTTGGTTGCTGGCGGAAGGTCTTCGATTGGGGGATCTGGATAGGGTTCGCGGGTAGGAAAGCCAGGTTCGGTGGGAAGAAAAGAGAGAAAACTGACAAGCGGGCTCCAGCTTATGACCCAACTAGATCTTAAACATTGCTGGACTTTTAATCGGCCATAGCACAAGCGTTGGGGCCCAGCTTATGCCCTGGATAGAAAATAAGCATCGGAGACGCACTTAGTGTCACAGTCCTCTCGCGACACTGTTCATGAGGTGATACGTCGGCGGTGAAGCAGGCAAGATCTGGGATGTGCGGTCCGCAGCCCCTCTGGGCGGTGGCAACAGAGATTGGTCGCATGGCGCTGACTTGCTGGGCTGAGTGGTGATGGCCGGTTGTTTTCTCCCAACATGACGTAGATGTGGTGACATGCACATCTTCTCGCTGTCGTCGTGGGCTCCAATCTATGATCCAGCTCTGCACCAGTGGAACTCAAGGGGGTATTGGTCGGCCAGGGTGAAATCTTTGCTTCCCATAGACGACGGTGGTGCCCGTGGATGCCATCCCCTTTTTGGAAGCCTCGTTTCAGCCTAGACTGTGCTTTCCCTTCCTCGAGCACTGGGAGAAACCATAGGTCCGGCTTGCTGGACCAGACAACGGCGACTTCTTTTGTGTCGGTCCCTCGTTAGAGGTGTCGCTAGAGGAGTCACCCGAAGCGGCTGACGGAGTTGGTTTTGGCCCCTTCGAAGGTGTGGACATTCGGGGCGCAATGTACGCTGATGCCGACGTCTTCTTGCTGATGTCTTCTTCAGGTCCGGTAGGATCATGTCGTCCACTCGCCAACTTGTTCTAAGCGCATGAGTGGTCGATACGTTGCTCCGAACTGTTTGGATTCATGGTCGTCCTTTGGATGCTTATGACCTTATTGCTTTGTGTGTCGTGTGTTGTCGGTTTCATTGTCAAGTAATTGTGTTTGTTCGATTTCCCTTTAATTAACCAAATCTTTTGTATGATTTCCTAATCTGTTTTTCCTCATAAACTGGATAACTCACTAGTAGGGAAGTGCCTTTCTGTGGATTCCCTATCTGTGGCGCACCAAACCTACCATGCGCCACAAAAAAAAAAATTTGTGGCGGACCACTCCGAATGCGCCACAAAATACTGTGGCGCATACGTTCATGCGTGCGCCACAGAAACATGGTGGGTCCCACCACCACAAATATCTGGTGACCTTTTTGTGGCGCATCTGCATGGATGCGCCACAGAAATTATACTTTCTGTGGCGCATCCATCCAGATGCGCCACAAAAAATCGGTGGGGCCCCCTCCAATGATTGCATTGGTAATTTATCTGTGGCGCATGCAGCACTGTGCGCCACAGAAAATATGGTGCGGCCCCACCAATAATTTAAGTGGGCAACATTCTGTGGCGCATGCAGCATGGTGCGCCACAGAAAGATCTTTCCGTGGCGCACCATGCTGCATGCGCCACGGAATGTTGCACCCAGATCTACAAAAAGGTGGCAACCCCTCTACCTACCACCATTTACTTCTTCTCTTCTTCCTCCTCCACCTCCACCTAGCTCGTATTTCTCTTCCCTCCCCTCCTATTTTGCTCATAGTTTTCTCCATTTTTTCTAGTTAAACCTATTTTGTTTGATAGATTATTGGTGAGGGTTTAGGAGAGCCTCCAATATATCTCTTTTTGTCCACTAGTTTCTCTCCAACATCACACGCTCTCTCATCGATCACGGTCACGTCTCGGCACCGAATTTACTAGGTGAGACATGGATCTACATGGATGATGAACATGCATATGCATGTTTGGTGGCGCCGACGGTGTGTGTATGGCCGGATGTGTGTCGTGGTTGTTTGTGTTCCGACCATGGTGTCGTGTATGTGGATGTTGCCGGCAACATGATTTGTGAAATGTCTGCAGGTACCCATAAGGTTCTTGAGTTTGCCTGAACGTCGATTAACTTCCGTTCCGGCAAATTCGGGTACTCCATATGTCCTACATTTAGGAGAGGTCATGCCGAATTTTTTTGTGAATTTTGGCATGAGACTTTGCTAAAAATAGGACATATGGGGTATTGCGACTAATGCATGGGCCAACTAATGTGTGTGCATGCATGTTGCGGTTCTAATTAACATACTCTTGTTTGTGCTCTATGTATACCGCGTAGGCCGCAACCATGGTCGTCAGGATGAGCTCCGGTCGAATCAGTAGATACAAGGAAAGAGCGAAGGCGGACATGATTCGGTGCAACAGGCGCTAGATAAGATGTCCGTGTCGAAAATGCAAACTCGTGAGCTGGATCGACCCTGATTCCGGATAATTGGAGGATCACCTGCTCAGGCGCGGTTTCATGTTAGGCTTCAACCATGACGAAGGAGATGTCGGCGGACAAGATCATCATGATCATGACGAAGGAGATGTCGACGGACAAGATCATCATGACGAAGGAGATGCCGGCGAACAAGATCATCATGGTGACGAAGGAGATGCCGGCGGACACGGTCATGATGAAGGAGTAGATGGTGGTGGAGAAGACGCGAACACGCAGACCTCGCTAATTTCGGCCTTGCAGGACCCTCATGTTCAAGAACTGCTACTCAAGGAGACGAGCAACGATAGAGCTGCAGCCAGAGAGAAAGCCAAGCTGGCGCAAATGTATATAGACGGGAAGACTCCGTTGTATCCTGGGTGCCGGCCACAGGATACGCGCTTGCAAGTAACGCTTGATGCTCTGGAGATGAAGTCGGAAAACAAATGGACCGACGTGAGCTTCAACAAGAACATGAAATTCTTCCACGATCGTCTTCCCGAGGGGAACACATTGCCAACTAGTATCGAGGATGCCAAGAAAGTCGTGTGCCCTCTTGACCTACCGCACGTTAAATACCACGCCTGCATCAATGATTGCGCAATTTATCGGGGCGAGTACAAGGACAGATACACATGTCCGGTGTGCGGCCAAGGACGGTACAAGAGTGGGAAGGACAAGAAAGTTCCTCTAAAAGTGGTATGGTACTTTCCTATCACTCCCCGTCTGCAGCGGTCTGCCCACCAGCACACACCTCGGCAGGCTCGATGGAGTTGGTCACCACGACGGCTACCGCTCAATCTTTGTCGGCATTCATGGTAAAAAAGACGACCTCGACAGGGCTCACCGGGTCGCGCTACAACACTTAAAAGTGACCGAATATTATGTGGAAGAGCACAAAATCTTAATCGAGCAGAATTACATCGACATGAGACGACAGAGGAAGAAGGGAGACGTAATCAGAGAGCACAACTCTAGCTTGACGCGTTGGTTCAAGAAAAGGCAACTGCTTGAAGCACAGAGCAGGAAGCCATCTACCGAAGAGGAAAAACTCATATTCTCCTTATCACAGGGCCCCGGGCAGAACGTAAAGACCTATCAGTCGTACGACATCGGCGGTTTCAGATTCTGCACCGAGGAAAAGGACAGGTATAGCGAATATCAAAACTCAGGAGTAACTATGCTATCCTACGCCGATGACAAGGCTACTGTCAAGGAAAGATTCTTCGGAAGGATCGAGGAGATATGGGAGCTCAACTACTGTGGAGAGTTGGTACCAATGTTCCATGTGAGATGGGCCAAGGACGTCGTCAAAGAAGACCGGTATTTTACCACCATGGTTATACCCGATGCCAAATCGAAGAATGCCTCTGCAAAAAATGAGCCACGGGTACTCGCTAGCCATGTTGAGCAACGTTTCTTCATTATTGACCCGTCAAAGCCTAGCCGTGTTGTCGTGAGGAGGGGCAAGAGGAGCATCATCGGAATGGAAGGAGATGCCAACGAGGAATACTTGGACAAAAACGGCGATCCAAAGATCGAGGAGGAGTTCGACAAGTACTTCGACATGCCGACTACTAGTAAACAAAGAAGGAAGATATCCGTACCTACTAAAGGTTGTCCGTTCACGCGAAGAAATATCAAGATGCCCGGCCTAAAGTATTCAACCGCGAAGAAGGGAAAGAAGAGAAGCTAGCTCGGAACCGGCCGGGACGAAGAAGACTTTTTTGGTGTATTAATTTGTGTGTGTGTGTGTGTGACAATCATATATATATATATGTATATCATGAATGAAATAATGGTATACTAACAAAATGTGTGTATATTCTTTTCTTTAAAATGTGTGTCGGTTCTTTTTTTAAATATAACCAAAAATATTTAAAATGTGTGTCGGTTCTTTAAAAAATAACCTAAAATGTGTGTGTACACATTTTAAATATAACCAAAAATGTGTATTTTAACAGATCTATCGACAAAATTCTGTGGCGCATCCCTACCTAGGTGCGCCACAAAATCACGTAATTCTGTGATGCATCTAGGTAGGGATGCGCCACAGAATTCCTTCACTTAGCCATTTACACGCGTGTCCGCCGTCGCCGCCACAGAATTCCTTCAAATTTCGTAATAACCACCACCGCCGCGCGCGCGTCCGCCGTCGCCGTCGACCACCACCGCCGGCTGCCCTCTCCTCCCCCGCGCCGGCGACCTCCCCTCCCCCGCCCCCGCCCAAACCCTCGCCGCGCGCGCCACGCACACGCTCGGCGCCGCCTCGTGGCGCTCGGCCTCGAGCCGCCGCCGCCGACGAAGGAAGCCATCGCCACCGGCCCGCCACTTCGACACCGACGCCGCCGCCCTCTCCAGCCCCTCCCCGAGGTGCTGCTCCTCTCTTCCATCCCTCTCCCTCCCCTCCACACCTGCACATAAGGTGTTTGGTCAAATGCCAAACCCATAATTTTAGAAAATTTGATGATTTGATTGTTGATTGCTTGCTGCAAGTAGTTGCTAATGCTTCTAGTTGGTGCTAGTGGTGTTAGGAAAATTTTGGAGACCAAAAAAATTTAAAATTTTGCTAAGTTAAATATAGTCAATATTTAAACATGCCTACAAAAATGTCTTCATTTAAGGTTCTAGATGTATTCAAAAAATTATTTCTGTGGTTTATCATAAAGTACTAACTTAGTACAAGAGATCCATGAGGGTTAATGTGAAATAGGATCAAGATTTGATGCTTTAGAAATGCTCCAAAGTTGGTACTTTTTAAAGAAAATGAAGATATATATGGATGTGAATTTTCTTTTTTTTTCTTGTGCAGACCACCGGCTTCGACTACATCAACTATCTCCTCAACTATAGTTCCCCTTTGGTGAGCTATTGGTTAACCCGGTGACCATGTGTTATGTGCTACCACGACCATCGTGTCGTGGTTGTTTGTGTTCCGACCAGCGTGTCGTGTATGTGGATGTTGCCGGCCGTAGATACCGGCAACATGATTTGTGAAATCTATGCAGGTAACCATGAGGCCCTTGAGTTTGCCGGAACGTCGATTAACTTCCGTTTCGGCAAATTCGGGTACTCCATAGACTTTGCTAAAAATAGGACACGTGGAGATGTGGATGTGGTATTGTGTTTGTTGTCGGCCGGCAGATGTGGATATGTGTTTGTTGTTGGCCGGCCGGAGATGCCGGCAACATGATTTGTCAAATGTTTGCCGGAACGTCGATTAACTTCCGTTCCGGCAAATTCGGGTACTCCATATCTCCCTTTTTTAGCAAAGGTCATGCCGAAATTTTTCGTGAATTTTGGCATGGCATTGCTAAAAACAAGACATATGGGGTATTGCGACTAATGCATGGGCCGGGTATCTTAGTACTTAATTAAGTGATTTTTTTCTTATATTTGGTGTACTAACTTCGACATTTTTTTCTTATAGGTGAGACGAACATGGCTGACAATAACGAGGCCGGGGGTTCTCGAACAGGAGGCGAGGAACCGATAGAGAAAAATAGTATGCTTCAGACGGTCATCGCACAGGCAGTGACAACGACGTTCACATCGATATTTACTACCGTCTGTGAGTCTGTCAGGGTTTGGATTGAGGGAGGGAGAAAAGGGCCTCCCCCAGTGATCAGCTTCGGCTCCAACAAGTACTCAATCAATGTGCCTACTACAGAAGATGCACCCCCAGCATCCCCAGAGGTAAAGAAGAAAAAGCACAGGAAGAGAAGTAAGCCAGCTCCTAAGACGACTATTCAGGGGTATGAAGACATGGTATCACCCCGTGCGGATGGCTTGAGCCGAGTTCATGAAGCTGGTCAACCGATCCTGTCTCGGGAGCTGCTCCACCTCGCAGACGGATGCATGCTCTCTTTGCAAAATGCTATCTTGACGCGAGAGAGCAACCTTCTTAAAGAAGATAATCCAAATTACCCGGTGTTCACTGTCAAGGTGCCAAAAGACTTGGCCGAGTTCGTCCATGAAACCCCCGCGGATCTGTTTTTCATATCGTACGAGGACGTCTTCAGGCTGTTTCACTTTAGACGGCTGGACTATAACTTGGTCCGCCTATACGCGCTCAACCAAGCGATGAGGATCAGGAGAGATAATACCCCGTACATCAAGGTAGTGGATCTCTACTACATGCGTGACAGCCTGCTGGTGGAAGGATCAACGACACGGGCCAAGGCCACGAAGTTCCTCGAGAGAATCATGCTGAACAACAAGGATAAGAACAGCTTTCTGATGCCTTTCTTTTCTGAGTAAGTACACATCCGGTCGCCGCCGTTATGCTTTCTTATAGATTTCTTCCGTTGTTGATCCTTTCCAACATTCCGTTTCAATTGTGTTGAGCAGTGACGAGTACGCAGTACTCATCGTCGTAAGCCCGAGGTGGTCCGTTGCCACTTATTTCGACTCGGGGAGTCTTAAAGACTACACCAGAATAAAGGTTGTTTTCGATGAGGCTCTCGAGGGCTATGCCCAAAAGGGAGGCCACTTCCACAAAGAAAAGAATGGGGAACGTTTAACGAAGGACAACAAACACATTTTCTGGCATGGGACCGGGTTCCATTGCATCAAGCATGCGCCTGGCAGCGTGAAGGATGCCTTCTACGTCCTCCATCACATTAAAGGGCTTGTCCGGGATGTAGAGACAACGAGGTGGCCATCTAGTCTCCAAGAATGGAGCAAAAATGCGGGGGAAATCACCGATTCTGAGCTTAGAGAAGACTTCCATGGCATCCAGATGCAGTTATCGCAAATCATTTTGAAAGATGTCATGGAAGCAGGGGGTCCTTACACAACGCCAGAGGTAGGATGTATTGTAAAAGAAAGCCTTGCCTCATTCGATAGAAGTGCTTCTTTATTTTCTTTATTATAGACTTATCCACTTAATTAGATGAATAAATCATACTCTATTTATATTATTAATCAAATATATATCTCAATTCATCTCCAGGGTTGTCTAAGTGGGAGATCGAAGAACGCCTAAACAAGCAAAATGACATGAGGACGTGGATGATGAAAGAATGCTATAAACCGTTCCCGGAGCCGATACACCAGAAGGCTCAATCCTACCTGTGGAGCTAGACGTGTTCTCCGTCAGCGACCCAGCAAGAGACCCCAGCGGCGACTCAAGAAGAAGAGACTCCAGCGGCGACTCAAGAAGAGACTCCAGCGGTTCCTCCCGCACCCTCGACAAGTGGGCTGAGGCTGAGAAGCCAGATTCAGCGTGGGGCGCAGGAGACGACGATGATAAGTGGGCCCTAGTGATTGCTTAATGCCCACTTGTCGAGGGTCTCTGCGAGAGGAACCGCTAGAGTAACTTTATTTGTACTATGACTTATGTGACATGAGATGAACTTTTATACAATTAATTTGGCACTTAATTGTCACTATGTATGTATCTCGGGCTCTAAGTGGTGATGTACATATTTATCTGTCTGTTTTAATACTGTGTCAAAATATATTACTGTTTCTATTATTTTCTGTATAAATTCTGTAATATACCTGTATTATTGTCAAATACAGCAAATAATCGATAATACATCAAATAATCGATAATATATACAGCAAATAATTTAGTGGCGCACGGTAAATAATTTTGTGGCGCACCATATTCTGTGGCGCACGAATAAAGTGTGCCACAGATACATTATTGCCAAATACAGCAAATAATCGAAATTCTTTCTGTGGCGAATGGACAATAATTTAGTGGCGGACTCGGGAGGTGCGCCACAGAATTGTATACTTTCTGTGGCGCATGGTTCCGTGCGCCACAGAAATAATATTTTTATGACGAGAATTCTGTGGCGCACCGAGCATGCGCCACAGAAATAGTTTTTGGTGCGCCACAGAAAGGCACTTCCCTACTAGTGACTCTTCTTTCTAGTAAGAAAATTTAGCAGCTCTCTTGCTAATATTCAAAAAAATATCTAAAGCAGGACGACCGTTGGTGACAGCGCTCATACTGGAAATGGATTTTTTATCCATACATGTATCAGTTTGTAACTTTCTATTGAGACATGGTGCTTTCAGCTGTTAGTAAATGGATTAAACAAGGTTATCTCCAAAAAAACAAGTCATAACTGTTGCAGTCGAAGGCGCTAAATTGATCTACCGAGAACAAAGCAATCCGCAGCAAGATGACGACACCGAGATTTGTTAACGCAGTTCGGCGAACTCGCCTACATCTGCGGGGCATGACTACGGGCGCTCCTCCCCACTGATACCGCAACACCTGGCCGCCCTAGGCGCCGGCACAAGCCGCCGGCTCCCCCTGCGTGCCTGTTGCTATCAAGTCGTCATAGGTTACACGTGTGGTGCTCCCCTCATTATATGGGAGGCCCAGGTTACAAGAGTTCGACTCCAACACTACTCGTACCTACCACACCTAATACAACTCCAAGTCCAAACCTAACCCAACACGTACACAATATTTGACACAAAACACAACAATAACAATCCGTATATGTCAACTTGCTTAGCAGTTGACATTCTTCTCTCGCGCGCGCTGGTAGTACAAATGGAGTACGTCGACGTAGTACACATTAGGGACAACCAGTACAGAAACGCGAGTACAGTCGATCGTCAATGCTAATCACGATTGGTTCCGGAGGCCACAGCCTATTTATACAGGTCGTCTGCTGTACGAGCTACATACTCAAGTTAGCTAGCGACAGGTAATTCAGCAATCAGCTGCCATGGCGTCGAGATCATCATCAGCTCTTGCCGCCGTCAATGTGGTTGCGCTGCTTCTCCTGTGTGGCTGGCCGGCGACGACGGAGGCCCACACGCAGTTCGGGGCGTACAACAAGACGTGCCCCCAGGCGGAGGAGATCGTGTTCAAGGAGATGACTGCCATCCTCGCCAAGTCGCCCGACCTCGCCGGACCGCTCCTCAGGCTCTTCTCCGTCGACTGCTTGCTCGGAGTAAGTCAATCGTACTATTAAGCCAGCTACATCAATTCACAGCACTAGCACTAGGAATTAACTGTGCGCGCCCAGGGTTGCGAGGGGTCGATTCTTCTGAACTCGACTGCCAACAACACGGCGGAGAAGGACTCGCCGCTCAACAAGGGCCTCCGTGGCTTCGACGTCGTCGACTCCATCAAGGCCAAGCTTGAGACCGCATGCCCCGGCGTCGTCTCCTGCGCGGACATCCTCGCCCTCTCTGCGCGTGACTCCGTGCGAATCGTACGTCTCAGCTAGCTACTATGTACTACTTTACACTGTCAATCATCAGCACCGATCATGCATTGATTTTCTGGAACTTCATCTGATATCTCTACTCTGTTTTCCGGATTCTGGTAGACCAAAGGGCCGTACATCCAGATTGGGACGGGGAGGGAGGACGGCAACAGGTCCTCCGCCGCCGACGTGGCCCCCAACTCTCCTAAGCCGGGCGCCACCGTGACCGACCTCATCGCCCTCTTCGCCAAGTTCAACCTCACCTCCAAGGACCTCGCTGTCCTCTCAGGCGCGCACACCATCGGCAAGGCGCACTGCTCCGCCTTCTCCTCCCGCCTCTACAACTTCACCAGCAACAACGCCTCCTCCGACCCCACGCTCGACGCCAACTACACCACGACTCTTCGCGGCCAGTGCAAGGCCGGCGACCTCGCCACCCTCGTCGACCTCGATCCCAGCAGCGCGACCACCTTCGACCTCGGATACTACAGGGACGTCGCTGCCAGCAGGGGCCTCCTCTCAACCGACGCCGCGCTGCTACTCGACGCCGACACCAGGGCCTACGTGCTGCGACAGGCCAATGCCACCGCCTCCGACGAGTTCTTCGCCGACTTCGCCGCGTCCTTTGTCAACATGAGCAAGATCGGCGTGCTCTCGCACCACAAGGGAGAGATAAGGAGGGTGTGCTCCGCCGTCAACCCGCCGTCTGCCCACTCCTCGGCTACGCTGACGACCAGGAGTGCGCACGCCATGCTGCTCGCGACCTCTCTGCTGACTGTCCTTGCTCTGGCGCTTGTGCTCTAGAAACTCTCTGCCGTGCATGCGTGGCACCGCAGCAACTTGTGAGATTCAGGATTTGATTTTGGGTTTGTTTAGGCATAACCGATTAATGCCTTCAGTTTGCTACTTTGTTTTCATTGATTTGTGATTGTAAGTACTTGATTCATGTCATTTGATCATGCCCTGGCATGAATAAACGAACCGTCATCCCTTGGTTGTGCAAAGAAATTCGGAGTACTTATATCTATGCGTTGGCCAAAGGGTCGAAATTTCCGTTCGACTTTGGTTGCAATCTAATAGTCAAACAAATACAACATAGACGCCGCACACACCATCACCACGCGTCAGATAGTGACACAATTTTATTATATACTGGAATGATACCCGCCCGCGCGTTGCAGCTGGTATCTCTTAATAAAACATATGAAAGTTGAAATTGTTGATATAAATAAGCAAGATTTAGTTGATGATAGCAATCGAGAGGATAAATTTAATAGACATGAAATGTATGTGTATTTTAAGTTTTTAACCCAATTGATGAGATAAGGTGAAATCAGCGGGCTGAAAAAACTGATGATGTGCTGATTTGCGTGAAGATGTCATGCATGTTGCGACATAATATTTCTAGAAACAACTTTTGCAACGGTGTTCGAATAAAGGTTATATGATTTTCATCATAAAAATAACTGGCAAGAAGTTCTATTGGTTGGCGAAACTAATTTGGTGTTCCACTTATACATGATTTAATTATGAAATTACACAGCGGGCTGGGGTGATCTTATCAATCAAGCGACAAAAAAGGATGATGTGAAAAATTTGAACGCTAAAGGAAAAGATGATTTGCATGCATGCATATAGAGATAGACATTGAATAACGAGTGTTAGTGGGATCATGTGGACAATTGGTTGGCTAAAAGAGAAAGTGATGTAACTACCTTGCATATTGAGATATAAACATTAATTGTAATTAGTGGCGTTTTGTTTTATAAAAAGTATAGATATGCCAGAGTCGCGGAACTTCAAGATTGACACATGCGCCTCGGCATGGACATATATAGTACACATAAGGTTGAATATCTGAGTGTCCACCGATTTGAATTTTACTAAATTTGAAATATTTTGGCAACCAGTGAGATCGGTATAATTCCACTGATATGCTGAAGAAGTGATAACATCCAGTTGGTTCTTGAGTCCCTAAAATATACGGCAGAGGGCGAGCTAGGGACAGGGATTCGGTGACTTCAAGGAGAAAAGTCTTACAGTGACTTTGCCTAGGTGAGTGTCATCGAATTAAGATCTAACTGATATGGTTAGTCCAAAATTCAAAATGGTCAGAAAAAATTAAAATTTTAGGCCAATCATATATGTTAAACCATTTATCCAAATGAAACTAAACTTTCTCAAAATACAGAGTAGAGCATATGTGATTTTCCTAAAAAAAATGAATTTCTTCTGAACAGTTTTAATTTTTAGCTCAAAATTTGGACCGACTATGTAAGTTACATCTTGATCCAATGACACTCACCTATGCAAAGGTATTTTGCTTAGTGAATTCACCGAATCCCTGTCCGTGAGGTGGAGGTGAACCAAAACCAAAAAAAACTATTCAGTGTCGAGGCAAGCTACTCCAGATTTGTTTTCCTTTATATAACCTTGCAGTACTATCGAGTCATCAATAGTGGAAAATTCACGAATCAGAGCCTTAACAAGCATATCTAGGGCTTTTACATTATCATATTTTATATACAGAGTATAGATGAAATTGTTGGATTTTCTGCTAGCACTTGAAACTGTCTTGAATGTAAAATCGATCAATTAAGTACATAGAATTATAGATTAATTTGGGGTACCTATCCGAGATAGTATAACCGCTTAATGGGGCAAATCCAATTCTCCACCTAACGCTCATGCGTGCTGCTGTTTTAGGTGAGGGCCAAAGCATACAAGGTTACTCCTCGCTCCACCTACGGTGGTTTTTATTTTATGGTTTTGGGCGATTGTTTTATTGTTTTTTTCGTCCCTTTTTGAAAGGGTTTTCATTTTCTTTCTACTTTTCCCTTTTTCTTTTAGATATTTCCTTTTTTCTTTGCCTATTTCTTATTTTCTATTTGTTAGTTTTTTCATTTTCTCATTTTATTACCAGTTTTAGTTTTTGTTTTGTATTTTTCTTTTATATATTAAAAACCAATGTTTTATGTTGTAGAAAAATATATTTTTGTTTCAAATAACATAGATGTTCAAGTGAAAATCGTTCAAATAACATATATATTCATATTTTTGAAAGAAAAAATAACATAAATGTTCTTATTGGAAAAATCGTTCTTTTAACATAAATGTTCCTATTAAAAAATGTTCAAACAGAATGAATGCTACTTTTCAAAAAGATCGTTCAAATATCATAAATATTCATATTTAGAGAATCGTTCGAATAAATAAAATTTTAAATTAAAGTTCGTTCAAATACGAAAAAATCTTATTCATTAGTTTCATATATTTGTGAATATTTATATTTTACAACATTTTTATTTTTTTCCTTCAACGAATGTGCACGGTGTTCAAGAAAAGGTCTGAGTTCGAAATAAGTAGTTATCATATTAAGAAAATTGTTCACTGGCTAAAACAATTACGATCATAGATTCAAAAGAATGATCACATGCTCAAGAAAATGTTCATGCCTTTGAAGAAATATCTTCACGGGTTCACAAGGTGTTCATGATTTCAAAAACTGTTCATGGATAACTTTTCATTTTACTTTTCAATCCATTTTTGCATGGATACATGAACAATTTTTGAGAGGCATGAACATATTAAAATATTCATAAACCTCAAAAAATATGTTATGATTCACAAAAAAGTTCATGGGTTCGAAAAAATGTTCACGAGTTTGAAAAAAGTACGGTCCCGGATTCAAGAAAATATTGATGGGTTATAAAATGTTCGGAGGTGCGAAAGAAATTTCGTTCGTGGTCTTGAATTTTTTTTACAGATTCGATAAATTGTTGATGCGAATTCATGGGATCGAAAAAATGTGCATGGGAGTTCTACTAATGTTAACAGGTTAAAAATAATAATTTCAGGAGTTAAAAAAATGTTCACAGTTTGATATGTGTGAATATTCTGAAATGCAATTATTCACGTTGGTCATATCAAGAACTACAACTACAGGTCTACAGCTTACAGTCAGCGCTGCGAAAAAAAAGAACACGGGACACGGGGACAGGAAAAAACACGTACAGACTGATAGAATCGAATGTAACAATACAAACACTGACCTGTACAAACAGTGACCGGAAGGTAAACAGGCCGAGCCCACAGCGCGCTGGGCCTACGCGTAGGCGGTAAATAGGGGCACCCGCTTAATTGTCTCAACTCGATGTGTGAGGTGGCAAATCCTATATAACGCGTAACGCGTGCGTTACCACGCTCCGCGTACCCCTGGTGTTGTTTTGGGCCTGGCCCGTTTATTCCTGCCATCGCTATATATCTGTACCACATACTGAGTTGCCGTTTTCTTTACGTTTTCTTCGACGTGCCACATTCAATCGGGTTTTTTTTTTCCGTTGTTTTACAATTTCCTGTTACTTTTTCTTATCTTTATTTTTCGTTTCTTTAGGTTTTTTCACAAAAAAATTCCCGCTGCTCTTTTGTCTTTTCTTTTCTTTCTTCTTTTCCTATTTTTCCATAGTTCTTCTTTCGTCTACTTTTTTCCTTCTGCGATTTGTGCTTCTTTTTATTTCCTTTTTTTATCTAAACTTTTTCATATTTTTAATGGATATATGAACAATAGTTAAGAGATGTAAATATATAAAAAATGTTCATAAGAGATGTTTATGTTTTACAAAAAATATCATGGTCCGACAAAAGGTTAACGTGTTTGAAAAGGTAACGGATTAAAAACAATTATACACATGATTGTAAATCGTTCAAAAATAATTTCCGTTCATTTCTATAAATCGTTCAAAAATAGTTTTTGTTCAACAACCTTTTTTGTGCCCTTTTAAAATTATACAAAAATAGTTTCCATTCACCGATATTTTCTACTCACTTTTTCAAATTGTTCAAAAAATAGTTTATGTTCTCTTTTAAAAATCGTTCAAAAATAGTTTGCATTCACAGATCATTTTAGAATCGTTGAAAAATAGGTTCTCTTTGTCGACCCTTTTATGTTCACTTTTAAAAATCGTTCAAGAATAGTCAACATCGTATAATTTATGAATCGTTCAAGAATAGTATAATCGTTCAAGAATAGTCCACATTTTTGTTTCACTGTTTATTTTCTTCACCGACTTTTTTCGTTCACTATTCTTTTTTGTTCACCGGCATTTTGTTCACCATTATTTTTTTGTTCACCAGTATTATTTCGGTTCACTGCATTTTTGTTTCACTATTTGCTTTGTTCACCGACATTTTTCGTTCACCGATATTTTTCGTTCACAATTATTTTCGGTTGATCGGCTTTTTTTCAGTATGATTTTTTGTTCATCGACATTTTTTTGTTCACTGTTATTTTCGGTTCATCGGCATTTTTCGTTCAACGACATTTTTCGTTCACTATTATATTTGGCTCACTGACATTTTTTGTTCACTATTATTTTTGGTTCACCAGATTTTTGGTTCACTGTTTGTTTTCTTCGCCGGCATTTCTCATTCACCGCTTTTTTTGTTCACTATTATTTCGGTTCACCGCATTTGTTGTTCACCATTTGTTTTATTTACTTGTATTTTTCGTTCACCCATATTTTTTGTTCACTATAAATTTTTGTTCACTGACATTTTTTGTTCACTTTTATTTTTGTTTCATCGGCATTTTTTGTTCACTATTTTTTGTTCAGCTGCATTTTTCGTTCACCTACATTTTTTGGTGCACTATTATTTTTGGTTCACCACATTTTTGGTTCAATACTTGTTTTGTTCACCGGCATTTTTCGTTCACCGACATTTTTCGTTCACTATTATATTTGATTCACCAACATTTTTTTGTTCACTATTATTTTCGGTTCACCGATATTTTTCGTTCACAATTATTTTTGGTTCACCGGCATTTTTCGTTCACCCACATTTTTTGTTCACAATTATTTTTGGTTCACCGGCATCTTTTTGTTCACTATAATTTTTTGTTCATCGACTTTTTTTTGTTCACCGGTATTTTTTGTTCACTATTTTTTTGTTTAGCGGCATTTTTCGTTCTCTGACATTTTTAGTTCACTATTATATTTGGTTCATCGGCATTTTTTGTTCACTATTATTTTCGGTTCACCGACATTTTTTGTTCACTATTATATTTGGTTCATCAGAATTTTTTGTTTACTATTTTTTATTCAATTTTAAAATCTTTCTAAAATAATTTTTATTCACCGGACTTTTCTGTTCACTTTTAAAATCGTTCACAAAATACTATCTGTTCACTGTTCACAAGTCTTTTCTGTCCACCTACTTTTTTAAAATTCGTTCGAAAATAATTTTATTTCACCGCCTTTTTCTGTTCAATTTAAAATCGTTCCAAAATATTTTTTGTTCACCGGACTTTTCTGTTTACTTTTAAAATCGTTCATGAAATACTGTCTATTCACAAGCCCATTTCGTTTTTTAAAATCGTTCGAAATAGTTCATGTTCACGTGACTTTTCTATTCACTTTTTAAATCATTGACAAAATATTATCCGTTTCAGCGGCCTTTTTTTTGCTTCAGTTTTCAGATCATTCACAAAATAATATCCGTTCACCACCTTTTTCTTTTCACTTTTAAAATCGTTCAAAAATAATTTTAGCTCACCCGCCTTTTTTCACTAATGAAAACCGTTCAGAACTAGTAATCTAGTGTCAGTGAATATTAACCAAGTTTATCAAAAACTATCATATTGTCGGTCAATATTGTCCAAGTTTTCCTCATAATCTAAAAGCAGCTCGATAGTCCAATGCATGTTTTCAGTGCGAGATGAAACACCTCTCTCTGAAACTACAGCGATAGCTGTGCAGTCAACCACGAGACAGTACAACGTTCGCTAAAAAAAACGAAACAGTACCAGGCAACGTGAAGCAGTAGAACGCAACAACAGGTACCGTTGGGCCGAGCCCAGTAACAGGACGCGAAACAGTTTCTGCCAAGGGGTACGGGAACGGGATGTGTTTTTTTTGCGAAACACAGTACAACGCAGACGCTCACATACATCTGCACACACTCACCCCTATGAACGTATGCACGCACACCCTACCCCTATGAGCACCTCCGAAAGACTGAGCCGGCGGTCGGGTCTTGAGATTGACGAAGTCACCACAGGCGCCTCGCTGTCGACGGGAATGTCGCCTCCCACTGAAGAATATTCCGCTTAAATGAGAAACAGCAATGTCAAATCTGGGGTTTGAAATCTGGTGGGTTGGGTACAACCACCCTTCTAACTATCTTGGCATAGGCAAGTTCTCCGCGAACGGGATGCTTCCTCCGCGGCATACAGGAGCTCCCGTGTGAGAGCATCTCCAAGCGGAGCCCCCAAATCCGGCCCCCAAAGTGTCCGCGGACGCGTCCGGACGCGTCCGCGGACACTGACCGGACAGCCCCCAAAAACATGGTGCTACAACCACACACCTCTAATTTAAGATACCAAATTACTACAAAAGCATGCAACGTGAATACAAGTTGCTACTTATCCTACGTGCAGTTCATGCGACCGGATAGCCTAGTCTACTCATCGTCGGACAGGAGGATGACCGTTGCCGCGCCGTCGCCGGAGCCGGAGCCGCCCTGTGCCACAGCTGGAGGAGGGTCCGGAGAAGACCCCTGCTCGTCGGAGTCGGTGTAGAAGGAGCCAGATCCGGAAGATTCTGGCACGTAGATGCAGCCTTGACGGAACGCCTCCTCCGCCCGCTTCTGCTTCTCGACGAAGCCGAGCCTGTTCTTCATCTGCCCGACGAAGATGCGGTCCGTGGCCTCGGCCTTGAGCTGCTCCTCGGCCAAACGGTGCTCCGCCGCCACCCTTGCGCGCTCCTCCGCCCGAACCCGCGTGGCCTCGTCCTCCGCCCGCATCCTTGCCAGCTCCGCCTCCGCCTGCTGATTCCACTCCTCCGCCATCGCCGACGACTGCGCCCGATTCGATTCGTGCATCTGCCGGAGGTACTCCGAACCCGTCATTTCGACGACGTCGGAGCCCTCGCGGAGGATGTCGTAGCCGACGTCTATCCCCTCCGGCGCCAACACTTCTGCGGACACACGCGATCCCGCGGCCTCCTTTTCTCGGCGGAGCTGCGCCCACTTCTCCGCCGTCATCTTGGCGCATGTGGTGGGGAGACGGCGAGGCATGGTGGATGAGGTGGAGAAGGAAACTCGGCACTGGTGGATGTGGAGGAGGAGAAGAGAGCGGCGGCGGAAGTGCGGTGCGGAGTAGGGTTTGCTCCGGCCCCTCCACTTTATAGTCGGAGGTGGCCGGTGGCCGGTACGCCATGAATGCCGGTCGGTGCGCCATGAATGCCAACGCCGGTCAAGCTAGCTTATCCGCTCCGCCAGGCGGTCAAAGCGTGGGTCCGCGATGTCAGCGAGTGCGGGGCGGACGCGTCCGGGCGCGCCCGGGCGCCCCCAAACCCGCCCCAGATATGGGCTGGGTTTGGGGTGTGCCGGACCGCCCGGACGTTTGGGCTGGCTATGGGGGCCTCCTTTGGGTGGTGGTTTTTGGGCCAAACCCTGTCCGGGCGGTCCGCCCGGACGTTTGGGGTGGGTTTGGGGCCTCCGGTTGGAGATGCTCTGAGGTTGCGATAATTTGGAACGTGCCGCCTCAATTTAAGTTGGTCTGTTGCAGGCTTCGAAATGTAGAATACAGTCCCGAGACTGATTAGTTGGGCTGGACCGGTAACCGGGGCGCGTACAAACAGGCCCATGTTTGGCTACCTACTTCCCAAAACAGAACGTTGACTAGTCTCGTCGGTTTTGCAAAGAAAGACGTTGACTAGTCTGGTTTGTCGGTAAACATACAGTATCCAGCAAAGCAAAACGTCCAGTTAGTAGCTCGGAATCGCATTAGATCTTTCAAATTGGAATGTCCTAAGGATGACTCCAACGAGGCGACCCAAACGGACGCGCGTTTGGTCCACGTTTGATCCGTTTGGGTCGGCAAACGGACGCGCGTCCACCCCCTGTCCGGCCATTTTCTGGCAGTGCGCCCAACGGGGCGACGCATCGAGTCCGCCCCCAAATTTTTTGTTTTGTTAAAAGGCCATATATGAGCCATTTTCATTTATATATAAGGGGGTGGCCACAAACGGCCATTTTACATATATTTTTTAAAAACAAAAAAAATAAAACCTGCCCTTCGCGGGCAACTAGTCCTCGTCGTCGTCGAGGATGTAGTACGGCGGCTCCCGGTAGAGGTGCGCCGGGAGGCCTTGTCGCTGTGGGACGGCGGCCGGCGGCTGCTCCGCATCCTGCTCCGGGAGGGGCGTCGTCCAGCTACCGCCGTTGAAGGTCCAGCTCTGCCCTAGCAGGCCGGCTGGAAGGGGCGGCGCCGATGGAAGGTCCACGTCCATGGGGACCTGCCACCATTGCTGCGGCTCCTCGAGGACCGCGGCCTGCTGCGCCTGCAGGGCCTCCTCCTTCTCGCGGGCGACGGCCTCGAGGATCTTCACCCACCGCTTCTCCTCGTACTCGACGATGGTGTGCTTGGAGGCCTCGAGGGCGGCGGCGAGCTCGTCTTCCACCTCCATCTTCACGGGAGGCGGCGGCGGCGGCGAGCCAATCCTCAGGGACCGCGCCATGGACCGCGGCGTGGACCGCGGCACTGGCGGCGCATCCCGGCGCCGCATGTGTGGCAGTAGGTCCCAGCGGCTAGCCGGCGGTGGCGTCGGCGCCCGCGTGTAGCAAGCCTGGCGCCGCAGGCTGTGCTCGCCGCTGAACCACGTGTCCCAGTTTGGGGACGACGCGGCGTAGGCGGGGTCGGCGCGGAGGGACGCCGGGAGGCGGCGGCGGCGGTCGACCTCCAGATCGCGGGCGCGCTGGCTCGTGGGCATAGGCGGCACGGGGATCCGCTGCGGGTTCAGATGCCAACCCTCGCAGAGCTTGACATCTGGCCATGGCAGCGGGCACGCGTGCTCCCAGTACCATTCGCAGTCCTCGCGCCGCACGTACACGCGATCGCGGCGTGCGATCTGCGCGCCCGGCGGCGCGAGCTCGAAGGCGGCGGGGGCCTCCGGCTCCTGGGAAGATGGCGGCGTGGGGGATGGCGTGCGGAGGCGGAGGCGGCGGCCAGACGACGACCCCGCCTCGGCGTCGTTCTTAGCCTTGCCGAACCCGGGCCACCGGAGCGGCATTGCGTCGCCGGCGAGGGTTGCGGGCTAGGGTTTGGTCGCCGGTGAGGGAGCGGAGTAGGGCAGTGGAGTGGGTGGGGGCTGGCCGTCCTATCCCCTGGCATTAAAAAGGACTGGGCCAGGGGTAGGCTGACCGGCGCCCTGTCACTGACAGGTGGGAGCAGGGAGGACCGACCGCGTGGGCGCGTGGACGCGTTTCCAGTCCGCCGCGCGTCCGCGCCCGACGCATCGGTGACCCAAATTTGGGCCAGCATTGGGTCGCGGCGGACAGAAAACCGAACCGTGGTCTGTTTGCGTCGCCCCGTTGGGCCCTGGTTTTCACAAAAACGGACTGGAACAGACCGACGCGGACTCGTTGGAGTCATTTTAAGTACTAATTTAAGCGGTTCATCCCCTCTAGCAACTCTCTTAAAATGGTGGAGAATGAGCTGAGTCGATAATGGCACGCACGTATATACATACGCATGGCACGTACGACCTTCATGGCGGGCACGAAGTCTGCCCTCCAAGGTCAACTACTCGACATTCCCATCGACCGCGTTCCCTCAGCGCTCATCGTATAAATATAGCCAGGATCGAGCAAGATATTCATCCATTAGTTCATCCTCATCGATCTATCCATTTCATCTTCCTAGCTCGCTCGGTCCATATCAATGGCGTCTTCCAACAGCTTCCTGATCTTTGTTGTGGCGGCGAGCCTCTTGGCGAGCTTTGCGCGGGCTGACCTGCAGTTCGGCTTCTACAACGCGTCGTGCCCGACCCTGGAGACGATCGTGCGCGACGCTCTCAACGAGACCTTCAAAGCCGACTCCACCATTCGCTCCGGCCTGCTCCGCCTCCACTTCCACGACTGCTTCGTCCGGGGCTGCGACGCCTCCATCATGATCAACTCCACCATAAACAGCACCGCCGAGAAGGACGCGCCACCCAACCTGACGGTGCGCGGCTACGAGGTCATCGAGGCCATCAAGGCCAAGGTCGAGGCCGTCTGCCCGCTCATCGTCTCCTGCGCCGACATCATGGCCATCGCCGCGCGCGACGCCGTCAAATTCGTATGTCTTTCTCCCGTCGCTGCGAATCCTTCATTGCCCCATTTATTCCGCCATTGCTATTGTTTTGCTGACATGTTTGTGGTGCAGAGTGGAGGGCCAGATTACCAGGTGGAGACCGGGCGACGGGACGGCAACGTCTCCATGATGGCGGAAGCCCTCAGCGACCTCCCGCCGGCCGACGGCACCGTCCCCGTGCTCACCAAGTTCTTCGACGCTAAGAACCTTACCATCAAGGACCTTGTCGTCCTCTCAGGTAACAGTTCACAACTCCATCCTGCGCCGCGCTTGCTCCCATGCATAAATCTGTCTTCCCGGCGGCCTGTGAACTGAACCAAATATACATGCAGGCGCGCACACGCTTGGGGTGTCGCACTGCAACTCCTTCTCGAAGCGGGTGTACAACCACACCGGCGTCAACGACATGGACCCGACGCTGGACCCGGCGTACGGACAGAGCCTGTACACGACCTGCGGCAGCATGGCCAACGTGGCCACGGTGGTGCCATTGGACGCGGTGACGATGGAGGACTTCGACCTGGGATACTATCAGTCCGTGTTCGCCGGCAAGGGGCTGCTTGGATCCGACGACGCGCTGCGCCACGACAGCCTCACGGCCGCCTACGTCGGCGTCATGAACAACGCCTCCTCGCTCGACATCTTCTTCGCCGACTTCGCCGTCTCCATGATCAACATGGGAAGGATCGGCGTCCGCACCGGCACCGACGGCGAGATCAGAGGGACATGCGGCATCATCGTCGACTGACCAATCACACGGTCGGGCCGATCGGTTGTGGTTGTTCCTCTTCGGATTTAATTTCCTAATGCATACCCCTGCCGTATGAATTTGATTTATGTGCTAAATATATGCACCGGGAGTATTTTTGGCTTGTAATTAACATTTCCTTATTCGTTTTTTTAGGGAAACATTTCCTTGCTCGTTAAGTTTTGGAAAGATCATTGGTTGGCTCTCGTGTACTATTTGTTTTCTTTATTTCAGTTGTGTTGATTGATTGTCTTTCTTGAAACTTTTTCTAGGAGAATTTCTAAATTATTGGTTCATTTACTTTTCTTTTCGGTCGTGTTGTCGGCGGGTCTCATGACGTCTTCAATTCTTCATGCAAGACACGAATTGGTTACCCTTAAAAAAACTCGGATTAAGTATATATTTCACCCCAAACTTTCACACATTGGACACATTTTACCCTAAACTCTAAAACCGGATAATTTCAACCCTGAACTTTACAATACCGGACAAATCACACCCTAAGTTGGTTTTTGTTCAATTTGGGCGGTTTTGGGCAAATTTGGTCTGTTTTGCTCGTTGACGTGGCAGGCTGACGTGGCGCAAATTTGGATTGTTTTTGTTCAATTCGTGGAGCCCACCCGTCAGCCCTACTCTCTGTCATAAATTTGGGTCGTTGCCGTCACCGGGAGGGCACCCTCGTCTTCTATCGTGGCTTCGCCACCTCCCTCGCCGGGACTGTCCCCGCGCGCGCTCTACATGGGCGCGCTCGAGGCCACGCGCTCCGCGGTCGGCCCGGCCATGCTCAGCCTCGGCGCGCCGGAGCCTGCCGCGTCCGCGGTCGTGAGCGCCGCCGTCGCCGCGCAGTCGTGTGGACCCCGTCGACGTCTTCAGCCAGCGCCTCATGGTGCAGGGCAACCCGTGCCCGGCCTCCTGCTACCACGGTGGCCTTGACACCTTCCGCAAGATCTGGAGCGGAATCGGCTGCTACCTGTGCCAGTACGGTGTGGGTGTTCAAGAAATCGACGACGGCGACAGAGACATCTCATTGGAGCCTAATTGCAAGACACTCATGGTGGTGCAGGGAATCAGTGCCGCTACAACCGGCGGCGCAGCGGCGGTTGTGACCATGCCGCTGGACACGATTAAGACGAGGATGCAGGTAATGGATGGCCCACCAGGGAGGACTTCGGATGGCGGCCAGCTCCGCCGGGAAGCACAGCGACGTCTGCTCCAGGGGCGCTCGCCGGCAGGGGAGAAAATCCCCATATGATAGGTGGGGCCCACGATCAGAAAGCATCATTATCTTCTCAATGGACTACTGGCACCACGTCATGATCATCTCATCGCCACATCATCGTACAAAACCGCCCAAATCGAACAAAAACCACCTTAGGGAGTGATTTGTCCGGTATTGTAAAGTTCTGGGTTGAAATTATCCGGTTTTGGAGTTTAGGGTGAAATGTGTCCAATGTGTGAAAGTTTGGGGTGAATCTATACTTAATTCAAAAAACTCACAAAAAGATTCCTAGTATTGCAGTTTTGCTTATTGGGCTGTCATTTGCAGAGGAAGAACTGGACCACGGCCCGAGCAGCTAGGCTGGCTGCCGCTCAGCATACCAGCAAAAAAAAAATACAAAATAGAACGTTCCAAAAACAATTTTTTTTGCGAAACATAGTACAAACTCAGATGCTCACATATACATGCACACACTCACCCCTATGAATGCACGCACATCCTACCCCTATGAGCACCTCCGAGAGACTGACCGGCGGGTTGAGTCTTGAGATTGACGAAGTCACCACAGGCGCCTCGCTGTCGACGGGAACGTTGCCTCGCACTGAAGAATATTCCGCCTAAATGAGAAACACCAGTGTCAAACCTGGGGTTTGAACCTGGTGGGCTGGGGTACAACCACCCTTCTAATTAACCATCTTGCCACAGAAAATGCACCACAACAACAATCACCCAACCTGTCTCGACCAACACGTACACGCACGCGAACATCCATACTTGCACCACTAACGCCCAGTTCTTTTTGCGCTTGCTGGATGGTTTCACCGAAAAGATGCCTACCCTTTCTGGAGAAGTTGTTTTTAAAATTTGCATAGGTTTCCAAAGTTTAGACTAATCTTACTTGAAATCCTATTTAAATTTTGGGGACCGCTTCTCTAGAAAAGTGGGAGTAGGACAGCTTCTCGTGTAAGCCGTTGAGGAAGCCCCAAAAGAACTGGACCTAAGGCCTTGTTTACTCCTGGATGTTTCTACCCTCGCAGGTTTTGGGATGAGACTAGATTTGGTTAATTCCTCACTTTCATTCAATCTCCTAATTTCCCCTCATTTTCCAATTCCCTCTGGTTACTTGGATTTTTAAGATGGCAAAGTATTGTGCTGTATTGAACTTGATAATAAACCTACAACTTTAGATATACATGGGTATGTATATTCACTGAAATAAAAATCAAATATTTGCACATACTATGTGAATATCTACCCAACAACCAATTCGCAAGCAAATAATTTATAATTTTGCACGACAAGAAAACGAAAGACGGAAACATCAGCTCGGCGTTACACAAAATTTATGTTCGATGGTAAAATAAATTTGATTCAGTTTGAACATTTCAGACACGTCCAGACTACAAGAATATTTTGGCCGAGTAACAACTTTGTATGCTTCCTTTCAAATGTCGGTCCTAAGAACAGTTGATGGTGGGACCTTTTCTTCGTCCAGTTGTTGCCACACATGCAAATACCCATCCAACCCACACAGAAATCCATTCGATTCAAAACTTTCATTCTCTACATATTTCGTGCTGCTCTAGAAACTTGGCCATGGCGGCCAGCTCGTCGGAGCCGCGAGCACGGCCACAGGACAATGAGAGGCGTCAAGCCATAAATTGCTTGGGAGGCAAGCACCGATTTGACTAGCCCAGTGCGCCTGGCCGTGGTAATGACTAGTGGTAGCGGTTGGGGTGTATGGTTAGCAACACCGTTAGTCAAAAAGGGTGCAACACAATCTTGGAAAGGAAGTTCGATGAGAAGGTTATTGTCATAGCACAAATTTACTATGTGATGTCTAGATTAGATGGTTTTCTCTGTCTAAAACGAGGTATGAGGGCGGGGGAGGGGGGGAGAGAAATTGCCACTACAATTTATCAATTTGATGTACGTGCAACATCGTCAGAACTCAAAAAGAGAACCGATGGACATGCCTTAGAGGATATGCTGATATTGAATGGTAAGCAAAATAGTAAGGCCTATAGGCAGGGAAAGTGTTTTTTCGGCTACCAAGCACTAGTGCTCTTGCTATTTTTTAAATCGAAAAAATTGCAAGTTTAAAAATTGAAACAAATCCCGGATGTAGCCGATGATGTTTCCCACAATTTTCAAATATTAACTTCAAATATTTGTATTCTGCACTACGTAAAAAATGACAAAATCTGATAAATTTGGAGATTTGAAAATATGCATACTCAGATCCACACTTTTGTCATTTTTGTGTAGATCGGAATAAAAAGTATTTGAAGTTGATTTTTTACATGTTCCTGAAATACACTATTGGATACATCCAGGATTTTTTTCAAAAAAATTAAAGTCGTAAAAAAATTGATTTTTAAAAATAGCAGGATCACTGATGCTCGGGAGCACGAAATCTCCTCTATAGGGAGGTGATGTAAGGAAAAAATAATACCACATGGCATATGTGGTGAGCAACCCAAACAAAATCAATATATCAGCAAAAATAGTGGAAAAAATAATGGAAGTGGAAATGTATTAAATATCACGACCGACCCTTGCTAAGGACATCTCCTGCACCTTGATAGGTAGACAAATAAGGTAATGAAGAATGAGTGAGTTCGTGGCAAAAGTGGAAACACAGGAGAAATAAGAACTAAAGATGATCTGAGGCATGAAAACACATAAGCCAACAAAGGAGTCACAACAGTTTGGATCATGACAAGCAAGAGGATCTAGTTGACTATTCCAATGCCATTTGAAAGGAACTATATGTCGCCTACAGGGGTGAATTGGCGATTTACGAACTCGTATGATTTTGGCTTTATCCTAATTCTAAAACTTAAAATAAGTGTATAGTTGTTAAGCACAAATCATAAATACAATGTCTAGCCAAACAAGATTGGCGAATACAGGAGCAATCAAAAAATTCAAACTCTATGCAATATATATCAAGAGTAGCAAGTATGAATATATAGCATGTAATGCGAAAAGAGAGAACCAATGTTTTTTACCGGAGTTCGAATATCCACATCTAAAGATATAAACGGTGAGACCCATTGGAGTCTCCTCAGCGATTTGCCTTTCTGCCGTCCGATCCTCCCCGCTTCGTGCCTCCGCTCCGTCCGATCCCTGCCGGCTCCTGGAGTCGGAATGAATAGGGATTTGCAAAGTCGCTAACCGTACCAACCTTATTGCACCCACTCTCTGACATCCTACGTGGATCACCGTGTAGCCCGAGGCCCCGCCCGTCAGCCTCGCGGTTCGTGTTTAATCGGTGTGGCGGACAGGCCTGCGATGTGCAGATTCGCACTGCGTTCCTCCCTTGGTCGATTATGTTCGTTTACCGTAATGGGTTTTAGCGGTGCCCCTCTGGGATAGCTTTTTTCGTACGTGTTCCTTCCCCTCTCTCACTGACGATGGGCCCTTCCTTTCCGAGGCACACATGTCGGTTGCTCGGGACATTGTGTCACCATTGTTTCCCTTCCATACGTCGCCGCTGCGTATTTTCTACAGTAGGTTGGGGTACGTTGGGTATTTCGCACGATCGTCGGGTACGTTGCACTGTTCGTGATGTCAGGGAGAATTCGGGCCCGATTTCTCCATCCGAGGTGGCCTCCCTCCATTCGTCGGCGGGTACGTTGCACTATGCTCGTAGTCAGAAGGCCCGAATTCGCGTCACACTGGTGGCTCGCCATTGGTTCCGAGTGGTTACCACCTAAATACAGTGCTTCAGGGAACGGGGTATATAGGCTGTTTTCTGGATCGGATGGTTACTGCAGCTCTCATTTCCCCCTTTTCTTCTTCCTCGCTATTCTTGCTCCGCCGTGCTTTTCTCGAGCTCCCCGTGTTTCCATGAATCTGTTTGTTGTTCTTCCGGTCACGCTTGTTCCCGTTGAGATCAGGTTGGGTATTCTTAATGTGTCTTCCTCTCTTTGTTTTGGTCGTTCTTTGTTCATGTCGTTGACCGTGTGGTGGATCCGTGTTTTTCTGTTGTTGTTGCTAATGTGGTTTGTTTTTCTTTGTTTTCTGGGTTCCTAACATCTCTTTCCTATTCATTGATTTGTTTTTTTCATAGGTCGCCGGTTTTTACTGCTTTCGGCTGTGGTGCGTGATGTTCGGGTCTTGCTTCCTCTTCGCCGGTGGCGGTTGTTGCTCAAGTATGGATGTTCGTTTATGTGGTTAATCTAATGGTATGTTGTAATCTTTCGTTGTCCGGTTTGTGTTTTCATATTTCCGTGTCTGTTTGTTCGTTGGTTGCGGGCATTTTTTTGGCAGATCCGGTTTTGCTGTTTGGCTTTTGGTGCTTTTTATACCTGTTTTATGACTTCTTATGTTTTTTTCCTTCCAGGTCGTCGCTTATTCGGGATTATCTCAGACGCGAGTGGTTTTTCTTCACTCTTTGGCCTTTTGTTCCTGTTCCTGTGCTGAGTTATCCTGGTTGGTGTGTGCTGCGGCTCCCCGTTGGTCTTTCGTGTAATGGTACTTTCTTCTTTTCACGGTGTCTGTTTTTTACGCTTGGGCTATATTGCTCTGGTCATGTTTGTTCGTTGGGTTTTTCCATGCAGCTGATTCTGTGTGGGTTGACCTGTTGTTTGTGTTTGTGTGTTAATGTGTTTTGCTCTCCGTTGTTCGATCTTTTTTCATGTTGTTGACCGTGTGGTCGATCCGTGTTCTTTGGCATCTGTTGCTTTTGCGGTTTGTTCTTCTTGTTTTCTGGGTTTCTTATGTCTCTTGCATGTTTGTTGTTTTGTTTTTCCACAGGTCACCGGTTTACTGTTTGGGTTGCGGTGCGGGATCTGCCGTGTCTTACTTCCTCTTCGTTGGCGTCGGCTGTTGTTTGAGTGTGGATGAACGGTGTGTTGGATGTATGCCCAAAAGGCAATGTATTTATACATCTATTCAATAATTATGATTTGTATTCTCTATGCTATAACTGCGTGGTTCCTGAATACGTGATTCGGAGGAAAGCTCACTCGCACGTGTAGAATATGAACATGTAAAATATACCCTAGTTCTTTTACGGACTAATTTGTTGATTGCTTGATGACTGTGCTTTCCTAGTCATGGACATTGTTTGTGTCAGCATCAATGAGTGGCATATTATTGGATAATAATATGGCCGGTAGACCCAAGTTTTGGTATGCTAAGAGATTCCGTTAAATTATCTTTTTGTCCTTAGCTTTATCACAGTAAGGTTATTATATAACTTGTCCTGTAACCATGAAGTTATTAGGGTTATGCTACTGGAAGAGTTACTTTGGTACTGTCAACACTATGGCCGTAACTGGGTAGTAAAACGGCAGTCACTGGTGATTCCAAGGTGTGTGTGTATCCTAATGTTCTGTGATGGGAAATTACTCCTCGGTGATTAGAGAGATACGCCCTGGGCCCTCTCGGTATTAAAAGGTATCCAATATGTTCTGCAGACAATGCATGGTGAAGTTACACCGTGTGGGATATCATAATACGGAAACGAGTAAAGGGAACTTGCCGGTTAACGAGATAGACAAAGATGTAATGAATCAATTATTGATTCATGTGACATCCACGGATCTATATCTCGGGCGAAGTTTTGGTATCGCGAGTAATGGGAATGATATATTAAATAACCACAGGTTCAACAGAGTGTCTTCGCATAACAGTAGCAGTTATTCAGATCGTCCCGGATCTGACCCTGGCCGGTGATTGGATGGGAACATCCAATTATAGCTACACGTTATCGAACCTGTAGGGTGGACACGCTTAAACTAGGATTGGTTAGTTGTGTATTTTGGTTGGTCTGGAACATGGAGAGAGTATCACCGGAATAGTATCTGTGTGATGGATATGAATATATCAGAGAGATAACATTGTGATAGAAGTTGCTATCACGGTCGGATTTATTCCGAGGGTTTATATAAGAAGGAAATATTCTTCCGGAGTATTTTGTCAACGGACACTAGGTGGCCCGGATCACATAAAAGTGTTTTATATGATAGGTAATTAATTCAGTGAAATATTCTGTAAAAGGAAATATTCAAATAAGAATTAATTAGACAAAATATTATTTAATTAATTAAATATTCATTTATTTAATTGATAAATAATTATTGGGAAAATATATAAATAAAATTGGAGCCCACCTGGGGGCTACCAAGATGGGCCCTAGGGCCCACCAAGGTAGCCGCACCACCAAGTGGTGGTGGGCCAAGGCGCCGAAGGGGGGAGGCTCCCCAGCCGAAACCCTAGTGGGCCTTGCGGCCCATGGGGGAGGCGGCGGCGGTGGTGGCCAAGGGCGGCCGGCCTAGGTGGGCCCCACCCGCCTAGGTCGGTGCCTAGGGTGGGCCCCACCCGGCGGCGGTGGTAGAGGCGGTGGGGGAGGGGAGTTGGAGTCCCACTCCAACTCCTCCTCCCAAACTGAATTGGGCTAGGGGACTTCCCCTTGCCCAAGTTGACTTGGACAAGGAGAAAGATTTCCCCTTCCCCAAGTCCCTCCACCCCTTGGGCCTCCTATATAAACCCCACCCCCTCCTATTTGGAGGACACACAAGTTGACACAAGTTCTCTCAAGTTTAGATCTCTTCTAGTTGGATTAGAGGAACTTCTAATTAGAGGCGACCTATCCGATTAGACTAGATCTAATCTCTCTCCTTCTCATGTGTTGAGATCTCCACCTTCATATACACCAGTAGTGCTTCAAGCTTGGACGGCGAAGCCCTGCTGAACCTTTCCCGGCGTACGCGTGCAAGCTCTCGGAGGGGTGATCCGTCGATCCCGACGGTTGACCCTCACTTGCTGGATCAAGGTGACAAGGCGAGGAGGAGAAGGCGCCGGAATCTCTCTACCAGGCTTGGTTGAGGGAGACGGCGACAGGCTACGTCAACTACGTCATCAACACTTCTTCCGCAACTTCGGTGTTGGTAACGTATTCAATCTAGATCTTTGGATCTTCGTATTCGCATGTATCTTCATAGTAGATCTTAGCAGTTGTTGCGTAGCTTTACGGAAAATTTTAATTTACCGTACACGCAACCCAATACGGTGTTGTTTATGTGGGTAATCTAATGGTATGATTGATTCGTTGGTTCCCCTTTTGTTTATGCGTTTTGTTTCTGCTTGTGTTCATGTATCCATGTATTTTTGTTCGTTGTTTCCAGACATTTATTTTGTGTGTCGCAGATCGGGTTTTTGCTATCTTCGTTTTATATTTTTGCTGTTCGGTTCCTTTTGTGTTTTCATAGTTGTTTTGTGATTCCTTTTGCCTCTTCTTCCTGTAGGTCGTTGTCTTCCTCGGGATTATTTCGGACGCGAGTGTTTTTTATTTTCTCTTTGCCTTCAGGTTCCTCATCTTTCTGTGGTGAGTTGTCCTGGTCGGTAGGTGTTGCGGCTCCCCGTTGGGATTTAGTTCGTTGGGCCTTTTTAGGGAACTTATTTTGTTTCGGTTAATCTATTACTTTGGGTTTTTCTCTCGTGTTTTCTTCTGCTTTCGTATTTTTTTGATTTTACATACCTTCTCTCTTTAGTCTTTTTTATGTTTGTTCTCGTGCAGGTCGTCTCTTACTGGTGATCGTTTGAGCAGCGGGTGGTTAATGTTTATTTATTCGTTTCGGGTTCATGTCCCGCTGGCTCGGTGGTCGGGCTTGCCCGTTGGGTTTTCTTTCTTGCTCACTATGGTACTTCCTCTGTTTCTCGGTATTTTTCTATATTCGCATTACCATGATCAGATCTGGCGTCTTTTTTTTCTCACGTTTTCTTTTGTGTATCCTTTTATTGATTCGCAGTATGTACAAGCGAGATCAGTGACTTGGTATTTTTTAGAGTTTAGGTATCTTTTTGTTAAGTCGAAATATATATGCGTATCTACATATATACAAGAAGTGGTAGAGGAATTAGGTGCGTAAAGTGTTTACTCTCCACGGAACAGAGTAGGCGCAGGAATGAATTTGATTGGTGGTTATGCCGACTCCAAGGAGTCGGCGTGACCGTCGGTGCGTTAAGACGGACAAGTCAGTATCGATATGTCCCCTACACGATGTTGGTTTTCTTATTCACCAAGTTGTCGTCTGTCCATTTATTTTATAGAGTTTTACACAAATCGTTTACTCTTTGTTTGTGTTTCCTTCGACCATGATTACTTTCGTTCTTTCCTATCTTTATACATATCGATTTCTTGATAGAACTACGATCTTATCGGTCATGTTTACTGTTGGCACCAGACATTCGTTTTTTCCCGGTACTGGTCGACTCCCGGGAGTCGGCAGGTCTGACCTTCTCCGTCTTACTGCTCGACGATCCCGCCGACTCGAGCGAATTCAGGGAGTCGCGTGATCGGACGGTGCATTAAGAGGGAGAAGCCAATATGGCTGGCTCCTCGAAGAAACGTTCCTTCCTTGTGAAGTCTCGAAGGTGGTGAACGGTAGGACAGACGGCACGGAAAATAACATGGAAGAGAATCAAAATCAATAAAACGTGTAATTTTTTTCACTTTTTGTTAGAGCAATTTTTTTGTGCATCTTTTGGCCGTCACGTACTCTACGACTTCACGAAGTCGCTGGTGTATTTATATCTGGTCATTTTTATTCCAGTGTAGGACGAATGTTTGATTTTTTTGGACGGTTAGAATATTTGATCGTTAAACATGGTGAATATATGTTCTTCCTTTTTCGTGTTGTTCTCTTTTTCTGGTTAAATATTGGTTGTCGGCTGTTGAGGAGGCGAGGGATCCGTCGTGTGGTTTGTTTGATGGGACGTGGGGAGTGAGAGGTTCGTGTAGAGATAATGGTGCGGTAGGTTGGTAGATTGGAGTTATTGAGCTGCCCGTCTTAATGCACAACCCGACCCCGCCGACTCCAGGGTCCCGTCTTAATGCACAAACCGACCCCGCCGACTCCAGATATATGTCCATCATTTGTAGGATTGTAGTCTTTTATTTTTTAGCGTCACCTAATGTTTTTTCCACGTTTTTATTGGTCCAATCTTTTGTCCTCTTGGATCGTCGACGCGTCCCTTTGTCGTCACCGATTTCGCCGACTCCACGCGTTTGGTGGCCAAAGGTACACCAGAAGGGACAGACACGCGACCTGGAACCGCGTGGTGATGAAATCGACTCCAGGGAGCCGGCACACCGGTCAGTGAGTGGGCATTGTCGTTTGGCTTTCGTGTGCGGTGCAAAACTCTTCGATGATGTTATGTGTTCACTCTCCCTTGGTCTTCACTACCGGTTTAATACACAGAGGTACCACGAGTTTGACATAAGGCTGTTTAGATTACGGTTTCTTGTGAAAGTTAGTGCTAAACGACAGAACACCAAATTCTAGATTTAATATGCTCGTGTGAAGTTATTGGAAAATACTTCAAGGCAGTAACAATTTATGGTGTGTCGCTTCATGGTACGTTCCAAGACTTCGTCATGAAGGAACCTGCGTCCAAGGCTTCCAAGGGAAGATTCGTTCTTTCAAGGACGTGGCGGCTATTTGTCATCGTTATGATGCCTGTTTGAGTTGACTGGTCCGCAGGTCGGAAAAGTTGCCGGCTTAAGTTCTATTATCAAACTGTCGTCCCTCATCCAGCTGGATAATGTATATTAATTTCACACAGTCCAAATCTATGTCGGATCAAGATAAAGCTTTTTTATTAATTATTTCAGTTTTTTCCTTCATGGGATGTGCGCGAACGACAGTCCTTCTTATAATTTCCATGCTCATTATGTGGAGCGTTTGCTTTGATTTTATCGGTTCGTATGACCGTTTCTTTGACGGTCGATAAAAATAAATGTGTTCCGCCTTTATCCTGCCGGTTCCTGCCGTGCTATTAGCTTCGTGGATCCTCTTAATGGCGTCTCGCTATTGTCTTACTTCTATGGTACGTTGGGACCCGAGCGGGTTTTCGCAATTCGTTGCCCCGTACACTGTAGTCGTGTTTATATACACCCTTCCAGTCTTCCAATCCTTCGCCGGCCTGGCATCTAATTGACAGCCACCGTAACTATGGGGAATGCCTGCATGGTTGACGACATGTCTGAGTTGTCGTCTGGTTGCATTTTGCTCGACTGATATAAGCATTTCCGTCTTAATGCGTTGTCTGATCCTGCCGGCTCCCTGGAGTCGGCGTGAGAACCGTTCCGATAGTACAGTTCTAGCTATTTGTTGTGAGTTCCTTTCATCGATTGTTTTGTTTTTCCTGGTTGCCTTCGACGAGCATTATTCTCCTCCATTTTTTTAGTTGACATTTGTGTTGGGTTTGCCAAGATGTACATTGCCGTTCGTTCTCCTCCTGCTCTCTTGTAGGGAAATATTTTTTCTGCTTTCCCTTTGTCGTGCATTCATTTGCTTGCCTGTTTAGGCCGTCCGTGTGTGTGGAAAGGTGGCCTTTAGCGGAAAGTCCGTTCCTTCCTTCCGTACCGTCTGGTCATGTCAGATCGGACGGTATATTAAGATGGAGAAGCTAATATAGTTAGATCCCCTATGGTTCCTGGAGTCGGCGTGATCGGACGGTGCATGAAGAAGGAGAAGCCAAAACTGTTGGCTACCCTACGGCGTTTGGAGTTGGTGGTCATTGCCTTTCCACTCGCATGTCGGTTATTCCGTTTGTTGTTACTTGATAAGCATAGAGTCTTCACTCTCCACGGAACAGGGCACGCGCAGAATAAACTTGAACGTAGAAAATGTTGGTACTAGCCGAGTCCGGGAGTCGGCAGGACTGACCTTCCCCGTTTCGCTGCTCGGCGATCTCGCCGACTCCAAGGAGTCGGCAGGACTAACCTTCTCCGTCTCACTGTTTGGCGGTCAGATGTTAAATGTGTCCGATTACGTCGACTTCCGAGAAAACTTTTGTTGATACGATGTTTGAAAAAAATGAAGATATTTTAGTGCTTTTGTAGCAGTATCTATGTTCGCGTTACCATTATCAAATCTGCCAGGCTATATTTTATATTCGTTCTCTTCTTACGCCGACTCCAGGAATTCGCGGCATCGGATGGTGTATTAGGGGTCATGGAGTCAGCGTGACCAACATCGTTTGGTCCCCTAGGGGTCATGGAGTCAGCGTGACCAAACGGTGCATTAAAACGGAGAAGCCAAGATCGTTGGCTCCCCTATGCCGACACGCTTCGCTAAATCAACGGCTTGACAGTCCCATGAGGGTTTGTCCGAGCTAACTGTAGGCCTGACTGGCGACGTTTCCTAACCGGTGTGACGACTTTAGTGGTCGACTCATATCACCCTCTCACATCATTAAATAGAATGACACGTTAGGATTTCCTCTGGTTAAAAAATAGTATCCGAGTCACCGAGCCGGCGAGCCAAGATCAACGGGACTGGCCTTCTCCATCTTAGTGCACGTTGATCCCGTCGACTCCTGGAGTCGGCGTGACCTGCGTTACTCCGTGTCATCGTCATCAAGCTACACACACTGCATCGACTTCAATTTCACAAAAAGAATCAAGGAGACCATCACCAGAGCGACGTCGAGGATGCTGAACGCTCTCGCCTACTCGGTTTGAGCTTGTCTCTATACCATCTGACATAGCACGGTTTTTTCCTGGCACGGTTGGAGTCTTTGACCTAGCGCGCAACGACTTTCATCTGGACATATCCAAGTTTCGTACTGTCCACCATGTATATAGTTAAAAATTTCCTACAGCGTATGGCAAGATACTCCCTACGCCCATGTTTCATCTTAACGACCGACAAAACATAAATCGAGGACCAGGGACGCTTGGCGCCGACTCCAGGGAGCCGGCATGGTCAGACATTTCATTAAGAGAGATGATCATATCGATCGAGCCAATGCCGTTAGTGACGCCTGATACTCCTTTTGGAAGTGACGTCACGGTCTGTACAGATTTTTTTTGCTGGGAACGGAGCTGTCTTATTTTTATCATAGCTGCTCTGAGGACTTGGCAGAAATATGTCCTTGACGTTGTACGCCAGTTGTACGGACGAGCCGTGTTGACTACGTTATTCATGTCCACCCTAGATCACCTACGTCAAATATTGCCCCTGTGGATCATCTTCGCCGAGTTCATGCTGATCAAGCTCAAGGAGGAGCTCCTGGTCGGTCCAGACGGGTGCCAGGTGACAAAGATTTGGCGTATCTTTCGGGGTTGCCGACCGGATATAAGCCGGCGAGTGGGAGGTCAGCGTCGATAATGGAAGGAAACCATGCTTACATAGAGATTCTTGGTGGTTCATCCGTACTGTTTCGGGGATTCTTTTCCGTCTTAGCTGGCGTCTCGCCGTTCGTCCTCGGGATGTTCCACTGCAATTAATACGGGTGCTTGTCACGTCGACTCCAGCGAGTCTGCGTGGTCGAAAGGTGTATTAAGATGGAGAAGCCCATGTCTGTCGAGCCGGCCAATGCCCATCTTAGCGTGTGCTACCTGCCGTTTTGGAATGGCAAGGAGATATTCCTGATGAAAGGAAATCATGGCTGGGAGTGGAACGCAACGATTCAGATATCTTCAAGCAACCAGTTTCCCAAGAGAGCGCATATTTGAGGAACAACACATCAACAAACTGTCTTGAAAACAAGATCTAAAAGATGAGCTAAATAGATACGATTGTTTAGAATATAATTTACAAGAGAAGCTAATAATATTTTCCCATTCTCTACAGTGAAGAGTCGTATTGTAGCCAGCAGCTATGTGACCAAAATGTAGCGTGGTTGCTGCTTATATGTGTGGCGTGCTGATAGGTTACATGGTAACGCCATGCGCCGGGTGCCGGGTCATTTAACTCTGTCGTAGTGGATCCATGATCTGTGTTGGTCAAGTGATGGCGATCTTTCTTTTCGACTGGCCGGTCGTTGGAGATTGCGCGCAGGATGATTAGGGCTTCCGTCAATATGTTTGTTGTCTTCAATCCCTCCTCGAGTTGATCAAAAGGGGAGAGGGATGATACATCATTGCTTTGTTCTGCATGTGCTGTAGCTTGATTAGTTCATAGAGAAATTCGTTTGAATATGGTAAATATGACAGGTGAATGCAAAAAAATAGTTACCAGTGCAGTTGTGGGTGGTGACGCCGATCGCCCACTGTATATTACCGATTTCCTCAAGTACCCTGTTCAGTTTAGCAGTAGCGTCCTTTTCAAATGAAGCTGCCCTATGTAGTACAGAACTGTTTAGGACCTTTTGATCTTGGATCTCTGTCTTCAAGGCACCGTTTGCAGCTCGAAGATTGTCGCGGTCCTTCTTTATTTCGATTAGTTCGTTGCGTGTTTATCTTGCAGGTTCTTGATTATTCTACCTGCGTCGCTGTTAGGAATAGATTCCTTTTCTTTCTTTGTCAGTTCAGCGATGACGCCCTCGTCGTGTTTAAGTTGTTCTTTGTATGTATCGAGGTTGTCTTCAAGCTGCTTGATGTATTCTTCTCTGTCGGCCAGTGCCTTATTTGTCTTTAGGTGATCCTTCTGCGACGCCATCAGTAAGCTCTGTTTATGAAAAAATTATAGCAACACAGATGGATTGTGCTCACGTATGGTAGTTTGATCAAATTGAGTTAATTTGTTGTGAACCCGGTGACGTACTTCCATTTCTTTGAGCTTTACCGCCTGCTCTTTACTCTGTTGAACCTTGGCTTCCAGTTCCAGTCTGGAGTTCTTCTGTTCGGTCACAGTTTTTTCTGCTTCTGCTGTTCCTTTTTCCATTATAGCCAATTCTTCCTGCGATGTATATAAGATGATCGTTAGAGCAGAAAGCAGAGGTCCGTACTATATTGAAAGAGTCATGATACAGCCGCAACGTAGTCACGTCGTCAGACGGTCAGGTGACCAGATCCGGCTTAGAAGGTTTTATTACCTTGTGTTGACGATATAGTTGTTTCTGCTGAACGGATCATCGTTCTATCTGTTTTTTCCTTGGCTATGTAAGAATAGAGTTGTTCTTTCAGGGCTGCTATTATGGGTGACTGGATAGTGAACCAGAGGTACATATTTTCGTGTTGCTGATGTCATCGACAGGAAGACTTGCATCAACGATGTCTGGGGCGTTCACTGCAGTTGTATCGAGCTCAGGGATCATCCATGTCGAAGGGTTCGTCGGTGCTGTTGGTGGGGTCTCGTGATGTATGATGTCAGTGTTTAATTGCATCGTCCATTCACCTGGGTAATCCTTACAAATGTCATCGAGATCGCTACATAACGGTCTGCGTGATAGGAGTATAGATGTTATGAAGGTAATATAGCACGTTGTTGCTAAAGATAGAAATTAAGAGGTACTTCAAGAACTATACCCCTCTGTTGTAGGAATCAGTTGAAGCCCAACTATGTCCACAGCCGAATTTAACGTGTGTGTGGTTGTCGTCTGCTCCCAGGTATCTTTGTTACCATTTGAACAGCTGAAGTCGGCGATAGTTTGATCGTCCTTGTCGATTGTTTGTTGTCGTTCTTCAGGACATGTCTTCTGACGCTTCAGAATTTGGGAGGTCGATGTTTTGGTAATGACGTCCCCTGGTCTCTTTCCTCCAAGAGGCTGTCTGTGTTGATGAGATCCTGACGGAAAACCTCCTTCTTCGTTCGCCGGCTCTGGTTCAATGTATGATCGTGACCGTTGTTACTCGAGTCGGCCACTGTCTTGTCTTCAGGCGGAGATCCTGACGGGTCATTTCCGGCTTCATTCCTAAATGTTCGTGTTCGTTATCTGACGCGACGTTGTCCTCGCTCGAGTCCCAGAAATCTTGTTTACAGGAGCAATTTCGACGATCAGAAAATTTGCAGTTGTACGACGTTGCAGACTAAAGGTAAATATATTGGTTATTTACCTCTGATGGCTGATTATTCATCGAGGAGGTTCTGATTCTTTCAATTCTGCTCTTGACGAATTTGCCATCCAACAGATTCGTCATGAGTACAGAGAGCTGATCATCCAAGTTCATCTTTGAAACCTGGGCCTTGAGATTGGGAGACTGGCTTATGTATGTGTTCATAGACTGGCCGCGACGATTCAGCCACGGCGACCAAGTTCTCTGTCTCGAGGCCTTCCTTCCTTAATGTTTTAATCTTATCCGTCAACGATATTACAATCGGCTTATCGGCTTTATTCGGTCTGTTCGACTCACCGGAGCTCGGCTCGTATTTCCTCTTGCGGTAAGGGGGAAGGCCGGACTGCTTGATCTTGGATTTGCTCGAGCAGTAAAAAATGTGCGTTGCCAGTTATTTACCTTGCTGATGAAATTAGCCCAGGATACTTCGTCTCCACGTCGAATGGTGAATGACGCTGCCGCATTGGAGTAGTGGCCCCTTCTTATGCTCAGTCTGAAGCTTACGGCTGAAAATACCTTTCCATAGTGAGAGGGAAGGCTTGATGTGGAGAAATCCTTTGCACAATGCTTCAAAATACGCGACGTGGAGGATCGAGTTAGGGCCTAGGTGGTGGGGTTGGAGCTTGTAGAAATGGAGTAGCTCGAGGAAGAAGGGCAAGCACGGCAGCGATAGCCCGCGGTCGAGGAACGCGGTGAACAGAACCGCTTCACCGCGTTTCGTATTTGGGCGAACTTCTCTACCCGGCGCCCCGCATATCCACTCTGTGCGTGGTGGCAGTATGCCGGCTTCGGTGTATGCCGTCAGGGTGGCCTCCGTTACCGTCGACCCTATCCAGTTACAGCGTTTTTGTATCTTGGGTTTCCCTGGATCCATGGGGTTGGGGTGAGGAAGATGAAGCCGAGGGGATAGGGGTGGAAATGGTGTTACTATTGAGCCGGCTGCCGAGACGTGTGTACAAAGCGCCTGTGTGTAGTAATTAAATTGCTCTCTTCAAAGTGTTTCTGGAGCCGGCTGGCGCTTTGTTTAATGTTGTGTCCTCTGTACTTGGCGCGTGGGAGGGTGTGGTGTCGTGATGATGTTCGTTCCTTCCCGAGGCAGGGCGGCAAGCCACGCGTTTGGGTAATCCATTTGATCGTAGGAGGTGTCATTATGATTACGTTGTTGCTTGCATGCCATACAGTAGTTGCATGAATCTGTTTTCTGATTATTATTGGTCTTATTTTGTCCTCGACTTTACATATGGATATAATTATTTATACCCGTTGATTATTAGCATCGTGTATGGCGTGTCGTCAAAACAGGTCTTGGGGGTCGTGCGCCAAGGCGCACCCCTAAATCTAGTATATATAAGAGAGGTAGTGACAAGCTAAGACACAACGATCTCTCATGTATCTCCAATTCTTCTCCACGTGAGCTCTTCCCACAAAGTAAAATCCATTTCACTATGAATAGCTTCTTCCTCCATCCTATAGATAGCAAGACCACGTGATGTGAAACACACTTCGGACATTTCTACCGATATACTACAAAGTCATCCACGTGGAACCTTCACTTGAGCACAAGCCAAAACCCTTCAAGAAGAGGTGAATCCGCTCCTCTCTATGTGTGACTTGGAACTCCTTTGGATGGTTTCCTACTTCCTTTCGATATGCTATGAGTGTTCAGATACGAGCGCGGTGTTGACCTATAAAAGTAGGAACGAAACCAGAGAAGATGGACAACAAGAAAACGAAGAAGAAGATACGCTAGAAAAAGATTCCAACCATCAAATTGTCATGCGCCAACTGTCGGACTGTCCGGCGCCTGGAAATATCACGTGTGTTTGCCGAACAAGCGCCGGGCACGTCTGAAACATGTTCGGAAACTCTTTGTCCCAACGTCGGACTATCTAGAGTGTTGCGCTGGACAATCCGGTGCCTAAACCTAATGAACATGCTGCCTGCACTACCTGACTGTCCGGAGGCCGGACTGTCCAGCACCTAGAGAAAACCTCGCCTACAAGCCAATTGTGTTCTTGTATCCTTCTCTGGGGCAATCTTGAAGCTGGCGGTTGATAGCTCCAAAGTCTCCTCCAGCTCAACAACGTCAGTTTGAGTTGCCGCCAACTTGCGCTGCAGACTAGCGGTGTGAGACTATCAGCCATCAAGTCGATTCAAGAATTCAATCAACTTGATGGATGGGGCTACATCTATTTGATCTCAAAACATGGTAGCAAAGGACTGGAGACTCGAGTTGATTTCAACTAAAGCTGACTCGACCCTCGGGGGCTATAGGATTCAGAAGTAAAGGACTGAAAAAAATCAAAAGCAAGTCCCAAGTCCCTTTTACAACCACAACTTAGCACTTGGGGTATACACTATTATGATATACCATTTGCTAGTATAAATTCATACTTAAATACTCAATCTGCCTTCTAGAAAGACGACTCGATATTCGGGGGCTACAGATGAATATCAACAACGAAAAAGAAAAAGATCGGCAAGTTACCTTCTGGGTTTTTTGAGTCGAAGAATAATGTTGTCGAACTCGGCTCTCCGGCTTCCCTCTGTCGTCTCCATCTCCGACACTACATGGTCCTCGAGTCAAGTAGCGAGCAGAAGAGGCAGCTACCTTAGTAGTTCTTGGAAAAGTGATGGCGTCATTTGTCTCATATTCGTTGCACTTGTAGAGCACCGGCTCCTTGGAAGTAGCTTAGGAGGATGACACCATGTTATCAGTCTCCACGGCATCGGCTTGGAGAGCTCGAGCATCAGTGGCCACTTCTGTCGCCACTGACTCCACATTTTTGTGTGGAGTTGTCGTGGTATCAGGAGGTGGAGCCACGGCTCGTTGGTCATGGTCATCGCTTCCTCAACAATAGTCGGAGTTGGTTGAGGAGCAACTGGCTCAACCGCGATCATTGTCATTCCACCTCCGTGGTGATTTGAGTTGTGCTTGGTGACGGAACTACTTTGGAGGCTCTAGCACTTGGAGATGGTACGTTTCCTGTCGGCTCGTCCATAGAACCTGGCATGGACCTGTGAGATAAAGAACACCTAGACTAAACATCCGGTCAAAAAAATTAAACGTCCATCAATGACAAACATAAGAAGAAAAGGAGGCAATACAACAAACTTACCTTGGAACCAGGGGAATATCAGACTTAGAGAGTTCTGCATAAGAAGGGGAAGAAATTATCTACCCGCCCAATTCCAGCGGGCTGAGGGGCATCAAAGACCCTTTCCACTACCCTTGCAAAAGAAGGAGTAGGCATACCACGGTAGCTTGCACGGCAGGAGTAGGTGGTGAGGACTCACGTGATCCTCCTCCCATCTTTTCATCGATACAAGTAGTGGAATGAAGCTTACGCCGCTTGATTACTTTGGCATCCTTTATCTTCTTCTTCTGCTGCTAGTGTGGTGAGAGATATTCTTTTTGGAGCTCAGATGCCTTCAGAGTTGGCACCTCGGTGGCACTATTTATTGTTAGCTTCGAGGTTCTCCATGCAATGGTGGCCTCGTCTGATTCATCCGACTGAAAGTCGACTGGCTTAGCAGCTGACGTGGGGTTACCACAACAAATCCCATCGGTAGGACACCTAGGGTTTCGAGAGAGGGAGAAAGTTGGGCGCGCTGGTAGTTCCGTCGGCTGACAAGCAAGGATTTACCCAGGTTTGGCCCCTCATTGTGAGGTAAAGACCTACATCCTGCTTGTCTGATCTGTATTAATTATATGATTACATGGTGGCCGCAATGGCAATGGTGGTGGTGAGACGTGATCTCGCTAGGGTTCTAGATCTATTGTGTCCTGTATGGCTCTAGTTGTCTTTCTTTCTGCCTCTACCTGCTTTATAAAGGGAGCCAGGTAGGGTTTACATGAGTCCTAGTAGACTACGTCTTGGAGTCCTTGCCTTGTGCCTCAAGGAATTGCTGGGCCGCCATGTGGGCCTTCAGCTGGGCCGCCAGGTGGACCTTCGGCTGGAACGCACCAGATATACCAATAGTGGGGGACCCGAAGGGTATGCCCACGTCAACTAGCTGAAAGTCAACTGGTTTAGCAGCGGCGGTTGTCGAGTCGATAAGAGGATTGGACTCCACTGCATATACGAAGCTTTCAATCAACCACGTCTCCTTGGAGATGTGGTCCACATTGTTGACATCTTTGATGTACTTACAGGATAGCTTCAACCTTAAATGAAGAGGATCAATCTTCCATCCCAGCCAACAAGCGACTAGGTTTGGGGACAAGCCACGCCTTATCCAAACGCGTATCTTGTCTTCTAGAGGCTTCACCAAACTAATAGTCGTCCGATCCGCTCGACCACAAGAATTGCATTTTGCACGTACGATCGGAGAAGACGAGGAGTCGAGTCTCCTCAAGGCGGGGAAGTATCCCAGCAATATAAGAAGGTTCTATGCCAATCCTTCACCCGACACAAAGCCTTGAGCCTCGGGTACAACGACTTGTGCGCACTTGAAAGAAGATTCCACCACAGGTCGTAGGTCAAACTCCGGTGTGCTCCTGCAGCTGGTTTCAGGAGAACGTGTCGGGCCAAAGATCGAGAAAAGGCTCGATGCATAAGTATTCCTTTGATAGGGCGAGGAAGCAACTAACCTAAAGAATTGAGTTGTGCGTCAAGTTGTGGCTACAAAGCATATAATGGGCTAGCAGCTCGCAGATGAACTCTGATCTAGGTGGTGCTAACCTGCGGTCAATGTGTCTCACGAACATGATGACCTCGTTATTCCCCAGCGTCGGATGATTTTTGTGCCTGGAGCTCGCCAATTGCAGATGTGTTGCTTTAGCAGTAGACCATTGTTCTCCAGTCCCTCCAAATCATCAGCGGTCACCGTTGACCCTGCCCACTTGCAGTTAATGTGGGTAGTAATTCTAAAAGCCGACGTGACTTTGGTCATGAGACCGATCCTTCGATTTACGCCGATGCACAACGGTGGGAAATCCTCAAGATCTCGCCATGTGTACGTTGGTTGTGCGCCAGACAACACCCACAACTCTGTGGGAGGGAAAATTCCCCATTATGACCAATGTCCCGTCGCAATATGACGGACGGCTTATTCTGTCAGGCTGGCCTAGTGAATAGTGGCTAGACAATAGCTATCCGATAAAACAAAAGGATGCATATGAGGTTATCATGGAGATAACGAAGAGTCACTGCTCCCGATTCAATCTTGACTCGGCTCCAGAACAGTAGCTTTCAAGTTGACTAAGTAGAAACCCCAACGAGTTCGAGCCGGCATGAATAAAGTCGATTAAAAACCGGACATCCGCCATGTCAACCCGGAAGGTTTTCTATCGTTTGTTTTTTATTGGTTTCAGGAGTTACCAAGGACATTGAACTAGCAGATCAATTGAATGACTTGGCACTCACAACTCCAGACGAATCCGAAATTGACGTTGAGCACTAGCCAAATACGGAGGGCTAATGTTGGGGAAATACCTAATAGGGTAGGCACACGAAGAGAGATGACCCACAAGACCAAGGTGGAGTATGGCCGGCTTACAGCCGCCCCTCTCCGTGGGTTTACACATCACAAGGTGGACCTGCTCGAGATCTTGCTGAGTCAAGATAGTGTATGCATACAAGATGGTGGCTTAACTTGTAAGGCTAGACGGAAGATGCAGCTGACTCCAAATGGGACACCGACACTGAACCAACATGGAGATAGTTTTGTAACCCTAAGTCGGCCGTATATATAAGGCCGACATGGGTCACCCTCAAGGGACAAGCCATATCGATTTCACCAAAGTCATAGAGCAATCTTATAATCGATACATCAATTAATACAACCAAGTAGGACTGGATTTTTACCTCCACTGTGAGGGGCCGAATCTGGATACATCATATGACAGTTACCTCCGTGGCAACGCCACTACACTCTCCCTTCACAATTACCTTGTATTATGGCTTTAGTCAAAATAAAAAATTATAAATTTTGACTAAATATATAGGGAAAAATCAACACCTACAGTATAAATTTAATATTATGAGAATCATCAAAAAGTACATTTATATATATATATATATATATATATAGGAAAATGAGTCTATACACCTAGGAGTAGGTACTCCTTACCCCTTACGGGTGGTTTACCGAACCAGTTTTTCTTTTATTGATTAAAATTAAATAATCGTACGTGGATAATGTACCGTGGGATTTGAAAAACTGTTGAGCCGATCCTATTTTATTGGCATCGAGCCAAACCAGCGGATCCCATTATTTAGGTCCCCGTATACATTCTCGGCATACGCCCGGCTGCCGGCAACGACGTCCGTGCTTCTATCGAGCAGACGCGGCTAACACCGCCGGTGACGCCGACGTCCACGCAATTCTCCAGGACGCGACAACTCTTCCTCAAACCATGCATGAACGATGGATCACATAAAGGTATGGATGCATTTTTAGATCGCTTCTTTAGTTCAACCGCATGTGACTCCCCTTGACTACTTTTCATGGTATGGATGCATTTTTTAGATCGCTTCTTTAGTTCAACCGCATGTGACTCCCCTTGACTAATTTTCATCGTATGTATACATGGCTCAGCACGTACAGATGATATGATTCCGGCCACAGAGTACCACATGCAGCTTCACCATGATCTGACGCAGCCGGCGGCAGCTGGAAAACACGGTGACGGAGATGAGACACAACCGCCGGCGGTTGATGACGACAGCGACGGAGACGACGTGGCCGACGATGACAGCGACAAAGATGAGACGCGGCCAGCGGACGACGATGACAGTGCAGGCAAGATACGGCCACCGGCGGCTCGACGATGACGACGGACGATATCCTCACGCAGCGCATCGCCGACGGAGCCCTCACACAGCGCACGGGCGGCGGCTGATCGACGACGTGCTCTAGCAGTGTGTGGCCGGCGGTGGCTTGACGCCCGGCCGCTCGACAGACATCAACACTGCGGCCGGCGTCGAACGGAAGAGGTATTCGCCAAACGCACGACCATCTCTACTGATGACCACCGTGCATGGATTTCTTCCGGAGCGTATTCACGAGAATCGATGCAATCTCTAATTACGTATTCTAATCGCAAGGTGCAGTCGTGCTTGGCAGATCTTTGGAGATAGTACTACTGTAAATGCATATATATTCCAGCTCTATTTTCTAGTGCTATACTCTACGCCTGTGCGTGGAGACGCGCGAGCAAAGTGGACATGTACTAGTATCGATATGTAATATACTTTGTTGTCCATACTTCTTTTTTAATAAATGTGGTATATGCTCCATAAAAATGGTACACACTCCATAAAAAAAAAGAGGTATATACTCTATTGAAAATGTGGTATATACTCCATTGAAAAATGTGGTATATGTATATGTACTCCATCGCAAAAATGTGGTATATGTATATACCCGAGGTATATACGTACTCCATGAAAAATATGGTATATACTCCATGGCAATAAATGTGGTATATGTATATACGTACTCCATAAAAATTATGGTATATACTCCATGGCAATAATGTGGTATACACCGAGAGATGTCTCATATACTCCATCGCAAAAAATGTGGTATATACTTTGTTAAAAAAAGTGTGGTATGCTACATGAAAAATGGTATATACTCCATCCCTAAATTTTATTAGTATATACTTAATCATTACAATTCGAAATATACTTCTTCGCCAAATTTTAGTATATACTTCATTGCCAAAATGTGGTATATACTCCATTGCAACGTAGTTGTATATATTCCACCGCTTAAAATTTGGTATATACTTCATTGCAACGCAGTTTGTGTTGCAAAGTACTGTGGTATCTACCCTTTTGATCGTCAAAAGCAAGTCATGTACGGAAACAGCCTCTTCATTCCCAAACCGCGTACCATAAATAATTCTGTAATTCTAGGATCAGGCGCATGCATGACAAGCTAAAGTGGTTGCATGCACGGTTCATTTGTTTTTTTTATCGGTTAGTTAGCTAGCTGTTGGATATATCCAACCCATAGGCTTAATAAGGTATGGGAGTATGTACCCCTGGGAGTATATATATATATGGGAAATAGTGGGATGCCCACGGTGGTAGCTACGCACCCTCAACTAGCCATTGGATCGACCCTATAGCACATTTTGCTACCGTATCAGATTAACGCCGTTATCTTGTTTTTTCCCCCAGCCTGCACTCACTAGGCCACAGCCGCACTGCCGCAACACACCCGTCCACGCACGCCTCTCTCTCTCCCTATTTCCTTCCCCAACCCGAAGCACACCGCCGTCTTTCGCCTCCGGCCGGCCGAGTAAAGGCGCGCTGGACCCAGCTCCTACCCCCGCTCCAGCGGCCTCCCTCCGGTGTGGTCGTCGTCCCGTACCCCTGGCGCGACCCGGAGGTCGTGGATGGCGATGTGGACCGCCGACGCCGCGCGGGATCTGGTGGAGGACAGCCTCCCCCTGCATCACGCGGAGCCGGCGCCGCCTGGTGGTGCTCCCCGGCGATCAGGACGTGGTACCCCGTCGATCTTCTCCACACGCACTGCTTCGTGGTCGCCGTCACGCATCCTCCCCAGATCCTATGTCCCCCGATTCCCCGTCGGCATGGCGGCCGTCGGCATGGAGCCCGTGACCCAACTCCTCATGCAGATTTGCTTCTTTTTTCGATCTGGTTATGGCTGCTTCGATTTGTTTTAATTTCTTCCATGTTCGAGGTGCTCCAAGATTTGCGATTTACACAGGTTCTCCTTTTTCTTGATCATGCATTCTCGTTTTTTTTCTAGATCCTTTTTTTTTTGTTGTGTTCCAGATGCAAAATCACGTTGCTCATCTAGATACACACGATGTATATATTTGTGATCTTGGATGGGAATGTGATTCAGACCGTACCCTTTTTTCTTTTACATTTCAGACCGTACTTGATGCTTAAGATCTCAGCCTTTTTTATCCTTTCTTTTTTTTTTTTGCTGCCCAAGTGTGCTTGCAGCAGGGAAAGAAGCACATCGCGTTTCATGCATTTGGCGAGGTACATGCTACATTGATCTCTCTGTGCAGGCTACATCGTGTTCTTGCAGCAGGGAAAGAAGCACTTTAGTTTCTGATCTTATTTCTATCCGTGCCTCCATGAGAGAAAATGAAATCAAGCAAAATTACATGGGCATGACCGAAAAAAATTGTAAATAAAAAGGGCAAAACACACAAATTAGATGAACTATCTAATAAGATCGGGGAATAAAATAAACCATGCCGCACTCCACGTAAATAAACAACGAGTACGGAAACAAGGCGCAAAAAAGACGAGGACAGGATAGGACAGGACAGCTGAGGGTAACGGTGAGTTGGTGACGGACGTTTGGATATGCTAATCTTGGTGCATGATCCAACGGCAAGCAACGCGTGCGCAGCTATCACCCTGGGTAGAAAATCCACGTCGATATATATATATGCATTTCATATTATAGATGTTGATATTTTTGTATATACTTCATCAAACTTTAAACGTTTGATTTTGAAAATACCCATAACGCAGGGTAAAAGAGAGAGTAATAGCTAGCCGTTGCTCAGTGACTCATCATCGCAGGTCAACTCTCCTAGTCCGGTCGTTGGTATAACAAGATAGGTAGATGTGTATAACATACTCAAATAGATTGTTTATCAGTGGGAGGCTTTACTCGAACTCAAGTTCAAGCCGTTGTACATCTTACCGTTCTGACAAGCTAATTAAGTTAGGTGTGGGTATAACTACTCCCACTAGCTCATAAACAAAACTATACAGTCAAGTATGAATCGCAGCACAATCTTCTCATTGCACAACTCGGTCGATCTAGACAGGAATCTTCCCTTCCCCGCAAGAACCAAGCCCTACCACCTCCCCGGAGTTGACACTTCACAAGGCAATGCAAATATGCAATGCAGCACCATGTGCGCAATGCATAATTTGTGCCAGTGATTTTTGTGCTTACTCATTCTGGAATGATTAATAACTTGGAAATTATTGGAAAAGTTAGAGGGGGAGAGGGGGAATAATTTCGAATATAGACCATTATTGGAAAAGTTAGAGTTAATCAGAAATTAGTGCAAGTATTCTGCCTGCGTCGTTTTGGAGCTTGGGCTCCATGGAGCCATTTATTAAAAATAAATCAAAATTGGCATTTGTATGTTTTAAAAAAATAGAAAAATCTGGATGTAGATAATAAATGAACTCTACTAGTGTGCAAAAAAGTACAAAATAATGTATATCCTATGCTGATAAAAAATGAAAAGTGTGGATCTGAGTGCGGTGAACAGTGCACATTTTGAAATTTTGTCTGATTTGTTATTTTTGTGTAACCTAGAATATAAATTATTTTGAATTGGTTTTTTGCACACCGGTGGATTTTGACATTATCTACATCTAGGATTTTTATTCATAATTTTTTGAAACTTGGAAATGAAGATTTGTAATTGTTCAAAAAAATCGGGCTCGTTGGACTTTGAAGTATTCTATAATTTCGTGGTTTATACAGAACAGTGAGAATATGTATGATTTTTTACTTTAAATCACTTGTTTATTTTCATTTATAACATTCCAATATTTTTTGTAACTTACCCATAATATGTTTCGTGATTTACCATTTTTAAATGTTTTACAAATTTCTTCTAACTTTTTAAGTTTCTTTGTTGATTGTGCTGCCATGTGTGTGAAAGTCCTCTGAGATGTCATTCATCGAAATCTTCTCGGATTTCTTATATCCAAATCGGTTCTAGAAAATTCAAGTCCCGTATACTTACCATTTGAAAATTGCAAGCTGCATTTTCACCAAACTGAAGCAGAACGTACTTTTGAGAAAGTGGAAGATGTAAATAAAACTTCCCACTACGTGGCCTAGAATTAGGAAAATCGAAAAATGTATATGCCCACCCGCAAAAAAAAAGTATATGCCTATCTGGAACGCGGAAGGTTGTAAGCGTCCAGGAAATCCGGAATACTTCCAATAATTCGGAATACATTGTAATGTCGGTGTGGAAACCATGAAAACACGTCAAGTAGGTAGGGAACTCAACTTTTGGCAGCCGCGCGCCCGTATAACGTGGAAACCTGTAAACAAATCATGGCCAATTAACTAACAAAGGGTAGTGGACTAAAATATGCAATGTGATCATGAATAGCCGAATAGGCAGTAGTTGCTGAGCACGACTGTGCAGGAGCTGCACATGCATGGCCATGGAGCTACCATTTCTTTTGTGCAAGCAAGGAGGCTGCAGTGCATAATAATGGAGATCAGTTGGAGATACTTAGCTAAGCCAAGTCAAAGGAATTGCCGCGTCCGGCCACCAACCCCTCCTTCCATCCGGCGCTCGCGGCCGTCAACCATGTCAGGCATGACGACGCGTACGCCCTGCAGCAGTGCAGCTCCGTCTATATAAGCGCCAACTCACTAGCTAGCTCCACAATCATCTCAGATCTCAGTCTCTAAAGTCTCAAACTCAACTCAACTCACCTCACCTTACCTCACCGGCCGGCGACGACTTGCATTGTGAGCTAAAGAGGAGTCTATCGATCGATGACAATGGTGAAGGCTGTCTTCTTCGCCGTCGTAGCCGTGGCGGCGCTTGCGCAGCTAGCCACCGCGGTGGATTACACGGTGGGCGGCAACGGCACCAAGTGGGACGCCGGCGGCACCAACTACGACGCTTGGTCAGCCAAGCAGAAGTTCACCACGAAAGACAGCCTCGGTAAGCAGCTCTTGTCTTCTTCTCGAGTCCAGCTGGCTCAGTTCGCCGGCCGGCTCGCTGCGCTTATCAAGAACCTATCCGTCTGACAACTTCCCGGCCGCTGAATGATTGCAGTGTTCGACTACGTGACATCGCACGACGTCGTGGAGGTGAGCAAGGCCGGCTACGACGCCTGCTCGCCCAGCACCCCCCTCGCCAGCTACAACGACGGCAAGACCACCGTCAAGCTCACCAAAGCGGGGAAGCACTACTTCATCTGTGGCGTCCCCGGCCACTGCGACGCCGGCATGAAGCTCGTGGTCAACGTCGTCGCCGCCTCAACCGCAACCCCCGCCAAGCCCAGGGGCCAGAGGAGCGTCGCCCCTGTCGCCGCCCCGCCGGCCCCGGCACCCGCGCCGGAGGGCCCTTCCACCGACGAGCTGCCGAACGTGTCGTCGCCGACTGGGGCACCCGGTACGCCATCCGGCGCTGCCAGCATCGGTGCAAAGGCCGCCGTGGCGCTCGCCATGGGCATGGCCGTGGCGATGGCCATGTGAGAGGGATCTTAGTGATCCGTGGGTACCAAAGGCTTAGTTTTGGGGTGCTTAAGTCTTAATCATGTCAACGCATTTGCCGAGTTTTCTTCCTGCTATTCTAGTGTCGTCCTCTCTGGCTGGCACTGGCGGTGCACTGACATGCACATTGCCTTTCCCTGCATGTTCCTTCCTGTTATCAGCATATGGTACGATTTATTTGTTCTATCACTCCATCGAACAATAAATACAATTCATATTCTTTGAACATCGCTTGCATGTGTTCAACCTCGCTTATTATTTCTCATTCAGAGTATCCGTTTAGAACATGTAATACTATATCGCTTTGTGTAGTTTGACTTGTAGTTTGTGCTCTGTTCAGATTCAGGAACCAGAGCAGGAAGCATTTCCTTGCTCTGCTTTTGAAAGTGGGGTTAGGTAAAAAAAAGTGGAAGTCACTCAAAAAAAAACTAACGTGCGGCAAAATTTCTACTCTGTTTCAGCTACAGAAACATGAGAAGCAAAGCTGTTTTTGCTCTGCTTTTGAAAAGTTCATCTGAAGTAAAAACATGTAATTTACAGAAAATTAATGCGATTACATGTCTCGGAGAAAATAGATACATATAAGATTCACTTACGGACAACATAACGATAAACGAATAGTAAAACATTCTAAATCACTATCTATGTGTGTAACTACACTCACATACGGCTGCTCAATAGAACCCATGTAGAATTTGTCACTGTCCCTGCCCATTATCTTTCTCGGTCTCACGCTCTTGGGTCTTCTAATCTTTTTAAGTGTCTTTCCATTCGGTCCAATCCTTACAGCGAGCATATGGATATCCATGCCAAAGGGCATGCAGCTCATTCTTCTTACCGTGTAACGCCAGCCAATATCCTCCTCTACTGTCAGGCATCACATTGTTGTGGTAACCTAAAAGATCTTTAAACAGCTCGGACATGCTAGCCTTTGAACCTTTGAATCAGCGCCTTAGCAACTTGCATGGTCCGGTAGACGCAATTACGAGGTGTTTCCGTTGAGGCGTTGACGTTGGCATCGTTTGGAGCATTGTGACACTTCGCATTTGTGGATCGTTCCTCGTGATGTCGCTTGTCGAGTCTCCCGTTTTTGTGACCATCTCATGTTGTGACCTTTGGTAGTTCATGGAACTATCTATGAAGAGGACTTCGCCGGTAATTTAGTCGACATCTATCATGTGTGTGAAACATGAAGGTACACCATCAACCTCATTGCCCAAGATATGTGTCTCCCCATCGTTCGTTGAGGCTGACCCACATGAGTTTCTTCTATACGTCGGCAATGGTAGGTCTTCGGATTGGTGTTAGAACCGTGGGCCTTGGGAGAGGCCGCAAACACTAGTGCGGAACGACTCAGACAACTCTCTATGGAAACGACATCGATAAAGCCACAGTAAAACGAATTTTGCGCGTGCCAACTAAGGCCCAGCAGGCGGCGCGGCCCGCGAATAGGCGTTCATCGGCAACGGAAGTTTTTATACAATCGTTGCCGATATATGGATAACGCAGATATATTGCCTTCTGTGTTCGATATTGTACTTTATGCAAACGGAAGTTTCAGAAATTTGTTAGGATTACTGTTTCTCAAGCTCCAAAACAAGCGTTCAGCACTGGACATGCACTCATGCCATCTCGAATTGAAAGACGCTTACACAAATGCGCAAATAAGAATAAATAATCAAGCGCTTAAAAAGTTTTCCAGGTTCCAATGCAAATAACGGGTGCTTAAATCATCAAATTAGGGTACGGCCTCGCCCCACCAGCCAGACGACTAGCTATAAGCGTCACTCGGGCATCGGCATCTAATTGTTCAAGCCGCCATGCTGACCGAGAAACCAGGATCAGAGCGCATCACGACCGGAAAGGCTTATCCGCGCGCGCGAGCGGTCGCTCGGTCATGGCACGCGTCACGCGGGGCCCACCCACGTCTTCCTCCTCCCATCGTTGACCCAATCCTCTTCCTCCTGCACCAAAATTCCCCTATGTTCCCCAATTTCTCTCTCCCTCTCTCTCTCACGAGATGGCGCCGGATGACCCCCACTCTTCCCGGAGGCGACGCCAGACGAGATGGCGCCGGCGACCCCCAACCTTCTCCTCCCTGAGCCGGCAACGGCGACGCCGCTGCGACCGGCAGGGAGCTACGGCGGAGAAGGCGCCGGCGAGGATGGAGCGAGGCGGCAGCCGAGCAATAGACTTAACTTGGGGGTGCGGGGTGGGTCGCCGAGCCGGAGAAGAAGGGGTGTGGGGGGGCTTAGAGGGATTGTCGGGGCGGCGGCGGACCGGCGGAGGTGGGGATTTGAGCAGGGCAGGGCGACGAGGAAGGCGCGGTAGCGCCTCCGGCCTAGGGTGGCGGGGGCAGGCGGTTCGGCTAGCGATGGCGGCGGGGGCGCTCGTCTTTCTCCTCCCGGCGGCCTTGTCGGAACTGCACATGTGCGTTGGTCGGAAACGCGCGCGCGCAAGCTAGCCTCGCCCATCGCGGGCAGGCATTGCAACGGGGATTTTATTCCAAGGGCGATGTTGGTGATGGCCTTATATGTGGACACAAAACTCTTCCTTGCCGACCCTTTGGGCCAAATATAGAATTTCTTTTTAGGGGGAAGTGCCAAATATTGAAATAGTTCTTCGGAGAGACCATATGTGGGTGAAGTCCTTAAAAGGGCCAAATTCGTCGAAAAATACGCGCCCAGCCAATTCAAATCCAACTCGGTGCTCTGCTCACAGAGTACGACGCCGTGCAGGAACGGCAATCCCTATATGTCGACCAGGTCGACGATAACAAGTCGTCGCACACCCCACGTGGGCCTGGCCTAGTTATTGCGAGGAGAGGCGTGACGGCGGCCGGCGCAGAAGGAGACGGCGGCGCGGCGAGGGGAGGGCGACGGCGCGGCCAGGCCGAGCCGGCGCCGGCGACGCCGCTGCGGAGCTGCGGCGGAGAAGGCGGCCGGCGAGGATGAAAATCCCAAGCCGAGCCGGCGCCGGCGACGCCGTTGTGGAGCTGTGGCGGAGAAGGCGGCCGGCGAGGAGAGACTTAACGAGGGGGGTGCGGGTGCAGGTGCGGTGGAGAGCTCGCCGGGGTGGGGGGTTTAGAGGGAAGGTTGGGGCGGCAGCGGACCGGCGGTGGGCGGCGGTTGGAGGAGGGCGGGCGCCGAGGCGGCGCGGGAGCGGCGCCGGGCGCGGGTGGCGGTGGCAGGCGGCCTGGCCGGCGGTACGTGGCGGCGGTGGAGCAACGGCGCGGCGAGGCGAGGGAGGAAGAAGGTGCGGCGAGGCGAAGGGAGGAAGGAAGAAGGTGCGGCCTGTGCGACACAGGTCGATGTATAGGCGATCCCTGTAGGAACTCCGGACTGTCCGAGTTCAATTCTTTTTAGTAAAAATCTTCTTGGTCCAACGGGCTTTTGGCGTTGCAGTTCATGGACCTGGCTTGGCCAGGAAAAGCTCGGCTTTGATCTGTCAGGCCCAAATCCCAAATTATCAGTTATTGTTGTGGTTTATGAAATGCAACAACACCATTATGTCCGATCTGCAAAGCATTATTTACTTTTCAAGATACAGCTTAGAGCATCTCCACCGGGGCCTCCAAATTCGTGTCCGGCACCCCCAATGGGTCCTCCATTGGGGGTGCCGGACATGTGTCCGCCCATGTTTTCGACCGCGTCAACAGCGGCGCACCCCAAACGTCCGCCCCCAAATGCGAGCAAATCATCGAACACCTTGCGGGCGAAAACTTGTGTCGGTCGCGGCATTCGAACTATTTTTAAAACATACAAATTTAAATTAAACCGATACAAGTTGTAAACTTAGGCTAACACGTTTACAAACTTAGACTAACACGTTTGCAAAGTAAAACTAAAATGACAACTAAAGCCTAATCTAAACGTCGCCGCTCGGGCCAGCCTCGTCGTCGTGCGCGGCCTTGGCTAAGCGGGAGCGCACACGTCTCTCCTGCCGGAGCTGACTCGCCGCCCGGCGCATGGCATCCCTCTCGGCCGCGTCTGGTTCAGCTCGTCGTGCGCGTCCCGCTCTCGGCGCATCTGGTTCAGCTCCTCGTGCGCCTCCCGCTCGGCGCGCAGCCGGGAGGCCGCATCCGCTAGCTCCTCCGCCTGGGCGATGAGCTGTTGCTGCGTGGGCTCCTCCGTCTGGACGTTGAGTTGCTCGTACGCCGCCCGATCGGCGGCCATGAAGGCGCGGCAACGCTCGTCGCGCTCCGCGGTCAGGATGGAGGCCTGGATGATTGCGGCCTCCACGGCGTCCCCAGCCGCCTCGTAGCCAAGCCTGACCTGGCGGCTTGCCTGCTCGTTGCGCCAGCTCTCAAACGAGTTGGCGGCAACCACCTGGTCAGGCCACAGCGGCGGCGGGAGCGGCTGCTGCGGCGGCGGCGGTGCCTCGTCGAGCTCCGGCGGCGGCTCCTGGCCGGGGTACGGGTCCTGCACCGGCTCCTGCTCCTCTTGCTCGTCGACGTCGACATCGTCCACATCCGCCCAGTCGAACGGCTGTTCGTCGGCGGCGGCGGCGTCCTCCTGCGCCGTGCCGTGAGTGCGGCGCGCTGCCTGGGTGAGCGTGGCCCATGAGGTGGCGAGGCGGTGAGGCATGGCTATGTGCTCAACTGGCTACGGCTGGACTATGTGCTCAAATGGCTACCGGCGAGCGTCGGTGCTGGTGTGGCGAAATGACTGCACGGCGGGGGCCTCTTTATTGCCAGCCCAATGTCTCGGCGGGAAGCGGTGGCTCAGGGCGGGAAGCGCCGGGTGGGTGAGCACGCGTCGCGTCGGAGTTAATGGCGGCGACACGTCTCCACCACTGTGCCGCTTGGGAAGCCGGGAAAGGCTGGGCGCTCAGCAGGCGCCGCCGTAAATGCGAGACGTGCGGGAGACGCATCGCCGTCCCGTCCCTTCGTCGCCTGCGGAAACGCGTCGCCATAACGCGGGCGGAACGGCCTCTTGCACGGCGCCTTAAACCCATGGCGAGGCGGGCGCTGTCTCTATGACGGGCGGGCCACCCATGTCAGAGCCCATGTCCGGGCAATGTCCGGCACCCCGAAGAGGCCTCCAAATTTGGAGGCCTCTTCGGGGGTGTCGGACATGTTTTTGCTCGGGTGACCCTTTGGGGGTGCCGCTGGTGGCGTTTTTGGCCGTCCGGACCCCCAATGGGCCTTTGGGGGTCACTTGGAGGCCCCCGGTGGAGATGCTCTTAGCAATGTTTTTTTATGTGCATTTTTCAGCTAGAAAAAAAATGGATAACTTCTGGGTGAGGAGAATCAGATGGAGTTGTTTGCTCCTTGAGAACCCAGATGTACATGTCAACATGTGAGCATGTGAGTGCGGCTATGCAAAGAACCACCTGCTCAAGGAAACAAACAATTGGAAAAGAGCCAATGCATTTGGTGTTGCATTTTTTTCTGCTCTTTACAAGGAGAAATGATTCCATCCTAACATGTGTGCACTGCCTGCTTATCTGTTTTTAGTGCAAGGTAGCTAGTGCGCACTGGTGTTGTATTTGTGAGTGAATCAAGAAAGTTGGAGACCTCTGGAGAAAAATAACTTGGCAGTGATCAGTAAATTATATGCATTCATTGGAAACTTTCTTTCCTTGGGAAGGAGAAGAGCAGAGCACGAAAGGATGTTAAATGTGTGATGAATGCACCATTTCTCTCTCACAACAATGCTCTCCGGAAATAATGCCCAAGATCCAAGGCGGTCAACATTAGTCAAGGTGGTCAATTGTCTCGGTGACCAATTCCAAGGTGGCCAATTCAATCGGCACCGAAATACTGACAATCATCAAGAACTGACACTCAAGACAACAAGAACAACTGATTTCTATGGATGAACACAAAATGGTCAGCAGAGAGTAAACAGGAATCAAAATTACAAGGCCAACATGCGACTTGAATCGGTGAAATTCCCATGGGAGATAGGGATGTAGAAGAATCTTTTTTTTTTTTTGAAAAAGATCCGATACAAATATTCAGAGTACTCAGACAAATTACAAGCAAGTCCGGAACAAAGAAAAGAAACACAAAAGACCCCTTGAAACTTGCACCAAGCACCCTGAGCTCTCTGAACAACCACAATCGGATCCCTAGCCTGCTCCCAAGAAACCTAGAAGACGCCGATGTCGCCGTACCACCTGCCGCCGGTGAGGAAGCGCCGCCACACTTTGTAGAAGGCTGCAGAAGTCGTCCGCCGCGACGCAACGGAACCTAGTCGCGCTGAACGCGCACAGCCACAGCACCACCACCCCAGCTCCGCCGCACCTCCAGCCGACACAACGCCGTCCAGGCCAGCCACCACGAGACCACCATCAGCAGCAGCAACCAACCCCCAGCCGGCCGCTCCCCTCGCCACCACGGCCGGCCAGAGCAAGCTCGACGAAGAAGGCCACCACTCGCACCACCACCAAAAGCAGATCACCCCGACCCGCCAGCTCCTCTCCCCGCCACCTCGGCCGGCCGGAGGAACAAGAACGGGAGAGGGGACCCGACGGAGCACCTCCACAGCCTCCCGGCGTCACCGCCGGAACGGGGAAAGGAGGGGGAGGACTTATTCCGACATGGCGCCGCCACCGCCACCGCCTTCGACGACGACGCCCGGAGACAGAGACCTAGACCTAACCCTACCTAACTACACACACGACGAGATCCCGGAGCTCCCCTCCACCTCACGGCGCCGAAACGGCGACCGGAGGCGAAGGGGAGCGGCGGATCCGCCGGCAAGGACCGAGCGCTCTGGTCGCCTCCTCTGTCGCGAGAGGATAAGGGAGAGGGGCGGATGTAGAAGAATCTAGTCCAGCAAGGAAAAACAACAGACGAATTCCATGTCCTGAACCGGAATGGGTACACCACAACCTGAATCTGCTCTGAGATCGAGTCATCGAGATGGTCAAGAATAGGCGACATGCATCAGGAAGCCGACGGGCTCGGTGCTTCCGGGGCCGGTGGCGGAGCAGACAGCACCAGCGGCGGTGGAGGAACCAGCGCGACCGGAGGCGGCTGTGCCGCGAATGCCGGCGGCGGCACCAGAACAACCGGAGGCGGCTGCGACGCAAATTCCGGCGAGGGTGACGCAATTGCTGGTGGGGGCGGCACCAACGCGTCCGGAGGCGGCGGAGACGCAAATGTGGCCGGCGAGGGTGTCGCAATTGGTGCTGGCGGCGGCTGCTGCAGTGGGGGCGGAAGCAGCTGCGGCGGAGACGGAAAGGCGGTCTCCGGGGCAGGAAAGGTGGGATTTTGCGGCGGCGGCGGCGGAGCGGTGGCTGCGGTGGAGGGCATTGACGGCTGTTGGCCGACGGGCTCGGGCGGGACTGGCCGGCACCCGCCGGCGCCGGGGGCGCAGGCGTCGCCGGAGTTGGAGCGGCGGGAGTTGGCGCGGTGGACGACGGTGGCGAAGGCCGCGACGAGGCCAACGACGGCGAGCGCGGCGACGACGGCGAAGAAGATCTTGGTCGCCTTCCCCACGTAGCAGCACCGCATGGCTGCTCCTCCCCTTTCTCTCTCTCCGCCCGGTGGCTGGCACTGTTGTGGAATGTACTGCTCCGCTGCCACTAGCGAAGCTTGTGTGTGTGTGCGTTGTACACAGTAAAACTGCAGCGTGAGGTCCTCTGGTCTATGTATGAGGAGAGCAGACATGGTGCACCATCCGATAGAACAAGAGAACGGTCCGGATTATTCTGGGAGCGAAACAGTACAACTGCCATCTGCCATCTGAATATCTGACCTGACCTGACGATGGTGCCTTGACTATATCGTTGACCCTCGCAGTCTGCAGTACAGCAAGCAGGGTTGGTGCTCCTCTCATGGAGTCATCCATCCATCTTCTTTGGATCAAGCACAGCAGTACATGAGGAGAAAACCTTGGATTCAAGGCAGTGCCATTCTCTCGCTAAACCACTTGAGTACTTGATTAGTACGGTTTCTGTTTTAGCGAATGGAGAAAATGGTACCATGGAGAATGGCTGTTTTGTTGTTTTAACTTTTACTGTAACAGAGAAGAAGAGACAATTTGCTATGGAGCAATTGGACCTCGGCACAATTGGCATGGTCCCGTCCAGCGCGCCCAACACAAATCCCCGAAAACAACAATAAAAAATACAGTATATAGCGCCAAGATAATTTGACTACCGCTTACAAAAAATGATAATCATAGAAACCTTTTTTCTCATCCTGTTGTAACGCACACCAGTCGTCTTTCATCTGGGGCGCTCGCTATCCATTCCACGGCGCCCATGGCCACCACCTACCTCTCAGGCTTCCATGCCCTCCAGGCCACCGTCGCCGCCACCACTAGCAGCGGCGGCGCGTCACCAAGGCCAAGAGTGGTGAAATGCCACGCCTCCGAGCCGTCGGGAAGGCGATCAGCCTGCCTCGGCCTCGGCCTCGGCCTCGGCCTCGCCACTGCCGCCTTGCTCCACACCGCGCCCGCCCGCGCCGCCACCACGGACAGTGACGAGGACCCAGAGCCGGCCAACAACGGCTGGTGGCTCACCGAGTTCCCCTTGCCGGTGCCCAAGATCCGCAACAGTAACCCCTCGCCTCTCTTCCCATACTAGCAAGCACCTCATCGTCGTCCTCATGCATTCCTACCATTCCATTGCTGAACTGAACTGAACCGGTGCTGATTGATGTGGTGCAGAGGAGATCAACAACGGCGAGACGGGGACGCGGTCCTTCGTGAAGAACGGCATCTACATGGCGGACATCGGGCCGAGCTTCGCGGCGCACGCGTACCGGCTGCGCAGCTCCGCCTTCGACCTGCTGGCGCTGGAGGACCTCCTCGGCAAGGAGGCCTCCAACTACGTCAACAAGTACCTGCGGCTCAAGGCCACCTTCATATACTACGACTTCGACAAGCTCCTCACCGCCGCCGACCCCGACGCCAAGTCGCCGCTCCTCGACCTGGCCAACCGACTCTTTGACAGCTTCGAGAGGCTGCAGGCAGCCGTCACCACCAAGGATGACGCCGACATAGGATCCTGCTATGCTGACACTAAGCTCATCCTCCAGGAGGTCATGACCAGAATGGCCTAGATAGTAGGACACACAATTCTGGAGACAGCTGATACTTCTACTGCAAACTTCATGCAAAAATAGCTTCAGTTTTACAGTCATACATGAAGTATTGTACATTGTGTGATCACATAATAACAGTTGTCTGAAGAAAAGAAAAAGGTACCAAGATTGAGTTTCATCGAGCTGTAGGTAGAGATACTAGACATGCAGGTCAATGGAGTGCTTGTTCCAATTACTCTGAAGAGAATACCAGTGTTGATGATCTTTTTTTTTTGCGATTTAAAGACATTAATTAAGAACCAACAGCATTACAGTCATGTTGGATACAGTAGGCTAAGAAATCCGGCACCTGGGTATCCCAGGCACACTCCGGATGCGAGCTAGAACTTTGCTTTGCAGCATAGTGAGCAGCGAAGTTTGCCTGACGGCTTACAAAGCGAAAATCAAAGAAACTGAAGTTTTCAGCAACCTTTTCAATAGCGTTCAGAATAGGCAGAGCAGCAGACCTATTTTTCTTCCTTGTCTTCCATAGTTCAATGAGTGTGAGACTGTCAGATTCCAAAATAACCCTGTTGAAGTTGCGGTCATGACACAACTTTGCGCCAGCACAAGCGGCCCAGGCCTCAGCAGTGAGGGCATCAGGGAGGTGGCTGTACCAGGTAGAGGTAGCCGAGATGAAGGAGCCATTCGAGTCTCGCAGCACACAGCCAGCTGCACCCGACAGCGCATTGAGGTTGAAGGTAGCATCAACATTAACTTTGACTGTATCCAGAGGCGGAGGAGTCCACTTGGCCGGGGTCCATCGGGATCACGCCGTGTTTACGGTTGTTTCTGGCAGTCCAAACCGACCAGAGCCCACAGAGGATGGCGCAAACCTCATTTGCAGGGCACAGGGAGCAGTCAAGAATATCTCCCGCCCAAGTGACAGGATGCAGAGAAGGAAACTTTATATGGCACACCGATTTGAAGGACTTCCAGAACAGCTTGGCAAAGGTGCATTCAGTAAGAGCATGGAAAATCGACTCTTGGGCAGTAGGTAGAGAAACCAAATATGCAGGTCAATAGAATGCATGTTCCTATAAATAAGTCACAGTGTTGAGTACCAAACAAGAATCTCAATTACTTATACCACTCAACACTGTATAGCATCAAGGCTGATGCAGATTACATAACTGTAACGGAAAGGCCAGCATGCCACACCTGACCATTAATACAATCAGTAAGGGAAAAAAGGCACAAAACAAATGAGAATTATACAACCTCTAACTGCCCACACCGGATGCAAATGATGAATTGCATCCTTCAATCAACAAACAAACAACAGACATACATTACTGATGGCCCATGTGTTGACAGGGCTTCACAATGAATTGGCAGTATTGGTTTATCCTTGAGACAAGCTGCGTGTTTGGGTCTGACGACGAGGGATGCCAATCTCACACGAGTTCACCCTAGCAGCAAAACGAAGCGAGCAAATGGACTCGCCTGTGGAAGATGCTTCCGGTGACAGATTCACAAACATTAGTGTCTTCGAGTCTCCACCCAAGCATGGCTGTTTACAGGCAACAAAACAAGTGAGGTTTCTAATGCACAGCAATGACAGTACTAAATTATAACCAGAATGCACAGGCATTGTTCATGTACTAGGAGGTTACCTGAAGTAGATACGTTAGTTTGGAGTTTCTAAATGGGATGTGTTCATCCTTCTTAGCAATGGAGAAGATAACATCACTCAAGCACGACAAGCTCTTGTTAATAGCCTAAATAGTAAAAGCTGTTACGAATCTTATGGTGTAACACCTTAAAGAAACGTAGAGAAGGAATAGCAATTTACCTGAGTCTCCTTGAGTCTATCCCCAGTGGCGCCACTTTTATTAAGCCGCTCACTGCCAGCAAGATCAATTAGATTGAGAACACCTTGCACTTGTTGATCAGTTCCCTGAAAAGGAAATAGTCCAAATTACGGAAAAAGGTTATGCTACGAATTTGGTTTTCTCAGTAGAAGATTACTGTACCTCATTTACACCAAAAATTCGAAGTGTGAACACACAGTGACTTCTGGATGATTCCTCGTTCATCTGTGTTTTCGCTACAGACCTGCAATTTGGCCATAGACAGCAAACACTTCATTGGAGAGTTTGTCTAAATTATAGGAGAAATAAAGCTTTAGTTTAGATCAGTGAAATACTGCTTGTAACATAACTCATAGTTGCATGCGCAAAACAAATTTGCATGTGCTATCACAAATTATGATTGACCAACAAATAACTAAGTATTAACGGTTGTTTCATTGAATCTGAAAAGAACATCGAAGTCAACCTGCTTTGGGCAGCCCGCTTGAGCAAAGAAGAAACTTCATTGATACTTGATACATCAACGATGGTGAGGTCAGACACCTGCGTATTACCATTCACATCATGTTTGATATTATACTTCGAAGCAGCACCATCTTGAACAGATGTGCGATTTGTCGCTAACAAATCGCGTATAGTCTCATTGTAGATTTCCAACATGGAAGCCTACAAGTAAAAAGGTAGCATTAGGATGACAAACATAGAAAACTTGACGCGCCGTTAGTTCAAACAGATAAATAAGCTAACAGGGACACACCTGCATTTTATATTTCCAACCTTGTGAAATAAGACATTGACCTGTTTGAAAAATTTGTTCGAGCGATCTAGGTATTAACCCTTTCTGATCATGGACCTCAGGATTACCCATCATTGTATGCGTCTTACCAGATCCTGTTTGGCCATAAGCAAATATGCATACCTATATAATTTGAGATCAGTTAGTTGTATGTTGTAAAATGTATTCTCATCTGAGAATAGAAAAACAAGAATTTGTTTTTTAGAAAGTACAGTAAATCTTTATTCAAAGCTAGTATTCCATACAAGTAAGCAAAACAACAACACAAGCATATATTTTCTCAATCTTCTCTGTGATTGGATTGCTCTTTCAGTTCTGACAATACAAGAGTACATACATCATCAAGTAAAAGTACCTTATAACCATCAAGGGCACTTTGAACCAATTGAGAAATTTCAGTGAATACTTCTTCTTGGGATGCAGAATGATCAAACACTTTGTCAAACGCAAATGAATACGCTTGTGCTAAAAAAAGCAATATAAAGATATTATCAGAAATAGTATAAAATCTTTACATATGTTAGAAGTTATCATTGACAAGCATTTATAAAGAAGCAGTAAATGGAACATACTGTTATGCATCAACTCGACACCACGCCCTATATTTTCTCCACTCTTTGGATAAGAGACAGCTCCTGATTCATTTGAGAATAAAGGTCGTACTCGGCAGAAGACGCGAATATTTCCTTTAAGTTCCTGGAGCACAAAATTCTTAGAAACAGACATACTCTATGGGATTACGAGGGTTGAAGAGAGTAGGTCATTACAAGTATAGTGTTATGCAGCTTTTTGCGCAAGTTCTCTCCATCCACAATTTTTTGCTCAGCTTCCGTAAGACGTAGTTGTAGGTCCTCCAAAAGTCTCTTTTGGTTCTCATACTCGGTCATTGTCTCCATTGTTGTCAAATCAGACCGCTGTACAGTGAAAAATGTAACAATTACACAACTGTACATATTGTACATTGAAACAGCTGTAATACACACAAGAATAAAGATATGCATGTACATCTGCTTCAAATATTACGATCAAGGGAACAATAGTGATGACTGATGAATTATTTCCTGTAAATGCAAAGCAACTATCGGACAAGCTAATTCATCCATTCAGTAACAGGCAAAGATACACAACGAACTGCAGCTTCCGACTTCGAGGCATGCATGCTTCTTTTAGGTTAATCCAATAATTTGCACCCAAAAATAGCAAGTTGGACACAGGAAGTTTGACAAGCTGAAACAAACATCTTATGTAAAAGTACAGAACTACACACCTTTAGCTTTTCATTAGCCGATGCAAGCTGAATTCCCAGTGTTTTTATCCTCTCAGTTTGGGTGGAACAAGTTTCCTATAACATTGAATACAAATTAGTCAACTTGATTAAAAATGTTCCACATTCAATCATTTAGGATATAATCATACCTCAAGGGCTGTGCATCTATTCAGGACATTCTCTATTTCCACTGAAGACTTTCCTGTTAGTTCCTTGTATGTAGCCAACTCACTCAACAACAAAGTTATTTCAGCTGATTTACGATCACGGTCCTCCCTTACTTGCTGCAGCTCAGATCTAAAAGAATCAACCTCCTTTAATAGATCATTCTTTTGCTTTAAAGCTTCACTCTGCGAAGACTGCAAGGAGTAACAGCACTATCTATCAGCATGTAACAGATGATGTAACAAGAGATATTATGATGAAAAAAATGTAATGAAAGGTACCTTTGCCAGATCCAGTTGCAATTTTACCGAGTTAGCATGATCCTTCAGACCATTCATTGTTTCAACCATAGTATTCTTCTCTTTCTGCAGCTTTGCTATTGTTTCACCGTTCTTTGTTGCGTCTGCTTGGAGGTTGCAATTATATTGCTGCAAGCTAGTGTTGTATTCTTGAAGCCTCTTGTTTGTATCTTGGAGCATCTTGATCTAGATGATATAGGGTACCGGTAAGACATACGGCCATGCATGCATAAAAATGGATAAGAGAATATACTGAACAACAATAATACCTGATCATTTAGACGTTTCTGATCCAACTTAACTCTGTTGAGTTCTTCTGAAAGCTCATTTCTTGCTGATTCTACAGCAATCCTAGCCTCCTTCTCATCTCCATAACACCGTAGCAAGTCCTGCACTTGAACAATTCGTGATTACAGACTGCTGTGTGATGGTCAATAAGAGAGGAATTAGCCAAATGCACAGGCCACCCACCATTTTCTCAGCTTCCAGCTTCTTTAGGCTGTCTTCTAGAGAGGCATACTGCTTCTGAAGCTCCTCTTTTATTGCCACCGATTCTTCGATCTTACTTTCCAACTGAGCAACTATATGACACCATATACCAATTCAGTCAGCAGAATGAACAATTGCAATAGTAGTTTGCATGGTGTCAGATGAAGAAGTGTTACCAATTTCAGTATGATGTTTCTCTGCAGCATCGATTAGGACAGTGAGTTTCCCAATTTCAGCGAGGTTTGCATCCTCCCTCTCAAGTAACCATTTGATGCAAGCTCGCAGCTTCTTGATGTACTCAAGCATCTGCTCACTCTTTCCCTGGGGAAGCAATCAGGCAATTGGTGATGTTTAGAACACTGTCTAAGACCTTGTAATCAGCAGTTAAGAATATCAGGGAATGGTAACTCGTTAGCAAGGCAAAAGGGGGCCAGAAGTACAACATGTATTTTACCAAATAGTGCAAGTTTATCTATGTATTCATACACGTGAGCGCAGACAAGAGTATGACAGGTTCAGAATTGCTCTTGCGAGCTGAAAATTCGCATCTCCATGTTTTGGAGACCCAAACGGCTGAGATCGGGACGAAGCACACGAAATGGCTACGGGAAAACATTAACCAGGGCGGCGCGCAAGGTAATTCCAGTCGAAGCGCGAGAAATCTACTACAGTAGGAATTCGTTCCGTGGGGCGCGAAAAGAAAAAACGAAAATCCATACCTTGTAGTCCATCTTGTTCTTGCCCTTCATCTTCTCGTTGAGGAGGGCGTCGACGTCGTCCCTCCCGGCGAACTCGATGGGGACCTCCGCGGGGGGCGGGGGTGCGGCGTTGTGGGAGGCGGCGGAGAGCGGCGGGCGCGCGGCCGGGCCCCCCGCCGTGCGCTGGCGCTTGCCGTGCTGGGCGTCGTTCTCCTTGAGGCGGGGCGTCCCGAGGCGGGCGGCGCGGTCCCGCGTGGCCATGGCGATGGCGGATCTAGGGTTCGGGCGCGGAGGAGCGGGCGGGCGATGTGGAATGGGGGGGCGGAAGGGGAAAGAATGAGAAGGTTTGGGCGATGTGAGCTCGAGGAGAGGGAGATTTGAAATCTTTCGAAATTTTGGACGGCGATGCGGCTAGACGCTCCCCCTGTGCTTTTTATGCGCTGGGCCGTTCTGTGCTCCTTCGTGCGCAGCTGGACCTACTCAGCCCGAATAGACAAAAGGAGCATGTGTTTACCAAGACGGTTTGGAATAGACAAAATGTTTTTATTTATTTTAATAATGTTTGTTTGTCCTATTTTGCTATGGTCAATTAATAGGGGGAATTAAAAGGTATGATAAAGTATGGGCGTGGTTCATTCTCAATCGAGTAAGAATGTGAGTGGAGAAATTAGGAGAACAAAGTAAGAATTGGTGATTTGGAGAAATTGGAGCTGTGGTAAGAAAGAGAAATAATTGGACAAGAGGAGCGGGGGAGTGAGTTTATTACTGATTTCACTAGGGTTCCCTGACTACCCGAAGAGAGTTGTGGCCAGGTTCTCGAGAAAAGAAACTATGGGAAGAAGAACATTGTGCAACCCCTGCAGCTTGTGAAATCGAACTCACATCACATGTAAAAAAAAAATCCGTAGTTACTGTCTTATTAGGTCCAGTGTCATCACTGTTCATAGTCCACAAACTGATCCCGATGGACGGACTCAATTTATTTGAATATGTCATTGAGTTTATTCGAGACTCGAGCAAGACTCATATTGGAGAAGAATATGGTCCTTGGGTTTCTTATTTTGATACAAGAATAATCGGTACAATAAAAAGGCTTTGTTCTCTTTTTATTGTGTCGAATAGAGGATTGATTAAGAAGACCGGTGGTTCCTCCAAAAAGGAGGAAATCCTTTCATTGTTATCGCCTTTGTCTCGGGTTATATTCTTTTCTTCTGCACTATCCAGGTTGCAGACAACAACCCTAGCTGAGCCAATCCAATATAGTTTTGCTTCTCAACGATGGAGGGTCATTTAATGCCAGAGGCCGACTATTTTCTCAATGAGCCAACACATGGGCTGAGAGATTTCGGCGGTGGATGCAGAAGTAGGTGTTCATGCGCATTGTCCATGGAGTGAGGGGGTATGATGAGTACTTCGAGATGGGTGTTCAGTGTCGAGTGCCTACCCAACCTCGTTTCTCTTCGAGATGGGTGCACGGTCTCCTTCTAGACAACATGTTTTTACTTATTTTAATAATGTTTATTTGTCCTATTTTGCTATGGTCAATTAATACGGAAAATTAAAAGGTATGATAAATTATGGGCGTGGTTCATTCTCAATCGAGTAAGAATGTGAGTGGAGAAATTAGGAGAACAAAGTAAGAATTGGTGATTCGACGAAATTGGAGCTTCTGTACAAGAGAGGAAGAATTGGACAAGAGGAGCGGAAGTGTGTTTATTACTGATTTCACTAGGCTTCCCGACCATCCTGAGAGAGTTGTGGCCAGGTTCTCGAGAAAAGAAACTATGGGAGGAAGAACATTGTGCAACCCATGCAGCTTGTGAAATCCAACTCGCCTCAGTTGTCATCACTGTTCATAATCCACAAAATGATCCCGACAGACGGACTCAATTTATTTGAATATGTCATTGAGTTTATTCGTGACAGAAGCAATGTATCTCGTTTGCTGACCATCGGTAAGTGAATAATGAAGACCCAAATCCTTTACTCCACATCCACATGGTGATCCTTAATTAAAAATTGTACTCTGCCCTCCACCTTTGGAAGGATAATAATGGTCGTGTGGGTTACTTCACCAAGGAGTTGGGGGTCTATCTTCATGCAGAGCTCTGTCCACACATACCAAGCTACACAAATAAAATGTATCTATCACAAATGTCTCTTATGCTAGCGGCGAGTCCTAAATCCATAAAAGCGCCTTTAAACCTATTGTTGTTTCCATCATTTCATATATATTATTTTCTATTATAATTAATTACTTTAGTCTTGCTCTAAAACACCCACACAATCAAATCACTTTCACAGCCCTTTTGTTTGGAATTCAAGATAAATTGTAGGCACTCTTCAATAAACCCTCATCCGGAAGGACCATTTCTTCAACTACTCATGGTTCGATATTCTTATTTAAAAAATAGATACAACAACCATGTATACTTCTAGGCATGAGGTACCTCGCCAAAAAAATTACGTAACGCCGCCCCTCCTACCGCTCAGGGATGCTCCGGCCTTGGATCAAGGAAACAACGGGAAGACACTATAGTCGGGGGATCGTCGCGTTCTCCAGCAAGCATCCTAACCACCACCATCCCATAGTCACTGACAAGTCTTCATCCATCTGAGGAGGCCGCCAGGAGCGCCGCGAGCTCAGTCGAGCCTCGATGCTCATTTTTCTGTAGCCGAGGATCACCCATCGATGTCCCTACACCGACATCGACCGATGCCACACGTCTCTCTACCATGGACTATGCTCCACAATGTTTACCTCGTTCACCATAGACAAATGGACCAAACATTATCTTCACTAACTATCTCACTTACCATATCAAGGATAGTCTTAGTCATTTGTCGAAGACCCCAAACCTATATATGGCCCCATGGGTATGTACACCATTCATTCTCACTTGAAATAAAGGGGGTTGCACTAGAGGTTCAACACTTGTTTGGGGATCCTAGGGTCGGATCCAAAAATTCTTTCACTGCTCGAGGATGTCAAGAAAGAGTGTTTTGGATTCGTACTTGAGAAGTCTTGAACGGCTCGAGCCTTCTACGCACCATGCCTCGTCGATGTCTCCCTAACATAGAACTAAGTCCGCTCCGACGAGAACCTACTATCGATGTGCCAATGCTTGTTAGTGTACGGCGACATTCACTATAAGACCGCCGTACACGACCTCTACCCATATTATGTCATTCCTACGTGTGAAGATACCCTTACTATATCATTATTTCCACAACAACAATATGCAAAATAGTGTGGTGCCATGGGGAGTAGTGGTGCACCCACATCCAACCGTTGGATGTACTATAGAGAGTACAAGATGGATTCTAATGCAAATGGAAAAAGTTGACGGCCGTCACATCGAGAGCACAAAAAATACATGGTATATGCTAGTTCTCTCTCCTATCCATCTCCTTTAGGCATTTCCAAACACTATGGAAAGAAATGTTATATGGTGTTCTCTCTCATATCCATCTCCTTTAGACATTTCCAAACACTATGGAAAGAAACGTTATATGGCGCTCTCTCTCCTATCCATCTCCTATAGACATTTCCAAACACTATGGTGAGAAATGTTATATGGTGTTGGAGAGAAATATGTGTATTGTGTTGGACCATGGCCTTAAAAGAATTCAAGAAGGGGCCATAAATGATTCGTACTGCTTGATTAAAACCCCGGGGATCTAACGCCATACATGAGCACGCTTCTTTTCCCTGGTGTTTTTTAGTGGATTCTCGAGCTGAGCTGATAATGGATTCTTGAGTTGCATTGGTTCATCCTATGTAAATGGAAAAATATGAATCTCACTCAGCCTTTCAATTGAACAAAAAGTACAATTTCTCTCTCAAAAAATTAGAAATTTCTCTGTCGGGTATGGTACACGCAATAATAATTTTGCAGCAGGTTCCAATAAGCGGCGACCATGACTTATCTAATTAACTAGTTCATGATTAGTTCAGGCAATAATACAATAGGCTTCACCAGAAAAACACAATAAACTGCTTCGGTTGCTGAGCTAATAGATAGACAAATTTTCATTTGCATAGAGTTTCCCCAGCTTTTTGACAAAAAAAAAAAGAACCACCACCCATATTGTCTTGCACATGAATTGTTTTTAGTCCCCAACAATTTCGACCTGTTAAAAAACAAGAAGAAAAACAACCACCACCACTACGTTTTTCCCATGAAATGTTGTGTGGCTATGGTGTTTGGGACCACGCAACCATCCACTACCGTTATCTATTTCACCTCTTTTGAAAATGTCTAATGGGGTGTTGTCGGCTAGCACATGCAAAAAGAGTCAGAGAACTCAAGAATTCCACCCTGGAATTGTCTAATGGACGTGGAGAATTCTCTAATGGACGTGAAGAATGGTTGGAGTGAGTAAACGGAGGCTGGCGCCATTGCATGCATAGACGGCTATCTCTAATAGTGGAATCATCCAGTTAGCAGGTGCTTGCTTTATCCAACGGCGGCCAACGCATGCACCGCTACCCTCCATGGCACCAAATCCACGTCTACAACAATATTATATTATGTGTGTGTATATAACATATTTGTAATGAGTTGGACCCCGCCAACTTTTAACAACCATCAAGGTAGTGAAAATACATAAATTTCGACTTCATCACCATCAATCTGTGTTCATGTTTTGCAAAAAAAAAAAAACTCCAACTACGTCTATTTCTAAATATCTCTAATTATGCATGCAGTCCTTATTTTGCATTGTTCCAAGCGTACAAACTGCAAATGGTGACGAAATGACAGCTTTGGCACCAAAAGCTGGTGGTTAGGGATACAATCCAATTGCTTTCATATGCTATCTTACATTATGCATGTATGCTCATTTTTTTCCCATAGACTTCGGAAGAAGCCGGGTTCCACCATCAAAACGAATGTATGCTCATGGATCGCTCTTTGCTTTAATTTCTTTATGTGGATCGAGATGTCTTGCTTGCTTGTCCGTACGCATAGATAGGGTAGCTTGCTTTGTTCAGTGCTCAAAGCCTCCTTGTTGTTACCTCAAAACAAAAGGCCATTAATGTTGTGCTTTCCATCACTTCATTACACAAGAGAGATCGATAGCCAGAATCATCACTTGCTTTCTGCTTTGATTATATCTTGATATAGACACCACTGCGTTTGATGCATGCCAGGGTGTGTGCTGTTGTTCCAACCTGACGCTGCATGCTGCTGATCTTACTTTTCTTTGTTTCTGTCGAGAGGATCCATTGTTGGCTGGAGGTAGTAGCACTCAATCTTGATGCATACTCGTTCACCGTGCGGCTTTGATTTATCTTGATACAGACACCAGCGCATGCGCTTTTGCATGTAGATGGATTAATCATCACATACTTTCACCTTTCCCCTTTTCTTTTCTCTCCAAAGAAGGAAAGGATTTGTTCGACGGTCTGTAAAAGGCCGTCGAGCGAGTATACCATTTGCACTAATATTTTGAGACGACTATGCATGGCGAGTCTCAGTCTCTTACGTACCTACTCTACCCATCCGTCTGGCGGATGCATATATAACACGACTATATGCATGTACATAGCTACCTAGGTTTGCCTCAGATCCGACGGCGGCAGGCGGGCGGCGATTGGAGGATTCACGCTGCCGACCCCGCAGAATGAGAGTGAATAGCGTAAAACTACCACTTTAGTGTTGAAAGTTCGAAAAACTACCACTTTACGTTCAGATCACACAGAACTACCACCCTACGCGATTTTTTTTTGCAATGTGCGCTAAAAGCCGTTTGTTAGCGAATTGACGCGAAATCTGACAGGGGGACCCACCTCACTTGTTTGACGTGGCAGAGAGACGCTTCTCCGGACAGGGGCGTTGACCGCCGTTAACGGCAGGTGTGGGACCCGCTGTCGGGTAACAAAGTGGTCGGAGCCGCACGGGCTCGATCTAGGTTTCCATCTCCCCGCGCTCTCTTCCCAGCTCGTGAGCAATGGTGGCCGCTGCTCCCGGCGATGCCGTCGGCGGCCCTTGGGCATGCGACTCCGGCGGAGGGGATGGCGGCGGCGACGACATTGGTGGAGGCGGCTCTTCTGGCGGAGGAATTTCCGCGACTGGCGGCGACGCTGAGATGCAGCCTCGTTCGCCGGAGCAAGCTGCGGCCGCGGCTCTGGCGAGGGACGTTCTCGCTTCACCGGCGAAGACGAGCCACGTGTGGACATCCTCGTTCGGCGGCGTCGATTAAGTTCCCTCTTCTCACTACACAAGGCTATAGATAATGCGAAGCAGAAACATGGGGTGGTTGTGCCAAGGAGCAAAGCATATAGGGCTAGGCAGAAGGCTTTCGATGTTGTCATGGGTGATCAGAAGATGCAGTACACAAGGCTCAGAGATTATCTGCAGGCCATCCTAGACACAAATCCAGGTAGCAGATGCATTGTAACAACTAAGGAGCTGGAGGAATACCCAAGCCCTAATCCTAGATTCCATGGACTGTTTGTCTGCTTAAATGCTTCGAAGGAAGGGCTTCTTAATGGATGCAGGCCTTTCATAGGTAATTTGGCTATGCTTTCTTCATATGCATTTCAACAGCTTGTTCTGTCTTGAAACTAATGGAACCTGTTGCGCATTTTTTTAGGACTTGATGGGTGTTTCATCAAACTAACAACTGGACAACAAATTCTTGCTGCAACTGGGAGGGATGGCAACAATAATATTTTTCCCATTGCATTTGGTGGTGTCGACAAAGAAGACACTGCTAGCTGGCTGTGGTTTTTAACTCAGCTTAAATATTGCATTGGAGTTTCAGGGAAACATGGACATTGGACCATCATATCAGACAGGCAGAAGGTGAATACTTTGTGGTTTTTTGCATGTACTTTGTGGTTATTTATGGGTTGCTAGCTATGTTTTCTAACACAACATATACACTATTGTCAGGGCCTGCTGAAAACAGTTGCTACAGTGTTCCCTAAGTCACCTCAAAGGTTCTGTCTGAGGCATACACTAGTAGGGAAGTGACTTTCTGTGGATCACTTTTTGTGGCGCACCAAGTAGCCATGCGGCACAAAAAAAAAATGTGGCGCACCAGGCCACATGCGCCACAGAAATGTCACTTTCTGTGGCGCATGTCCCCCGTGGATCGTCTTTTCAGTTCTGTAAACAAGAAAAGAAAATGATAAAAATTTCAAAAAATAAAATCCTTTTACATGTAGTTTCGTTTTAGTGTCTAGTTGGTGTAGAAATTTTGAAATATGAATTTTGACCTTTTTTGCAAAAAACAGAAAAAAAAAACTTTGCAGGGGCATAACTTTTGCATATGATGTCGAAAAAATACGTTTAATATATCAAAAAAATCGTGAGAAAAAAGGAGCTCGATTTCACCCTGGTTTACCCAGTGAACTTTTCTCAGATTCGGGAAATTCCAAAAGAGTAAAAAGTTATTTCAAAAAGAAGATTTTTTCTACAAAATCAAAGAAAATCAAAAAAATTGGAAAAAAAATTCGGTGGCGCACGGTGGCGGGTGCGCCACAGAATTGTTGGGCGGGATTCGAAATTTGAATCCCGCCCAAGCCCTTCTCTCCTCTCTTTTCTCCTTCTTCTCCCTCTCTTTTCTCCTTCTCTCCTCCACTTCTCCACTTCCCCTCTCCCTTCTCCTCTCCTCCACTTCTCATCTCCCCTTCTCCTCCACTTCTCTTCTCCCCTTCTCCTCCCTCCTCCTTCTCCTCTCCTCTCCTCCACTTCTTCTCTCCTCCTCCACCACCCCGGCGATCTCCTCCTCCACCTCCGGCGACACCCTCCTCCACTCCGGCAACCCCCTCCTCCACCCCGGCGACCTCTCCTCCGGCGACACCCTCCTCCACTACGGCGACCCCCTCCTCCACCCCGGCGACCACTCCTCCGGCGACCTCCACCTCCGGCGACCTCCGGCGACATCCTTCTCCTCCACCATCTCTGGTGACCCCATCCTCCACTCACCCACCTCCGGCCAAGCCACCTATGGCCATGGCCACGGGCAACACGGCCTCCGACGAGCTCCGACGAAATTCCGGCGAAATTCCGGCGGTCAGATCTGGATCTAGATCTGGCCGCCATTTTTTTTTTGAAATTCAAAAAACAATTTTGTGGCGCATGGTGCTGGGTGCGCCACATAAATATTTCTGTGGCGCACCCAGCACCATGCGCCACAAAATCTGGGTATTTCTGTGGCGCACGGTGGGGTGTGATACGTGCATTTTATATCATCATTTATACAACTCTTAGCATCATATTAGAATGTTATTTGCATTGAAATATCATTATTTTTACATGTTTTAGACGATTTATGGGACTTTCTTACAAAGTCCCTATTTTTGGTATTTAACTTTCTGGGAGGCAGAAAACCTCCTTTTTCTTGTTTTTAATGTTTCAGGAGCTACAGGGTCCAAATAATAAAAGAAAAATTGCACAGCTATTTTTTCATGGAGAACAAGGCAGAGGGAAGAAGACCGAAGAGAGGGGAGCCTCGAGGCCCAAGATGGGTGGGCCCACGCGGCCACAGTACCTGGCCGCGTGGGACCCACCAAATGGAGCCTCGAGCACTTCCTCGCCTGGGGCTTTTTATACACGCCTTCGTCCTCCCGAAAAGTTACGCCCTAATTTTTCCAAGTCCATCCGAGGCCGTGGCGGCGGCGAAACTCCTGATTCTCTCCGAGGGGGAATCAGTCTCTGCTGCTCCGGAGTTCCGGAGGAGGGGAAATCACCGTCATCGTCATCACTTCTCCTCCTTGGCGTGGGAGGAGGTCTCTACATCATCACCACCACCAAGACCAGCACCATCTCCATCATCATCTCCGTGATCCACTCGTTCCCCTCGTAGTTTGAGAGTTGCTATACCCTAGATACTTGTCTTGTGCTACTATTCATGTTTGTGATTGAGTACTTGTCATTATTTGGAGGTGAAGTTATATTTTCAGATTGTGTTGTACCACTTATGCCACTGAATACATCATGTTTGCACGTTGTGAGTAGTTCCCGTATGTTCCTGAGGGCATAGGATGAATTGGCAATGATTTATATATGACATGTGTTGGTATTTTGTCAAGTGTTTATCTTTTATGTGATTCTATGATGGTGTTGTGCGAACGTCGACTGCACAACACTTCACCTTTATGGGCTCATAGGAGAACACCGTAGTGTAATGAATTGAGGGAGACTTGGGAGGACACGTAAACCTCGACCGAGTCATGAAGTTGCATTATGAGGGTATTAGTATCGGGGACCTTAGAGTGTAATGCTATGGTGGGACTTTTGTCTTAATAATTCTTGTGCAGTCATTTGCTTGGCCACATGATCCATCATAAGGGGTTTAGTTTATTTATTTAGCTTTACCTAAAATGGCTCCGTCCAAAGAAGATTAAAACTTGACAAGATATTCAACGTGTTGTTTAATAAATCTCTATGCCTATAATATCCATGCCGCCCTCGGGAACGTTTCCACATATAAGTTACACATCACTTGAGCTTGTCCTCTTGCACATAAGAGGATTGGGCTTTCTCTCTTGAGAGCTTTCACTTGCTACATTTATTTCAGCATTGCATCATACAACCAAAAATACCAAAAACACTTGCATCTTTCATTGTTTTATTTATCAATCTTACTAACCAATACCTTCAGCTCCTCGTGGGTTCGACAACCTTTTCTAATTGAAAGGTACTACAATTGATCTCCTGCACTTGGGAGTCATCAAGATACTTTTCTGGCGCCGTTGCCGGGGAGCGTAGCGCTATTGGTAAGAAGTTTGGTAAGGAAACTTGAAAGCTGTTTTATCTCATTGTTACTATGGCATTTATGAATCGTGCCTCGCTGCATCTTGCTCTATATGAAAGTGCTTATGCTAATGCTCCTAAAGTGGTTGAAACTACTGTGCCTGCGGTACCTAAAGTGGGATATAAAATTCCCGTAGGTCATGTTAAAAGAGTTATGAAAAATCCATTTACAGGAGATGGAACTAAGTCTGCACGTGAGCATATGGAATTAATTGAAGACATATGTGGTTTATTTAGACTTCCTGGTATTTCTGAAGATGAGGTAAAAAGGAAGTTATTATATTTGTCTTTATCTGGTAATGCTCGTGATTGGTACATCTCTTGATGATGAAGTTGTTATTGAATGGAATATCTTGAGGAAGGTTTTCTTTCTTAAATATTTTACTCCTAAAGAAGCTTATGAGAACCGCTGCTATATATTTAATTTCTGGCCACATCTGGGAGAGAGTATTACTCAAGCTTGGGGGAGGTTAAAGGAACTCCTTCGCAAGAATCCTTGTCATGATCTACAAGGAAACTTATATTGATAAATTTTTATGTGAGGCTACCATCGAGCACAAGGAAATTCTGGATAATTCATCTGGTGGAAGTTTTACTAATAATACTGAAGAAGCATGGAATTTATTGGAGACTATTTCTGAAAATACTGTAATTGGGATCTTGATAAAGGTAATGAGCCTATTTTGATTATGGATATTCATGTGTAGAGAATTTCTCTACTTCTTTATTATTTAAAAATCTGAGTGATACTTTTAATCTTGATCCTTATGTTATGATTGAGATAGCTAAAGGTTTTGCTAAGCATCTATGTGTTCCTCAAAGTGGTTTTGAAGTTTATGTTGAACCTGTTAAACAATCTATTGTTGTTCCTAAAGTTATTAAACAGGTAGAACCAGTGTCATCTGTGACAATTGAGGAGTATGTTGAACCACTCCATATCCAAACCAAGTTAAGGAGAATTTACTTATTGCTGTTACTAACAAGAGTAAAAAAGCGTTCTCAGCCTTATGAGCAACAGAAGTCAACAGTCAAATTTCAATTATCAAACAATTAAATGAAGAAGACCCTGTTGATGTTTATTTATGTGAAGATGCTACTAAGGTCATCAAAGGTAATTCGGCAAAGTTGGTAAACCTGTTATATCATGCTCTATTGGGACTTCAAGTTATCATGGTCTATGTGATATTGGAGCAAGTATTAGTGTCATTCCATATTCTCTTTATCTTGAAATCAAGCCTGATATTGATCCTATCTTATGGAAGAGACAGGTATGACAATTCAACTTGCTAATAAAGATTATATTAGTCCTTTGGAATTGTTAGAGATGTTGAAGTATTGGTTGGCAAAATAAAATATCCTGCTGATTTTATTGTGCTTGGTTGTCCTCAAGATTCTTTTTGTCCTATCATTTTTGGTAGACCTTTCTTAAACACTGTTGGTGCTGAAATTAATTTGCCTAAAGAGAAAGTGTTTATTAAATGTGCTGGTGAGAAACTTGAGTTCAATTTTTCCAAATTTGCTGATAAACATGTTGTGAAAGAGCCAATTTCTGAAGATATAATTGAAACTCTTGCTCATATAGCTGTAGCTTCAACAGATGTTGTAGAACGTTATATGCTTAATCAAGATGAACCATTTAATGATGAGGAAAAAGATGCTTTAGAACAAATATTATGGCAACAACCACCACAATTACAATTGCATATCCCACCTGATAATTTAGGAGTGCTACCACCACCTAAAGGGGATCCTAGTTTTGAATTAAAACCTTTGCCTGAAAATCTTAAATATGCATACTTGGATGAGAAGAGCATATATCCTGTCATTATTAGTGCTAACCTTTCAGCTGAAGAAGAAGAAAATTACTTGATGTGCTTAAAGCTCACCGACCAGCCATTGGATACTCTCTTGATGATCTTAAAGGTATAAGCCCAGCTCTATGTATGCATAAAATTAATTTGGAGGAGGATGCAAAACCTGTTGTTGATTATCAACGCCGTCTCCATCCAAAAATGAAAGAAGTGGTAAGGAAAGAGGTAATAAGACTTATTGAAGCTGGTATATTTATCCCATAGCTGATAGTAAGTGGGTTAGTCCTGTTCATTGTGTTCCTAAAAAGGGTGGAATGACTGTTGTTCCAAATGATGAGGATGAACTTGTGGCTCAACGTACTGTTGTTGGTTATAGGATGTGTATTGATTTCAGGAAGTTAAACAAAGCAACTCGTAAAGATCATTACCCATTGCCATTTATTGATCAAATGTTAGAAAGGTTATCTAAACACTCTCACTTTTGCTATTTAGATGGTTATTCAGGTTTCTCACAAATTCCTGTCCATAAGGATGATCAAGAAAAGACCACTTTTACTTGCCCATATGGTACATTTGCTTATAGGAGAATGCCATTCGGTTTATGCAATGCTCCTGCTACTTTTCAAAGATGCATGAATGCTATATTTGCTGATTATATTGAAAAGATAATGGAAGTTTTATGGATGATTTTTCTGTGTATGGTACTTCCTTCGATAATTGCTTGTTCAACCTTAACAAAGTTTTGCAGCGATGTGAAGACCAACATTTAGTTCTTAATTGGGAGAAGTGTCACTTCATGGTTACTGAAGGTATTGTCCTTGGGCATCGGATTTCTGGAAGGAATAGAAGTTGACCCAGCAAAGATAGAAGCTATTGAAAAGCTGCCATACCCAAGGGACATCAAAGGTATAAGAAGTTTTCTTGGGCATGCAGGTTTTTACCGTAGGTTTATTAAAGATTTCTCAAAATATCAAAACCTCTAACCAATCTTTTGCAAAAGGATGTTCCTTTCTCTTTTAATGATGATTGTATTGAGTCTTTAATATTTTGAAGAATGCTTTAATAAGTGCTCCTATTATTCAACCTCCTGATTGGAATTGCCTTTTGAAATTATGTGTGATGCTAGTGATTATGCAGTTGGGGCTGTTTTGGGCCAACGTGTTGATAAGAAACTGAATGTTATTTATTATGCTAGTAGAACACTTGATGCTGCTCAAAGGAATTATGCAACAACTGAAAAGAATTTTTAGCAGTGCTTTTGCTTGTGACAAGTTTAGACCTTATATTACTGATTCAAAGTCACAATACATACTGATCATTCTGCTATTAAATATTTGATGAATAAGAAAGATGCTAAGCCTAGATTAATAAGATGGGTACTTTATTGCAAGAATTTGATTTACACATTGTTGATAGGAAAGGGGAAGATAATCAAGTAGCTGATCATCTTTCTAGAATGGAAAATATACCTGATGATCCTATTCCTATTAATGATAGTTTTGTTAATGAACAACTTGCAAATGTTAATGTTTCTAGTGCTAAAGTTGCATCTCCATGGTTTGCCAACTATGCAAATTTTATTGTTGGTAAAGTTTTGCCACCACACTTCACTTTTCAACAAAGAAAGAAATTCTTTTATGATCTTAGACATTATTTTTGGGATGATCCTTTTCTTTATAAGAAAGTGTGGATGGTATTATTAGACGTTGTGTACCTGAGCATGAACAACAGGCTATTATAAGAGATTGTCATGACAGTCCCTATGGAGGGCATCATGCAGGAGATCGTACAGGTGCAAAGGTATTACAATCTGGTTTTTATTGGCCTACTTTATTTAAGGATTGTGCTGAATATGTTAAATCTTGTGATAAATGTCAAAGAGTAGGAAATATTGGTAGGAGAAATGAAATGCCTATGAATTACTCTTTACCACTTGAACCATTTGATGTGTGGGGTTTTGACTTTATGGGACCTTTCCCAGCATCAAAGACAAAGCATACTCATATTTTGGTTGCAGTGGATTATGTTACAAAGTGGGTGGAAGCAATTCCAACCAAAAGTGCAGATCATGCCACAGCAATGAAGATGCTCAAGGACATCATTTTCCCCAGGTTTGGTGTTCCTAGGTTTTTAATTACTGATGGTGGTTCTCATTTCTTGCATGGTGTTCTTAGGAAAACATTGGCAAAATATAATGTTAACCATAGAGTTGCATCTCCTTATCACCCTCAAACAAGTGGACAAGTTGAATTAAGTAATAGGGAAATTAAACTCATTTTGGAAAAGACAGTGAATAAGTCTAGGTCTGACTGGCCACTTAAAATTAATGATGCGTTGTGGGCTTATAGAACTGCTTTTAAAATCCAATGGGAATGTCTCCTTATAAAATGGTTTATGGAAAAGCTTGTCATTTACCTGTGAACTAGAACATAAAGCTAGATGGGCTATTAAACAATTGAACTTTGATTTTAAAACTGCGGGAGAGAAGAGAATTCTTGATTTAAACCTACTAGATGAATGGAGAAATGAAGCTTATGAAAGTGCCAAATGTTTAAAGAGAAAGTTAAGATTTGGCATGACAAGAAAATTAAAAAGAAAGAGTTAAAGTAGGTGATCAAGTTTATTATACAACTCTCGTTTCAAGTTTTCTGCAGGGAAGTTGGCTTCAAATGGCAGGGACCATTAGTGATACAGGAGGTGTACCGTTCAGGAGCTATCCGTCTTCATGGTGACATGAAAGGTAAACCTCATGTAGTCAATGGACAACGCCTTAAACATTATATTGCAGGAAGAGTTTCATCGGAAAGGTGGAGGAGTTGAATTTACAGACACCGGAGGAGGTAATTGCGAAGAATTCTGCAGTTTCAGAATCCCAAAATTATAATAGGTAACTTTTGTATTGGAAAGTTTCTCGGAATTGCGTAAAATTTTACGAGTGTTATTTTTTATGGAAATTAGCATATAGGACAAGAAACTTGGAAGGAACGGAGCCCCGAGAAGGAAAAGAGGGGGTCCCACGCGGCTACAGTACCAGGCCGCGTGGGCCCACTCCTTTTGCCCCTCGGAGTCCCGTTTCGTCTCGTTTTCGTCTCCGACTCTTCGTCTTGACCTAAAACCCGTCAATATATACCCCTTTTCGTTGATCTAATCTCGCACCGAGAGTTCTCGAGCGATCTTTGCTTTTGCTGTTTCTGTCTATCAGGGTTTAGCCATGTCTTGCTCCGGATCCAACCATGAGGGGGAGAGCCCCCAATGAAGGAGTCGTGAACCGCTACCTCAACTCCGTGATGGCTCCACCGAAGGCCGTGATCTTCAAGGAGGGTGTGCTGCTCGTGGAGGAGGTGAAGGCTCCCAAGGCCACCGGTACGGTGGAAGAAAGGCTGGATGATCTGGAAGACAAGACCTTCAGGTATGGCACTGTGGTCTACCGTAGCCTTGATGCCATCACTTCATGAACCTGGAGCTGGAGAAGAAGGTCGAAGAGTACAAGGGGAGGCTTGAAGAACTAGAGGAAAGATACAAGGACGTCATCGAGAAGATGGAGAAGATCCAATGCTTTATGTGGGATGTAGAGAACCAGAACTGCGAAAATTGCAGCAGCTGCTACCCTCAGGTATAATAATCCACCTACATCCTTCCGCGATGGAAAGCCTTTCCCATGGAAGATGGCAGAATGGAAGGAGGAATATGAGAAAGAGGAGGTCGCAGCAGAGGAAGCTCTAGCAAAACGTCAAGCTTGGGGGAGTTCAGTCTAGCCTTTATCTTTACTAGTTTATCATATCTATCTAGTCATGGTTTAGTTTACTTTTATCGTTTAGTCATCAATCTCTTTTAGGCTTGTGTGAGCTCATGGAGCGTTATCATGTATCTCTATCTTATGGTTTACAAATTAATATAAAGTATGGTGTCATCCATGATTCTCTTGTTCTGGAGATTTATGGGTAACACTCATGCAAATGAGCGTGGCATATTTAGAAGTTTCAATCACATCTTGCCTTGAATTTAATTAACTTGAGTATGTTGGACAATTGTAGAATTATCTCATTATAAAAAGAAATATAAAAAGAGATGTTGCACTTAAATAAATATGAACCATTGTGATTAAAATTATGATGTTATGAGCTTGACAAACGTCTTTGGTTGAAGTTAGCAGAAATGTGCTGTCACATGGAACGCTTTCAACATTGCACTTCATTATATCTAGTTGATGTCATGCACTTTTGTTTATGGATGCTTATCATGGTGAAATAAATGGTGAAATGGAGTAGGTTTAAATGAGTTTGTATAATAGTTAGAGAGACGCCTGGGCCGCTAATCTAAGCCATGCATCATTCATGGTGGAAATTTACAGCGTACCATAGTGAACATTCAGTGATGCACATCACAATAAAAAGCTACATAAGTGGTAAATAAAAGAGTGCTGAGATTGTTCATTGTCTGTTTGTCTTGTTGTTTGGATATGGGCTTGTTCCATATCCTGGGACAAGAGGTACCCCAGTTGACGCTCTTGATGATACTATTTTACTTACAATGATATTTAAATTGAACTTGCTTTGTTTCCCAAGTTGAGTAGCACATGGTGTAGGTACTCGTATTCAAGGGGCATGAGATTTTCAACCCATACCTTGTCAAGCACATTACTCATATTTGCTTTCACTTTAAAAATTAATCATGCAACATGCTGAGATCAAAAGCAAGTGAAAAAGAGTATAATTCAATCGTCCAACATACATGGTTATTTGCTTTCAAAAGTAAGGGGTGGTTGCTAGAGCTTCTACTTATGTTGCCCTCATGTGTATGAGTTTTAGTTCATTGATCTTACATTACAATTGAATATGATGATGATACAATGCTCGTATTTATTTATCAACCACAAGTCCATTGATGCATATAATGATCTATGTCCTTGCTTACTCGAGGACGAGTAAGGTTTAAGCTTGGGGGAGTTGATACGTGCATTTTATATCATCATTTATACAACTCTTAGCATCATATTAGAATGTTATTTGCATTGAAATATCATTATTTTTACATGTTTTAGACGATTTATGGGACTTTCTTACAAAGTCCCTATTTTTGGTATTTAACTTCTGGGAGGCAGAAAACCTCCTTTTTCTTGTTTTTAATGTTTCAGGAGTTACAGGGTCCAAATAATAAAAGAAAAATTGCACACTATTTTTTCATGGAGAACAAGGCAGAGGGAAGAAGACCGAAGAGAGGGAGCCTCGAGGCCCAAGATGGGTGGGCCCACGCGGCCACAGTACCTGGCCGCGTGGGACCCACCAAATGGAGCCTCGAGCACTTCCTCGCCTGGGGCTTTTTATACACGCCTTCGTCCTCCCCGAAAAGTTACGCCCTAATTTTTCCAAGTCCATCCGAGGCCGTGGCGGCGGCGAAACTCCTGATTCTCTCCGAGGGGGAATCAGGCTCTGCTGCTCGGAGTTCCGGAGGAGGGGAAATCACCGCCATCGTCATCACTTCTCCTCCTTGGCGTGGGAGGAGGTCTCTACATCATCACCACCACCAAGACCAGCACCATCTCCATCATCATCTCCGTGATCCGCCTCGTTCCCCTCGTAGTTTGAGAGTTGCTATACCCTAGATACTTGTCTTGTGCTACTATTCATGTTTGTGATTGAGTACTTGTCATTATTTGGAGGTGAAGTTGTATTTTCAGATTGCGTTGTACCACTTATGCCACTGAATACCATCATGTTTGCACGTTGTGAGTAGTTCCCGCATGTTCCTGAGGGCATAGGATGAATTGGCAATGATTTATATATGACATGTGTTGGTATTTTGTCAAGTGTTTATCTTTTATGTGATTCTATGATGGTGTTGTGCGAACGTCGACTGCATAACACTTCACCTTTATGGGCTCATAGGAGAACACCGTAGTGTAGTGAATTGAGGGCGACTTGGGAGGACACGTAAACCCTCGTCCGAGTCATGAAGTTGCATTATGAGGGTATTAGTATCGGGGACCTTAGAGTGTAATGCTATGGTGGGACTTTTTGTCTTAATAATTCTTGTGCAGTCATTTGCTTGGCCACATGATCCATCATAAGGGGTTTAGTTTATTTTTTAGCTTTACCTAAAAATGGCTCCGTCCAAAGAAGATTAAAACTTGACAAGATATTCAACGTGTTGTTTAATAAATCTCTATGCCTAATAATATCCATGCCGCCCTCGGGAACGTCTTCCACTTATAAGTTACACATCACTTGAGCTTGTCCTCTCGCACATAAGAGGATTGGGCTTTCTCTCCTTGAGAGCTGTCACTTGCTACAATTTACTTTCAGCATTGCATCATACAACCAAAAATACCAAAAACACTTGCATCTTTCATTGTTTTGTTTATCAATCTTACTAACCAATACCTTCAGCTCCTCGTGGGTTCGACAACCTTTTCTGATTGAAAGGTACTACAATTGATCTCCTGCACTTGGGAGTCATCAGGGTGCGCCACAGAATTAATATTTTTGTGGCGAGGATTCTGTGGCGCACCCACCATGCGCCACAGAATCCTTTTTTGGTGCGCCACTAAAGGGCATTCTCCTACTAGTGATATCTATGCCAATTTTCAGAAAGATGGATTCAGAGGTGAGGAGCTGAAGAAGATGATATTTGCAGCAAGTTATTCCTACAGCAAGAGTGGTTTCGATAAAGCAATGGAAGCTCTGAAAAAGGACTGTGAGGAAGCTTACAACTGGATGATGAAGATACCTGTAGAAACATGGGCCAGACATGCTTTCGACACTATCTGCAAAACTGATCTTGTTGTCAACAACTTGAGTGAAGTTTTCAACAAGATGATCCTAGATGTTAGGAACAAGCCAATAAGAACAATGATAGATGGGATAAAAGACAAGTTGATGGTAAAATACAGTAAAACAAGAAACAAAGCAGAGACTACTAGATGGGAGATCACACCGTTCTACTCTGAGAGATTGGAAGAGGCAAAGAAATTTGCTAGGGAATGCAGGGCACAAAATGCTGAGATTGGACTATGGCAAGTTAGCACATATGGTCCTGGAGTTCATGCTGTCGACCTGAGAGCAAAGACTTGTGGTTGCAGGCAGTGGGATGTCACTGGCATACCTTGCAACCATGCAATCTCAGTGATCACCAAGATCAAGCAGCATCAAGAAGACTATGTACACGATTTATTCAAGCTTCCAATGTACAAAGAAGCTTTCAAGGGTGTCATATACCTTGTCCTGGACTTGATGACTGGCCAAAGACCAACACAACAGACATAGACCCGGCAGAAAACAAACAGTTAGGAGAAAAGGTTTGTTTGAGGTGCCAACACCTAAAGATAGCTCAAGAGTTAGCAGCATCACTTGTAGCAACTGCAAGCAGACAGGCCACAGGTTCACATCCTGTGGTATTGCGCTGAGTCCAGAGCTACAACTAAGGAAAGATCAGCACAAGGTAACAATTAATCTGTTTCATACAATGCATTATATTTACTCATTACTTACTAACAACTAATCTGTTTCATAATAGGCAAAGAGGCAGGACTACACACAGGGATCTTCAAGTTATACTGCTGCAGCAGCAACACCAACAACAACACCAAGAGCTGCACCAACTACGAGTGGACCACCTAGGGCTGCTACTTCTTCAGTTGCACCAACAAGGGCACCAAGAGCTGCACCAACTACCAGTGCACCACCAAGGGATGCTACTTCTTCAGTTGCACCAACAAGGGCACCAAGATCTGCACCAACTACCAGTGCACCACCAAGGGCTGCTACTTCTTCTAGTGCACCAAGAGCTGCACCATCAAGGGCACCAAGAGCTACACCAACTCCTTCTCCTAGTGCACCAGCAAGAGCTTCAGCTAAAAGGGCACCAACTCCTTCTCCTAGTGCACCAGCAAGGGCTCCATTCTCTGCTCCTAGGACTACGGATGCTTCAGATGCTGGTGCAGCACCAACAAGAAGGGTGAGCAGCAGAGCAACCAGACCAAGTGGTAGGTTGATTGATTACTTCACTGCTGGGAATGCAAAGTCATACAAGGAAAGAAACTCCAAGGGTGACCATCAGAACAAGAATGTTGAGTAGTCTTATGTTGAATTTGTTGAGTAGTTCCTATGTATCAGACAAGTTTCAAAACTATGTGGTTCATTTTGTCGAACTTTAATTCAGATGTTTCAAAACTATGTGATGTAATCTGCTGCATCAGTTGAATTTGTGGTTCTGAATCCTTTTTAATTGTAATCGTAAGACAATTTGTGGTTCTGAATACTTATATTCTGAACCTTACGTTTGTGTCTCTTTTAATTAGTATGCTCGCTATGTCTCTGTGTTTAATTCTCACCAATTTAGTGAAAAAACATGTGAAAACCGTAACATTGCTATAGCTAACCATATTTGCACATACTTACATCAACAATGAGTAAAAATAAAGCCATACAGAAGTACTAAAACAAATTGTTCCCAACACAAATTGTTCACAACCATTACTAATTGTTCAACATTACAATAAATAAATAATTCAGCTAACACAAATTGTTCACAACCATTACACAACCATTACTAATTGTTCAACATTACAATAAATAGAGCAATCAGCTAACACAAAGCTGTTCGACAGGACCACAATGTTACAACTAAACCAATTACTCCTCACATATTGCCTTGATTCTCTTCAACTTGTCTTTGCATCCATTACTAACTTTGAGCACCTCGTACAGATTGTACTCTACATTCTTCTTTTCCTTGATCAAAGCTTCCTTCTGCTTCAGATTATCCCTTTCCTTCTTCCAAGCTTCTTTTTCCAGCTTCACAACATCCCTTTCACGTTCCCACTCCATCTCCAGAGCATCCCTTTCATCTTCCCACTCCTTCTTCCTAGCCCTCATCACATCAGCTTGACTCCTCTGTGTCTGCTTCAGCTCAGCAATTTGTTTCTCCATCAGTTTCATTGCTAGCTGCATCTGTTCGTTCATGTCATATTCCTGTCCCTCTTGCTGAATCCTGGAATAATTTTCTCTCCTTGCCTGTTTGCAAGTTTCATCAATGAATCTGTTCGTTTCACTAACACAATGTGTGTACTTCTCCTCTAGCCTCTTGTTCACTTCAGCCATTTCCTTCAACAGCTTTCCACTCTCTATTTTCTCATCGACTCTTGCACTGTTGCTCTCATGATACATTGCCCAAAGTCTTCCAACTGCATTCTTGGTTGTTTCTGACAGTTCTCCATCTACCCAAGACACAAGACGCAGTTCTCTACTTCCTAAAAGAGCAACAACATATTACTTTACATAACAGAGCAATGATTCATTTATACATTCAATAAGGAATAGCTACTTCAACTGATCATTGCAAGATAACAATCTATCTAACATTGCTGAATTACAGAACTAATATACCTGAATAAGTGCAACAATCTATCTATCTACCTATACTACACTAAAATGTATCAATGGAGCAATTCAGTACAACGACTCTAGCAGGAGATATGAACTTACGTTCTGAATTTGGCACATGTAGAACCTGCGGCCTATGTTCGTCCCTTCAAATGCGACGCACTGACGCGGCTCCAGATTGTGATGCCGGCAGAACTCGGTACAACCCACGGCAATGTCGTGGAATCGGGGGTCGTCACAGGTTTGTGGAGCAAAATCCGCATCGGTGAAGTGCTGCACGAGCATGAATACGACAAAAAAAAGAAATCATCAACCAAATCGAACCAAAACAGAAATCCCCAAATGCTCTGAGCCAAACCCTAGAAATTGGAAACTTACACAGTAGTAGTTCGTGCTCGAAGATTCGCCGTCAGGCCAGCTAGGCATGGTTGCGGCGGTCGGGAGGAGGGCCAACTTACCCGGCGGCGATGGCTAAGCGACGACGGCGGCGACGGTGGCGCAGGCGACGGAGTGGGTCGAGCCGCGTGGAGAAGAAAACCTAGATCGAGTCGAGTGTGGCCCGTGCGGCTCCGACCACTTTGTTACCCGACCCACCGACAGCGTGTCCCACACCTGCCGTTAACGGCGGTCAACGCGCCTGTCCTGACGAGCGTATCTCTGCCACGTCAACAAGTGAGGTGGGTCCCCCTGTCAGATTTTGCGTCAATTCGCTAACATACGGCTTTTAGCGCACACTACAAAAAAATCGCGTAGGGTGGTAGTTATGTGTGATCTGAACGTAAAGTGGTAGTTTTTCGAAATTTCAACTGCACTGTGGTAGTTTTCACCAAGGAGTTGGGGGTCTATCTTCATGCAGAGCTCTGTCCACACATACCAAGCTACACAAATAAAATGTATCTATCACAAATGTCTCTTATGCTAGCGGCGAGTCCTAAATCCATAAAAATGCCTTTAAACCTATTGTTGTTTCCATCATTCATATATATTATTTTCTATTATAATTAATTACTTTAGTCTTGCTCTAAAACACCCACACAAAAAATCACTTTCACAGCCCTTTTGTTTGGAATTCAAGATAAATTGTAGGCACTATTCAATAAACCCTCATCCGGAAGGACCATTTCTTCAACTACTCATGGTTCGATATTCTTATTTAAAAAATAGATACAACAACCATGTGTACTTGTAGGCATGAGGTACCTCGCCAAAAAAATTACGTAACGCCGACCCTCCTACCGCTCAGGATGCTTCGGCTTGGATCAAGGAAACAACGGGAAGACACTACAGTCGTGGGATCATCGCATTCTCCAGCAAGCATCCTGTTCGCACACGAACACGTCACGTGTACCCGCGGCACGAGGGAGATGCTCCGCAACTCACTCCGCGGGAGGCGCGCGGAAGCGCAATACGCAAGACAATCCGGCGAGCACTTTTGTAGACCTGAAACCCCGCTCGCCCGGGAGGGACCCCGTCAGGGCTCGCGGCTGCTATGGGTTGCCCTAGGTCGGCCTGACCACCCTAGAGCCTCGTGGATTCGCAGCCTCCAATATTGAAGAACGACGAAGAACGAGAAGAAAGATACAAGGGAGAGGGATAAAAAGTAGATGAACATGAAAAAGTAGTAGATGTGTTTGTTCGGTTGGTGTTGGATCAATCGGCCGTCACCCCTCACATATATAAGAGGCGGCTGGACTTCCCGTGCAATAAAAGGCTTGGATTCACGTCCAAAACCCTAATCTGGGTCGAATTCGGATGGACTGGACCGAACCTTCCAAAACTGTTCGGTCTACGCCTTGCGGGTCGTTTTCGAGGCAGTAAACGACTCCGGATCAAAATCTTGTAAAAGAGAAGTTGTTGGCCTAAAAAGACGAAGAACTTTTATGTTATGCGTTTTTTCCATTTGACTTAATCTAGACCCTTTAAATTCAGTGGAGAGCAATTCGACTCGTTTTTAGCCTTTCCGAATTGCGCTCACCGAGGGCAGAGGGTGTCTATGGTAGGGCGACCCGTCTATGCTCAGCGCTCCTGGCTGCTCGCCCGAGGACAGAACATGTCTATGGTTATGTGTCCACAGTATTTTGCCTCCACAAGTTGCATATGACCTCGGATTGAGATGATCCAAAAACCAAAATTGGTTGTTTCGATGATACGCAAAACTTTCGTTCACATTATATTTTCATCTGAGCTCATCTTTATGGCACCTCTTTGTAAGCCAAAATTGGTCGTCAACACATGCCCCCTGTTTTTTGGTAAAGCTTGCGTGCCAAAAAATAACTTGCACCATTATGCTGCTAAGGACGATGCCAACACTCCATCGGCCATGTGTTCTCAGGGTGATAATACTTTATTATATGCTCGGGTTGTACGTCACCTGGACTTTTGACTCAGATCCTGCAGATAAGAAAAACATATTTCTTCTAACCGTCCATCCGGCTTGCACTAGATCCTTTGTTAGTGGCCGACTTAATAATCAAGGCGTCCTTACTAGTATTGGCAAAACTAAGCACCGGCTTCCAGGGAGGAGATAAAACCATGAAGAGTACCTCTAGCCCGATGCCGGCTTTGTCAACACAATGCATTCTTAGGGCGATATACAAATATCGGCCGTGCGTCCTTATCTTGAAGGACCTAGAGAACCCGTCCACCAAAGTGTGAATAACCGAAATAGATTAGAAGTTTCGGCTGGGGATAAATTGTGAGGTGCTAGCTTTGATGATATAGTTGAAGAACATGGATGACGCGCCGCCTGAGGTCTCCTATAGTGAGATGAAGATCGCCGGTTTCGCCTGCCGACTTCTTGCTTATCCTCCTTTACCCCTGCCGGCTTTGCAACAGAAGCTGGTGCACCGTTCTTGATTTGAGGGCTTCTTTTAGGAACCCATGCCATGTTCAACTTCTCCAACTCTTCGGCTCTGAGCCGCTTCACCTGCCACTCTTGCCAATGTGATAAGCTAAGTGGATATCCCGGCTGTGATTTTACTTTATGCACTGGCAGTTCTTTCTTGACTTTGGGCACTTCCGGCTTGACCTGTCCAGACTCGATGACTGAGTCCTTGAAAGTTACTCGCTTCACTTCCTTACCCTTTATAGCCAACATCATTTTAGCTGGCTTTTGGCTACTTAGAATCGGGTCTGAAACACTAGTACAGAACGACACATCGGAAACGGGCCAAAAACCCCTTCGGCAACGGAGAAAGGGTCCGTGTCCCCGCCTCTGTCACTGATGTGAAGCCTCACAATGGCAACGGAGATTTTTATCGTTTGCAATAAGTTTAGCAACGGGCATAATATATAACCGTTGCCTTTAGTCTTTACATCAGATACGGAGATTAGTTTTTGACCGTTTGTAATAAGGGCTAAAGGAAACAAAAAAAAAACCGGTGACGCCTGCTGCACCGTCGACGGAGCCCTGTGGTTCCTGCTTGACGGCCGCCGGTTCTTCACCTTCCTCTTCGCCCAGCTTCATTGCATGGTCTTCTTCTACCTATTTAGTACTGCACAAAAGTCTTGCTCCTGGAGGCGCCGGCTTCAGTGGACCGTGTGGACGGAGCCCCGCTCCTACGTCTTCACGGCCGCCGCATAGTCTCCAGGTTTCCTCCTCGCCCTAAAGGAGATGAAAAAAATCAAAATGTAAGCTCCTTCATCTCTATACACAAGACATATGCTTCTTCATCGGCATTACAGAAAATATAGAACTAATTACAACTAGAATCTAGCCTAAACAATGCCTCATATATAGGTAGATTGGACACACAAATTCTAGGGATGGAGCAAGCGAGCCAAGTAGGATGCACATGATGCACAAAGCTAAAATCAGAGCAAATGCCTACTAAAAACAGAGCATATCCATGGATAAACAATTAGCTACTTACAACTAGAAAACAGCTAAAATCTATGTGTAAATAATGCCTACTAAAAACAGAGCAAATCTATGGATAAACAATTAGCTACTTACAACTAGAAAACAACTAAAATCTATGTGTAAACAATGCCTACTAAAAACAGAGCAAATCTATGGATAAACAATTAGCTACTTACAACTAGAAAACAGCTAAAATCTATGTGTAAACAATGCCTACTAAAAACAGAGCAAATCTATGGATAAACAATTAGCTACTTACAACTAGAAAACAGCTAAAATCTATGTGTAAACAATGCCTACTAAAAACAGATCAAATCTATGGATAAACAATTAGCTACTTACAACTAGAAAACAGCTAAAATCTATGTGTAAACAATGCCTACTAAAAACAGAGCAAATCTATGAATAAACAATTAGCTACTTACAACTAGAAAACAGCTAAAATCTATGTGTAAACAATGCCTACTAAAAACAGAGCAAATCTATGGATAAACAATTAGCTACTTACAACTAGAAAACAGCCATCCTACTGAACTGGGGTCTTACATTAGGCGAGGCGGGCTCGCTTAGCGTCGCCGCCGGCGACGGAGCTAGCGCCGGCCTCCCCTGGCAGCGCCTTGCCCTCGCCGTGGACCAAAGAGAGTGCTATGACGGCCCGGAGGTCAGACTGGTAGACCGCCTCCTCGGCGCGTTCGACCTGGGTCGACGCCTCGGAGAGGAGGACCGCCGCCTCCAGATCGGCCTCGCCCTGACGACGCTTGGCGTCCTCGCGCTCGAAATCGGCGCGGGAGAGTTGGCAAGCGATCTCCAGATCACGATCCTCCTCCTCTTCCTCTTCCTCTTCCTCCTCGTCGGAGGACGAGGACGAGGAGGAGGAGGAAGACGGATGGCGGCCGGGGTACATCGCCTGGCGGATCTCGCGGTAATGGTGGTCAAATGAGCGGGTGCGGCCAGAGCCTTCGCCGTGCGGACGAGCCAGTTCCGCAAGCTCGTCCCGCAACACCAGCTGACGCTGCTGCTGCCTGAAGGCCCGGAGGGTGGGGCGGCCACGGCCGCGGTCACGGCCGCGATGGCCGGATCTACCAGCGCCGACGGTGGAAGCCATGCGAGAGAGTGGAGAGAGAGGAGACTATGCGGCGGCTAGGGTTGGAAGTGAGTGAGAGTGAGAGTGAAGGGCATAGTAGGTTCTTATAGGCCGGCTGTCGGGCTGCTTCTAATGGCAACGGAGATTACGAAACTGTCTGTGTGCGATGAGCACACATCGGTAACGGAGTTAAACCAAACTCCGTTGCCAACATATATTCCACTATTCACCCGTTGCCGATGTTGTGGGCCTGCTTTACGGCCTAGTGCGGGCACGCGGGGGATGTCGCGATTTACCGTCGCCTAACTCCTGCCGTTGCCATAGAGGGGTATCCGATGTGTCGTTCTGTACTAGTGAAACAACATCTTTGCGGCCATCTCTTTTTACTATGTATACTTGCTTGACCACCTCCTTCTTCCTCCATGAGCTCCTGACCAACCCTTGATTGAGCCGGTCTTTGACATGTGGTTGTCGTGGTGATTCTCTCGGAGCTGCATAAACTTGGCGAGGTGATTTAGCATAAGACTGATGGTGTGCCCATGAATCATACATGTCCCGTGATTGATATGAATATAAGCCAGCATGGGAAGGCATGGATGACTTCGGCATTGGTGGCCCAAAATAAGTTCACGGAGTCGGCACATTGGGCTTTTTCATTTGCCAATCCCTATCATCAGACTTACGCCCTGGGGGTGATTTCGATGCCTTTGCTTCAGCTGGCCGATAAGCACGTTTTGCTTCGCTCATTTTCTGATACTTCTCTAATAATTGAGTGAAGGTAACTTTAGATTTCTCTTTCGGTGCTTATCGCTGCCTTCGTCCCTTTTATCACTGAATCATTGGATTTTCTTGTTGCCCCCTAGTGTTAGGCGTAGTCTTCGTAGCTTTGATGGAATGTCCGTCCTCAGGATTTTCGGCTTGAATAATTTCTTTGCTTGATGAATCAATCCGATCACCTACAGTATGTACCCGTCCGTCTTCCGATGAGCCGGCTTGAGGCAGCCGAGTCAACACTTGATCGCCGTCAAGATTAATGTCAACAAGATGGCTATCAGCTTGTGCTTCAACAAATTGCAATCGTCCTTCGAAGGCCGATTGTGCTTCATAAAACACGTCGCAGTCTTTGTTTTTCTGCTGAAACGAATTCTGCACTCGCTCTTGTCTTGACGTCTGGACCTGGTGATCTTCTATTATGATTGGGTTAGCCGGCGATGCACCGACAATGTGATTCCCCAGGCCAGGACTGAAGGTACACTGTTCATCCCTTAGCCGATATTGGAATACCGACTTTGGAATTATGAAACCGAGTGGTGCCGGCTTAAAGTCATCCAACTCGGCTATGAATTGTCTTTCGCCCTCTTTTTCTGTTTTTTCTGAATCGGCTATCTTGAAGGACTGTGAACCCGGCTTCGTTATTCTGCAACCAAAATAGCTACAGAATATATGTCTCATCTGAGACCAAATGTTAGCCAAGCATGAAACAAGCAAAGTTGCCCATATGAATATAAAGCTTAGCCGGCATGACGGGAACAACTTTGATTGCAATAAATTGTCACTTTCAGCCTCTACGAATGGTATGATATGTTGGCCAGCATGATCAGTGACAAGATTATTCCTAGCAAGCAAATTACTTATCTCGATTGGTCTTTTGAAGCTAACAAGAATTTTATCATTGGATGCATCAACATTATTATTTTGACCGAATCAAAAGATAAGTAAATTGGTGGTTGGGCGTACCTCTTCGAAGACGTTGAGAGACTGCGATGCTGGCACATCAGGAACAATATTGTTTTGCTCCATTTCTGGATAACTCTTCAACGCCTCTTCCTCCTCTTCTGGATCCCGTGCAGTGTCACCCGGATGCTCCTCATCAACCGAACATTGTTCGGCTTCTTTCCCTGGTTCTTGATGTTCACCATTAACCGAACTTTGTTCGGTCGTGTCTTCTTGTTCGTGATGCTCATCGTCTTTGGCACGGAATTCGTCAGGTAGTACGCAAACTTTCTTATTAAAGACGTCGGTGGAGCATGATGGTTGCATGTCCTGAACAATATCTTGTTCGGCCTCTAGATGATTCTCCAACGCCTTGTCTTCTTCCTTTTCTGGATCTCGCGCCCCACTACTCTGATGTTCAATGTCATCCGAACTTTATTCGGCTATATTCTCTACTTGATGTTCATCAATTCCTTTGGCACGAAATTCATAGGGTAGCATATAAACTCCTTTACACCCAGAAAAATCAATCACGACTGTTTTGCTAGCCATGCCATGCTCTTGATCAATGAATCTTGCTTATTTTGATTCAGTAGATTTGGCACAAGCACTATCTAATTCGGCTTCAACAACTGAAGTAACCATACTTTCCGAATCATTCATCTTTTCTCCATGGCTTCCATAAATTTGCAAAGCTTATTCTTCTTGCTTTAGGACCGTTTCAGCTTGGTTATCGCGTGGAGGAGTGGACTTGATAAAGTCTTGAAGATCATTCTCAAATGGCTTTAAATCTTCTTCCGCCTGTTTTTCCTCCATGCCTCCAATTCTTTTGTACGCTTACTCCTGAGTTTTTCATAAGCTTGTCGATACTCGGTCGGTAATTCCTCAAGAGTCGGCGTAGTAAATTCTTCGGTGCTATCCTCTGTAGGGCATGATTGCCCCCAATAATTTTTGTTTCTTTCGGCGGTGCGTTGCCGAAACTTTGTGACTGTGAAGAATAAAAATTGATCTTTAATTGTTCACGCTCCTCTTCACGTTCCTTCTTATACGCCTCATAAGCTTGTATTGCAGCAGGATCATGTGGATTTCTTTCGTATTCCAGGTAAATGGCATTGGCCCTTTTGAAATATGCTACACGTTTTTCCTTCCAATCATCAAATTCATTTGCGTCGGTAGAAGATGAAGGCACATGTGCTCCTGTTAAATTTTCACATGTTCGGCTGTGAACACTGTGAAAGTGCGAAGCCGAATTATGTGTCTCACTAGTTCCACATGAAGCTGAAACATTAGTAACATAAGGTGCCGATTGAATAATCATATAAGGTGCAGTATATGTCGATTGGGAGTAACCGGCCAAGTCGTTGGTACCAGCATAGCCGATTCCCCCATCCATCGGCCTGTCTGGGGATGACCCCGCATATTGCGAGTCGGCAGCCGATGGATAAAACCGTGAGACATCCTCTTGCCCGTGAGGTGTCTCATACTGATCTATCGAATAACCCACGTTACTCATCGACCTAAGATATGGGGCAGCCGATGCATTAGAATTCGAATATATATGTTGCACGTTGCTAATATTATAAGGATTTGAAGCATAGAGATTATTTTGCATCGGCTTTTGCGCATAGTGTAAACTAGGGTTAGCCGATACAACACTCATATCAAAAGATCTACTAACGTCAACATAAGAGTAATTTGCATCTACACAAGGAGATCGTGAATTCATGTTATCGATGTAGATTGCAGTTTCTTGATGCGCTCCTTGTAGCAAGAACGGGCTGGAAACTGTTTGCTTCGTGTCACCAACGGAGTCGCCAAAAAGTGTGTTCGCACACAAAAATGTCACGTGTACCCGCGGCGCCGAGGGAGATGCTCTGTAACTCACTCCGCGGGAGGCTCACCGTAAGCGCGATATGCAAGACAATCCCGCGAGCGCTTTTGTAGACCCGAAACCCCGCTCGCCCGGGAGGGACCCTGTCAGGGCTCGCGTCGGCTAAGGGTTGCCCTAGGTCGTCCTGACCGCCCCTAGAGCCTCGTGGGTTCGCAGCCTCCAATATTGAAGAACGATGAAGAACGAGAAGAAAGATACAAGGGAGAGGGATAAAAAGTAGATGAACACGAAAAAGTAGTAGATGTGTTTGTTCGATTGGTGTTGGATCAATCGGCCGTCACCCCTCACATATATAAGAGGCGGCTGGACTTCCCGTGCAAGAAAAGGTTTGGATTCACGTCCAAAACCCTAATTTGGGTCGAATTCGGATGGACTGGACCGAACCTTCCAAAACTGTTCAGTTTGCGCCTTGCGGGTCGTTTTTGAGGCCGTAAACGAATCCGGATCGAAATCTTGTAAAAAAAGAAGTTGTTCGCCTCGAAAAGACGAAGAACTTTCATGTTATGCGTTTTTCCATTTGACTTCATCTAGACCCTTTAAATTCAGTCGAGAACAATTCAACTCGTTTTTGGCCTTTCCGAATTGCGCTCACCCGAGGACAGAGGGTGTCTATGGTAGGGCGACCCGCCTATGCTCAGCGCCCCTGCCTGCTCGCCCGAGGACAAAACATGTCTATCACTAGTAGAAAAAGGGGCAACAATACCGGTCCCAAAGGGCCTTTAGCACTGGTTGTGCGACGATACTAATAAAGCGGGACTAAAGGGGTACCCCTTTAGTACCGGTTGCCCCAGGAACCGGTGTTAAAGGGCTCCACGTGAGCGTAGCTGCGCGCGCGGCGGAGGACCTTTAGTACCGGTTGGTAAAACCAACCGGTATTAATAGTTCCTGCTTTTTTCCCCTCTCGCTTATTTTTCAGGGTTTAGGGTTTCTGTTTTTTTCTTTTCGCTTATTTTTCGGGGTTTAGGGTTTCTGTTTTTTTCCTTTTCGCTCATTTTTCAGGGTTTCGGAGGAGATCACGTATAAAGTACTCATTACACATATAAAGTACTCATTACATATAAAGTACTCATTACATGGATATCACTGCTAGTACATGGAGGGAGTCTATTTTTCGATATAGTGGAATTCACCGGATTCAGGTATGACATGTGTAAGGAAAAATCCCGCCAATTCCTCCGCAATTGCTTTTACGTGGTTTATTGGCAGGAGCTGGTTCCGCTTCCTTGCCATCTTTAAAAGAAGGAGATCAAATCAGTTATGATCGAAACTAAACACAATTGATGGTAGCAAAAATAAATTTGTGAATGATGTTTACGTACCTCTTGATTTCTTCGAGTATTGACTCTCTCATTGACCTTTATGTGGATGTACTCGCAAACGTAGTATCCACTTAAATTCGTCCCCTGTGGTTGTAGCAGGCACCACTATACGAGAATAGAATTCAATCAAATAATAATCAAGAGAATGATAATGGTATTGAAACTAAAATTAGAGAGATACGCGGACCTAGGTACGTAGTACTACTTACTTTGTTAGCCTTAAACTCCAGCTTATCTTTCCATTCACCGCGTTCTTCCACGATGAACCTTTTCCAAACCCTGCCCGGTAAAGAAAATGAATTGAGGAGTTATTACTTACTTTGATATCAGGAAATGAACGAATTAAAGAGGCCGATATAGTGCGAGTGAATTACCTCTGGAGCAATACACGCACGCTTTTGTATTCATCTTGATGTTTCCTTAATGAGTCCCAGATTTCAACTTCTCCAAAATCGATTCTAATGATTAGCAGAATGAAGTGGAACCTGTGCGTACGTTTATATACGCAGTTATTCAGAGCTCATCAATTACACTTAATATCGGGAAAGCAAAATAGAATGTGTACAAGACAGTAACACTCACTTGAAGTTGTAAGGAAAAAGTATTTCTTTTTTGGCACTTTGTCGCTTTAAAAACGTTAGCAAAACGTCCTCTGTATCCTGGGCATGCTGTTCTACGGTGACTTGATGAACTTTATCCGGGTCAATGAACCCAATGTCCCAGATTCCATCCACTCTGCATTCACGAATCTTCATTCTGCATAATAGCGTACAAAAGGATATCGTGGGGATAATTACAGGCAATGAACGAGCTTAACTAAAGAATTAAATTACACAAATAAATCACTTACAGACAATAGCAGCTGATGATAGATTTGTCGAGGTCACGTTGATTGTACATCTGAAAAAGTTCAGAGAACTCAACCTGCACAGCATATTCTCGGAAGTAGTGCTGTTCCTTAACTCCCGCCATGAAATAGAATCTCTCTTCTTTTGCGGCGGTCATGTACCAGTTATGCAATTTCCATAACTGTGTTGTTAGAGCACTCGGATTTTCGACCAGAGGCAGCCCGAGAACATATTGATATGCTAACTCCATGATGGGGTAATCTGTCTCGCCATGGATTACAACTTCTCCATGCTCGATTTCCCGAGCAACAATATTATCAGAAGGCACAATGAGCGGGGCGATCGATTGTACTTCTTGTTCTCCGAGCTGGGCAACTTTTTCCCCGCACATTTTATCTTCCTCCATCTGTGAGCTATGTACCTTTATAATACCTCGGTCATAGTCTGAAAGGGCCCGCGGTGGAGGGTTATATCTGTTGTCAATGGTGCGATCTTTAATCTCCGATGGTATAGTCTTCAGAAGTTCTTTTATGGGGTCCAGTCTTGCCTCCAGTCTTTCCTTTTTTCTGTTCGAAAAAGGCTGTCACCTCGCCACGTGTGCTCACTTCTAATTCCTCCATAGTCTTCTCGCCAGCTAACTTCCCAGGAGCCTTGACTTTCTTGGGTATGTTTGCACGTTTCTTGACAGGGGACGTACGGCCAGTACCAGTCGACGTGAACAGCTTCCGCTTTGTCAAATTACTAGTGGGCGCATCAGTCGGCTGACGGGACGGCGCGGGCGATGGACTCTCGGTGGGCACCCAATCGTCGGGAAGGCGGGTGGACTTTGAGGTGGTGAATTTCTACTCGGAGGAGTCGGTGGCCTTGGCGCCGAGTCTGGAAACATGATGTATTTCTTCTTCCATAGAACGATACCAAGCTCGACTTCTCCCAATGTCTTCTCGCCTTCAGCTCCAGGAATGTCAAGATCCATTGAGTGGAATCCCGACAGAACTTTTGTGACCCCGACACGAGCAAATCCAGCTAGAATCTGACCAAAATGGAAGGTTGCTCCAAGTAGATATGGTAAAGCATAGCCATTCGCCACCGGATATCTAATGTTCTTCACTGGCGCATGTAACTCACAATTTGTCTTCTCCGTGATATCATCCACGGGGTTGTGAGCCGCCGATGGTTCATCAACTGCAGGATCTTGTAGCTGCGTGGAACTGATACGTACAAAACGTATCTATAATTTTTGATTGTTTCATGCCATTTTTATGCTTTTAGCACTTGTTTTATATTAAGTTTATTATTTATTTGGACTAACCTACTAATAGTTGCAAAAGTGCACAATGTTCTTGTTTTACTCTTTGATGTGTATAAATTATCAAGAATATAAGAGGAAACCTTGTTGGAGTCGAATTGGGACTTTCCTGAAATCTGTCTGAGAACTTTTTACGAAGATTGCCAGTTTGACCCTCGAAGATGACGTTATATGGAGACCTGGCTGTTACGAAAGTTGTCACAATTTTCCATACGAAGATTTTAAGCCCGAGATCAGCCCAATTGGAGTTCGGACGCGCCTGCAGGCCCGTTTTGGTGGAACCCTAAAAGGGGGTGACGGAAATCCGAGAAGATATATAAAGGGAGGAAACCTAATTCGTGGAGGACTCCTCCACCCACGAATTTCAGCCACCAAAAGCCACGTTTTTGTCTCCCCCATGGATCCCATCTCCATGGGGGACGGCTCCCAAGAAGCCATGAAGGAGGGAGGCTAAGGGGCGGCGCTCCCCAAGCTTGCCGGCGGCAGGGAAAGGAGTTCCCCGCACCGCCGGCGCCGCCGCCGCCCTGCGCCGCCGCGCTGCCCCTCTCCGCCGTCTTCACCGCCATCTCCATCACCATCTCCTCCTTGTATTCAGTGGTTCATCCTCCCACAAACCTCTGTACCGTCCTATGTAAACATGGTGTTTGATGCTATAATATTTATCCTATGATTTACAACATGTTTCCGTAGTTTATTTGTCTTTTGATTGCATAATTGAATGCATGAGGTTCATTAGAGTTGTATGTCTATATGGTGCTGTCCTTTGGTGTCCATTATATTTATGTGCGCATGGATCAAACACCCTAGGGTTGGTAGTATTTGTAACGAAGCGGGGAAGTTCTGCCGGAGTGACAGAAACCTGAGAACGCGAACCGATTAGTTGCACGTATGGGAGTAAGAGGACCTTGAACTTAAGGCTATGGTTGGGGAAACCTTAATGCATTGTTAGTATTTGCGGATGCTTGCTAAACAATCCAATCATATAGTACTTGTAATCCCAAGTAGTGGAGTGCATGTATATTTAGCCTCTCCCACATAGAAAACTGCATCGAAGACAATGAACCAAGTACCTTCACTAATTAATCTTGGACAAAGCCACCACAATTACCACCACTTTTCCACACTCATGGTACTGTTAGTATATGGTTACTTAGTATACTTTATTGCTGCAGCACTAACTTTTACTTTCTTGTATTTATTATCTTTCAAAACTACCTCTCATACCCGTATTGCTACCGTAGTTTTATTTTCTAGATAATGCAAACGTTTAGTGTGCGTAGAGTTGTATCAGTGGTTGATAGAACTTGAGAGAATACTTATCCTACCTTTAGCTCCTCGTTGGGTTCGACACTCTTACTTATCGAAAAGGCTACACGCGATCCCCTATACTTGTGGGTTATCAGGAACCCACGATGCTTTTCCGCTGAGATGGGCAGACATCGACTGCAGGATCTTCTAGTCGCAGATGAGATTCCCTTTGCTGGGTAATTGAGTGTAGTTGCTCTTGCACAGCATGCACGTGGTGTTCTAATTCCGCAAACCGGTCCGCCTCCCTCTTCTTACTTCTGCAATGTTTTTTATAAGTTGCAACGTCCGCCGGAAACCCTTCAAGAAAACCAACCCCGCCTCCTCTGCCTCGACATCGTCCCCAGTGTTCTTTATTCCCGAGGGCGAGTGTCAGCTCGTCGTCCTCTCTATCGGGAACATATTTTCCCTCCTTGACTAGTGCTATTGCGTCTTTTAGTTTTTTTACGACTCTTGTAATTCTTTTCTTCCATTTTCCCTTTGGAACAATCAGCCCTGTGTCTGGGTGCAACACTGCCCCATGCGCGAACAACCAGAACTTGGACCTGTCTGGCCAGTCATCTGTCCGTGGAGTGATCCCTTTTTGACGTAGTTCGTTTTCAAAGGCTTCCCACTTAGGCAAGGCAGTCTTGTAGCCACCTGACCCCAAAGTATGTTGATATTTCTTCTTCTTAGCATTCAACTTATTTTGGGCCGATCGGGCCACAGCGACGGCCGATTTCTTATACGCCACAAATTCAGGCCACACATCTTTTATCTTCTCTAGATGTCCAGTGAAATTTGGAGTTACTTTCTCATATTTTTTCCACAATCCTTTTTTCCAGTTGTTGAATTCCTGGGCCATCTTCTTTAGAGTCCACTCCTTGACTTTATCCTTCTTCTTCTCTGGGAGATCTGCCGGTAGGCTGAAAGATGTCAAGATCGAGTCCCAAAGGAGGTCTTTAATTCTTTTATCGACATAACTTGCGCCAATGTTGGCTTTCTTCGGCTCATTCCATTCTGCAATGGTGATCGGGACCATGTCCCTAACAAGAACTCCGCATTGACCTACATATTTAGTGTAGATTTCTTCGGGTTTCACCGGTTTGCCATCATTAGCAACTTCGTCGATCGACAACTTTGCACCATCTGGCAGCTTTTCCCTTCGGTTTGGGCCTCGTTTAGGGACGCTTGGCTTAGATCCAGAGGGCTACAAGAAAAATGTTTCGTTAATAAGTGCAAATCAATTAATGCATCTAGTGATCAACAAGACTTAATATATATATACCTCGCCGGAGTTTTCTAAGGGCACTTCGTCGTCGTCTCTTAAATTTTCTAGCTCAAGTCCCTCACCGGAGTCGTTCAAACATTTTGCGCTGAAATCATCATCGCCTTCTTCACCGGAATCTTCTCCATCGGAATTTAATCCAAGGGTCCTCTCAAATATAATTGCTTGCATATGCTCTTCATTCTCCTCGTCTCGGATGAAGGGGGCGTCGTCCTCCATAGCTCAATGTCACTGCAAATTTTTAATTCATAGCATCAAGGTTACAAAGATTGCTTTGCTAAATTTGTTTCTAACTTTGCTAACACAATTGGACTTTGTTCGACACTCAATATAAACCCCCCCTCTCGAACATGTTCGACACTCAATGTAGTTCATTTGATATACAAAGCATTCGGATTCCCTGCATACGTCTAACGGTGCATTTGATATGCGGGCACTCACGAGCCACCGTTGGGCTGTATGCAGGGGAAACCGTGTGTTTTGTTCTATCTACAAAATACTTCAGTTCATCGACCGAATACAAATCATTCGGATTCCCGTCATACAGCCCAACGGCGCATTTGATATGCAGGCACTCACGAGCCACCGTTGGGCTGTATGACGGGGAAACCGTGTGCATTTGATAAAAGGTTTAATACATTATTACACATCACCAACAACATCCTTATCTAGTGTTCACTTTTTTCTTCGTGTGTGTCCCTTTCTTCTGATTGCGCCGTAGCCATGGACAATCTTCATCATTTAACACGATGCTTGGGTCAGTTTTCACTTTGAAGGGCGGAATTTCATTAAACTTATTGTAATCTTCTGACATGTCTGTCTTGTCCTCCACTCCCACGATGTTTCTTTTCCCTGAAAGAACTATGTGGCGCTTTGGCTGATCGTATGATGTATCGGCTTGCTTATCTTTTCTTTTTTTCGGTCTGGAAGACATGTCCTTCACATAGAAAACCTGAGCCACATCATTGGCTAGGACGAATGGCTCGGTGTGGTACCCAAGATTGTTGAGATCCACTGTAGTCATTCCGTACCGCCGGTCTATCTCTACCCCGCCTGACAGGTTGACCCATTTGCACTGAAACAAAGGGATCTTAAAAGAAGGTCCATAGTCAAGTTCCCATATCTGCTGTATGCAACCATAATATGTGTCCTTTGTCCCATGTCGTTTGTTGCATCAAAGCGGACACCACTGTTTTGGTTAGTGCTCTTTTTGTCTTGGGTTTCCGTGTAAAATGTATTCCCATTTATCTCGTACCCTTGGAAAGTCAATATAGTCGAAGATGGTGACTTGGCCAACAAGTATAGCTCTTCTCCAACAGTGTGTTATTAATGAGATGTGTACGCAACCAACTGCCGAAAGTATCCACGTGTTTCCTTTAATCCAGAAGTTAGTCTGCTCCGGGTATTCGGAGCGTAAAATATCCATGTGTTTCACGATATACGGAGCCACCAATCTGGAATTTTGTAGAACTGTGTAGTGTGCTTGAGTGAAAGAATGCCCGTCCATACTTCTTGTTGCTTTCTTTCCTAGCGTGCCTTTTCCACGCAGTCTCCCCTCATGGCGCGATTGAGGAACACCGATCGGCTTAAGATCAGGAATAAAGTCAACACAAAACTCAATGACCTCCTCTGTTCCATAGCCCTTGGACATGCTTCCTTCTGGCCTAGCACGGTTATGAACGTATTTCTTTAAGACTCCCATGAACCTCTCAAAGGGGAACATGTTGTGTAGAAATACAGGACCGAGAATGGAAATCTCTTCGACTAGGTGAACTATGAGGTGCGTCATAATATTGAAGAAGGACGGTGGAAACACCAACTCGAAGCTGACAAGACATTGGACCACACCCGTCTGTAAACTTGGTAGAGTTGCTGGATCGATTACCTTCTGAGAAATTGCATTGAGGAATGCACATAGCTTCACAATGACCGAACTCAATGCAACCGGAAGTAATTGTGTCATAATCACGTGGCAGTCATGAGACTTCAGGTTTTGGAACTTTTTCTCTGCCATGTTTATTATTCCCTTTATATTCGACGAGTAGCCAGACGGGACCTTGATACTGCTCAGGACTTGAAAAAAGATCTCCTTCTCTTCTTTGGTAAGAGCGTAGCTGGCAGTACCTTGATACTTCTCTGGATTCAGGTTGTCTCTTTCGTGCGTACTTTGCTGGTCCTGCCGTGCATCCGCTGTATCTTTCGTCTTCCCATACACGCCTAAGAAGTTTAGCAGGTTCACGCAAAGATTTTTCGTCACGTGCATCACGTCGATTGCAGAGCGAACCTCTAGGATTTTCCAATAGGGTAAATCCCAAAATATAGATTTCTTTTTCCACAAGGGTACGTGCTTGTTAGCGTCTTTCGGAACAGATAGACTGCCAGGACCCTTTCCAAATATTACTTCTAAATCCTTGACCATGCCATATATAACATCACCATCAGGGCGTGTAGGCTTCGTCGGTTATCTGCCTCACCTTTGAAATGCTTGCCTCTGTTTCTTACGTGATGCCTGTTTGGAAGAAATCGACGATGCCCCAGGTACACATTCTTGTTACCTAAATATATACTGTCAGTCTTATCTAAACAGTGCGTGCATGCATTGTATCCCTTGTTTGACTGTCCTGAAATGTTACTAAGAGCAGGCCAATCATTGATGGTTACAAACAGCAACGCTCGTAGGTCAAATTCCTCCTGTTTGTACTCATCCCACACACGTACACCTTCGTCAGACCACAACTGTAAAAGTTCGTCAACTAATGGCCTCAGATACACATCAATGTCGTTGCCGGGTTGCTTCGGGCCTTGGATAAGCACTGGCATCATAATATACTTTTGCTTCATGCACAACCAAGGAGGAAGGTTATAGATACATAGAGTCACGGGCCAGGTGCTATGACTGCTGCTCTGCTCCCCAAACGGATTCAAGCCATCTGTACTTAGACCAAACCTTAAGTTCCTTGCGTCAGCTGCAAAATCCCCAAACACTGTCGATTTTTCTCCACTGGACCCATCAGCGGGGTGTCTCAGCATCTCGTCTTCCTTACGGTCTTCTTTGTGCCATCGCAACAACTTGGCATGCTCTTTGTTTCGGAACAAACGTTTCAACCGTGGTATTATAGGAGCATACCACATCACCTTGGCAGGAACCCTCTTCCTGGGGCTCGGCTCGCCCTCAACATCACCTGGGTCATCTCGCCGATCTTATACCGCAATGCACCGCATATCGGGCATGCATTCAAATTCTCGTACTTCTCACCGCGGTAGAGGATGCAGTCATTGATGCATGCATGTATCTTCTGCACCTCTAATCCTAGAGGGCAGACAATCTTCTTTGCTTCGTACGTATTGTGGGGCAATTCATTATTCCTTGGAAGACTCTTCTTAAATATTTGTAGCAACTCTTGAAATGCCTTGTCAGATATTCCATTCTTTGCCTTCCACTGCAGCAATTCCAGGGTGGTACCCAGCTTTTTCTGGCCATCTTCACAATTTGGGTACAACAATTTTTTGTGATCCTCTAACATGCGCTCCAACTTCGACCACTCGTTTTCACTTCCGCAGTTATCTGTTCATCAAGAATGACCCGACGAAGATCATCATCGGACTGATCATCAACAATGACCTCATACTCAGCTTCGTCTTCCCCCATTGTAGTACCACCGTGTTCAGAGAACACAGGATAGTTGTCATCATCCTCTTCTTCATTGTCTTCCATTATAACCCCTCTTTCTCCGTGCTTGGTCCAACAAAAATAATTGGGCATGAAGCCTTCTCGCAACAGGTGGGAGTGTATGGTTCTTGCGCAAGGGTAATTCCTCTTATTCCGACAGTCATCGCATGGACAAAACATAAAACCATTCTGCTTGTTTAACTTAGCCACTTGGAGAAAATTATGCATGCCATTAATGAACTCGGGACAGCGTCGGTCACCGTACATCCATTCTCGGCTCATCTGCATTATATAAATATATCAAAAACCATTACACCATAGCTATATCATGAATAGAGATACGTGACCAAATTCATTAATACAAGTTCACCACATTTAAACAAAAGTAGAGTAGTGAACAAATCTAATACATAGTTCTCATAAACATTCATTAATTGAAACTAACATACAACTAGCTAAAGAATTTAAATCCAACGACAAATGCGATCAAAATCGCAACTAAGGTAATTATTGAACCAACAGCATAATGATACCAAGCCTCTTGACTAATGACATATTTTCTAATCTTTTTAAGCTTCAAGCGCATTGCATTCATCTTGATCTCGTGATCCAAGCGCATTGCCTCCATCTTGACCTCGTTATCATCGACGACGTCGGCAATCTTGAACTCCCATTTCATCTTCTCTTCGAGACGAAGATCTTCACTTCTTTTCAATTTTGCTTTCAAATCATTGTTTTCTTTTACAAAAAACTCGACAATAGGGTCGGTTGGAATTTCCGGTTCAACTACCTCCTAGATAAAAATATATGTACGTCAAGTTGGTCGGCATAATTGTTATAACACAAAATTAAACAAATATATAGTTATAACAAACAATCATACCACATCCGAATAATAGAGCGGACGAGAGCCGGTGTGGACAGATGTCAAAACCATGACACTATATATAACAAACAATTATACAAATAAGAAAATTATACAAGTAATAATTATGCATCTAAATCATACAACTAAGATTTTTTAAAATAAAAGATAAAAATAAGAGGCTCACCGAGGTGGTGTCGGTGACGGGGCGGCGCGGGCGATCGACGGCGGTGAGGAAGGGGACGAGACGACACTATAAAAACCACAAATTATACTTTAATTTGAGCTCAAAATGCATATAAAACAAATGAAATCCCTAACTTAGCATTTCATCAAAACATTGCTAGCACTACAAAAATCAAACTAGCTAAACTAGCAAGAAAATGAGCTAAACTTGAAATGCCGGAAGAGAAGATGAAGTTGCTAACCCTTGTATATGTAGGTGCCACCAATCTTGACAAATGTTGGAGAAAAATGGGGTGAACTAGACCTTGGGAGAGCAAAGAGAGAGAAAAAATGGAGTTGTGTTCGAGCTGAAAAATGGAGCTGTGCTCGGGGTGGAAGAAGGTAATATAGGGAAACTTTTAGTACCGGTTTGTATTACCAACCGGTACTAAAGATGAGCCTTTAGTACCGGTTGGTAATACAAACCGGTACTAAAGGGTCTCGCCGTGGGGCCACCAACGGCAGCCGCCTGTGCCAATCTTTAGTACCGGTTTGTCGTACCAACCGGTACTAAAGATCGGTCTTTAGTACCGGTTCATAATACAAACCGGTACTAAAGTGTCTCGCCGTGGGGCCCCGGCCGCCTCGCATCTGGAACCGGTACTAATGCCCCTTTAGTACTGGTTCGTGCCCAACCGGTACAAAAGAGGGCGCACGGATGCCCTGTTTTCTACTAGTGTATGGTTATGTGTCCACAGTATTTTGCCTCCACAAGTTGCATATGACCTCGGATTGAGATGATCCAAAAACCAAAATTGGTTGTCTCGATGATACACAAAACTTTCGTTCACATTATATTTTCATCTGAGCTCATCTTGGTGGCACCTCTTTGTAAACCAAAATTGGTCGTTAACACATCCTAACCACCACCATCCCATAGTCACTGACAAGTCTTCATCCATTTGAGGAGGCCGCCAGGAGCGCCGCGAGCTCAGTCGAGCCTCGATGCTCATTTTTCTGTAGCCGAGGATCACCCATCGATGTCCCTACAACCATCAAAGTAGTGAAAATACATAAATTTCGACCTCATCACCATCAATCTGTGTTCATGTTTTGCAAAAAAAAAACCTCCAACTACGTCTATTTCTAAATATCTCTAATTATGCATGCAGTCCTTCTTTTGCATTGTTCCAAGCGTACAAAGTGCAAATGGTGACGAAATGACAGCTTTGGCACCAAAAGCAGGTTAGGGATACAATCCAATTGCTTTCATATGCTATCTTACATTACGCATGTATGCTCATTTTTTTTTTCCATAGACTTCGGAAGAAGCCGGGTTCCACCATCAACACGAATGTATGCCGGGCAGCCAGAGTCAATTGCCAAATTGGCCACGTAGGACTCTATGGCGTTGTTGCCAAATTCATGATTTCTCCCCAGTGTGTGAAACCAAATTGTCATGCATGTGGGGTCGGGTGCTGACACAAATTGAAATAGAAAAGTATTGCTTCCCTAGTTCTCCGGCCGTGCATGCAATCTCTCTCCTAAGCAATGCCTCTTACTTTGATTTTTATTCGGTGGATGAGTTTTGGCACCGGCTCATGTAGCTGCGCCGGCTCCCAAAATTTTGGCTTTGACATCTCCTTTTGGCTACTCTACAACGGAGGGAGCGGCAGCCAAAAGCCAAATATGGGATTTGGCAACCACATATGGCACACACTGTGGCTGCTCTCAGAGCATCTCCAACAGGCGCCCAACGCGTCGGCGTCCTAAATTTTTTTTTGCAGCGTCAAAATAGCGTTTTGACGCGTCGGGCGCATGCTTCGCTTTACCAGACGCGCTAAAATTTCAGGCGAAAACGGGATGGTTTACCAGGCGCGCTAAAATAGCGCGCCACAAACCTCGATATGCACTTTTTGCAACGAAACAAGATCAAACAATACAAAATAAATAGACTGAAAATAGCAATATATTGCAGTAGACTCGATTACACGAACAGACAAACACAAACTAGACTAGATCAAACTAAGCGGCGGAATTACTTAACTAGAACTTAAAATAACTAGAACTACGAACTATGAACTACGCCTGCGCGATTAGAACTCGTCGTCGGAGAAGGAGAAATCAGAGTCGGAGTTGGAGTCGGAGCTGATCTCGTCCTGCAACGCTTTCCACCTCTCGTCGTGCTCGGGCCAGTTGGCTCGGCCCGCCACCAGTTCCGCCTCCGCCAGCGCCTTCGCCACCCACCGCGCCTCTCGGCCCTCACGGCGCTCGGCCCGCTCGCCCGCCTGGGTGTTCCAGAAGTCCATCTCCTCTCTCGCCTCGCGTGGGTGGTTCCGGTACCAGTCGTCGACGGCGCGCTGGTCCCGCTCCTCGACTAGGCCCCGCGTCGCGCGGAGGCGGTGTTCGCGGCGGTCGTCGGCGGTGACGAGGCGCAGCGGCGGCGCCCTGTTCGCCGCCTCTTGCGCGTTGCGGCAGTCCTGGAAGTTCATCTGCGCGCGTGGGCGGTTCAGCCTCCACGCCGCCGCGTCGTAGGTGCGGCCGGCCTCCGCCGCGGTCGCGTACGTCCCGAGCGGGACGCGGCTATCGCCGGAGCGGATCTCGGCGTAGAACGTCCCGTTGGCGCGCGGGCGGACGCCGCGGTAGCCGGACTGGCTCATGCGGCGCGGAGGCATGGTGGCGCGGTGGCGGCGGCGGATTCCGAGCGGTGGCGCGAGACGTGGCGGAGGGGAAAAAGCGGTTGGCGCGAGACGTGGAGAGAGCGCGCGCTGGACGCGGGGCGGGTTATATAGCGCCAAACCTAGCGCTTTGGCCAGCGCGCGCTCTGTTTTTCCGAGCGCGCCTTTTTTTCCCGCGCCTTCTGGAGCGGCCGAAATGGCCCAGCGCGCGAAAAAGCCCTTATCTAGCGCGCGGTCCAATTTGGGCGCCTATTGGAGATGCTCTCATGGATCGCTCTTTGCTTTAATTTCTTTATGTGGATCGAAATGTCTTGCTTGCTTGTCCGTACGCATAGATAGGGTAGCTTGCTTTGTTCAGTGCTCAAAGCTTCCTTCTTGTTACCTCAAAACAAATGGCCATTAATTTTGTGCTTTGCATCACTTCATTACGCAAGAGAGATCGATGGCCAGAATCATCACTTGCTTTCTGCTTTGATTATATCTTGATATAGACACCACTGCGTTTGATGCATGCCAGGGTGCGTGGTGTGGCTCCAACCTGACGCTGCATGCTGCTGATCTTACTTTTGTTTGTTTCTGTGGAGAGGATCCATTGTTGGCTGGAGGTAGTAGCACTCAATCTTGATGCATACTCGTTCAGCGTGCGGCTTTGATTATCTTGATACAGACACCAGCGCATGCGATTTTTCTTTTGCATGCAGATGGATTAATTATCACATACTTTCACCTTTCCCCTTTTCTTTTCTTTTCTTTTCTCTCCAAAGAAGGAAAGGATTTATTCGACAATCTGTAAAAGGCCGTCGACCGACTATACCATTTGCACTAATATTTTGAGACGACTATGCATGGCGAGTCTCAGTCTCTTACGTACCTACTCTACCCATCCGGCTGGCCGATGCATATATAACACGACTATATGCATGTACATAGCTACCTAGGTTTGCCTCAGCTCCAACGGCGGCAGGCGGGCGGCGATGGGAGGATTCACGCCTCCGATCCCGCAGAATGACAGCGACTGGGAGATCCGCGTCGCGGTTCTTCTGAGCCTCTTCCTCCAGATGATCCTCATCTTCGTCGGCCCCGTCCGCAAGCGCTCCTCCTCGCCGGTGCCCCGCTTCCTGGTTTGGTCATGCTACTTACTCGCCGACTGGGTCGCCGACCTCGCCCTCGGCCTCCTCCTCAACAACATGGGCAACATCGGTGGCAACTCCAGCTCCTCCTCCAGCATCTCCCAGCTTCACGCCGCCGGCCTCAAGCGCGGCCCCGCCGCCGCCGTCTCCAACGCAGGCGGTAACAGCAGTCCCATTATCTTCGCCTTCTGGACGCCGTTCCTGCTGCTCCACCTTGGTGGCCCTGACACCATCACCGCCTATTCCCTGGAGGACAACGAGCTGTGGCTCCGCCACCTCATCGGCCTCCTCTTCGAGCTCTTCTCCGCCTGCGTCATCTTCTTCTGCTCCCTCAAGGGAAACCCCATGATCCCCGCCACCGTCCTCATGTTCGTAGTCGGTATCATCAAGTACGGCGAGCGCACCTACTCACTCTACTCCGGCAGCGTCGACGGCTTCCGCGAGAACATCCTCGACCCCCCTGACCCGGGCCCAAACTATGCCAAGCTCATGACCGAGTTCGACGCCAAGGAGAAGGCCGGCCTAGACGTCCAGATCGTCATCTCCGGTGCCGACAGCGAGGCCAAGAGAGCCCTTGCCGCCCTAGAGGAAGGCGAGGCCACACGCCTTCTGGAGAGGAGCACCACCCTAGAGGCGCAGGCATTCGAATTCTTCCTCATCTTTCGCCGCCTCTTCGTCAACCTCATCCTCGGGTACAAAGAGCGCAAGATCAGCCAGGCCTACTTCCTCGAGCGCAAAGAGGTGACGCCGGTCACGGCGTTCGAGGTCATCGAGGTGGAGCTCAACTTCATCTACGACATGGTGTACACCAAGGCGCCCGTCGCACACAGCAAGGCCGGCTGCGTCCTCCGTTTCATCGCCTCCGCCTGCCTCGTCTCCTCCCTACTCATCTTCTTCTTCCTCCGGGACAAGGGCGGCATCCTGCGGATCGACGTCGCCATCACCTACGCGCTGCTCCTCGGCGGGCTGGCGCTCGACGCAGCCGCGCTGGCCATGCTTCTCTCCTCCCACCGGATGCTCGTGTTCCTCGAGAAGACGCGGCGGCTCGCGTGGATCGCGAGGGCCGTCAGGTCCGTGCGGCCACGGCTCCGGCGCTGGTCGGATAGGACATCGCAGCTGAACCTCGTCAGCTACTGCCTGGGCAAGCCGGACCCTTCCGGTGGAGGCCTTCGCCGCCGCCTCGGCGGCCCGCGGGTGGTTCGGGTGCTCGCCAGGGTTGCACAGACGCTGCGCGTGAGGGAGATCTTCGACGACTTCTTCTTCATCCGGCGCGAGCCCCTCTCGTGCACGCAGGGGAAGGTCCCGCTCCTCAATTTCGTGTTTGATGGACTCAAGGAGAGGGCTATCAAAGCCAATGAAGAACGCAAGGGGCTGTTGAGCGTGAACACGGCCAAGGACGAGGACTACGAAGCCATGAAGAAGGTGTGCGGCCGCCGCGGCGATGGAGTTCTCGAGCAGCTTGGTAAGAAAATCATGGAGAACCTGACGAATGCGACACCAGATGCCGACGCAGGCAAGGAAGAGGATGAGGCAGAGGTAAGAAACAAAGCGAACGAAACGCTCGACGTACTCAAGCGCAGCGTGGAGAAGGAGTTTGACGAGTCCCTGCTGCTGTGGCACATCGCCACGGACCTCTGCTGCCAACCGATCAAGCAAAGCCCGGCGACCAAGGACACGGCGGAAAAGATGAGGCCCATCGGCAAGACCTTGTCAGAGTACATGTTGTACCTGCTGATCAAGCAGCCGGAGATGCTCTCGGCGACGGCGGGCATAGGGCTGCTCCGGTACCGTGACACGTGCGCCGAGGCAAAGCGGTTCTTCGAGTCGGCGGCGGCGTGGGACCCCGACCACAGCGACGCACGGAGGATGCTGCTGAGCGTGAACACTACAAAGGAGCCGTCGGCGGTGAAGGGAGACCGGTGCAAATCTGTGCTGTTCGACGGCGTGATCCTGGCCAAGGCGCTGAGGAATCTGGAAGAGGGCCTCATGTGGGAGGTTGTGGCCAGGGTGTGGGTGGAAATGCTCACCTACGCGGCGGGCAAATGCCGTGGGAGCACACACGTCCGGCAGCTCAGCCGCGGCGGGGAGCTCATCACCATGGTCTGGTTCCTCATGGCGCACATGGGCCTCGGCGACATGTACCGGATCCACGAGGGAGACGCCAAGGCCAAGCTCATCGTCCGTGACCAGTAGCTAGCAATTGCTCTGTTTTCCCTTTCCCGATCAGTTCCTGCTATTAGAACGTACGTACTACTGTATGCTTGAGTTTCTCTTCAGTGATCAATTGTGTGAACGATAGTTTTCACATTGACTTTGAAATGTTTCACCAGCTTCCTGCTTTTCCAAAGGAATAAAAAAGTTCATTTTTTCTGGAATATCCCCACGGTCCATGGCAATTTCATCTACTAGTATATTTTAGCGGAATTGTTAAAGCACACGCATCGCTCAAGTTTTCCAAAAAAAAATCGTCACCTTTTAGTTCTATGGTGTTTCACAAATTTTTATGATATTTCAAATCTAAAGTTAATATTTTTAGCGGAATTGCTAAATGGTTCAATTTTTGCAAAATTTCAGTCACTTTTCGTTCAATGGTGTTTCGTAAGTTTTCACGATATTTTCTAGTGACATTTGTGAAGTTCTAGTCACTATTAAATTTTGTATATTTTCTTTTTTATTTTAAATTAATGGGGCTACACGGCCCCCAATTTGTATTGAAGAATTTGGATTTTGAGTAACAAAATTTCAACAAACCAACACATAAAACCCACAAAGGCACAACCTCGCCAGTGACACATGACCATAATGAACCAGTAAACCAAAACGTCTGATAGATCCGCCATGTGGCATATGTGGTCAGCAATTCAGAAGGAAAAACCTCTGACAAAGCCAGAACTAGGGGCGTGTTTGCTAGCCTGCAGCTATTTTGGAGCTCGCCGGGGGCAGGCTCCAAGGGGCCCTGCCAAACAAATACATGCCCTGATCCGTGTTGTGTGCTTCGTTTGGTAGCTGCAGCAAAGAACGTGGCATGAGCCGAAGACATGGTACTGGGTGTTTGGTTACATGCTTTGCATGCTCGAATGCAACTAGGCTGTGTTTGGTTGGATGCAAAGTTGCTGCAACGGTAACCTCCTCTACCTAGTCGTGAGGTTACTAGGCGTAGCACAGAAGCATAAGTAAAGAAGCAGACAAGTTAACACACATCAAACATAATCCACATAGCATAGTAGCAGACTAGTTCTTAAACAAGTACCATAATCCAGATGAACATGTAGCATAAAACAGGCCACAAACACAGTCTAATCTAACCAGTACCACAATCCACTAGCTTAGTCGTATTTCTTGAAGTTCATTGGGTGTTCAGGGCACTCTCTCACAAGCTCACAACCTGAGTTGTCGAAGATGATCACCTTGAACTCCATTCGACCGAGCTTCTTGAACATGAGGAGGTAACCAAGATCCAAGCTATGAGTTATGGCAAAAGCAGGCCAACCCTTGAGGAGGCATGCTTTTCCATTTGACATCAGCCAGGGTGATTGTCCAGATGCAGCCTGTGCTCGTCCTCAGTGTGATGTCCCCATGCACCTCGCCCATGTAGCACCTGAAGGCGCCAGGAATTGGGAGGAGTCCTAATCTGGGTGCGATGAGCACTTTGTAGAAGTGGTTAGGGAGACACCGTTTCCTTGATCCAGCCATAACTTGCCTTCCTTGTATTGAAGATGGTGTTGATCTCAACCTCGTCGACATGGGTTTTGAGCTTCGAATCCTAGATAAAAGCAGTGTCTCACATGTCAAAAAAGATACAATGCACATTCAACATTGCACAACTGAGTACACGGCAGAATCAATGATTTGAGTTATCATAGACACACAAGAGGGAGACACAACTTTGCACCACCAGACTCGCCAAAAAAAGTAAGTAGAAGCCACTTGTATTTGTGACAGGTTCATACTTTTTCTGGCTGCCTGGTAGATACATTCCTGCATCATCCCCATGACAGTGGTGTCAAAAACACCATCATAGACCAAAATCAGATGCAAAAGAAATTTGCCAACACTCAAAATATGATCTCTTAGTACCAGCTATCATGCACAATAAAAATCATTTGTGCACAGCAACAGATACTAAAGGACACCTCATGAATTCAAAGATGCTCAAGAGAAATGGTTTCTGCACAAGAAATTGCCTCATACAAAACAACACACAATGATTTCAGGGAGATGACTCATACATGACCAAGAGATATGCACAACAAGTGAGCTTGTACATTGCACAAGGTCTTATAGAATCATCTCCTTGAGCTTATGTTGTGCCACACTGTAATCATCGGCTATTTGCAATCAGAGTTCATTCAAATCACACAACAGTTGATAGATGAACTTTAAAATTAGGCCTTAGACTTGCATTTCAGACACAAAGTACTATAGAAAGAGATGATACAACTGAACCAAGAACACGACATAAGCAATGTGTTGTACGTTGCACAAAGTTCAGTAATACAACCCCTTCCACGCAGGGCGCGTTTGGTAGTCACAGTTTAATCATAGGCCATAAAAAAGCATGGAACACAGAGTAAATCTTAGCACCAAACATAGATCAGGCACGCTATGAAACCCTAGTCGACCGAAATCATCATGCTCATTTAACTATGCCACGAAAATACCCCAAATATAAAGAACACACCAAATGAACTACACTAAGCAAGAAATATCCAATCAATGCACATTGAACCCTTAATCCTTGTAGATCTACCGTGCATGTCATAGTTCACTCCTAAATGGAGTTGGATCTACAGATGTGTACGAAGCATAGAAGGGATCGAAAGCATCTTGCCGCCATTGACAAATAACTCACCGAAGACGGGAGGACACGGTGCTCTGGATGTGCCGACGAAGCTCCTGCTTGCCCACGGAGGGAAAGACGATGGTCGGCCTTCTTCTCCCACCGAATATGCTCGCCGTTGGGCTCTTGATGTGCCGGCAGTGACGCAACCGCCGATGGAGAGAGAGAGAGAGGGAGAGAGAGAGAGAGAAGAGGAGCGACTGGAGGGGGTGGAGTGAGTGGGAGAGTGGGCAGTGAGGGGAATAAATGGTGCGTGTTCCCAAAGGGATGCGGTGTCTCCCGTAAGTACGCCCACGTGCAGTGCTTGAGCTGCGCTTAGCCTGGCCCCAGTAAAACGGCCGATTCGGCCGTTCCTACAGGGCCTGGCCCGAGAGTACTTTGAGCAGCGCGCTAGCCAGGCCCAGAGGCTCATACGAGCATCCAATCACAATGGACTCGCACCTGGCGGGCTTGGCTCCACGATCTGCAGCCTACCAAACACGCCCTAGAAGTAGTCATTAAATATTATCACTAGTCCACATCAGACCTACTACTCCTAATAGTCCTACAACTCTATATTTCAACTAGTGAACCAATTTTTACATAGATACTATAAGGATTCATGACAATATTTTTCCTACAACACTTCCTATCACACTCCATATAAAAGTGGTGCCATAGGACAAACAAAAACATATGATGAATATTTTCCTCACCCTCTGCAAAATTCAGAGACTTCTGCCCGTTTCGAGCCTCTCTTTATCAAATTATGTAAAGTAATAATCCTACTATTAATTTACTAGATAAAAATATCAATATTTAGAAGGATTTTCATCGTCTTCATCTTCTTGTAAGGGAAAACAACTTGACGAGTAATATGATATGCACAAATGGATTTAACTGACAGTGTTTGGAGACTTCTATAGGATGCAACTAATTGTATCAGGTTCTTCAGATAGAATACCGTGTAGAAGATGATTCCGAATATCTAAGGTCTCTCAGAATCGACATCTTCTAAATCTCATAAAGTTGAAATTTTTAGAAAAACCTTAGCTATTATTACATGTTGGCTAAAGGTTAGATTATACACCATAGGGACGATTTGAAAAAATATTTTTTATCTTTGATCAAGATATCCTACTATTTTAGTTTTGTACACACAAACAACTACTCTCTTACAACAAATACACTATATCTTTAACATAGAGCAAACCAGACCAGAAATGCGAGCGATTAGGAGAAGGTTTACATTGAGGCGTAGTCCCTTTTCATAGATTATTTTGATAAAAATATATTAATAAAATAAGACAACAATTACACACGGTATTTGCATTAACATAATGTCAAGAACTAATCTATACATCACGGATGCACACAACTAAAAATATAGAAGAAGAACAAGAAGAAATCCCCGCCAAAGCGATCGACAACCCGCATCGGCAGGAAAGAATCACCACCATTTGCAACACCCAAACGTCTCCAACAGCAACGTCTCCGGGATGGAAAAAATGAAAGAGTGTCATCGTCGCCCAATCTAGACCAAATTCAGATCATCGTTTTTTACTCCAGGAGAAAGTCTAGGATCTCAAAACGATGTCATGAACAAGGAAACGACTAGAAGTTAGCCATTGCTAGGTGGACCAATGAAGGTCATACCTAGGGTTTTTACTTCAGAGATCGAGAGTTGATATTTGAATAACACCACCAATTACGAAACCACAATGTTGCCGCTGGATCACGACCACCATGTTCATAGGTTCTTTGTGGACAGTGTCACGCAAACAAAATCATATTTACCCAATGCATCGTGAAGCATCTCCTTTGCCCATCTAGTCCAGTCGCTCGGACGGTCCTCGTCATGGACATTGCCACGTGACAAAAAAAAACCGTAGGGAAAGCGTAGTACAAATATTCCTCCAACATAGTTTAATAGGTTTTCAAAAACCTATGAGTTTAATAGTTTTTTCAAAAAGTTTGGTCAGACTTCACGTGGTTTGAATTTCGATAAAATATTTATATGCCTTCTTGAGGTATTAAAGATTGTACCAGCTGCATATAGTAGGATAGATAAACCACCAACATAGAGATGACACACTAAAACTTTTATTAACAATTATGTGCTCTCTTAATCAGGGTAGAGAGTTTTGTTGTTGACTTCAAATTGTTTCAGTAGCTTCTTGATTTTCCAATACAATAAAAGAGTTCATTTTCGGTAAGAATATGACCCCATAGAAAATTTATCTAATAACAATAGTTTTGCGGAAGTGCAAAAGCACACATGGCTCATTTTTTGCAAAGTTTAGTCACCTTGTTGTTCAAATTTGTTTGAGTCAATTTTATGATATTTTTAAGTCACATATGTAATGTTTCAGTCCTTTAATTTTTGTGTATTCGTTTTTATTGAATTTTTAAGGTTGTGTTTCAGTTTGTATATAGATTGTCTTTTTTTGGGGTGTTTTGCACCTTTTTGGTGCAATTCATTTTTATTCGTGCGAATTTATACTTTAGGTTGGCTAGAGAACTGAATGAACCTATGAGTCTGCGTATTTTAGTCATATAACTTTAAGATGCCATGTTAAGTAATTGAGAACGACTATTTACATATAGCATGTAATCTATTTAATTCCGAGTCGCACTTCTAAACGGCTAGTCATTGTCATCTCCACATAAAAACCGAAAATTGAAATTATGCTAAATTTGGTTGCATGGAATTCTATTAGCCATAGCCAATTAAAATCGTGCATCACTTTGAAAGTTTACAATTTAAGTAACATGCAAGTGCAATTTGTTGTGTGGGTTTATATATAAGTACTCACTCCTTCCTAAATTATAGGTCATATTAGTTTCCTAGTGAGGTACAGATGAACATGGGTAGATTCTGACATGAAACCCTGATGGAAGAAGATGCCATGGCGGCTTGCGTTGCAAAACTTTGACAGCTTGGCCATTCAGATAGATTCACCTATCACTTCAGTGAAACCATTTTTTAAATCACTTGAGGTGTAAACTGAGCCACAATGTATTGTTTAGGCAATCATATAGGAATAATAATAACCCGCGCAAAAAAGAAATAACAATAAATTCTTAAGGAAAAGTGACCCAAAATAGTTTAGACGAGAGAGAAATAGCTTCTACTGTGACCAGATTGATATTATTTCCATTTATGTACCGAGAAATGTTATTTCTCTGTACGGAATATTCCAAAATATCCTATGAGAAAGGTTTAATCCAAATATTAATTCGAGCTAATACAAAAAGATAAGAAGATATTGACAACCAGGCCATCCGAGCCATAGTTACCCCCTATGTCTATGTTGCCTGAAATTCTCTTACATTTCAGTCATATTTCACATTGAACCAACATCTTATTAATTCACTTCACATACATAATGCACAAATGTTACATTCAACCAAAATTGCACACTTACTCTATAATTGCTTTTCAGTGATTATATTGAAAATATCTCATCAAAAGTCTATACTCATGTTCGTCGTGTGGTTCTTCGATATAAAAATTTCCATTGATTATAATATTTGTTTTGGGTTCCTAGCCATGATACCTATTTAAGTGACTAAGTGAACATAAACCACAAACAAAGCAACTCATCTAATGAGAAATGAGATTAGAAAAACTTGCAATATATTTTTAACGTGCATTGCACGTGTACGCTTACTAGTGGTACTACAGTTTTAGATGAATGGTTTTCAATGTAGAGCCGGTTAAATCCCAAAAGAGCTCTCATTAGTAAAAAAAAATCCGAAAAAGAGCCCTTGAATTAATGAGCCTGAATTTGAATATTTCACACCAACATAAACACTTTTTTTTTATCTTCTCTGTTCACTTGGAGATCTTCTGTAAGAACCAATTTGGACCCAAACAATTAAGTAGTTATATCTCAGTGAAAATTTCAATCTAGGAGAAGCCTCTGCATGGTCGGTCATGATAAAGTTTTCATGTTTGGCACATATGTGCATCTTGTCATGCCAAAATATTGTCAAAAGGAGTTTATATCTTTTTGTTACAAAAAATGCTTTTCCATTTTCTGAGGGTTTTTTGGAAGCAAGTGCAAATAATATGGTCCAAATTGGCTCTGACGTCGGTTGGTGAAAAATTTCAAATTAGAGAACTTTAAAGAATTGGGAGTTTAAATCTTTGGTGGGTGAAAAAAATTCAAAATAGGATAAGACCCTGCATGGTCGGTCAAACAAACATTACAATCTCCCTGCAAAAAATTAAATACAAACTCCATGGATAAGCGGATTAGCAAAAGAAAAACTCCACACTAAACCAAGGACACGGGAAAAGGCACACTCGACAGTAAGAAACAAAAACTACAGCAAGAACCACACATAGTCACTTAATTAGCAGGCTGATTAGCCTCCGTTGTCTGAGTTGTAGGTTCGGTCTTGCTCGGTACAGTTTCATCCGGGATAACTTTATCCTCCGACTTCGGCGGATCATCAGGCTTGTGCTCGAGAAGGCGAAGCCCTTGGCCGCCTGGACAATGGCCACCGGCAGGCCGAGGCACTTGTCGACGATCTGCTCCTTCATCTCTTCCAGCTCCTTGTAGAGCTTGTCCTCCTCCTTCTCCCTCTCTTCCTTGCCCTTCTTATTCTTGGCCTCGTTGTATTCCCGCTCGAAGAGCTTCCATCCCTCGGCGAGGCCGAGCCTGGGTGGGCGGAACACGCGGCCGGTGCGCACCATGGTCCTGGCATCGTCCTCACTGCGACAGGTCACGAGCACCGCGCTCTTCCTCGCCTTGGGCAGGCCGTAGGCGAGCCGCTCGTACCACTCGCCGTTCTTAGGTGGCTGCAGCGTCAGGTTGCTGTACCAGCCACCGCCGTCGCCTCCGCCGTACGCCCTTATGTCGTCGAACACGATGAGGTACCCTGTCTTGTACAGTGTCATGTACAGGATGAAGAGCAGCATGCCCTTATCTTGGAATTTTCCTTGTCCGTCGTGGAGGCTGCCTTCACGACGATGTTTCTTTTATTTCTTTCGATTCGAAAAGTAGTTAAGACAGCTCGGCATGCAAGCACGCCGGGCGTACGTATTTTGGGTTTAAACTGAACGGGAGTAACTCGTCGCCTGACTTGCTTCCGCCCAGGTTTACATGTGCGTGCGTGTACGGAGTACGTTACTTGCCCCTGCTCCCTCCCACGGGGCTGTGTGTGTCTGTTTGTTTGCACGAGGTTGTATCGTACACGATCCCGGACGGCCGGCGACAAGGCGCAACCGAACACGGCGATTCCAGCCCGAACGGCGGCGGCGTACCGGAGTGAAAGCGACGGTGCTGGGCAGGGCGCCTAGCGCGCGGCTTGATCGCGCGACGGCGCAATGAGCCTATGACTAGATGCCTGATCTGCCTGCACCCTGCAGACGCGACGACGCCATGATCTCATCTGCCAGAACGTCCTCTACGCGCAGATGCGAGGGATCGGGAGAAACCGAAGCCATCCAGTGCCGCGTCAAACATCATTTCCAGGTACGGTTTCGAGGAACCTTTGCGATCCTACGTGGCAGGAGGAGCAGAGGGAGAAAGAGCATCGCCTAGGATGGCGATGGTCTGCTGCAGCAATGGCTCGACGGAGAATTCCGGCGATCGGGACTTGAAAGGGTTGCAGTCGCTCACCGACGGCAACGTCATCTTCTTGCTCTTGGCGTTGTCAGACTGCTGCTTGGAGCGTGCCTTGCAGTGCTGCAGCGCTTCGTCGATCTTGCGCAGCAGCTCGGGCAGCTCTTCCTTCTTCTCCACGTCCGCTGGCTGTGAGGTTATCTTCTCCTTGTTCGCTCTGAGGATGCGAAACATGTGATCCAGCTCCGTCCTGTGAAGCAGCTCCCGGTCGTCCTCGTCGTCGAACGCCTGGAGAAGCTTCTCCAGTAGAGGCTTCAGATCATTGCCGCTTTGCTGCGCCATGATTACCTCAATGTATCTACTTGATCGTCTCAGGCGGTCAGGCCTCGAATAAGCTTCGATCGCCTTTAGCAGATCAATGGAGCCTGTTTTATAGCTGAATGTTGAGATGCTTGCTCCTTCGATAAGCAAAGCTAGATGCTACAAATGATTATGATCTCTACACTTTAGGATTGGAGAAGCTACAAATTTGCAGACTCTGGAATTTCTATGGAATAACTTTGTGAACATGTAAGAATCACTTGATTGGCACGCAAGCAATGAATCATGTTATTCCCAGGACTCATATATTCTTTTTCTTTAATTTCTACCGAGAATGGTGACATTTACAAAAAAAAAAAATGCAACACAAAATGGTCGGGTTCCACTATCTTTGGATTGTAGAGCATACATTGGAGAGGTAATGGTGGATACGACGAGACTTCTATGTTTCTTGCCCCCCATCTGCCTATTTCGCCCATGCAGAGTCAGAGTCACATTGTGCACATCGATTTGGTTGGGTTCGTGGCTTCATGGAAAAAATAAAGCCGGTTGTTTGGTTTGTTGTATTGTAGGTATTTGTTTGAGCTAGACCAATGCAATCATTGGTGTTTGGTAGTGTGCAACAGAGCAAAGCCGGTGTGGTAACCTCTTCTCGGAGTGGTGAGGTAAGCAACATATCTGCACACCATCTTCTGTGACACCACTGCAGGCCTCTGCTGGCAGGCCTGATGCGGCTCCTGTTGGCGGGCTGGGCCTGGGGGAGGCCGCTACTCCGACCTCGTCTCCCCTGTGCTCCCGCGCCTGCCTTTCGCTGTGTCGGGGAGGTTTCAACACCATCTCAGACCTCCCCCAGACACGAATGGATCCGGGCGGATGCTACGGTGGCTGGGTCGACTACTACTTCAACATTGTCGACCCAGGCTAGTATGTCTTCGACGACTACGCCCGCTGACGAGAGCTCTGTTTCGCCATGCACACCCCTCCTACTGCGACGGTGTTCGCGGCTGGGGTTACTCCCACCCGTCGTAGTGAGAGGTTCGGTGTGGCGGCGGATGGGGCTACGGACACAACTTCCAAGTCTTTTTCTTTCTTTTTCTTCACATTCTATTCATTCCAAGCTTAATATCGTAGGTATTAAACTTGGTAGTAGTAAAAATCAAATTGATGTTTCAACTAAGGTCTTGAGGCACATGGAATTTGACCGTCTAACGGTTATTCCTAAAGCTTCGACCGGCTTGACTGCCATTATTTGGATGAAGAAGAAGCGAATGCCACATCAGATGATCAGCTTCTTTCTCATTTAGTTGGTGAAGTGTCGGAGATTGGTTTGGATGAGGACGTGTTGCGCTCGTTGTATGAGTTAAAAGCATCCGGCCGAAAATCTAAATCTTCCTCCAACAAATGGTCCCGGAAACGGGCTAAGTCTTCCAAATCTCCCTTTGTTTCTCAATGAATGGCATGTTTGCAAATAGCAGAGGTCTTGCTGACTTGGCTAAACATTTGCACTTCGCTCATTGTGTTCGAGATCATAATTTGGATTTCTTAGCTATTTCTGAGACGGGCAGGCGTGAGTTCTCGCAAGAACTATTGAACCGGCTTTCAGGCGGTATAGACTTTGCATGGTACTCCCGCCCTCCCCGTGGACGCTCTGGGGGCATTTTACTTGGCGTCAGGACAGATACCATGGATGTGTTGGCTGTTTCGGATGGTGATTTTCATATTAAAATGCACATCCGTAATAAAGCTGATAATTTCATCTGGAGTCTTGTTGCCGTGTATGGGCCTGCCCAGATGATTCAAAGGCCGCCTTTCTTGGGAAATGGTAAACTTAGCACAAGATAACCCACGCCCATTTATCATTGGTGGGGATTTCAATTTGCTTCGTTTTCCATTCGAGAAAAGCAAAGGCCGTTTGACAATCGTTGGCCTCTTTTGTTCAATGCAGTGATAGACAGCTTGGATTTAAGAGAGATTTCAATGATAGGGAGACAATTCACTTGGGCGAATTGCCTTCCCGAACCTACATACGAAAAACTAGACCGCGTACTAATGGATACTGATTGGAATCAATGTTTCCACTGGTGTCAGTACGGGCTCGAGAACGTATTGAGGGTATGTCAGACCATGCTCCCATTCTATTGACCACTGGTATGCCTCGACACCGTGTAACAAGCGTTTCAAGTTTGAACTTGGATGGTTGCACCGGGAGGGTTTTATGAGTTGGTCAAAAAGATTTGGGAAAAACCTGTTACCAGTGATACTCCAATTCAGAGGTGGAACAACAGAATTCGTGCTTTACGCACGCACACCTTGCTGGTTGGGCACAACATACAACAGGTTTACTTAAAAAAGAAAAAATACGACTCTCCTCAATTATTGATGCTCTTGAGGCATTAGCAGAAGTTCGAATGTTGTCCACGCAAGAAATTGAGATTAAAAGTCAATCGAATGCGCAGATAGCGAAACTTTTGCGCGAGGAGGAGCTTAAATGGTATCAATGTTCTAAAGCACAATTCATTCTAGAAGGGGATTCGAATACTAGGTACTTCCATAGTATTGCCAATGGCAGGAAGAAACGTATTCATTCTCTTGTACAGGATGAGGGAATGATTGAGGGCCATGAGCAGCTTAAGTCGTACATCACTAATTATTATAACGCTCCGTTTGGATGTTTGCATTGGGAGGCTAGACATTATATTGGGATGAATATCCAATACCCAGGATATTGATATTGAGATTGAATGTCAATATTTCTGTTTGGATGTGTTAGATATTCGGACCTCAGACAAGATATTGAGTTTGAATGTCAAATGTTGTTTGGATGGTATAAAAGTGATGAATTGCAGTTTTTCGAAACTTTGATCATTATACTGTTATGTTTATGCCAAAATTGTGCAGAACAACAGTACCGATGACAACTAGAAGAATACATATACTATTCTCCAATATTTCAACAACAACGGTATATCAAAGTCAATGCATAATCCATCATAAACCTAGTTGCGTGTGAAACTATGGGCTGATTGTAGGGCACTTAGCAATATTGAGTTTCTACCATCGACCATCACCATCGTTACTTTTCTACACTTGTAGTCTGCACAATTCTATATTTTCTCGCTGTCTTATTCTTATCAAGATTCATGCTAGGTTAGTTCCAGATGTTGATGACTGAAACTCATATCAGATGACCGTTCAGTCTATGCATCTACTATGATTTGAGGCAATTAAGCAGGTATATGACCATCAGTTCCCCGCGCCGCTCCTGGAACTCGCCGCGGTACTTGGCGACGGCAACGAGTGCGCCCATGTCAAGCGCCACGAGGCGGACGTCGAGCAGGTTGTTGGGCACGTCCCCGTGCACGACGCTCTGCGCGAGGCCTTCCATGATGGCCGTATCGAGGAGTAAAGGCGGGAGGCCGGACGGCGCCGGGAAGGAGGAGTAGAGGCGGCCCGGGCAGCCGCCGGAGCTCGATATGTACCTAGAGGTGAAGAAGATAGATGAGGCAGGAGGGAGAGACGTACGGCGGGAGAAGGAGACGACGGGAGGGAGAGACTGCGGGAGGAGACGGCAGGAGGACAGGGACTGCTGCGGCGCCGCCGCTGCTTAGGTAAGACGAGGAGCTAGGGCAGCAGGCCCTGCCGAGAGAGAGAGAGAGAGAGAGAGAGAGAGAGAGTGAAACAGAGGTCGGGGACGAGCGAAGCGGTATGCCAGACGCCTAGACGCGAACATCCCATGATGTTGAGGTAACCCCTCGACATTAGCTGGGCTCTTTTTTGCCGTGCGGAGAGATGGCTCGATATCCACAGCGAATAGCTAGGTTGAATATCTAACACGTCCAAACACGTTGATTTCGGATATTCGGGCCAGAAAACTTCCGAATGTCCAATATCTAGGCCCAATGCAAACATCCAAACGAGGCATAAAGGTTTGTTCGGAGCACCAGAGGAAGGAAACTTCTCTATGGATGAGTCCAGAACAGATGATATCCCCTAGGTTACACATGAGGAAAATAGTTTACTTACTGCTCCTTATTCCGAGGATGAAGTAAGAAAGGCGGTTTCCAAATGGAACACAACAAAGCCCCTGGTCCTGATGGTTTCCCGGATGAGTTCTTTCAGAACTTCTGGGATGTTATCAAGTTCGACCTTCTTGAATTGTTCAGCAGTCTTCATGACGGCATTAGGATTGTTTCGTCTGAATTTGGTGAAATAGTTTTATTACCTAAGGTTAACGAAGCAGAAAGGATTCAACAATTTAGACCTATCTGTCTTCTTAATGTTAGTTTTAAAATATTCACTAAATTTGCTACGATACGGCTTAACCATGTGGCTGATCATGTGGTTCGTCCTTCTCAGACTACTTTTATGCAAGGACGCAACATCCTTGATGGAGTTGTGATCTTGCATGAAACAATTCACGAACTTCATAGGAAAATGTTGAATGGGGTGATCTTAAAAATTGACTTTGAGAAAGCTTATGATAAGGTCAAATGGTTGTTCCTTCAGCAACCCTCAGAATGAAAGGTTTTTCTGATGAGTGGCACGCTTTAATCCATAGCTTTGTTTCGAGAGGAAGTGTAGCCATCAAAGTCAATGATGACATTGGTAAATACTTCCAGACCAAAAAGAGCCTTAGGCAAGGTGACCCATTATCGCCAATGCTATTTAATATAGTGACTGATATGCTGGCGGTCATGATTGAACGCGCATAGTCTGATGGCCAAATTGAAGGTGTGATCCCACGTCTTTTGATGGTGGATTATCCATTCTTCAATATGCCGACGATACAATTCTATTTATGGAACATGACATCGAAAAAGCTCGAAACCTAAAGTTAGTTTGTTAGCGTTCGAGCAACTATCGGGTCTAAAGATAAACTTCCATAAAAGTGAATTGTTTTGTTTTGTTTGTTTTGTTTTGTGAGGCTCAAGAAAATGCCTCGTTGTATGCTGATTTATTCGGCTGCGGGCAGGGCCAGTTTCCTAATAAATATTTGGGTATTCCGATTCATTATCGGAGGTTTACCAATGCTGAATGGAAACTGGTGGAAGAGAGACTTTAAATTCGGTTAAATAGTTGGCAAGGCAAATTATTATCCTTGGGAGGAAGATTGGTTCTCATCATTCAGTACTAACTAACATGGTATTTTATATGATATCATTCTTCCAACTACCAAAAGGAGTGTTGAAACGTTTGGATTACTTCCGATCAAGATTCTTTTGGCAAGGTGATAGTGAGAAAAAAATATCGACTGGCTAAGTGGAGTGTGGTTTGCCGTCCCAAATACCAAGGTGGACTCGGAATTCATGACCTTGAGGTCAAGAATAGGGCCCTCCTTGGTAAATGGATCTTCAAGCTTCTTGCTGAAGAAGGGGATTGGCAAACCCTCCTTAGGAGGAAGTATGTGGGCTCTCAAGCGTTATCTCAGGTTGTTTGGAAACCTGGTGATTCACACTTTTGGGCTAACCTTATGGCTACGAAGAAGTTCTTCTTCCCACATGGGTCTTTCTCAATTAAAGATGGATCGGAAATTAGGTTCAGGGAGGATAAATGGCTAGGTCAGACCACACTCCGAGAACAATATCCGGCTTTGTACAATATTGTGCGACACAAAGGCGATACGCTCACTAAGGTGATTAACTTCCCCACCGAATGTTTCGTTCAGAAGAAGTTTATTTGGTCCTAGGCAAACATCCTGGAATGATTTGCTATTGCGACTGGATTCGGTCCAGTTGACATAGGGATCAGATAAATTTCACTAGAATTTGAGCAAGAATTGTAAATTCTCGGTTGATTCTATGTACAATGCGTTAATCCAACCTGATATTTCAGTTGATAATAAAAAAAAAATTGGAAGATGAAGATCTGCTAAAAACTAAATTGTTTGTGTGATATCTTCGTCGTGGGTAATTCTTACAAAAGACAACCTTGCAAAGCGAAATTGGCACGAAAGTAAAAAGTGTGTATTTTGTCACCATGACGAGACTATAAAACATTTATTCTTCCAGTGTAAATTTGCTAGATCTATATATAGTCAGCCATCCAGATAGGATCTACCTTATACCCACCTAGTAGCGTTGCGAATATTTTCGGCAATTGGCTAAACGGTGTGGATCCTAGGTTTAATCTTCTTATTAGGGTGGCTAATTTGCCTTTTTTTTAGACTTAAGAACTTGTTGAGGCTGTGTGCATCCTACCTATGCAGACTCCGGGTGTAATGCTTAAAACTCTTTAAGTAATAAAGATCCCTTTATCTAAAAAAATCTAAATAAGTACTGACCTTGCATACATAATACTCTCTCTTTGACCCAAATTAGTTGCCGCGGAATCGGAAGTATCTAGACAGCCAGATACATCCGATTCTGCAACAATTAATATGGATCGGAGGGAGTACAATTAAACACAAACAAACGTTACTAAGTAGTAAATGGAGTTAACCAACCTAATTACTAGTAGTAGAAAACATAGTAAATCAACCGTACTTAATTCACCGACCACATCTTCTCTATCTAAATAGGAGATCCCACTAACTGATTTTCCTGGCTTGTGGAGAGGCCACGTCATCGCCTTATTTTTTCACAGTCCCGCGTGGTCTCCCGCTCGCCCATCCCGTCTGCTCACTCGCTATATCTGTCTTTTGTTTTTTAGAGGAACTAGCTATATCTGTCACGTTACCACATTTTCTCCACATGGACCGGAAAAGCCTCTTCTTTGTACGTGGGCTGGACGAACGTCCCTACATGGGCTGGAAGAACCATGTCGCATTGACCCGCTCGCCGTTCGTCCTGTAAAAGATTGACTCGGCCCGTCCGGCCGCCGTTTCTATTCCCTGATATTTATTATCACCGTCATTCTTTCATCGCCACCGCGACCCGCGAAGACCTCCTCGCAACAAATGCTCACAAAAAACTGCTCGGCGCACCCAGCATCATTGTCCTGGAAGTGCGCAAGAATATGAGCCGCCGCCTCTATGTTTAATACCCTGCTTTTGCCATGGACATCCCGTCCGTGTCTGCTCGCGTCGCCACCTCTGTCACCGACGTGCTAGGCGTGTGCTCCCGATTTCTCTTCTCCCTTTTCCTTTTTTCTATCCCCCAATTCATCTTTATGAATCTGTCAGATTGTGCTACGACTCGAAAGCTGCTTAAGATTTGCCTCCCACGAATTTTATTGGATTCTGTGTGCTGCTGGCAGAAGTTAGGACTTAGGAGGAAGCGGCTGTCATTTTTAGCTGATATTGTCAGTCAGAACGGATAATCTTTCTGCACGCGTCTTCATATACACAAATATTCTGCAGGTCATCTCTCTCTACGATTACTGAATCTAATTTCTTAAGTCATATGTTGTGAGGATTCTCAGCCTTCTGGGGAATTACAGTTAGACAGTGTTGTACTATCTGACAGTTTTCTTATATCTATCCACATGTTCAATCGTTCTCAATAATCGAAAAAAAATCAGACAGTCAGCGTGTATTTGTTCATGGCTTGTGTCTAATCAGGCATGAAAATACAGTACTCCTTTTCAGGTGCTTGCAAGTGCAACTTCTATTCCTACCGCTCCTTTTCAGGCCTGAATAAATAGACCAGGTCTATGAAATACTATGGATGAGTGCATCGACCAAATTGTTCAAGCTAACAGCAGGATTTGGCTTACAGTAGTAAGGTGAAGTACCAAATTTAATGACCCAAATTCGCAACACCTTTCTTTTAGATCGAAGGTTTGATCTTTATTACAGAAGATGAGTATCAATGTGAATGCCTTCTCCTGAACTTTCTACTGTATATGTACTATCTTTGTCTGATAATATACAGTAAGCTTCTTATTTATCTAAGAAAAACCTTTCTTTTAGATGGCAATGCATATACTGGTGACGCATGATTCATGTACGTATATGTTCAATGATACCGTCTCTAAAGGTACTGATACCGAGTATTTATGGATTATATGACAGTTCACCTTACTTTGGATTTTCATCTATTGAAATATAGTACTATGAAGGGTCTAAAGATATTATTATATTCATTTTCTCAAACCTTTGTACCCAACATATTAGAATGCCAGGAGCCTCCTCAATGTCAAGGATGGGACAGGTTAGTCTCCATCTCACCAAATGCAGGCATTCTTTAAGATTTATTTAAGGTGATGTAATAACGACTAACCCCTTAAAAAATCACGAACCACACCATCATATATTGCAGCAACTGTCCTATTTCATTCATTCATATGAAAGTACAAATGCAACTTTCAAGTTACACAGCACAGGCTTCTCCCGTCAGTCATACATAGAGCAACAACCACGCGATAACATGTTCTACTAACTCAACCATACATTTTTGTTTTAATTTCATACGGCTACCTTCACGTATAATGCCTTCTATCAAGCACCAACAAAGCGAGGCCCACCGTGGTGGAGCGCTTTGGCCGTGATGGCCCGTGATGACGTGTGGTGGCCACACTCGCCTTGGTGGATGTCCTTGATGAGGTCGCAGCCGTCCTCGCCTCACGCAGCGCTGGAACACGCCAGAGACGCTGCGCTTGTACAGCTCGCCGTTGATGATGGTGTAGGCTTTGCACCGGCGCACGACTTGCCTTGCCAGGACCTCGTCCTCTGGCAGCTCGCCCTTGACGATGTAGGTGAGGAAGGGCTGCGCCCAAGATGGCACTTCTTGGACAGGAAAACGTCGTCTGTCGTCCAATCCTCAGCCCCCGGGTCCATGGAGCTGGAGGGCGGCGTCGGGTTCCCAGCCCCCGAGTCGACGATCATGTCTCCCGGGTCCGCGGAGCCGGTAGCCGCAGTGGAGGTCGGGGGTCCGAGATCCGGCAGGTAGATGGACTCGGAGTCGGGTGACGGTATGATGGATGGCTTGCGCAGGTGCTCGAGGGAGATGCCCGGCGGGATGGTCTGCCAGGTGGAGCCTATGCGTGCCAGGGTGTCGGCCGCCTCGTTGTTTGCGCGTGGGATGTGATGGAACTCACATCCTTGAAGCAGCCGGAGAGCTGCTAGACGAAGAAGCGGTAGGAGGCCATGTTTGCGTCTTTGGCGTCCCAGTTACCCGACACCTGCTGCACAACGAGGTCCGAGTCCCCGAAGCACATGATCCGGCGGATGTTCATGCTCTTGGCGAGCCGGAGTCCATGGGCGAGCGCCTCGTACTCGGGACGTTGTTGGAGGCGGTGAAGTGGATCTGTAAGACGTACTCCAGCTTGTCGCCTTTCGGAGAAGAGAGGACGATGCCGGCTCCTAAGCCCCCGCGCATCTTGGAGCCGTCGAAGTGCATTAGCCAGTGCGAGGAGTCGGGAGCCGGTGGCAGGTACTGCGTCTCCGCCCAGTCGACGAAAAAATCGGCGAGGAACTGGGTTGATGGCCACCCTTGGCTGTAGAGGATGTGGTGAGCCGCCAAGACGACGGCGCCACTTGGCGATCCGGCCGGTGGCATCCTTGTTGCCAATGATCTCCGAGAGAGGAGGAGCTCACCACCGTGATGGGGTGCTCCTGGAAGTAGTGCTTGAGTTTCTTGGCGGCGAGGTACACGCCGTAAGCCATCTTCTGGTAGTGAGGGTAATTTTGCTTGGATCTCGAAAGCACCTCGCTCAGGTAATACACGGGACGCTGCACGAGCTGCGTCTTGCCCTCCTCCATGCGCTCCACCACAAGGACAACGCTGACCACCCGGTTAGTGGCGGCGATGTACATCATCATCGGCTCCTTGGGCAATGGGGGAGCGAGGACGGGCGCAGTCGACAGGGCTTTCTTGAGGCCGATGAAGGCGGCGTCGGCTTCGTCGTTCCAGTGGAAACCGCCTGCCCGCTTGAGGAGGCGGTACAACGGGAGGGCCTTCTCCGCTAGCCGACTGACGAACCGGCTGAGGGAGGCCAGGCAGCCGGCAAACTTCTGCACGTCTTAGGTTCCGAGGCCGGTGCATGCGCTCGATGGCGGAGATCTTGTCCGGGTTGACCTCGATCCTCGAGCCGACACGAGGAAACCGAGTAGCTGGCCCGCCGGGACGCCGAACACGCACTTCTCCGGGTTCAGCTTCATCTGGAAGCGGCGGAGGTTGGCGAACGTCTCCTCGAGATCGCCAAGGAGGGTGCCCCGCTCCTTGGTCTTGACGACGATGTCGTCCACGTATGCGTGCACATTGCGGCCGATCTGGCTGTGCAGGCACTTCTGCATGCACCGTTGGTAGGTGGCCCCGCGTTTTTCAGGCCAAACGACATGGTGACGTAGCAGAAGGCACCGTACGGGGTGATGAAGGACGTTTTTAGGTAGTCCTGGGTTCAGCTTGATCTGGTGGTAGCCGGAGTAGGCATCGAGGAAGAGAGCAGCTCGCAGCCGGCTGTGGAGTCGATAACTTGATCGATCCGAGGCAGGGCGAAGGGATCCTTGGGGCAAGCCTTGTTCAGGCTGGTGTAATCGATACACATGCGCCAAGTATCGTTTTTCTTCAACACCATTACCGGGTTGGCTAGCCACTCAGGGTGGAACACTTCCATGATGAACCCGGCTTCCAGCAGCCGGGCTATCTCTTCTCCGATAGCTTTTCTCTTTCCTCCGCGAAGCGGCGGAGGGTTGTCGTACCGGCTTCGTGCCCGGTTTCACATGGAGCGAGTGCTCGGCGAACTCCCTCGGCACACCCGGCATGTCCTTTGGAGACCATGCGAAGATGTCCCGATTCTCACGGAGGAAGTCGACGAGCTCGCCTTCCTATTTGCTGTCGAGGCTCGACCCGACGAGCACAAACTTGGTGGGGTCGGTCGGGTCGAGGAGGATCTTCCTGGTATCCTTGGCGGCCTTGAAGGCGGACTCATTCGCCGGCTTCTTGGCATCGGAGCCGGTGTCGGGTCGCCGGCGACCTTGCGCTTGATTTCCTTCAGCTCCTCTGCTAAGAGGATGGCGTCCGCCATTTTTGCGCCAGCCGACGCGCAGCTCAGAGAGCCGGTAGTCACCCACGACGGTGATGATGCCCTTTTCGCCTGGCATCTTCATCTTCAGGTAGGCATAGTGGGGGACGGCCATGAATTTGGCGAGGGCGGGGCGCCCGAGTATCGCGTGGTACGCGCTCTGGTGGTCCACCACCTCGAACCAGATCGGCTCGCGGCGGTAGTTTTCCTTCGTGCCGAAGATGACATCAAGCTTGATTTGGCCCATCGGGGAGGGGAGCACGAGAGCCCGGTACTATGCCATGGAAGGTCGTCGAGCTGGGTTCCAGGCGGTCCAGGTTGACGCCTAGCTTCTCCGCCGTGTCACGGTAGAGAATGTTGATGCTGCTGCCGCCGTCGATGAGGACGCGGGAGAACGTGACGGCGGTGCTGTCTGTGAGGATGATTGGGTCCAGGAGCAGCGCGTAGCTGCCCGGACGCGGCATGACCTCCGGATGGTCCTCGCGTCCCCAGGTGATGGGCTTCTCCGACCAGTTCATGTACTGGGGGACGGGAGGGGCGGTGGCATGCACCTCCGCATGGCGCTGTCGCCTGGCACGCTTGTCATCACGCTCGCTAGTGTAGATGACATAGGCAGCGTCCCGGTTGGGGAAAGCTCCGCGGTTGTCGGGTTGACGAGCCGGGGACCGGCGAGGCGGAGTCCGACGTTGTTTGTCGGGTGCCCGGCGGTCGCCGTCGCTGCGGTCGCGGTTGTTTTCGCGGTTACCGTCAGCTAGCGCGCGGGGAGGGGCTGCGGGCAGGCCCTCGCCGCGGGCGATTCGAGCAGTCCAGCTGCACTGCCGGGTAGTGTGGTTTGCCGGGCTGCGGTCAAGGCTGTGGTACTTGCAGGGCATGTCGAGCATGCTGTCGAGGGTGTAGCGGTTTTTCTGCCACGGGCGGCTTTCCCTTATGCGATCCCCGTCTGGGCGAGCGCGGCCTTCCTCGCCAAGAGCGACGTACTGGGAGTCGCGGCGTTTTTCCGAGTACAGGCCCTTCCTCTTGTTGCGGTCGTCGCGCCGGCCGTCCGCGTATCGCCTGGAGGAGCCAGCCTCATCGTGGTCTCGAGGCGGATTTTTTCTTCGCCTCGCCGGGAGCCGACCTGGCAGGGTCGGATAGCCGGACTGGCGCCTTCAAGGCGGAATCGGCCGTGGCATACTTCTCGGCGATGTCCAGGAGGTAGGCCATGTTGTCCGGCTCCGCCCGCAGGAGCTTGTGCTTGAGCATGGTGTCGCCGCGGCAGCCGTCGGTGAAGTAACGGATGGCCTCGCGCTCGTCGATGCCCTCACAGGAGTTGCGCAGCTCGGACCAGCGGGTGAGGTAGTCGCGGTCGGACTCCTTTTCTTTCTGGGTGCAGAGCTGCAAGTGGCGCGGGCGACCCGGGCGCTTGTAGGTGCTGTTGAAGTTCCCGACGAAGACTTCCTGGAAGTCCAGCCAGGTGTTGATGCTGCCGTCCGGCAGGCTGTTCAGCCAGGTGCGAGCCGTGCCCACCAGCATGAGTGGGACATAGCGCACGGCCACCCGCCTGTTGCCACCGGCTATGCCGACCGCAGTGAGGTAGTCAACAGCCAATCTTCCGGCTTGGCGGAGCCGTTGTACTTGGGCGTCTCCCGGGGGAGGTAGAAGCGAGGCGGGAATGGCTCCTTCCGGATGCGGGGTCCGAAGCAGTCGTGACCGTGGCAGTCCTCGTCTTCGATGGCGCGCGAGGCGGTCACCTTGTTGATGCGGCCGCGCGCGTCGATATCGGGTTCCGGCCCCAGAGGGCCTAGCCGGCTACCGACGGGTGCCTTGCCGCCAGCCCGAGTCGGCTCAGGGTTGGCCTTCCCTTTCCCGGTCCGCGCTCTGCTGCGGTCCCGATCGTCATCTCGTCGGGTGCCGGCGTGACGGGTGCGATCACTGGTTTCTCGGTCGTCCTCCGCCGTCCACCAGCATGATGGGTGCGATCCTGCTCGTCGGGGCGGTGTTTTTCCTTGCCCGAGTTGACGCTTTTCTCAGGTCCGCCGGAGGCTCGCTGCTTGTTGCCGGCTAGCGAGGAGGCCCCTCTGGACTTGCTGGCCTCCGGGTAGGGGGTTGCGTCAGCGTCTGACGCGGCCTGCATCCGGTTAGCGGCGCCGAGGAGCTGCTGGACTCGCAAGCACTGGGCGGCCAGCTCGTCGCCCTGGAGGTTATCGAGCTCGCGCGAGGCAGCTTCGGCCGCGCGCATGTTTTTGGCGGGGCTGTCGTAGACGGGCATGACGAAGCTCGGCCGGATGGGGTCCTCGTCCAGCCGGGCGCCGAGCGCACCTCCCTTGCGGCGGATCTCCTCCAACCGGCTGGGGTGGTCGCTGGCCGGGGTGATGTTGTGGGCGGAGTCGTACTCGCGCATCCTGGCGGCGAGGCGGCGTTTGGTGTTGGCGACCTCGACGGCGCTGTCGACGAGGCGCTGGGCTGCGCTCCAGTTCTGCGCTGCGACGGCCGGGTCGGTTGATGTTGAGGGGCGTGCGGAGCGCATCGATGGTTGCTTGGAGCGAGCGTCCTCCGCCGTGGAAGACGTGCTTCCATGCTCGCGGCGAGTGGTACGCCGTCCGCGTCGTGGTCGACGCCGGTGGTGAAGACCTCCGCGTAGGCGCGGGACTCGTCGCTGGAGTCGGAGCAGACGGACAAAGTGTCCGGACAGGGAAGTACGGTGTCGGGATACTCACTTGGCGCGACGTCGATGTAGACGCGATGGCTGCCGAAGTGGACGATGGAGCCTCCGCCTGTGGGAGGGACGTCCGCGAAGCAGGCGGCGTTGTCCATGATGCAGTCGAAGGCGCCGAGCGTCAGGATGAGGCCTGACGCGACGCGCTGGCCGGAAGCGGTGAGGGGTCCCGTGCAGAACGTGACCCGGTCGCCGCGCTAGGCCCCACGGTGGGCGCCAAATGTCGTGGTATCGTGCACGGCATATGTCACTGGGAGTGACTTCTTGCGTGGGGACTCAGGTGGCGTGCGACGGCGTGTGCACGGGATCGGATACGAGCAAGGTGAACACCGAGACGTACCCAGGTTCGGGGCCCTCGTGAGGAGGTAACACCCCTACTCCTGCCTAGCTGTGGTATATCGTGGTCACAAGGTGTTACAATGGTGCTCCTGGAGCTGTATCGAGTGTTCTCTTCCTGCTAGACGATGGGGAGTCTCTGGGGGAACTGGGATCCAACCCTTGCTATGAGGATCCAACTCTCCTTATATAGGCAGAGCAGCCGGTTACAGAGGCGGCTACCCGGCGTCGGATAGCGGAGACAGGCCGCCGGTGAGGACGTGGCCATGGTGGGAGGCCGTGCCATCGTGCGTGATAATGGCCTGGGCTTCCTGTGTTGTCCATCGCAGGGCACGTGGTACGGCCCACGGGGGCCGACGTCATCTTTGACTTCGGGGGCGCGTAACAGTGCCAGGCCTACGCCTCCCTTGTCCTTTAGTCCTTGGTTGCCTACGAAAGGGATCCGAGGCGCCAGCGAGGCGGCCAGCGAGGCGGGTGACCCGGAGCCGACGCCGGCTCGGAGGGTGTACATGGTAGATTCCCTTGTCTTGTGGTTACCCAGGAGAATATCCCCGACACTACAGATGTAATATTCTTATTATTTTAATGCAATATATTAATAGGTCACATCATATTTTGTTGGGAAATGAAATCCCTTAGCTTAAAACATGAGCATAAGTAATTAGCATTTTTTGCCGAGCATTTTGATTTTTTTTTCGTATTTTCCGGTGGATAGATTTATAGATATTGATTTTGCATAGATTTATAGATATTGATTTTGCAATATTAATCATTTTGTGGAAATTGTTTGAATAAGTGGGACCCATCTGTCAGCAGTTTATCAATTTCTGGAAATATCTGCGAAAAGAATAAAAAATATGACATGTGGGGCCCACTGTGACGTCGGGGGTGACGTCATCTGTGGACGGGCCTCCCACGGCGACGACGGCGATGACCACGGCGGCGCCGCGCCAGGGCGATGTGGGACGCGCGGCTGGCGTGGGGGACGCGCGTGGAGGCGGGGTGCCCAGGAGCGGCGGCGCCGCTGCACTTGGTTCGCCGGCGGCGTGCGGACGCGGCGGCCCGAGCAAGCGCACGGCGGCGACGATTCTGGCGCTTCTCGGGCGGCCCAGCACGCGGCTGTCGGCGAGGAGGGAGGGATGCGACGGCGGAGCTCGCTGTGACCGTTGATGTGAGCGGGGAGGAGCGAAACGGCGGGCGGCGCGTCGGCGTCGCCGGCGACCTCTGGCTCGCGCAGGAGAGAGAAGAGAGGGAGGGGGATCATTTGTATTTTTGTCGAAAGTTTGGTAAAAAAACTGATATTTTTTAACTTTCATAGTTGGAAAATTGTCATTTCTCTCTTCTTTGAAGTATGTACGCACAAATTCTTAATAACTACAGATGTAATATTCTTATTATTTTAATGCAATATATTAATAGGACACGTCATATTTTGTTGGGAAATAAATCCCTTAGCTGAAAACATGAGCCTAAGTAATTAGCATTTTTTCCGAGCATTTTGATTTTTGTTTCGTATTTTTCCGGTGGATAGATTTATAGATATTGATTTTGCATAGATTTATAGATATTGATTTTGCAATATTAATCATTTTGTGGATTTTTTTGAATAAGTGGGACCCATCTGTCAGCAGTTTATCAATTTCTGGAAATATCTGCGAAAAGAATAAAAATATGACATGTGGGGCCCACTGTGACGTCGGGGTGACGTCATCAGTGGACGGGCCTCCCACGGCGACGACGACGATGACCACGGCGGCGCCGCGCCAGGGCGATGTGGGACGCGCGGCTGGCGTGGGGGACGCGCGTGGAGGCGGGGTGCCCAGGAGCGGCGGCGCCGCTGCACTTGGTTCGCCGGCGGCGTGCGGACGCGGCGGCCCGAGCAAGCGCACGGCGACGACGATTCTGGCGCTTCTCGGGCGGCCCAGCACGCGGCTGTCGGCGAGGAGGGAGAGGACGCGACGGCGGAGCACGCTGTGGACGTCGATGTGAGCGGGGAGGAGCGAAACGGCGGGTGTGCGCGTCGGCATCGCCGGCGCCCTCCGGCTCGCGCGGGAGAGAGAAGAGAGGGAGGGGGATCTGTGGTTTTTTTTGCAGTAAGGCACCTGGGCTTTTACGTGATTGCAAATAGGTCCCTCCTCTAGAGGAGTTGTGGACTGCAAAGCAATTTCTCGAGTTGCGAGTTTCTTTCTGGGAAATGGCACGGGGACCGGCGCGGGTGACCGGCTGGAACCGGGGCGACCGGCCGGTGACCAGGTGACGTGTCGCGCTCCGATTGGATAAAAATCGTTTGCTACAGTTCTGCGCGAGATAGGGAGTGATGTGGAGCAATCCTAGCCGTCCATTTCGAAGATCAAACGGCCAGAACAATTTGGGTGACGTGGACCGCGGGAGAGGGGTGAATCTGTTGAGCTTTTATATATAGTACTATACGTATGCTCATGGATCGCTCTAATTTGCTGTAATTTCTTTATGTGGATTGAGATTGTCTTGCTTGCTTGTCCGTACGCATAGATAGGGTAGCTTGCTTTGTTCAGTGCTCAAAGCTTCCTTCTTGTTACCTCAAAACAAAAGGCCATTAATTTTGTGCTTTGCATCACTTCATTACACAAGAGAGATCGATGGCCAGAATCATCACTTGCTTTCTGCTTTGATTATATCTTGATATAGACACCACTGCGTTTTTTTTTTTTTTTGCGAAGCAGTAGCTTATATTGAATTAGACAAGAGCAGGAGAATCCTGCTGAATACAAGAATTGATAAACGCCGGCACCTGGCCAAGCCAGATACACTCCGGCACATCACGAGAGGCTTGTTTGGCAGTGAGATGAGCAGCAAAGTTTGCTTTCCGACTTACATAACTAAAAATGAAATTGTTGAAGCCCTCACTGAGATCTTGAATTTCCAGGAGAATAGGTAGTATAGTGGCCCGGTGCTTCTTTCTGGTCTTCCACAGCTCGATCAACCCCAAGCAATCTGTCTCCAGGTGGACATTGGTTGCATTTTGGCTTCTACACAGCTGAAGACCATCCCGGCAAGCATAGGCTTCGGCTGTCATAGCATTTGCAAGAGAAACATACCACTTTGAGCTAGCAGCCAGGAAGATACCTCTTTCATTCCGCAGAACAGCACCAGAAGCACCAAGATGATTTTCGATATCAAAAGCAGCATCAGTATTTATCTTGACGAAACCCGGGGATGGAGCAGACCACATTACACTGACCTGAGTAGTCTTCTGACCTTTCAAAGATTTGGTCGACAACAACAAGTCATTAGCGGTATCGCGCGCCCATTTACAGGCTTTTGCAAGATCCAGCGGCACAGTGCCATGACGCCGTCCATTCCTCGCGGTCCATATTGACCACATACCACACAGGATGGCAGCAGCATCAGAAGAGGGGCAAAAGGATTGATCGATCAGGTCCGTAGCCCAAGTCGCCGGGTGCATTTTCGGAAGTTTGATCTGACAAAGCTCTTTAAAAGAAGTCCAGAACATCTTAGCAAAAGAACAATTGACAAGAGCGTGGAAGATAGTATCGTCAGCACTGCCACAATCCAAGCAAGTTTTGTGCACCTCCATATGTCTCTTGAACAGGGTTTCTCTGACCGGCATGTACTCATGCAAGACACGCCACCAGAAGGCACGGATTTTAGGGGGAACAGCCATTTTCCAGATTTTCCTCCACACTGGATTTTCTTCACCGAAAGAGGGGCTGGCCACTTGATTGATATGGTGGTCCAGAATGCGACTAGATGAAGAAAGGCATCGGTACGCAGATTTTACCGTGTACATACCATGGTTTTCCTCGCCCCAAGCCCAGAAGTCGAGTCGACACGGCCACAAGGAATCCTCTGGACAGCTAGAGCATCAGGAAGAATAAGATTAGCCTCCAAAGCAGCCAGATTCCAGCCCCGACCATCATCCCTCATCAGCTCACCAACATTCAGAGCCAAAGCACCATCCTTTTTGCAACCTGACGCTGCATGTTGCTGATCTTACTTTTGTCTGTTTCTGTGGAGAGGATCCATTGTTGGCTGGAGGTAGTAGCACTCAATCTTGATGCATACTCGTTCACCGTGCGGCTTTGATTATCTTGAGATGGATTAATCATCACATACTTTCACCTTACCCCTTTTCTTTTCTTTTCTCTCCAAAGAAGGAAAGGATTTATTCGACGATCTGTAAAAGGCCATCGACCGAGTATAACATCTCTACTATACTAGTAGCCGTGCACGTGCAACGCACGTCTCAAAAATATAAATCTTCAATAGGTATATTTTAGTCTTAGATTTAAACGAATAGAATAAGGCTTAGAGCTTATCATCCGTTCACTATTGTGAAAGAGAAAAATGCATGTGACACATATATAACAAGAAATGAACCCGAATAGAAAAGTATGACTTACTTCAAGGAAGGGACATAAATCAACCATGATTATTTATAAGAAAATTTCATATGTTAAGTCGGCGTTTGTTGGTTCAACATATGATGAAAGGATCGAGGATTGCCATAGAGCCCCAACTTCTCATGATTCTATCTGAGTGAGTGTTTGTTGGATTAACATATGGTGAAATAACCAATGGTTTCGGCAAGAGCTCAACTTTTGATGCTAAGTTCGATGTTTTTTTGGGAGACCATAATACAAGCTGTGGATCTATGTTGCTTTCCTCACTTTCAAGTCTTGGTTTCTCACAACATAATCATTCATTTCTGAGTTGACTAAAATTAGAACTCACTTTGTGCTAAAATTTGTCATGTGAACCTCTCAAATAATAATTCTAGTTAGTTAAAATTAATAAAACAATATATAATACGTGATATGGAGCAAAATATACCTGCCGAGTAATATCACACAAAATATCTCCTATCCAATACTCCATGAGACAAATCAGATGATGACCTGCTCGATTACGATTACATATTACAATTTCTAGTATATTCAATAAAAATACTCAGAAAATAGTTAATATTAATTGTTAAGAAGCTTGATATAATTTTCAAACTATCGTATATGGGGCAGCACCATTTAACCATATATGAATAAAAAATCCCTATACAAGAAAAAAAAATGAAAAGAAAATCGCTTCTTATCTCCACTCTCTCACTCCACCTCACTTCTCTCGTGCGACCAAGGAAATCCTGCTTTGTCCCCATCGCCGGCGACCGGAGAACTTCCCACTCCCCGCGGATGGACTCTCCCAATGCGTCCTCCCTGCCGCTGGCCTCGACCACTTCCCACTCCCCGCCGCTGTGGGCAGTTACCTCGCGTCCGCGGCCCGGCGCCCCTCCTCATTCTCCGTCGCTCGTCGCGATTCCGGTCGCCGAAGAGCCCGAGGAGGCATCGGATACCAGGCGAGAGGAGGTGGCTCGCGGAAGAAGCTCAAGGAGGCATCAGCTCCTGGACTACCTCGTCACGGCGAGTCCTACTTCAGGTACCCCCATGGGCCGCTGCTCCGACGTCCGTCTTGTCTTCGATTTCATCGGTACCTGACAGATTGGTTCACTTGAGTGTGTTCTTGTGCGTATTCTGGGTTCGGGATTTGATGGACTTGTGTGGTTTGGTTTTCCCTGATGCTTGCAGCGCAAGGGTTCGGGCTCCCGCTGCTGCCCCTCAAAGGCCAAGAATGCCAGCTTCGCGCAGGGCACCAACTTCGCCATCACGGCGCGACGGCGCTCGACACCAAGTTCGAAGCGGGTGCTCCGCAAGTAGGTATGGAACTCTTCGCCGGGAAGGACCTCAAGGAGGCATACAAGTTGATGCATCATGCAGTTCAAGCCATCTCAAATGGTGTCGAGGTAACATTTCTGTCTTTGCTGGTTTCCAGCACGTGTGTTCAGTGTGTGCAGTTTTGTTCTAAATCCTCCTGTATGATGCAGCAATTGATTGCTGAAGGGGCACAATGCAATGCTCAAGCGTGCGCTAGAGAAGCTTTGTGAAGATTATATATGGGTATTACTCTACACCAATTATCCAGTTCTTGCTGAAGGCTGAGAAAGTGAGAAGTTTGGTGAGTTCCGAAGTTCTTTATTTCTTTTGTTATCTGGACTCTCACAAGCAAGATATAAACAAGCAGATAGCAATTCCAATTATATTGTTGCTTCCATCTTATATGTAATAAACATTTTTAAAATTAAATGTTCTCTTCAAACCTTTTGGTTGCAACTTTGAGTGAGCAGATCTGCCTTCTCTGTGTAGCGTGGATCCTTGAGGTTTTAAAAGTCTTGATCATCTATCTTGAGAGCCTTCTAGTTGGACTGGGACCATATTGACAAAACAATTGAGAGCTCTTCTGCTGGGATTGGTGCCAGATTGACAAAACAATTGGCCAACGTCAAGCAAAATTGGCAAACTACGCTTCAAGGGTAATCTTCTATTTACTCCCTAGGCTGTCATTTGATGCATGAGTTAGACTTGGTACCTGTTTTGTTAGTCGGTGATGTACAAACAGAATAGTTTATACTAAATTTAAACGACAACATAGATATTATGACTTATTTGCTGCACATGACTTTGAGGAGAATGATAAACAATGGGGGCTTCACAAAACTCCCCAGTGTTCCTGAGTAGAACACGTAATAGCAGTCAATCGGTGTTTTTCTGAGTGTTTTTTATGTCTTCATATTTGCTATTTGAAAGCACGTAAGTCTGCTCAAGTTGTGAGCTGTTGTCTACCCAATTCAAATAGACTGAACCAACGTGCAACAGTGATTACCTAGCAAAGTACAGTGGGATTTCATGAGCATGTCAACAGTTTTTGAAATGCATTAGGCAGCAGTTTCATGAGCAATTACCTGACTCCTTCAATGGGGGTGAGTTCCTCAGTGAGAGCTTTTTTATTCTCACTGGTTTGTCGTCGTTTTGCTAGTATTTCATCTCTGTTTAGTGCATACCGTTCTCTGTCCCTCTGCCTCTTTAATTCCTTCGGGTCTGTCCAGATTCATGTTAGGGTCAGCATTTGAGCGACTCACTTTATTTGAAGTGTTTGTTGTATGATGATATACTTACCCAGGATTGAATGTTGCTTATATCTTGGAACGGGCTGCGCGCACCATTCTGAGACCGGCTGTTGCTTGTTTTCTTGGATTGGAGTGCGTGCACCGTTTGGATCATCAGATGCCATACCTGCATTGGAATCGGGGAAAACCTTGATCACGCCCTGTCATCATTTTATTGTCTAGTTGTCTTATGATCTATTATCTCGTGGTGCAGTGCTGCTGGAAGGTAAGAAGAGAAGAAAGTGCACCTGGCGTGTGCGGCCTCTGGTTGTCGAGTTCGCCGGATCAGCAGTGGAGGATGGTTCGTCGACCGTCTCGCGCCGGCAAGGCCGTTGGACAGTTACCTGCAATGACGGCGGCGGCTGGGCGGTTCGCGCATGGCACCAATTGGCTGGTCTTCGCTCAATCCCGGCGGCGGCTGGGTTGCAGGTTCGTTCAATGACGGCGGCGGTCCGGCGGCCCGGCGGCTGGCACATGGCAGGGATCGGTTGTTCTTCGCTCAATCTCGGAGAGAGCAGATCGTATTTGATCCTCTTTTTCCAATCTGTTCCCGCTCCGTGTAGAGTTTTGTCTATGTTTTGGAAACCTGGAGAGCAGCCCCGTAATTTTAGACTCGATTGTAACTGGTGGGGCTGTAGCGCGATCGCGTAATTTTAGTCTCGATACTAACTGGTGGCCTGGTGGCGCTGTAGCGCGATCGTGCGAGCGCGAGCGGAAGCTTTTCGTCCGTGGTCCGCCATATTAAATTGTTAGATGTACCCCGCATTTTTTTTGGTGAGATCTGGACGGTTCGATCTATTTTTTGTGGCCCTGATTGGTAGGGGAAGTCTCTGTGTAGGTTTCGCTGGGTGGCTGTAGCGTAACTGAAGTTCTCTCCTTTATTAGTAGTGGAGATAATACGGCTTCGGGTGATGGTTGGTACGTCGTGGTCGTTTTGCAGTTTAGCCCCTCCAGTTTTGGAGAATCAACCCGCAATCCTTTCCTCACGAAATATTCCGAAACGTTTTTTTCTTCCCTGACCCCGACCTTTCTATCCTCTCTCCATGAAGTGAGGCAGACGAATCTAGGTTCCGCTATCGTCAGACGATGGTCCCTACGGACGCCGCCCCTCCCCGCCCCTGCTCCTCCCCCACCGGCGAGAGGCCATCGGTGCCGCCCCTTCTCATCCCTACCGATGCGAGGCCCCCCTCTGTCTCGTTTCTCATATTTCTCATCGTGGATTACTGTGTGACGGAGGCTTCGAGTCGCAACCCGACCCATGAGGGGTACGCGGAGGCAAAGATGCGGATTGCATCGCCGCGCGCCGCCGGTGGCTTATAGCCTCGCCATGGCACCGGGTTCATCGGATTCCCGGCCGGCGATGGCCTCCGGCCTGCCTTTGTTCCTGCACCGGCCCTCGTAGATCCCCAACCCACCCCAATCCTTACCTGCGCCAAGAAATTCCCTGCCGCCGGAAGCCCGTCCCTCCTCGTCGCTGGCCGATTCCTTCAATCTGATCCGGCTAGGCGAACATGGTGAACAGGTGTTGCGGTTCCTTCACTTCCCCAGACCCGTTCTGTTGCCTCGCGATTGATTCCAGCTGGTTTCAGACGGTGGCCTTAACCCGACCAACAGTCTGAATCTCTTGGAGGCTAAGGTTCATGGATGCATCAGGTTTGATCATTGGGATGCATATTGTAGTTCTTCAATTAAACAGATAGGTTAAAAATATCATACTGATTCATGCACGCATATGTAAGTATCGAATGCGTGCCTGATTTGGGCATGAGCGATGTACTTGTTCTCCCAGAAATCATGCGCGTGGAGTTTGGTTCTACTCATCAACGTCCATATGCAGTATTTTAGATTGGTCAATGGGAAATCATGCGAATTCCTGAGTTACTTGAAATCATGCGAAAATGCTTGAAATTATGATCTGGAGTTACGCCTGAATGTTCATATTTGATGGATTAGGTCTGTAGCTACGTGATGATTTTGATTTATAATTTCTTATGCAATGGTCAGCTAGGTATTATTATAAGACAGCTAAATATATACGTATCAATTTGGGGTTTATTATGAACCATGTATTCTATGAGTATGTTGGGTTTATTATGAATTTCAGGTGGATATATCAGCACGATGATGGATGCAGCTCTAGATCAAGGTTGGTTATGGCAAATTTCAATCATATGTTACACTTTTTCATGGCTGCATGCATTTTTGTCTTTGGGAAATTATATAATTTGCATGCACATTACAGTTATCACTGACCATCATCAGTGTTTCTCATGCCAGTCAAGCATCATGGGTCATGGCAGTGCTGCTTTATTTATCAAATTTTCAGTCTGCTGAATCACATGCCCCATACTACTCAAATTAAAACTCCCAACTCTACAATGCACCAATCTGAAGACAAATCACAAGTTAACAATCGTAGTTTCTTCTTGGGTCAAGTATCATGGTGGCATCTATATGTATGCAAGGTAACTGAATTAAATACTATATTGTTGTTTGTATTCCGACTTATTGGAAGCAACTTATTTTTCAAATGTATAATTTATAGGTCAGGTTGTATAACATTCATTCCTTTGCGCTATGTTTTCTCATGCATTTTAATTTGCTGCAAGTACTAGAAATAAAACATTCTCTTGCTTTACTGAATCATCTTTTTTCCTTTGTCTCCATACTCTTTTCTTGGGTTGTTTTATTCTAGGTTCAGTATATCTTGTTATTACAGGATTTTGAAGAATTCGACTATCAGCGGCTGAAAGAGCAGGTGTTGTTACAAGAACCCATAGAAGATGACCATCACACTGCCTTATTTATGCATCCAACTACATGAACAGAGAAGTTTGTTGCTTGTTTGTTTTTATGCATCCAACTACATGAACAGAGAAAACATGGAAACCAAGATGGCACGAATAAGGGAGGAGCCAGGACCAAGTCTTGGTGATGGTGTGAGGGTTGTGGTTTATGTCGAGTGCCCCAATTGAGCTACTTCATGTAGCGGTAAGGATGAAATGGATGTAACAGAGAGGTTTTGCATCAAGTGTTAGGCAAGCTACTGGCATCGTTAGCTGCATATACACTTGCACACATGCACCCATGCCGCCGTCACGGAGCTACATGATGTTGTCTTGCAGCTGCAGTTGTAATGGCGTTCTGTAACCTGGAGTGGATTTAGTGTAGATGGTGAAAGAACAAGGAGGCGACCGACACGACCTGTTTGTTACGAGATCATGGCGAAATCCAGCACAACATTTATTGAACATTTTTGTTATAGAGGGTAAATACGGTATTAGTCTTCCTTTTTATTTTCGAGGAAATAGTTTGGACATAACCTTTCTGTGTGGTAAGTAGCAGATGCTTTTCTCAATTTTTTAAAACATAGTTGACAAAATATATGTCGTCGACTCGTGATACATCACTTTCGGTAATGTTTTTGAAAGATGTGAATTGTGCAATCAATAAGATCTAAGACAACTTTCGTACATATGTTACATTTTTCTATACAAAAAACTTTGGGGCGGGGGTAGGGGTAGAAATCTGAAACTGTATGTCATTCAGTCTACTTTTGGATACAATCTGCTCATTTATTCAAATAGTATTTGGATTAAATTGAGCAAGCACTATGAAAGGAGATTGACCAGGGACATTCGATGTACCATCATCTCTTGCACTGCGTGAGAACCATTTCAGAGATTTGGTAAAGTTTTATCCAAGATGCTCAAGTGATGGTAATGAGAGATGACAAAGTTTTGAAAATAAGGCGGATGCTACGCTAGATTAATCGCCCATGGAGAGAATGTAAGTGGAGTGGCTAATATATTAGATATGTCTTCTTGCAAGAGATGGTATCTAAGGAAATATAAGGAGATACAAGACATCAATAAATGAAGAAAGAAGGCGGAGAGAGAACTGGTCATATATGAATGGAAATGTGTCGTCATGTTTGACACATATTTATGGAATTCGGACTAGCGTTTGACCATATGATTATTTCAGTACTCCGTAGCAATCGCACGGGCATTTAACTATAAGAATAACAGTGAATAGGAACATTATGGTTGGTCCGTTTTTCACTTTCCGATTTTGCCCTCTTGAGTTGAAATAAATTACCCACCATGCCAAAAAAATATTTGAGCCCTGTAAAAATAAAAAAGAAACAGCTCCACAGGCGACCGTGGCCGTGGCTGCGGTACGTCTGGTACGTCTCCCGATCGATCTCACGCTACCGTACGTCTTGTACGTCTCTCGATCGATCTCACGCTCCAGGGTACATCTGGTACGCAAGCTAGCGCGCACGCTCCAGACTCTCGATCGATCTCACGCTCCAGGCCCACGATCGATCTAACGCTCTAGGCCCACGCTACAGGCCCATAAACTCTGGTAAGCTACACGATCGATCGGATTACAACTCTGGCAATCGAACTCCGTCTGAAAACGAACTCTGTTTCGACACGAGCTCTGTTTCTACACAGGAGAGGCGTATAAAACTCGACCGAGACCAGGAAGATCTATCCGCGCCAGTCGAAGAACCTGCCATGGGCGGCACTGATGTTGGAGTTTTAGGAGCAGATCGATTCTAGCCGGAGGAAGGAGGGATATGTTCCGTTCAGTCCCCGGTTGCTCCGTCGACGGGCCTCCTCTCCGAGATGCACGCGGTGGAGCGCATCCATGTCTCCGCCGCCAGATTCAGACTCTAGCCATGGTGATTTCTGTCGATTTAGAATTGACGATTCGACCGGATTGACAACGGTGGGCGGTGCTGTTGAGTCGAATCAATACGACACCGAACCAGGCCCCGGCCAGCCTGCACAAGTCTTGAATGGCGACACGGCGCTCGCTGCCTCCTCTCTGTATCAGCATTTGCCGGCTTGCAGCTTGCCACCCCAGGGCACAGGCCATGGAACGCTATTCATGCTCGCCATGTGTTTGCTGAAATACTCCCGTACAATGTACAAGGCATATGCTGACAGATTCGCAAAATTGAAAGATTTGGTATCACTTCTACAAGCAATAAGGAGAACAACGGTAAGATATTGCATGTACAAGTCTTCGGGTTATTCTATTTAATTCATATTTGGCAAGCCAATGCATAAAGTTATAAACCACTACATCATGAGGATAGCTAAATGAGGCAGCCCAATGTCAGAAAATTGCATCAGCAAAAGCAATCTTGCGGTGTCCTCACGCTTGAGTTCCCTGAATACATAGTTTCAGTCAAGAGGTTTTAATCTGTCCTGTAGTTTGACTAATGAACTTTCTTGACGATCAGAACAAGACTAAATATTTTATGAGTGGTTTTGAACAACAATTGCAGCTCATTTCCCACTTCTTTCTACCGAATGGACAGTCTAGGATATTCATATCTTTCTAAGTTTCATGAGCCGGAAAATAGTTATATTTTTCAAATATAGGGATGTTAGTTGTAATTATGCTGCAATAGAAGCTGGGGAATGACTAAAAAACAAGTAAATACATCGTGTAAATATAAGAATCTGAAAAACATATTATTCTAAATTACTTGAAAAATAATAAAGCCCGTAGCAACGCACGGGCATGTTTTTTGCTATACCTAATAATAAAAGCATTAAGGTTTCTTGTGGTACGTCATTTTTTTGCCGATTTTACCCTCCCACCAAATCACATATTTACCCACCACTACCACCCATAAGTTAAAAAACGGTTTGTTTTTTTCGTGTCGTTATTCCGTGTCACATACCGTTTTGAATTTTCTCTCCATCGCTAGAAGTCCTCGCGTGCTTGGTCACAGGATCGCTCCCAGGCCAGCGAACTCCTTGGGCCTCGATCTGTAGCAAACAAAAGCCCACGTACCTTGCTCTCCAGAAAAATAAAAGCCCACTCGCCCGCCTCTAGCCGTCAATTATACGTCGTCCCAGTTTTCGTCCGTTCGCTTAATATACGCTGTCTCTCTCCCTCCTGATCCAAACTCTAACTCGGGTGGAAGAAGCCGTCCCATAAATATGCCTCCCGAGAGCTCGAAGCACGGCACACAATGACACAACCGTCGAAGCAGTACCACGGATGCCATGGGGAACTAAAATTACACTTTAGTTCATGGTTCCAGTGCTGAAATCGGCGCCGGACTAACAGAACCGGTGAACCTGCATGCGATCGATGAGTTTGGCACCATGGTCTTATCACCGGCTGGTTTTAGAGAGACGGTATGAGGACGCCAGCAGGGTGCGACCTGGTGCCGTTGTTCGGGAAGGCCGTGAAGCCGGTGAGCTGATTCAGATCGGAGCTGGCGCTGCCAGACCACGAGCCGGTGGCGGCGACCTACGCGGCCCGCGGAGGTGTAGGTGTTTTGCGGCTGGAAGCTGCAGTCTGCAGAGGGGGCTCAATATCCTATGTGCAATGAAGATTGTTTTTTTCTGATCTAGCGACTTCAGGTATATGTGTTAGTATTCCAGAGCTACGGTGTGACGGAATCATCTGGCTATGTGGCCTCGACGGTATGGCCGATGTAGATCGTGTTATTTTGATATGATCCAAATTCATATAAAGATAAATGGTAACTTCTGCTATAGCGAGGGAGGTCGTTGCTGAGTCGGACTGCTGGTTTGCAGCCGACTTAGGTTTTACCACCACATGTATATCTTGTAAACCGTCAGTTGGGATAAGTCGCTGTTGTAAATTCCCGGCGTTGGTAACCTCACCCAATCATAATAAAGATTTGTTAGCTGGCGCCCGTGGTTTTTTCTCTTCCATTGTTGATAGGGTTTTTCACGTTAAATCTCGTGTCCCCGTTGGTTTGATCTTGCTTTTGTTTATCGTTTTATTGCCTATCGTTTATAACAGATCGGTCAACAAGTGAGGCACTCGGGCCAGCGCAACGCGCCGAGTTTAATCAGGGTTAAGGGCCCAGTCGGCAAGAAAGTTAATTACTTTGCCGTAAGTTATTTACTGTTCTCACCACTAAGCACGTATTTGACCTCTCTTAAGTCGGTGACAATGTCATTTGGGGAAGAAGACATATGATATCTTAGAATGGAACTTGCAATTTTTCTACGACTTTAAAATATTTTTATGAACAGCTTTATGAATAATTTAATGATATACTCAATATTTGTTTAAAAATGCTATACATGATATTCTGTATTTTTAGATAACCATTGTGCACACAAAAAAGATTAGAAATTAGGGCTAATTTGTATTTATCTTCTGAGAGGATTGATGTAATACAACAAGGGTACTGAATATGTAGAAAACCTAATATATTTTAAATAGTACAAACCTAATAAATAAATAAAGTATACGATGTTTGAGTGCTACAAATTCTATCATACTATTATTTTTAGGTCTGTGAGCACAAATTGAGTTATTTTAGTCCCGTTGCAACGCACGGGCACTTTTGCTAGTTTGCACTAATATTTTGAGACGACTATTGCATGGCGAGTCTCAGTCTCTTACGTACCTACTCTACGCATCCGGCCGGCCGATGGGTATGGATGCATATATAACACGACTATATGCATGTACATGGCCGGATAGCTACCTAGGTTTGCCTCAGCTCCAACGGCGGCAGGCGGGCGGCGATGGGAGGTTTCACGCCTCCGATCCCGCAGAATGACAGCGACTGGGAGATCCGCGTCGCCGTGCTCCTGAGCCTCTTCCTCCAGATGATCCTCATCTTCGTCGGCCCCGTCCGCAAGCGATCATCCTCGCCGGTGCCCCGCTTCCTGGTTTGGTCATGCTACCTACTCGCCGACTGGGTCGCCGACCTCGCCCTCGGCCTCCTCCTCAACAACATGGGCAACATCGGTGGCAACTCCAGCTCCTCCTCCAGCATCTCTGAGCTTCACGCCGCCGGCCTCAAGCGCGGCCCCGCCGCCGCCGTCTCCAACGCAGGCGGTAACAGCAGTCCCATCATCTTCGCCTTCTGGACGCCGTTCCTGCTGCTCCACCTGGGCGGCCCTGACACCATCACTGCTTACTCCCCGGAGGACAACGAGCTGTGGCCCCGCCACCTCATCGGCCTCCTCTTCGAGCTCTTCTCCGCCTCCGTCATCTTCTTCTGCTCCCTCAAGGGCAACCCCGTGATCCCCGCCACCGTCCTCATGTTCGTAGTCGGTATCATCAAGTACGGCGAGCGTACCTACTCGCTCTACTCCGGCAGCGTCGACGGCTTCCGCGAGAACATCCTCGCCCCCCTGACCCGGGCCCAAACTATGCCAAGCTCATGACCGAGTTCGACGCCAAGGAGAAGGCCGGCCTAGACGTCCAGATTGTCATCCCCGGTGCCGACAGCGAGGCCAATAGAGCCCTTGCCGCCCTGGTGAAAGGCGAGGCCACACGCCTGCTGGAGAGGAGCACCACCCTAGAGGCGCTGGCATTCGACTTCTTCCTCATCTTTCGCCGCCTCTTCGCCAACCCCATCCTCGGGGTCCCCATCCTCGGGTACAAGGAGCGCAGGATCAGCCAGGCCTACTTCCTCGAGGGCAAAGAGGTGACGAGCTTGCCGGCCACGGCGTTCGATTTCATCGAGGTGGAGCTCAACTTCATCTACGACATGGTGTACACCAAGGCGCCCATCGCACACAGCAAGGCCGGCTGCGTCCTCCGTTTCATCGCCTCCGCCTGCCTCGTCTCCTCCCTACTCATCTTCTTCTTCCTCCGGGACAAGGGCGGCATCCTGCGGATCGACGTCGCCATCACCTACGCGCTGCTCCTCGGCGGCCTGGCGCTCGACGCGGCCGCGCTCGCCATGCTTCTCCCCTCCCACCGGATGCTCGTCTTCCTCGAGAAGACGTGGCGGCTCGCGTGGATCGCGATGGCCGTCAGGTCCGTGAGGCCACGGCTCCGGCGCTGGTCGGAGAGGACATCGCAGCTGAACCTCGTCAGCTACTGCCTGGGCAAGCCGGACCCTTCCAGTGGAGGCCTTCGCCGCCGCCTCGGCGGCCCGCAGGTGGTTCGGGTGCTCGCCAGGGTCGCCCAGACGCTGCGCGTGAGGGAGATCTTCGATGACTTCTTCTTCATCCGGCGCGAGCCCCTCTCGTGCAGGCAGGGGAAGGGCACCCTCCTCAATTTCGTGTTTGATGGGCTCAAGGAGAGGGCTATCAAAGCCAATGAAGAACGAAATCGGCTGAACACGGCCAAGGACGAGGACTACGAAGCCATGAAGAAGGTGTGCGGCCGCCGCGGCGATGGAGTTCTCGAGCAGCTTCGTGAGAAAATCATGGCGAACCTGACGAATGCGACACCAGATGCCGACGCAGGCAAGGAAGAGGATGAGGCAGAGGTAAAAAACAAAGCGAACGGAATAAAAAACAAGGCGAACGAAACGCTCGACGTACTCGAGCGCAGCGTGAAGAAGGAGTTTGACGAGTCCCTGCTGCTGTGGCACATCGCCACGGACCTCTGCTGCCAGGAACTGAAAATGAAAGGGCCGGCGACCAAGGACACGATGGACAAGATGAGGCCCATCGGCAAGACCTTGTCGGAGTACATGTTGTACCTGCTGATCAAGCAGCCGGAGATGCTGTCCGCGACGGCGGGCATCGGGCTGCTCCGGTACCGTGACACCTGCGCCGAAGCGAAGCGGTTCTTTGAGTCGGCGGCGGCGTGGGACCCCGACCACGACGACGCGCGGAGGATGCTGCTGAGCGTGAACACGACCAAGGAGCCGTCTGCGGTGAAGGGTGACCGGTGCAAATCGGTGCTGTTCGACGGCATGATCCTGGCCAAGGCGCTCAGGGAGCTGGGAGAAGACCTCATGTGGGAGGTGGTGGCCAAGGTTTGGGTGGAAATGCTTACCTACGCGGCGGGCAAGTGCCGTGGTAGCACGCACGTCCGGCAACTCAGCCGCGGCGGCGAGCTCATCACCATGGTCTGGTTCCTCATGGCGCATATGGGCCTGGGCGACATGTACCGGATACACGAGGGAGACGGCAAGGCCAAGCTCATCCTCCGTGACCAGTAGCTAGCCATTGCTCTGTTTTTCATTCCCGATCGGTTTCTGATATTCAAACATACTTTACTGCTTAAGTTTCTCTTCTACATATGATGATTGTGTGAAGGTTAGTTTTCACGTTAACTTTGAAAAGTTTCACCAGCTTCCTGCTTTTCCATAGGAATAAAAGAGTTCATTTTTTCTGGAATATAACCCCATGGTAATGCCATATCAACTATTACTACTCCATGATAATGCCATATCATGGAGTATATTTTTTTCCATGGTAATGCCATATCATGGAGTATATTTTTTTTGAACGAACAGCAGTACTGTACTATTACTATATTCTAGCCGAATTGTTAAAGCGCAAGCGGCTCAAGTTTTGCAAAAAAGTTCGTCACTTTTCAGTTCAATGGTGTTTCACAAGTTTATAAGATATTCCAAATGTACAGTAAATTTTGTAGCAGAATTGTTAAATGTTCTAAACTTTGCAAAAAAGATTAAGTCACTTTCCATTCAATTGTGTATCGTAAGTTTTCATAATTTTTTTGTTATTTTGATGTGATCCAAATTCATATAAAGATAGAGGCTAATTTCGAAGTGGAGCAGAGACCGTCACCGGAGGCTTGGGCCGAATTCATGTATGGTACGCATCGTTGCCGAGTCGGACTGCAGCCGACTTAGGATTTACCACCATATATACATCTTGTAAGCCGCCGGTTGGGATAAGTCGCATGTTGTAAATCCCCGGCGTTTGTAACCTCACCCGATCACAGTGAAGATCTGCTGGCTGGCGCCCATGGTTTTTCTCTTCCATTGTTGGAAGGGTTTTTTACGTTAAATCTCGTATCCCGTTGGTTGATCTTCCGCTTTCTTTATCGTTTATTTGCCTATCGTTCATAACAATTTATAGGCACATTTATAAAGTTCTGGTCAGTATTAAATTTTGTATCTTTTAATTAAAGACGCTTCGCAGCCCCCAGTTTGTACCGAAGAATTTGGTGTTTGATTTACAACATTTCAACAAACCAACACATAAATCCCACAAAGGCACGCATGACCATAATGAAACGAGTAAATGAAAACCTCTAAAAGAGCCGCCACGTGGCATAGGTGGTAAGCAATTCAAAAAAAAACTATGACGAAGCTTGGAGTAGTCATTATATATTTTACTGATACACAAAGAGTTTTAACCATGTAAGTTTCAGCTGGAGAGACAAATCATCAGATTTTGTAATGGCTCTTACTCAGAAGAGCCCACCCATGCCAATTCAAACACATCCTTCGCCTCTTGAAAAATCTAGCTACGGTCCGAATAAGCTTTTGCACCCCTCCTTTTTATTGAACTCACCTACCATTAAAGAGCTGATGGACGGAATATAGCACGTGTTAGTAGGATCACTAGGCACTATGAAGAGGCCTTTTGGCTCCCGAGCTCACATGCTCATGTCATGTTAAACAAAAATATAAAAATAGTAAAATATATCAAAAATTCTGAATTGTTTTGGAGACAAACATATACAAGTTTTCAATACACGTGCAAAGTTACGGAATGAAATGTCATTTTCGTGCAAAATACAATTTTGAAAGTACTGGTTTTTTTTTTGCACAAAACACAAAAAATGTCATTGCATTCTAAAACTTTGCACATGTGTTGAAACCTTGTATATGTTTGTCTCCAATTTTTTCAGATTTTTTGATATATTTAATATTTTTATAATATTGTTTAAGATAACAGGAGCATGTGAGCTCAGTAGCCAATGTGAATTTCTGCACTAGACATAACAGTTGGAGAAAAGCATTGTTCTTACTTTCCATATAGCCCACATCGGAGCTACTACTCCAAATAGTAATACAACTATATATTTAATAGAGTAACTAGCAAACCAATTCTGACATAGATACCGCAAGGATTCATGACGACATTTTTTCCTAGAACACTCCATAACAATGGTGCCATAGGACAAAGAAAAACAGACGACCAGTGTTTTCCTCATATCCTCCCCAAAATTCAGAGACTTCCCCTTTCGAGCATCTCTTTACCAAATTATCTAAAGTAAGAATCCTACTATTAATTAACTAGACAAAAATATCGATATCTAGAGGGATTTTCATCCTTCTCATCTTCTTGTAAGGGAAAACAACTTGACGAGTAATATGGTATCCACAAATGGGTTTAACTGAGAATGTGGGAGACTTTGTTAGGATCCAACTAATTTTATCAGGTTATTTAGATAGAAAACAATATAAAAGATTATTCCACATATCTAAGGTCTCTCAGCATAGACACATCTACACTCATAAGGTTGAAATTTTGAGAAAACCCTTTAGCTACATGTTGGCTAAATGTAGATTATAAACCCTAGTAAGATTTAAGATTTTTTTCATCTTCGAGCCGGATATCCTGCTATTCTAGTTTTACAAACATAAACCACTACTCTCTTATAATAAATAAACTATATCTTTAAGATAGGAAAAACCTTACTAGAAATGTGAGTGATTAGGACAAGGTTTACACTGAAGTGTAGTCCCTCTTCATAATTTTTAACGAAAAAATATTCTGATATAGAGAAGATATTAATTACACCTGGACTTTGTAATAACATAATGCCAAAAGGTGATCTATAGATCAAGGATGAACACAACTAAAATACAAAAGGACATTTAAAATAAAATAACCTCCAGGAAAATCATATTGAATTCTGGAAATTATCACATCAGCTAAAACTATAGATCTATTATTAAGAACTTTGGTACAAAATATGAAAAAATATGTCTATGATCGTTTTGTGACTGTTAGTTTTGTTGTTGACTTCAAAATATTTAATTAGCTTCTTGATTTTTGAGTGCAATAAAAGACTTATTTTTTCTGTAATACTATGAACCCATTTTTTTATCGACAAATTAACAATATTTATCAAAAATGCAAGAGCACACGTAGCTCAAACTTTGCGACATCCAGTCACCTTTTTGTTCAATTGTGTTTGAGTTACTTCTATGATAATTTTAAGTCACATATGTAATGTTTAGTCACTTTTTATTTTTGAGTATTATTTTTTATTGATTTTTAGGTTGTGTTTGTGTTTCTGCTTACATATGTTGAAATTGTCTTATTTGGGTGTAATTTCAACTTTTTGGTACATTTTTATTTGTGAAAATTTACACTTTACTGGGTATAGAGAGGTGTTTAAACCTATAAGACTGTGTATTTTAGTCATATAACTTCGAGAGGCCATGTTAAGTAATTGAGAGCTAGTGTACAATTTAAGCAACATGTAACTGTTGTTATTAGGTTTTTCATATAAGTACTCTCCCGACTCCTGACTTCCTAATAAAATATAAGTCATATTAGTTTCATAGTAATGTAAATGAACATGGGTGATGTAACATGAAGCTTTGATGGAAGAAGAAGTTGTCATGGGGGGCATGCATTGCAAAACATTAATTGACAGCTTACCCATACGGACAGATTCACCTACCACTTCACTCAAACCATTGTACAAAATCACTTAAGGTGTAAATAAAACCACAAGGTATAGGTTAGGCAATCATATAAAAAAATCCCTGCAAAAAATAAATAACAGTATTTTTTTAGGAAAAATGACCGCAAAAATAGTTTAGACGAGAGAGAAATGGCTTCTATCATGACCAAGATTGATGTTTCCATTTATGCATTGATATTATTTCTAAGTACGGTATATTTCACAATATCTTATGAGAAATTTTAATCGAAATTTTAATTTGAGCTAGTACAAAAAGATAAGAAGATATTGACAATCAGGCCATCCGAGCCATAGGTACCCCCTATTTCTATGTTGCCCATAATTCTCTTACATTTCAGTCATTTTTCACATCGAACCATCATCTTATTAATTCCCTTCACACCCATAATGCACACATGTTACACTCAACCAAAATTGCACACATATGGTACTGCAACTTCAAATAAATGGTTTTCATTGTAGAGCTAGTTTAATCCCAAAAGAGCTCCCATTTATAAAGAAAAGAGAGCCCGAAAAGAGCCCTTGAGTTGATGCGCGTTTATCTCCCGTCCATTGAATTTGAATATTTCACACTAATATGAACATTTTTTAATCTTCTTTCTTCACCTGGAGATCTTCTGTAACAACCAGTTAGGACCCAAACAATTAAGTAGTCATGTCTCAGTGAAAAATCTAGGAGAACCCTCTGCATGGCTGGTCATGATATATTCTCATGTTTGGCACGTATGTGCATCTTGCCATGCAAAAATGTTGTCAAAAGGAGGTTATATATATCTTATTGTTACAAAAAAACTAGCATGGTGGCCCTCGCACATGCGAGGGCATCATCTGAAACTATCTAGAAAAATATGTCTAATTGCACATATAGATTTCTAGTGGATGAATAAAAATATTATAATTCTATAGTCACCATAAATATCAAATGTGCAAAACATATCTTCATAATCTTCAATCCGTGGACCAAATATTGTTTACCAATTGGGGGAAAAAATACCATATCATTAACTATACATGTCATTTGTGCATGGTGATATTTTATATGTCTATATGATTAAAATCATATAGTGATCTAGTGTGAAGATTTTGTTGTTGTTACATTAGCATGAGGTTAAAAATGGAACTAAAATTCATCAAATAGTAGCCCATCGGCCATCGAACATGGGTCGGTAACTTCCTCATAATCTTTATTGTTACTATTAAAATTAACATATTATATTTTTCCTTCTAAATCAAACTATTTTATGAAGTATAATAGAGCATATTTGAGATGCATTGAGATTCCTTCATTTTGCTCATTATTACTACCCATGTTTATCACATATCTTTCTAAGAGCGTGCAATTGAACCCATCTATCTTTGACAATTTTGAATTTAAAACTAAGGCATTTATATTTGTCAGCTAAGCGTCAACCATTAGATTTTCCATTTAGACTTAATTGATCTCATGTTGATGAAAGAATACATCGCTTTTGTGTGCATGTATAGCACATCTTTTCAATTTGTCCTAATTATCACGGTGCACTCCTAGCTAATTTGCCGTGGTACTCTCATGGTTAGCAAGACAATGTACATATAAAAATTAAGCAATAAGTTAAATACTTGAAGTTTGGATTTTCAAACTTTAATATTGCAAAGATTTATTATATATTTAATTACTTGGAGATTATTATTTATTTCAAATCATGTACTTAATATTTATTATGAGAATTTATAGCTTTCATCCTTTTATCTATCTTTTGTTGGTTCTTGCACTTATAAAAAAATTGTACATATTTGAGATGCATTGAGATTCCTTACCTTTTGTTCATTATTATTACCATGTTTATATTGCATCGCATCCAAAGAGTATGCAGTTAAACTCATCCATCATTGATAATTTTAAGTTTAAAGCCGAGGCATTTATATTTGTCAGGTAAACATATAACCATTATATTTGCTATTTAGACTTAATTGATTTCGTGTCAATGAATGAACACATGGCTTTAGTTTCCAGAATAGCGTACATTTTCATTTGTTTCTAATTATCGACGGTGCAATCCTAGCTAAATTAGCAGTACTCTCACATGTAGCAAGACATTGTTTTTATAAAAATTAAGCAATATGTTAATTACTTTTAGTTCGGATTTTCAATTGTTTTATGTTGAATATTTTTTATGAGATATTATTTAATGACTTGCAGATTATAATTTCTTCCAAAACATGCAATAACTATTTATTATGAGAATTCATAGCTTTCGTCTTTTTTATATTTTTTGGCAAGTTCTTGCACTTCCAACAAAAGTGGACATACTAAACTCATCCATCTTTAATAAATTTAAGTTCAAATCCGAGGCATTTTTATTTGTCAGGTAAACACAGAACCATTAGATCTACCATTTAGACTTAACTAATATAATTATGTGTTGATGAACATGGCTTTAGTTTTCGTGAATACCATATCTTTTCATTGTTTCTATTTATGGATGACGCAGATCTAGCTAAATTTGCAGTACTCTGATTACGTGTAGCAAGAATTTGTCTATCAAAAGTAAGCACTAGATGAATATTTTATTTAGATTTTCATATTTTTAACTAAACTAGCTAAATGCCCGTGCGTTGCAACGGGAGACAATATCTATTTTTTGAAAGCGCACGAAATTGTTCTCTATAATTCTATTCCAAGTTATGTCAAAAAATAACAAACATGAAGAAAATAGCTTTCAACAATAATTTGACAAAAAATACCAATGGAAAATTTGGAAATCTGCTTTGCATTCGCCTTTGCAAGTACATCTCAAACATACAAAGATGATCTCTTATTGATATGAAGCCTGGCTATTTAAAATGCTTTGCATTGTTCTCAAACTATAGACTTCTCGATGTCAAAACAAGAACCCTACTAAAGTCTCAACTTCCTGTTCGGATCAGTTAAGCGACAATTTCAAGCATACAACAGAAGTAAGCACAACAGTAAATCGATCACCTTGATTTGGCCAATGAACTGGTTGAAATGCAGTCGCAATGCAAGAAGCAGCACATACTCGTTGGAGTGGCAGGGGATTAATTTCGGTGGCCTTGGTGATGTGGGACTCTACCTTGGGCTCCATGACGCCGATGCTGAACTTGGCCTTCTTCCCCTCCTTCTAAGTTGGGCAGGTTGAGCTCTTGGAAGTTCCTTAGCTCATCCGTCATGATCCCTGCGCCACCAAATCAGCACCCACCCACAATTCCTTCATATTGGGAAACTTGAAGAGGTGAGGGTCTGTGTGTGGGGCGAGAGAATACGATACCTTCCGACATGGCGTTGCCCTGGTTGAGTGCGTCGATGGCGGAGGAGAAGGGGGTGAAGTCGGTGAACTTGTAGGCGTTGCTGAACCGCTTGAGGTCCAGCACGGAGGAGCGGAAGGCATTCACGCTCTGCCCAATCTCGTGGATGCCATAGGCATGGAAGAGCGCGTACCCCAAAGCGAACTCGGAGACCGCGGTGATCGGACTCGTCCGCGGCCAGCGTGGGGTCGTCGTGGGCCGGGAGCACAGCGGCGAGCGTTGGGAGCGCCATCGTGGCAATCGGCAACTATAGACTTCTCGATGTCAAAACAAGAACCCTACTAAAGTCTCAACTTCCTGTTCGGATCAGTTAAGCGACAATTTCAAGCATACAACAGAAGTAAGCACAACAGTAAATCGATCACCTTGATTTGGCCAATGAACTGGTTGAAATGCAGTCGCAATGCAAGAAGCAACACATACTCGTTGGAGTGGCAGGGGATTAATTCCGATGGCCTTGGTGATGTGGGACTCTACCTTGGGCTCCATGACGCCGATGCTGAACTTGGCCTTCTTCCCCTCCTTCTAAGTTGGGCAAGTTGAGCTCTTGGAAGTTCCTTAGCTCATCTGTCATGATCCCTGCGCCCCAAAATCAGCATCCACCCACAATTCCTTCATATTGGGAAACTTGAAGAGGTGAGGGTCTGTGTGTGGGGCGAGAGAATACGATACCTTCCGACATGGCGTTGCCCTGGTTGAGTGCGTCGATGGCGGAGGAGAAGGGGGTGAAGTCGGTGAACTTGTAGGTGTTGCTGAACCGCTTGAGGTCCAGCACGGAGGAGCGGAAGGCATTCACGCTCTGCCCAAATCTCGTGGATGCCATAGGCATGGAAGAGCGCGTACCCCAAAGCGAACTCGGAGACCGCGGTGATCGGACTCGCCCGCGGCCAGCGCGGGGTCGTCGTGGGCCGGGAGCACAGCGGCGAGCGTTGGGACACCATCGTGGCCTGCTCGGCGGAAATCTGTAGCGTCCACGCACCCGCCCCTCCGACGGCGCGAGCTTGCCTTTCAGCTGCGTGAGCGTGCCCTCTAGGGACACCAATCCGGGGATCGGCAGCAGACCGTGCTCTAACGACTCCCACCGGGGACGGAGGACCGGGGATGCGGCCGCCGCGGGGTAGGTGGCTAGGTGCAGGCGACTTACTGGGGGCGGAGCCGCGGGGGTGATGGAAGCTGCGCGTCGCAGAGAGAGAGGACGGTGGAGGAGGGCAGAAGTGTGTGCCTTCATAGATGAGACCGGGAAGGGAGCAAACGCCGGTGATTACGGGGAGGATTAGTGAGGAGGACAGGCGATGCGCGAGGAAGGTGTGACGAAAGGAGGAGAGGCGATGGACGACGATGTTGGACGAAAGATAGGACGTAAACCTCTATTTCCGATTGCTTGCTGATTGAGAATTTATTGCCGATTGAAAATTAATTACAGTTTTGGTAGGTTTTGCTAAGTTTCTGATTGCTGATTAAGAATTTATTGCTGATTGAAAATATGTGTAATCCTCTGTTTCCGATTGCTGATTGAGAATTTATTTCTGATTGAAAATTAATTACAGTTTTGGTAGATTTTGCTATGTTTCCGATTGCTGATTAAAAATTTATTGCTGATTGAAAATTAATTGATTCCACAGGTACGCTTGCCCTGAATTTGGATCCGGTAATTAATCAGCGACTTTAATTCCAGCGTGCGGGCAAAAAAGTGCGAGGGGGTGGACGGTATAGTTGGACGAAAGGTTTTTCTGTTGGCAGACTAAGGAACCAAACTCTTTTTTTAGATAGGAGAGAATCAGGTGTAGTATGGCCATAGGTTTGTGATCTATGGTGTACTGATATTCAAACATGCATATCATTCTTTATGCTGGCTTTTCAGGAGATACACAGTTAAAAACCAAATATTAGAAGCATTATACAGAAGAATACCGAGAGGAGAAAAGGCTCTACGAAGACGACGATACCGGCCTGCGCCGCTGCCATCTCCCGCAACTGAGAGGTGGTAGGACTTCCATGTGTGGTCGAGCGGGCATGGCCTGCCGGCGTCGAGCCCCATCAGGCTGACGGCCCCGTCGTGAAGCGGGCGGCAGCTGCCGTGCACGTTGTCTTCACCGAGGCCATGCTGGTTTCACCGCAGGAGGTCGACGGCCTTGTCCTCGCCGACGAAGAGGAGCAGGAAAGGGGGCAGGGGGGCAGCTGTAGACGGTCGCCCGTGGCCGGCGCATGGCCGCGCTCGTCGGCAGCGGGCGAAGGGCGCACGGAGATGCCCAACTGGACGCCACACGCATCTAGCGCCTCCTGCATCCTTGAGAAGCGGTAGACCGTCGCGCACACCACCATGGCAACGGGTTCACGATCTCTGCTGGTCTGGATCGGCAACGTGGTACAACGACGAGACGGGGCGAAGTAGGAGGCGAGGGCCGCGACTCGCGACGACCACGATCTAACATATTGGACGCGTACGACGCTGGTGCCGACGGCGCCTCCTCCGTGTGCTCCGGTTGGGGTAGAGGGAAGCGGAGGCGCCATGTGCTCCGGTTGGGGTAGAGGGAAGCGGAGGCGGAGGGGATAAGGTGGACTGCTAGGGGATGGACAGGAACGCTGCAACACGCCAGCGGTCGCCGCCGCCGCCGCCGCCGCTCACAGGAGAGAGAAGAGGGAGGGTAGATTAGGGTTGGACTGCGGGTTAATTGCATAGTTTCCGAGGGGCTAAACTGACAGAATTTTCAGAGTAAATCCCAACATGATCTCCAGTTTCATACCTGACACAAAGTTTTAAAGCATATAAGCTGCTATACCTGGGTTTATTTAAAATGCACTAAAAGGTTTTTAAATGTTCAAAATTTCAAATAATACTTAATCAGGTGTAGTATGGCCATAGGTTTGTGATCTATGGTGTACTGATATTCAAACATGCATATCATTCTTTATGCTGGCTTTTCAGGAGATACACAGTTAAAAACCGAATATTAGAAGCATTATACAGAAGAATACCGAGAGGAGAAAAGGCTCTACGAAGACGACGATGCCGGCCTGCGCCGCTGCCATCTCCCGCAACTGAGAGGTGGTAGGACTTCCATGTGTGGTCGAGCGGGCATGGCCTGCCGGCGTCGAGCCCCATTAGGCTGACGGCCCCGTCGTGAAGCGGGCAGCAGCTGCTGTGCACGTTGTCTTCACCGAGGCCATGTTGGTTTCACCGCAGGAGGTCGACGGCCTTGTCCTCGCCGACGAAGAGGAGCAGGAAAGGGGGCAGGGGACCAGCTGTAGACAGTCGCCCGTGGCCGGCGCATGGCCGCGCTCGTCGGCAGCGGGCGAAGGACGCACGGAGATGCCCAACTGGACGCCACACGCATCTAGCGCCTCCTGCATCCTTGAGAAGCGGTAGACCGTCGCGCACACCACCATGGCAACGGGTTCACGATCTCTGCTGGTCTGGATCAGCAACGTGGTACAACGACGAGACGGGGCGGAGTAGGAGGCGAGGGGCGCGACTCGCGACGACCACGATCTAACATACTGGACGCGTACGACGCCGGTGCCGACGGCGCCTCCTCCGTGTGCTCCGGTTGGGGTAGAGGGAAGCGTAGGCGCCGTGTGCTCCGGTTGGGGTAGAGGGAAGCGGAGGCGGAGGGGATAAGGTGGACTGGTAGGGGATGGACGGGAACGCTGCAACACGCCAGCGGTCGCCGCCGCCGCCGCCGCTCACAGGAGAGAAAGAGGGAGGGTAGATTAGGGTTGGACTGCGGGTTAATTGCATAGTTTCCGAGGGGCTAAATTGCAAAAGGTGTGACGTAGGACGAAAAGTTGGACAAAACGGGTTGACGTAGTGCGAGGGGGGTAGACGGTATAGTTGGACGAAAGGTTTTTCTGTTGGCCGACTAAGGAACCAAATTCTTTTTTTAGATAGGAGATGGTGAATATTTATTATGATATATTATTTAATAACTTGCAGGTTCGGTCTTGCTCGGTACAGTTTCATCCGGGACAACTTTATCCTCCGCCTTCGGTGGATCATCAGGCTTGTGCTCGAGCAAGGCGAAGCCCTTGGCCGCCTGGACAATGGCCACCGGCAGGCCGAGGCACTTGTCGACGATCTGCTCCTTCATCTCTTCCAGCTCCTTGTAGAGCTTGTCCTCCTCCTTCTCCCTCTCTTCCTTGCCCTTCTTATTAGTGAAAAATAATATGGTCCAAATTGGCTCCGACTTCGGTTAGTGAAAAATTTCATATTAGAGAACTTTAAAGAATTGGGAGTTTAAATCTTTGGTGGGTGAAAAAAAATTCAAAATAGGATAAGACCCTGCATGGTCGGTCAAACAAACATTACAATCTCCCTGCAAAAAATTAAATACAAACTCCATGGATAAGCGTATTAGCAAAAGAAAAACTCCACACTAAACCAAGGACACGGGAAAAGGCACACTCGACAGTAAGAAACAAAAACTACAGCAAAAGAACCACACATAGTCACTTAATTAGCAGGCTGATTAGCCTCCGTTGTCTGAGTTGTAGGTTCGGTCTTGCTCGGTACAGTTTCATCCGGGATAACTTTATCCTCCGCCTTCGGCGGATCATCGAGCAAGGCGAAGCCCTTGGCCGCCCTGGACAATGGCCACCGGCAGGCCGAGGCACTTGTCGACGATCTGCTCCTTCATCTCTTCCAGCTCCTTGTAGAGCTTGTCCTCCTCCTTCTCCCTCTCTTCCTTGCCCTTCTTATTCTTGGCCTCGTTATATTCCCGCTCGAAGAGCTTCCATCCCTCGGCGAGGCCGAGCCTGGGTGGGCGGAACACGCGGCCGGTGCGCACCATGGTCCTGGCATCGTCCTCACTGCGACAGGTCACGAGCACCGCGCTCTTCCTCGCCTTGGGCAGGCCGTAGGCGAGCCGCTCGTACCACTCGCCGTTCTTAGGTGGCTGCAGCGTCAGGTTGCTGTACCAGCCGCCGCCGTCGCCTCCGCCGTACGCCCTTATGTCGTCGAACACGATGAGGTACCCTGTCTTGTACAGTGTCATGTACAGGATGAAGAGCAGCACGCCGATCTTGGAATTTTCCTTGTCCGTCGTGGAGGCTGCCTTCACGACGACGTCGGCTTTGTCGACGATGGTCTCGACCTTGGCGGTGTCGAGGCCCAGGTTGTCGAGCATCCGGTAGAGGAGGTTGAGCTTGAAGATGCGCTGGAGGTCTGTTGGCGTGGACATGGTCGTGATCGCTCCGGTGCAACAGAAGACAAGGCTCAATCAACCTGATTCAAGCTGGCGCCCCAACTTGATATTTCTTTTGTGTTGTCTTTTGTTGTTGGTTTCACTGGGCGCTTTGCGCTCTTGTGCGTGTTGTAACTCTTGGTGTAACCCTTAGCTGGTTGTTGGCTTCCTTAATTCAAGCCGGGCTCATTTCGAGACTTCCGTCTAAAACTTGTCCTCGTGGTCCGGCGGGCCGACGCAGACCCAGAGCCGGAGAGGGAAAGCGTCCTTGATCCTGTCGTGGACGAACACCTTTTGCGCCAGCGCCGTCTTGCCGCTGCCGTGGATCCCCGTGATGCCGGCCGCCCTGAATAACACCTTATCCTCCTTGATGCCGACGAGGGCATCGACCACCTCGTCAGCCTCTTTGCCCCAGCCGTATATGCGTTCCTCGTCCACGTAGCTCGTCGTCCACTCGTAGTACACAGTCTCCTCACCATCTGTATTAGGATTAGCAGGAGGAGCAGAGGGAGAAGGAGCATCGCCGAGGATGGCGATGGTCTGCTGCAGCAATGGCTCGATGGAGAATTCCGGCGATCGGGACTTGAAAGGGTTGCAGTCGCTCACCGACGGCAACGTCATCTTCTTGCTCTTGGCGTTGTCAGACTGCTGCTGCTTGGAGCGTGCCTTGCAGTGCTGCAGCGCTTCGTCGATCTTGCGCAGCAGCTCGGCAGCTCCTCCTTCTTCTCCACGTCCGCTGGCTGCGAGGTGATCTTCTCCTTGTTCGCCATGAGGATGCGAAACATGTGATCCAGCTCCGTCCTGTGAAGCAGCTCCCGGTCGTCCTCGTCGTCGAACGCCTGGAGCAGCTTCTCCAGTAGAGGCTTCAGATCATTGCCGCTTTGCTGCGCCATGATTACCTCAATGTATCTACTTGATCGTCTCAGGCGGTCAGGCCTCGAATAAGCTTCGATCGCCTTTAGCAGATCAATGGAGCCTGTTTTATAGCTGAATGTTGAGATGCTTGCTCCTTCGATAAGCAAAGCTAGATGCTACAAATGATTATGATCTCTACACTTTAGGATTGGAGAAGCTACAAATTTGCAGACTCTGGAATTTCTATGGAATAACTTTGTGAACATGTAAGAATCACTTGATTGGCACGCAAGCAATGAATCATGTTATTCCCAGGACTCATATATTCTTTTTCTTTAATTTCTACCGAGAATGGTGACATTTACAAAAAAAAAATGCAACACAAAATGGTCGGGTTCCACTATCTTTGGATTGTAGAGCATACATTGGAGAGGTAATGGTGGGTACGACGAGACTTCTATGTTTCTCGCCCCCCATCTGCCTATTTCGCCCATGCAGAGTCAGAGTCACATTGTGCACATCGATTTGGTTGGGTTCGTGGCTTCATGGAAAAAATAAAGCCGGTTGTTTGGTTTGTTGTATTGTAGGTATTTGTTTGGGCTAGACCAATGCAATCATTGGTGTTTGGTACTGTGCAACAGAGCAAAGCCGGTGTGGTAACCTCTTCTCGGAGTGGTGAGGTAAGCAACACATATGCACACCATCTTCTGTGACACCACTGCAGGCCTTTGCGATGCGGCTCCTGTTGGCGGGCTGGGCCTGGGGGAGGCTGCTACTCCGACCTCGTCTCCCTTGTGCTCCCTGCGCCTCCCTTTCGCTGTGTCGGGGGAGGTTTCAACACCATCTCAGACCTCCCCCAGACACGAATGGATCCAGGCGGATGCTACGGTGGCTGGGTCGACTACTACTTCAACATTGTCGACCCAGGCTAGCATGTCTTCGACGACTACGCCCGCTGACGAGAGCTCTGTTTCTCCATGCACACCCCTCCTACTGCGACGGTGTTCGCGGCTGGGGTTACTCCCACCCGTCGTAGTGACAGGTTCGGTGTGGCGGCGGATGGGGCTACGGACACAGCATCCAAGTCTTTTCTTTCTTTTTCTTCACATTCTATTCATTCCAAGCTTAATAGCGTAGGTATCAAACTTGGTAGTAGTAAAACTCAAATTGATGTTTCAACTAAGGTCTTGAGGCACATGGAATTTGACCGTCTAAACGGTTATTCCTAAAGCTTCGACCGGGTTGACTGCCACCTATTTGGATGAAGAAGAAGCGAATGCCACATCAGATGGTCAGCTTCTTTCTCATTTAGTTGGTGAAGTGTCGGAGATTGGTTTGGATGAGGACGTGTTGCGCTCGTTGTATGAGTTAAAAGCATCCGGCCGAAAATCTAAATTTTCCTCCAACAAATGGTCCCGGAAACAGGCTAAGTCTTCCAAATCTCCCTTTGTTTCCCAATAAATGGCATGTTTGCAAATAGCTGAGGTCTTGGTGACTTGGCTAAACATTTGCACTTTTGCTCATTGTGTTCGAGATCATAATTTGGATTTCTTAGCTATTTCTGAGACGGGCAGGCGTGAGTTTCTCGCAAGAACTATTGAACCGGCTTTCGGGCGGTATAAACTTTGCATGGTACTCCTGCCCTCCCCGTGGACGCTCTGGGGCATTTTACTTGGCGTCAGGACAGATACCATGGATTTGTTGGCTGTTTCGGATGGTGATTTTCATATTAAAATACACATCCGTAATAAAGCTGATAATTTCATCTGGAGTCTTGTTGCCGTGTATGGGCCTGCCCAGGATGATTCAAAGGCCGCCTTTCTTCGGGAAATGATAAACTTAGCACAAGATAACCCACGCCCATTTATCATTGGTGGGGACATCAATTTGCTTCTATTTCCATTCGAGAAAAGCAAATGCCGGTTTGACAATCGTTGGCCTCTTTTGTTCAATGCAGTCATAGACAGCTTGGATTTAAGAGAGATTTCAATGATAGGGAGACAATTCACTTGGGCGAATTGCCTTCCCGAACCTACATACGAAAAACTAGACCGCGTACTAATGGATACTGATTGGGAATCAATGTTCCTACTGGTGTCGGTACGGGCTCTAGAACATATTGAGGGTATGTCCGACCATGCTCCCATTCTATTGACCACTGGTATGCCTCGACCACCGTGTAACAAGCGTTTCAAGTTTGAACTTGGATGGTTGCACCGGGAGGGCTTTTATGAGTTGGTCAAAAAGATTGGGGAAAAACCTGTTACCGGTGATACTCCAATCAGAGGTGGAACAACAAAATTCGTGCTTTACGCACACACCTTGCTGGTTGGGCACATCATACAACAGTTTACTTAAAAAAGAAAAAATACGACTCTCCTCAATTATTGATGCTCTTGAGGCATTAGCAGAAGTTCGAATGTTGTCCACGCAAGAAATTGAGATTAAAAGCCAATCGAATGCGCAGATAGCAAAACTTTTGCGCGAGGAGGAGCTTAAATGGTATCAACGTTCTAAAGCACAATTCATTCTAGAAGGTGATTCGAATACTAGGTACTTCCATAGTATTGCCAATAGCAGACACAGGAAGAAACGTATTCATTCTCTTGTACAGGAAGGGGAACGATTGAGGGCCATGAGCAGCTTAAGTCATACATCACTAATTATTATAAAGGTTTGTTCGGAGCACCAGAGGAAGGAAACTTCTCTATGGATGAGTCCAGAACAGATGATATCCCCCAGTTACACATGAGGAAAATAGTTTACTTACTGCTCCTTATTCCGAGGATGAAGTAAGAAAGGCGGGTTTCCAAATGGAACACAACAAAGCCCCTGGTCCTGATGGTTTCCCGGATGAGTTCTTTCAGAACTTCTGGGATGTTATCAAGTTCGACCTTCTTGAATTGTTCAGCAGTCTTCATGACGGGCAATTAGGATTGTTTCGTCTGAATTTTGGTGAAATAGTTTTATTACCTAAGGTTAACGAAGCAGAAAGGATTTAACAATTTAGACCTATCTGTCTTCTTAATGTTAGTTTTAAAATATTCACTAAAGTTGCTACGATACGGCTGAACCATGTGGTTCGTCCTTCTCAACTGCTTTTATGCAAGGACGCAACATCCTTTCTGGAGTTGTGATCTTGCATGAAACAGTTCACAAACTTCATAGGAAAAAGTTGAATGGGGTGATCTTAAAAAATTGACTCTGAGAAAGCTTATGATAAGGTCAAATGGTTGTTCCTTCAGCAGACCCTCAGAATGAAAAGTTTTTCTGATGAGTGGCGCGCTTTAATCCATAGCTTTGTTTCGGGAGGAAGTGTAGCCATCAAAGTCACTGATGACATTGGTAAATACTTCCAGACCAAAAAGGGCTTAGGCAAGGTGACCCATTATCGCCAATGCTATTTAATATAGTGACTGATATGCTGGCGGTCATGATTGAACGCGCATAGTCTGATGGCCAAATTGAAGGTGTGATCCCACATCTAGTTGATGGTGGATATCCATTCTTCAATATGCCGACGATACAATTCTATTTATGGAACATGACATCGAAAAGCTCGAAACCTAAAGTTAGTTCTGTCAGCGTTTGAGCAACTATCGGGTCTAAAGATAAACTTCCATAAAAGTGAATTGTTTTGTTTTGGTGAGGCTCAAGAAAATGCCTCGTTGTATGCTGATTTATTCGGCTGCGGGAGGGCCAGTTTCCTATTAAGTATTTGGGTATTCCGATTCATTATCGGAGGTTTACCAATGCTGAATGGAAACTGGTGGAAGAGAGACTTCAAATTCGGTTAAATAGTTGGCAAGGCAAATTATTATCCTTGGGAGGAAGATTGGTTCTCATCAATTCAGTACTAACTAACATGGTATTTTATATGATATCATTCTTCCAACTACCAAAAGGAGTCTTGAAATGTTTGGATTACTTCTGATCAAGATTCTTTTGGCAAGGTGATAGTGAGAAAAGAAAATATCGACTGGCTAATGGAGTGTGGTTTGCCGTCCCCAATACCAAGGTGGACTCGGAATTCATGACCTTGAGGTCAAGAATAGGGCCCTCCTTGGTAATTGATCTTCAAGCTTCTTGCTGAAGAAGGGGTTTGGCAAACCCTCCTTAGGAGGAAGTATGTGGGCTCTCAAGTATTATCTCAGGTTGTTTGGAAACTTGGTGATTCACACTTTTGGGCTGACCTTATAGCTACGAAGAAGTTCTTCTTCCCACATGGGTCTTTCTCAATTAAAGATGGATCGGAAATTAGGTTCTGGGAGGATAAATGGCTAGGTCAGACCACACTCCGAGCACAATATCCGGCTTTGTACAATATTGTGCGACACAAAGGCGATACGCTCGCTAAGGTGATTAACTTCCCCACTGAATGTTTCGTTCAGAAGAAGTTTATTTGGTCCTAGGCAAACATCATGGAATAATTTGCTATTGCGACTGGATTCGGTCCAGTTGACACAGGGATCAGATAAATTTCACTGGATTTAAGCAAGAATGGTAAATTCTCGGTTGATTCTATGTACAATGCGTTAATCCAACCTGATATTTCAGTTGATAATAATAAAAAAATTGGAAGATGAAGATCCCGCTAAAAACTAAATTGTTTGCGTGATATCTTCGTCGTGGGGTAATTGTTACAAAAAAAAACCTTGCAAAGCGAAATTGGCACGGAAGTAAAAAGTGTGTCTTTTGTCACCATGACGAGACTATAAAACATTTATTCTTCCAGTGTAAATTTGCTAGATCTATATGGTCAGCCATCCAGATTGGCTCTACCTTATACCCACCTAGTAGCGTTGCGAATATTTTCGGCAATTGGCTAAACGGTGTGGATCCTAGGTTTAAGCTTCTTATTAGGGTGGGAGCGATTGTCGTTATTTGGTCGCTCTGGATATGTAGAAATGACAAAGTTTTTTAACAATAAAAATGCTTCTGATATGCAGGTCATCTACCGGTGCACAACTACGCTCCGATTATGGTCGTTCCTACAGCGCGTGGAGCATCGAGACCTGTTTTCGGAGGTGTCTTCGCACTTGGAATCTGTAGCGAAGGGGTTGTTTTCCCAGCATGGATGGCAACATAATTTTCGGATCTACCCTCCAGTACCATAGGCGTTTTTACAATTTCTCATCATGATATGTAATTCGCCTTTTTATTTTTTTGAGACTTAAGAACTTGTTGAGGCTGTGTGCATCCTACCTATGCAGAGTCCGGGTGTACTGCTTAAAACTCTTTAAGTAATAAAGATCACTTTATCTAAAAATATAAATAAGTACTGACCTTGCATACATAATACTCTCTCTTTGACCCAAATTAGTTGTCGTAGAATCGGAAGTATCTACACAGCCAGATACATCCGATTCTGCAACAATTAATATGGATCGAAGGGAGTACAATTAAGCACAAACAAACGTTACTAAGTAGTAAATGGAGTTAACCAACCTAATTACTAGTAGAAAACATAGTAAATCAACCGTACTTAATTCACCAACCACATTGTATTTAACATCACGGGTGCTGACATGAACCACGATCATGGCAAGGGCTACTTCGTGCTATTGGCACTTGGTAACCATCTCAGCTCAAGATTAGTTGAAGATGGTTACCTTGTAGACGTCTAGGACCAGTAATTTGAAGGTTAGGAAGTAGACAATCACGTGAGAAATAGAAAACCTGGGCCACCCTTGATCCATGACCACTTTCCGTTGACAATATTTATCCTGATCATCCAGTTGGAATCAGTCTTGGTCTTGAGGGTGATGCTCCTCGGGACCTGACCCAAGTACTTCCCAAAGGCCTCCGTGATGGGAAACACATCTAACCCAGGTTCTAACAAGACCTTGCAGAAAATGGGTACGGCTAACTTCCTAAGGCCTCGTTGGCAGGAGTGTATTGAGGGTGTGTGTAGTGTATTATAACCCAGGTTTTTGGTGAAAACACCTCCTACACCCAATCCCCTTCTCTCCCTTCAATCCCCTTCCTAATCACCTCGTTCCTAAAACTCATGTTGTTTGGCTGGGGCATTAAATCGGACTTGGCTGAGGCATCGATGCCAGCGGCCAACGCCGTCAGGACTCAAAACGCGAGGGGGTGAAGCGTTTTAAAAACACGTCAACCCTACGTGTATTGGAGTGTTTTCTGGGGTTTGGCCCAGCCAAAACCGGCCTGCCGAACGGCCTGGTAGTGGTTTCTGGAGTGTTGAACATGGACCGGGAAATTACACGATAAAACGCTTTGAAACACTTGCGTCGAACGAGGCCTAATGGAAGGGTCCAATCTTAGGCGGTGATGAGTACATTTTATATACAGTTTGCTCATTATTTTGGAAATATTTACGCTGGAATTTTGGCAATATTATGTGCTGGCTTCTATCTTTTATGTCGATGTTCAATTCAAACTATTTTTCCGATAAACTTTTCACAACCATAGTTTTTTTATTAGGATTTTACTTGTTTCCTTGTCTTTTGTGCGCATTTGTGTGTAGTTGAAATTATTGAACGAAACACAATGGCAGAGACAAGGGAGGCACCAGATGCATGTCAACTGTCTTGGAAAATAGTCATTTTCCCACGAATCCAAATTAACTATTCAATGCAACTGGAGTGTGGGTTTCGTCCACACGAGTCCAATGACACATTAATGGGAATTCGTATGAGGAAATGACGTCTAAAACACTGGAGACTATCCATGCACGCTCGTACCGGCGGCCGTACCGACCTTTTTCGGGTCCCTGACGACAAACCGAGCAACTTCCGTAAAGAGGCCACGTGCATATTCGATGCGGAAGACACCGGAAACCCAATAACAAGTTGTTGGAGTCTATATAAAGAGAATGATACCTGGTGGCTCTAAGTTGACGAGAGATATCTCCCCGGCAACAGTGCCAGAAACAATGCTTGTACGTCACACGTCAGTTGGGAACCCCAAGAGGAAGGTATGATGAGTGCAGCAGCAAGTTTTCCCTCAGTATGAAACCAAGGTTTAATCGAACCAGTAGGAAAACGAGGTTTGCTTCGAAGGTGTTGGTGAAGGAGTGTAGTGCGGCGCAACACCAGGGATTCCGGTGCCAACGTGGAACCTGCACAACACAATCAAATTACTTTGCCCCAACTTAACAGTGAGGTTGTCAATCTCACCGGCTTGCTGAAAACAAAGGGTTAAACGTATCGAATGGAAGATGATGTTTGTTTGCATAAAACAGTAGAGAACAATGATTGCAGTAGATTGTATTTCAGATGTAAAAGAATGGACCGGGGTCCACAGTTCACTAGTGGTGTCTCTCCAATAAGATAACTAACATGCTGGGTAAACAAATTACAGCTGGGCAATTGACAATTGATAAGTGCATATAACATGCATGTGTGAGTTGTGGTGTCTACTATGAGATTCATTTGGGCATTACGACAAAGTACATAGACCGCTATCCAGCATGCATCTATGCCTAAATAGTCCACTTTCCGGTTAACATCCGTACCCCTTCCAGTATTAAGTTGCAAGCAACAGACAATTGCATTAAGTAATGTGCGTAATGTAAACAATACATTCATCCTTGAATAAAGCATTGCTGTTTTACCCCTAGTGGCAACAACACATCTACAACCTTAGAACTTGCTGTCACTATCCCAGGTTAAATAGAGGTTGAACCCAACTATCATGCATAAATACCCCCTCTTGGAGTTACAAGTATTCACTTGGCCAAGGCTTCAACAAGTAACGGAGAGCATGCAAGATCACAAATGACATAGACATGATAATATAATATTCAGCTCCACATAGGTATCAATATAAGTCAGATCCCAGCAAACACAACATGTAGCATTACAATAAGATGATCTTGATCATGATAGGCAGCTCACAAGATCTAAACATGATGGCACAAGTGGAGAAGACAACCATCTAGCTACTGCTATGGACCCATAGTCCAAGGATGAACTACTCACGCATCACTCCGGAGGCGGGCATGGCGATGTAGAGCCCTCCGGTGATGATTCCCCTCTCCGGCAGGGTGCCGGGAAGAGCTTCAGAACCCCCCGAGTTAGGGTTGACGACGGCGGCGGCAGCGAATATGTTCTGGATGAAAGGCTCGGTGTTTTAGGGTTTTCACGTCTCGGGGAATAAATAGGCGAAGGGGCGATGTCGGCGGACCCCCGAGGGGCCCAAACCACAGGCGGCGCGGCTGGGCCCACTCCGCGCCGCCAGGTGGTTTGGCCACCTCGTGGCTCTCTTCGTCTCTCCTTCGGACTCCGTGTACGTGCTGGAAAAATAGGGACTGGCCTTTTGTTTCGTGCAATTCCGAGAATATTTCCAGAAGTAACTTTCTGAAACCAAAAACAGCAGAAAACAGGGAACTGGCACTGTGGCATCTTGTTAATAGGTTAGTCCCAGAAAATGCATAAAAGTGATATGAAGTGTATATAAAACATGTAGCAAATGGTATAATATAAGCATGGAACAGCAGAAATTATGGATACGTTGGAGACGTATCAAGCATCCCCAAGCTTAGTTCTACTCGTCCTCGAGTAGGTAAAACGATAACAACAAATAATTTCTGAGGAGACATGCTTTCACACAATCTTGATCAATATATTGCAAGGCTCATGTCATGAATGAAGTGACTCAAAGCAATGATCTATAGTTTGCTAACAAATAGATAAAGAGTAAACAATGAATCATATAAGCAAAAACTTTTCATGAATAGTACTTTCAAGACAAGCATCAAAAAGTTTTGCATAAGAGGTAACTCATAAAGCAATAGATTCAAAGTAAAAGGCATTGAAGCAACACAAAGGATGATTAAGTTTCAGCATTTGCTTTCAACTTGTAACATGTATATCTCATGGATAGTTGTCAACATAAAGCAATATAACAAGTGCAATAAGTAAACATGTAAGAATCAATGCACACAAAGTTGACACAAGTGTTTGCTTCTAAGATAGAAAGGAGTAGGTAAACTGACTCAACATAAAGTAAAAGATAGGCCCTTCGCAGAGGGAAGCAGGGATTAAATCATGTGCTAGAGCTTTTTAAGTTTTCGAAAGCATATAGAGAGCACAAAATAAGTATTTGAGAGGTGTTTGTTGTTGTCAACGAATGGTAGTGGGCACTCTAACCCCCTTGTCAACCAGACTTTCAAGAGCGGCTCCCATGAAGGACGTTATCTCTACCAGCAAGGTAGATCATCCCTCTTCTCTTTTGTTTACACATGTATTTTAGTTTCTTTATAGATGACACTCCTCCCAACCTTTTGCTTACACAAGCCATGGCTAACCGAATCCTCGGGTGCCTTCCAACATTCACATACCATGGAGGAGTGTCTATTTGCAAATTAAGTTGCTTACTGATAAATCAGGGCAAAACATGTGAAGAGAATTATTAATGAAAGTTGTAATTAATTGGGGCTGGGCACCCCGTTGCCAGCTCTTTTTGCAAATTATTGGATAAGCGGATGTATATGCCACTAGTCCATTGGTGAAAGTCTGTCAGAAGTAAATGACAAGATTGAAAGATAAAACACCACATACTTCCTCATGAGCTATAAAACATTGACACAAATAAGGAGTAATAAAGTTTTGAATAGTTTAAAGGTAGCACATGAAATATTTACTTGGAATGGCAGGAAATACCACATAGTAGGTAGGTATGGTGGACACAAATGGCATGGGTTTTGGCTCAAGTTTTGGATGCACGAGAAGCATTCCCTCTCAGTACAGAGTTTAGGCTAGCAAGGTTGTTTGAAGCAAACACAAGTATAAACCGGTACAGCAAGAATCACATAAAAACATATTGCAAGTATTATAAGACTCTACACTGTCTTCCTTGTTGCTCAAACATTTTACCAGAAAATATCTAGACCTTAGAGAGAACAAATATGCATCCCAAGTCTCAACAAGCTCTACGGTAGTTCTCCACTACTAGGCTTTAACTACATGATGCAAGAGCTTAAACATGATCTACTTGAGAGCTCAAAACAATTGCAAAGCATCAAATCGAAACAAGACAATGATCTACAAGAATGCATATGTCTTTTCCAATACCAACTACTACATGTAGCATTTTCTTTCTTCCAAACAAACACCAATCAATTTATTTAAACATAAACTCTCCAAATGATAATATAATGCAGCAAGAGAGTATTTATAAACAAGTGCTAACAGCTCGAAGAGATGCATGAAAAACAGGAGCTAAAAGCACTGCAGTAGCTAGTTAAGAATACTCAACAAATATAAGTGAAGAACATGAGTATTCACATGAAAAAGCGGAGCGTGTCTCTCTCCCACACAAGGATTGCTAGGATCCGAATTTATTCAAACAAAAACAAAAATAAAAACACACAGACGCTCCAAGTAAAGCGCATAAGATGTGAAAGAATTAAAATATAGTTTCACTAGAGATGACCTGATAAGTTTGTTGATGAAGAAGGGGATGCCTTGGGCATCCCCAAGCTTAGACGCTTGAGTCTCTCTGAATATGGTTGGGATGAACCACGGGGGCATCCCCAAGCTTAGGCTTTTCACTCTTCTTGATCACATAATATCACCCTTCTCGCTTGATCCTTGAAAACTTCCTTCACACCAAACTCAAGACAGTTCTCATTAGAGGGTTAGTGCATAATCAAAAATTCTCATATTCTGTAATGATACAATCAATCCCAAAGCTTCTGGACATTAGCTACAGCCACCAATGCTTTGTGGAGCAAAGAAATCCACACAAACACAGTAAAAGAGCGAATGCAAAACAAAAGGCAGAATCTGTCAAAAACAGAACAGTCTGGAATGACGAATTTTTTCGAGGCACTTAAGTTGCTCAGATGGATCTGGCCTAAAATAATGAAAGTTGCGTACATATCTCAGGAATATGCGTGATTTTTTCAGAATTTTTTGAATTTTCTACAGGGAGATAAGCTCAAATCCGTGACAGCTAAAAATCTGTCACTGCGCAGAAATCCAAATCTTGCATCAACTTTCAATATAGAACTTTACTTGGCACAACATTGCGATAAAATAAAGATACAAAGGAGTTGCTACAGAAGTAACAAAACTCCTTGACTCAAAGAAAACAAAAATAACAGCAAATAAAAACGATGGGTTGTCTCCCATAAGCGCTTTTCTTTAACGCCTTTCAGCTAGGCGCAGAAAGTGAAAATCAAGTGTTAAGAAGCATCAACATCATAACTTGCTCTAACAATAGAGTCAAAAGGTAACTTCATTCTCTTCCTAGGGAAGTGTTCCATACCTTTCTTGAGAGGAAATTGGTACCTTATATTACCTTCTTTCATATCAATGATGGCACCAACAGTTCGAAGAAAAGGTCTTCCCAAAACAATAGGACAAGATGCATTGCATTCAATATCCATAACAATAAAATCAACGGGGACAAGGTTATTGTTTACTGTAATAAAAACATCATTAACTCGCCCCAAAGGTTTCTTCATAGCATTATCAGCGAGAAAAACATCCAAATAACAATGTTCCAAAGGTGGCAAATCAAGAATATCATAAAGCTTCTTGGGCAAAACCGAAATACTTGCACCAAGATCACACAAGGCATTGCAATCAAAATCATTCACCTTTACCTTAATGATGGGTTCCCAACCATCTTCTAATTTCCTAGGAATAGAAGCTTTAAGTTTCAACTTCTCCTCCCTAGCTTGCAAAAGAGCATTTGTAATATGCTTTGTAAAAGCCAAATTAATAGTGCTAGCATTGGGACTTCTAGCTAATTTTTGCAAGAACATAATAACTTCAGAGATGTTACAATCATCAAAATCAAAATCATTATTGTCAATGGTGGTGGAACCATTGTCTCCAATAGTTTGAAAAATTTCAGCACTTTTATCAGAAAAAGTTTCAGCAGTTTTAGGCAATTTCAAACGCTTTGCAGAAGTAGTAGAGACATTACCAACACCAATAACATTACCATCAATAGTAGGAGGCTTACTAGCATGTAAACATTAGCATTACTAGTGGTGGTGATAGTACAAACTCTAACTATACTATTCTCTTTTTCAAGTTCTTCCTCTTTTTCCCACCTAGCATGCAATTCAGCCAACATCCTAATATTATTATCAATTCGAACTTGGATGGCATTTGCTGTAGCAAATGACTCATCAAGACCTTCAGGTTTCGCTGCCATGTTATTAATCAAAGAGGACTGAGCTTCAGACATAGATGAAATACGGTTTTCAGCAATGGAAATCTTAGTTTGCAAACCTGAAATCTCACTATTTATATTTTCGAGTTGCTGTCCTATATTCTTCAACATGGCAGTTTGTTCATTCATAGCTTTTGTAAACAATTGATTTTGCTCAAATTGTGATTGCATAAAGCTTTTAGTTGATCTCTCAATTTCTATCATCCTTTCCTCACTAGGCATAAAAGATCTAGCATTAAAATAACCATTACCACTTGAAGGAAAAGCCTAGAGTTGTTGCTACCAAAATTATTCCTATAAGCATTGTTGTTGAAGTTGTTGTTTTTAATGAAGTTTACATCAACATGCTCTTCTTGAGCAACCAATGAAGCTAAAGGAACATTATTAGGATCAACATGAGATCTACCATTCACAAGCATAGACATAATAGCATCAATCTTATCACTCAAAGAGGAGGTTTCTTCAACAGAATTTACCTTCTTACCTTGAGGAGCTCTTTCGGTGTGCCATTCGGAATAGTTGATCATCATATCATCAAGTAGCTTTGTTGCTGCACCTAAAGTGATGGACATAAAGGTTCCTCCAGAGGCTGAATCCAATAAGTTCCTTGAGGAAAAATTTAATCCTGCATAAAAGGTTTGGATGATCATCCAAGTAGTCAGTCCATGAGTGGGACAATTCTTCACCAAAGATTTCATTCTTTCCCAAGCTTGAGCAACATGTTCATTATCAAGTTGTTTAAAATTCATAATGCTACTTCTCAAGGATATAATCTTAGCAGGAGGATAATATTTCCCTATGAAAGCATCTTTGCATTTTGTCCAAGAATCAATACTATTTCTAGGCAAAGAAAGCAACCATTCTTTAGCTCTTCCTCTCAAGGAGAAAGGAAAAAGTTTCAGTTTTATAATATCCCCATCCATATCCTTATACTTTTGCATTTCACAAAGTTCAACAAAGTTATTAAGATGGGCAGCAGCATCATCAGTACTAACACCAGAAAATTGCTCTTTCATAACAAGATTTAATAGAGCAGGTTTAATTTCATAAAATTCTGCTGTAGAAGCAGGTGGAGCAATAGGAGTGCATATGAAATCATTGTTGTTTGTGCTAGTGAAGTCACACAACTTAGTGTTCTCAGGAGTACTCATTTTGAAAAACAAAATCAAACTGAATTAAACAAGTAACTAATTTTTTTGTGTTTTTGATAAAGAGAGCAAACAAGACTAAATAAAAATAAACTAAGCAAGACAAATAACAAAGTAAAGAGATTGGGTGTGAGAGACTCCCCTTGCAGAAGCAATTCGGTTTTCCCCGGCAACGGCGCCAGAAAACGTGTTGGTGGCTCTAAGTTGACGAGGGAATATCTCCCCGGCAACAGTGCCAGAAACAATGCTTGTACGTCACACGTCAGTTGGGAACCCCAAGAGGAAGGTATGATGAGTGCAGCAGCAAGTTTTCCCTCAGTATGAAACCAAGGTTTAATCGAACCAGTAGGAAAACGAGGTTGCTTCGAAGGTGTTGGTGAAGGAGTGTAGTGCGGCGCAACACCAGGGATTCCGGTGCCAACGTGGAACCTGCACAACACAATCAAATTACTTTGCCCCAACTTAACAGTGAGGTTGTCAATCTCACCGGCTTGCTGAAAACAAAGGGTTAAACGTATCGAATGGAAGATGATGTTTGTTTGCATAAAACAGTAGAGAACAATGATTGCAGTAGATTGTATTTCAGATGTAAAAGAATGGACCGGGGTCCACAGTTCACTAGTGGTGTCTCTCCAATAAGATAACTAACATGCTGGGTAAACAAATTACAGCTGGGCAATTGACAATTGATAAGTGCATATAACATGCATGTGTGAGTTGTGGTGTCTACTATGAGATTCATTTGGGCATTACGACAAAGTACATAGACCGCTATCCAGCATGCATCTATGCCTAAATAGTCCACTTTCCGGTTAACATCCGTACCCCTTCCAGTATTAAGTTGCAAGCAACAGACAATTGCATTAAGTAATGTGCGTAATGTAAACAATACATTCATCCTTGAATAAAGCATTGCTGTTTTACCCCTAGTGGCAACAACACATCTACAACCTTAGAACTTGCTGTCACTATCCCAGGTTAAATAGAGGTTGAACCCAACTATCATGCATAAATACCCCCTCTTGGAGTTACAAGTATTCACTTGGCCAAGGCTTCAACAAGTAACGGAGAGCATGCAAGATCACAAATGACATAGACATGATAATATAATATTCAGCTCCACATAGGTATCAATATAAGTCAGATCCCAGCAAACACAACATGTAGCATTACAATAAGATGATCTTGATCATGATAGGCAGCTCACAAGATCTAAACATGATGGCACAAGTGGAGAAGACAACCATCTAGCTACTGCTATGGACCCATAGTCCAAGGATGAACTACTCACGCATCACTCCGGAGGCGGGCATGGCGATGTAGAGCCCTCCGGTGATGATTCCCCTCTCCGGCAGGGTGCCGGGAAGAGCTTCAGAACCCCCCGAGTTAGGGTTGACGACGGCGGCGGCAGCGAATATGTTCTGGATGAAAGGCTCGGTGTTTTAGGGTTTTCACGTCTCGGGGAATAAATAGGCGAAGGGGCGATGTCGGCGGACCCCCGAGGGGCCCAAACCACAGGCGGCGCGGCTGGGCCCACTCCGCGCCGCCAGGTGGTTTGGCCACCTCGTGGCTCTCTTCGTCTCTCCTTCGGACTCCGTGTACGTGCTGGAAAAATAGGGACTGGCCTTTTGTTTCGTGCAATTCCGAGAATATTTCCAGAAGTAACTTTCTGAAACCAAAAACAGCAGAAAACAGGGAACTGGCACTGTGGCATCTTGTTAATAGGTTAGTCCCAGAAAATGCATAAAAGTGATATGAAGTGTATATAAAACATGTAGCAAATGGTATAATATAAGCATGGAACAGCAGAAATTATGGATACGTTGGAGACGTATCAATACCCTACCCTCATGCCATGCACTTTGAGAGCTGTCGCCCCGAAGGGCTGCTTCAACGCTACCACACCATTCTTGGGAGAAGATGAAAGGACAAGGATGTCGCCTAGAGGGGGGGTGAATAGGCGATTTAAAACTTTTCTGGTTTAGGCTTGATAATTGCGGAATAAAACTATGTGTTTAAATTAACAAGCCAACAACCTAAATATACTAGGCTCACCTATGTGCACCAACAACTTATGCTAAGCAAGACAAGCAACAAAGTGATAGCAAGATATAATACTTCAAGCACGAAGGCTATCACAATGTAAAGTGCATAAATAAAGAGCTCGGGTATAGAAATAACCGAGGCACGCGAAGACGAGGATGTATTCCCGAGTTCCTCCTTTTTAGGGAGTACGTCTCGTTGGAGGGGTGTGAGTTTCAAACTCATACGCCACAAATGGCCTCACCCTATTCTCCGATAAACCTTGCCCAAAAGGTCGGTTCACCTTCCACTATTGATTTCTTTTTGGGCGGAAATCGAGTCCCTTACAACAATCTTGAGGCACAACCCACAAAAGTATTGGGAGCTCCCAAGTGACCACAAAAGGTCTCAACCACCACAAAAGGCGGCTAGGGTCCAACGACTCAAGAGTAACAAGCTCACGAACTTTCACTTCCATGAATCCTCGTGGAGAGCACAAACCGATGCACAAAAGCAATGGCAAGAACACAAGAAGTGCTCAAGTCCTTCACTCTCAAATCCCACCAAAAGCAACAAATGCTTGTGGGGGGAGAAGAGAGGAAGAACAAAGAAGGGAACCACACAAGAACTCCAAGATTTAGATCCACTAGTAATGGTGCACGTGCAATGCACGTGATAACTAATATAACATTTGCAAAACACGCGATGACTTATCATTGTTAATTATTGCATGACCTATTAAAATAAAGACTAATATAACATTTGCAAAACACAAAAAAGAAAGCATAACTTAATTTTGTCAAATTAATATCTTATCGATACATCAGTACAAATACTCAATAAGGAGGTGCATTTATACAATGTCCATGAATAACAATGTCCATATCGAAAAGCTATTGACTGTTTTTTTTTCAGCTTGACATCTGCATTGATCTGGATGCAGTCTTTCCGTCATACATTTGATAAGATCAACTGAAATGAACCGGCCTTGTTGCAAGCTACCAACACAACAATTAACCTAGATGGAACACTATATGTTGAAAAGGCATAGGGGTCATGCAAACAGAAGTTCTACGTATTGCTTTTCTTAAATAGGTCTCACAATAACTAACCTGAATGATAAGTCTCGCTTTCAGTAGACGTTCTACATGTTGCTTTCCTTTTAGGTCTCAGGTCTGATTGTTTACATAAGCTCAACAAATATAACTATTCAGTGTGATGGTTAAGAAAGAACAATAGCAGGTAAGTTTTTGGAGCTCCGCTGAATACTTATGAATGTCTGGATAATTAGTATAAGCACACCACGGTTAAGCATGCGAAGAAACATCACATTTTAGCCAACTGATCCCTTGATATTAATTTTACAAATAAAAATGATAAGGTTCGTTTTTCTCATCCTGAGGGTATAAGATGCAAGAATATAAAGAGATAATGTTAGTCTGTGTTCATCATATTAAGAGGCAGGTAATCCAGCAATATTTAATCCAACTGAAAAGGCCAAGAATCATAAATAGCTAAGCTGCTCACTGCTGATCACGGCTTGATGCATATATTCGCCATGGCTGCCACGGTCTCATTGCACCAGAATCAAAAACAGTTACTTCACATGAGTCGCCAATGACACCGCTGAACACATCATATGTAAGTCAAAAAGCATGCACCATGCATGAACAGAAAAAAGTATTCATAGACAAACGGCAGATGCATATCCTGTACTTAACCAGTACCAAAATACAAAATGATACTGATCCAATCTAATCAAATTGTACTCCTTCGAGGAACAAGCTGCATCTGTACTGAATTGCACAAACTAACCTTCTTAGAAACCTGGATCGCCTCCCTGAACCTTGGCGGCAAATTAGGTTTGGCCTGCTCAAAATCACATGAACACAGAGTATCTACTTTAGTTCAGCTAAATATGGTACAACCAAATACAAATCATGTTTAGAATTAGAACTTCTAACTACCTTGTCGTTTATTTTTTTGATTCCAGTGCACCGAGCTTGATATGGTTTGAGGGCTTCTAGATCATGTTTAGAATTGCTATCTTGTAAACATCTTAAAGCAGGATTCTGGAAGCTTAGTGTAGTTGCAAAGACACCATGGCTGACCAGGCACCAATGCCAGCTCTAAACGGGGTCATCCTTTTTAAGCAACAATCCAAAAGCATGCACGAAAGTTCCCTTCCGTTCCGTCTGCAATCCAAAAACATGTAGCTCAGCAGGCTAATCCAAAAATCTCACCGGTTAGAGATTTTCATAGAGATTAGAAAGATGAATAAGCGGTACCGCGGGCGGATTACCAAGGACATCACTGTGGAGGCCGATAGCAGGGCGTGGGCGGCCTGCGGCGGTAGGGCGTGAGCGGCGTCGAGGCGCTTGGGCGGGCGGCGGCGAGGCGCGGCGTCGAGGCGCTGGGGCGGGCGGCGTGCGGCCGGGAGGCGATGGGGTGGGCGGATGGACGGCGGCGTGCGGCCGGTCGGCGGCGGCTGGCGGTGCGTGCGGACGGGATTAGGGAGAGATTAGCGAGCTGTGTTAGTTTAGGCAGTTGTCCGGACGGACACTGTTTTACCGCTAATCACGGGTGCAGTGTGAAGCGTTGGATGCTGCTTTGATGGCTCAGATTTTATGGATCTACCCCCTCTCTGTCTTTTTATATTGGTATAGACTAGGTTCCCCTCACTTAAAGGAGAGATGGATTGGTGGAAATATAGATCTAGATCTCCTCTCTCAAATCCCTCAAAGATATGCAAGAATCATGGGAGGAATTGAGAGAGAGGCAAGCTTTCCAAGGTCAACAATGGAGGTGAGAGAGGGGGAAAACGTGCTTGAAAGAGCTGACCCTTTGGGGAAGAAGGGGGGCCTTTTTATAGGTCCCCAGAAAAAGAGCCGTTGCAGGAAAACTTAGACCGGAGTTTCCGGTCCAGGAGGGCCGGAGACTCCGGCCTGGGCCGAGACTCTGGTCCCTCTGAAGACGGAAACTCCGGCCTTGGTACAGAAACTCCGGGGAAATCCGGACCTACTCCGGCCTCAATGCAGAGACTGCCGTCGTGTGGAGCTCTTTGCTCCAAAACTCGATGGGCCGGAAACTCCGGCCCCTGAGCACCCTCAGGCCGGAGACTCCGGCCTAGCCAGACAGAAAACCTGAAATGCAATAACTTTCTCGTTCGAACTCCAAATCAGGCGAAACCAATTTTGTTGGAAAGGTAACGACAAGAGCTTTCCCTCACGGATTCATAAATAGAGTAAAGTTACGCACATGGGAAGGTGTGGAACTTTCCTCACGGATAAACCGATAATATTTCCAACACGAAAACACAACAAGTTTTCCATACGGACTCCGATTTCGATGATCTTGGGTTTGATGGAATCGCAATGAAGAGCTTTCCAAGATAATACATAGAAACATCATAGTCCATCATGTGAGGAGGAGACTGAAAGGACACGGATGTCGCCTAGAGGGAGGTGAATAGGCGATTAAAATTCTTTACGGTTTAGGCTTGAATAAATGCGGAATAAAACTAACAGTTAATTTATCAAGCACAAAACCTAAACAAAGCTAGGTTTACCTATGTGCACCAACAACTTATGCTAATCAAGATAAGCAACTATGTGATAGCAAGATATATTACTTCAAGCTCGATGGCTATCATCACAAAGTAAATTGCATAAGTAAGAAGCTCGGGTATAGAAATACCGAGGCACTTGGAGACGATGATTTATCCCGAAGTTCACTTCCCAATGGAAGCTACATCTCCGTTGGAGCGGTGCGGAGTCACAAAGTGATCCCCGAATAGCCGTCAAATGGCACACCGTAATCTCCTTCGTGCCTCTACCAATGTAGAGTACCACGATCCACTATGGGACACTCGTGGGTGGTCACCGAACCCGTACAAGGATGAGGCACACTCCACAACTTAATTAGAGGCTCCCACTAAATTCCCGCGGCTTCCAAAGCCACAAGAATCACAAGGTTGAGGCACACTCCACAACTCAATTGGAGGCTCTCAACTAATCCCGGGAGCCACCAAAACTCCGAGATCAACAAGGACCGTCTAGGGCACTCCAAGTACCCAAGAGGACAAGCTCTAGGGCACCCCAAGTACCCAAGAGTAACAAGCTACTCAACTACACTTACCACGTATCATCGTGGAGAACTCAAACCGATGCAACCGATGCAATGGGCAAGAACACAAGAAGTGCTCAAATCCTTCTCTCTCAAATCCCACCAAAGCAACTAATGCTTGTGGGGAGAGAAGAGAGGAAGGACAAACAAGAACTTAACAAATGGAACTCCAAGATCTAGATCCAAAGGCTTACCCTCACTTAGAGGAGAGATGGATTGGTGGAACAATAGATCTAGATCTCCTCTCTCTTTTCCCACTTAATGGAGGCAAGAATCATGGAGGGATTGAGAGATAGCTAAGCTCAAGGAGATCAACAATGGAGGTCAATTTTGTGCTCAGCAAAGCTCACTACACTTTGGGGAAGAAGGTGGCCTTTTATAGGTCCCCACGAAAAGAGCCGTTGCAGCCAGAGGAGTCGGATAATCCGATACAAGTGAAGCCCGGATAATCCGACACTCGGATAATCCGATTCAACCAGGATCGGATAATCCGACTACCTCCAGAGAGAAACAAGATGAGTCCTTAGACGTTTTCGCGTCCAGCAAAACTGGGTCGGATAATCCGATTCAAATAGAGTCAAATTATCCGATAGTCTGAAAACTGACAGAACCAGTAAAAAGAAACAGCTATAACTTTTTCATTCGAGCACCAAATTAGGTGAAACCAATTTTGATGGAAAGCTATCGACAAGAGCTTCCATACAAAAACGAACCTATAATATTTCCAACACCAAAAACATGTGATGGAAATCTTAAGGTTCAATAATATAGAGAGGATACCACACATGGGAAGGTGTGGGACCATTCTCAAAGACGAACCTATAATATTTCCAACACCGAAAACGCAATAGGTTTTTTATATGAAATCCGTTTTCGAAGAACTTGAGCTTGTTATGAAGATCACAACAAGCTCCAAAACCCCACTTAGAGAAAAGCCAAATAAGAACCAAGAAAGATGATGAAGGCAAGTATGCAAAGGTTTGAGCTCTCTCCAACTGATACGCTAAAGCTCAATGAGAGCCCCTCTTGATAGTACGGTATCTATCCTATAACCCGGTCTCCCAACTAGCACCATGAGACCAGTAAAATAGAAACCCTATCAAGATAATACCTTTGCCTTGCGCATTCCACTTGAGCTAGATGATGTCGATCTTGATCTCTTCAAGTGGACCACCTTTCTTGATTGCGCTTCGCTTGGTGAAGTCTCACATATTGCTCCCCCATACTCCTCTATGGGAGAGCCTCTCATAGGCACATCTTCACTTGACCACTATCTCCAAGAGGGTGGCAAGCATCAAGCATATCATATCTTCGAGATACTTCTCTTGAACTTACACTTCTCAAGCTTGATGACGATCACCACTTGACGACATCCTTCATGGGCTATATGAAATCTTCATTTGATGCAAGCCCATAGAAAGATACCTAACCACACATAGAAATGCCCACACACATATCATGGGTTAGTTCACAAAGCTATATGGATAATTGCTTACCATACCAAGAGATACTGATCCCACTTGGTTAATCTTGTAGCTTTGTGTGTTGATCAATATCTTGATCAACCTTGTATTTTTTCTTCTCTTTTCAATAGATGATGTCTTGAAGATAACCATGAATGATCACATAATCCTTTTCTTCAAGACATACTTGCCATATGCTCAACTCGCACATGACCAATCATCGGATAACTCCTCGAATAACAACTTGGTCATCACATACCCTTCTTCTTGATCATATCAAGTATATATCCATACACCTCGATGATCTTGATGCCAAATACTTCATTATATCAATATATTCATGGCATCAACCTTGAATCCAACATATGGAGTTCAAGCATGGTCTATGGACAAACACTACAAGTACAACTCAATGCAACCATTAGTCCATAGGGATTGTCATTAATTACCAAAACCACACATTGGGGTGCCATGCCCTTTCAGAGACCATAAAGAGAGAGTTTGACCTCTCTTAGAAAAGACGCACCGGTAAACCTCCAACATAAAAAACGCAACAAGATATTCATGAAATCCATTTTTGATGAACTAGAGCTTGGTATGGAGAAGAACACAAGCTCTAAATACTCACATGGATAAAAGCCAAATAAGAACCAAGAAAGATGATGATGCCAAGTATGCAAAGGTTTGAGCTCTCCACAAAGATGCGATCAAGTTACTCACTTGAGAGCCCCTCTTGATAGTACGCCGTCTATCCTATAACCCGGTCTCCCACTAACAACATGAGACCGGTAAAATAGAAACCCTATCAAGATCATACCTCTGCCTTGCGCATTCCACTTGAGCTAGATGATGACGATCTTGATCTCTTCAAGTGGACCACCTTTCTTGATAGCGCTTTGCTTGGTGAAGACTCACATATCGCTCCCCCATACACCACTATGGGAGGGCCTCTCTTAGGCACATCTTCACTTGACCATTATCTCCAAATGGGTGACAAGCTTCAAGCATAGGATTTCTTCGAGATGATTCTCTTGAACTTGCACTTCAACTTCTTCTCTTAATATATATGATGACTTGAATATTGCTTTGGTCATCACTTTATCTTCTTCTTTCAATCTTGAAACCAACACATGGTGTTCAAGCATTGCCAATGGACAAGCCCTACAAGGATAGCTCAATGCAACCATTAGTCCATAGAGATTGTCATTAATTACCAAAACCACACATGAGGGCTCATGCACTTTCAATCTCCCCCATTTTGGTAATTGATGACAATCTCTTTTGAGAGGGTTTATAATATGGAATTTAACGAACAAGGAGCGGTTGCACTAACATTAAATACTACGAAAGTATGTGATGTTAGTCCAACCACATATATAGTCTAAACTCCCCCACAATCTATGCACGTGTGTATGAACATGAATTCATTGCATATATTGTCAGCTATTACCGGTGGTGGAGTTTCCACTATATACAAAGCCAAGCAACAAATGCAAAGGCAAGAAAGGCAAATACTTAAGAACCAATCAAAGTACAAAGCCGAATTCCATAAACCCTCCAAAACTTCTCCCCCATTGGCAACAATTGCCGAAATGGGCAAAAAGTTTCGGAAAGCCAACATAGTGAGAGTTCCTCCACGAGTTTAACTTTTCTCATAAAATGAGTAGAATCAAATGGACATTTCAATTGATCAAAGATAAGAGGAAATCAAACTATATTGAGAATCCAAAGATTGCAACTAAATATCAAAGAGAAAAGATACCTCAACAAAAGAGGCAAGCAATCAAAGGATCGGAAAAAAACCAATTGGACACAAGAAGATATTATGATAAGTTCAACCAAGTGTTCTAAAAATCAAGAGGGAGCTCCCCAAGGTACATGCACAATGTAGGATTTGCATTTCAATATGGTGTGCACAACATGGAATCCTCACTCCCTTCTAGATAATTTTGAACACAAACAAGTTCAAGAGAGTATTTTTAGAATACCAATTAAAGATGTAACTAATCTCATGTATATAAGTTTCTAAGTAGACATCAATCATGAAGATATAAGTCCACAAAGAACCATGCACACACAAAATAGATACTACGGTGAAGAACATGATATCCTAGTGGAAGTCATATATATACCAATAAGATCTTTGCTTAAAAGCATGGCACAAAGCTCAATTTTATCTTAAAAGGATATAGATGAACTTCCAACAAAATCTCATCATAGCATCAAGAAAATCCACAAGGGAAAAAAGATAGTTGGGATGCTCCGAGAAATGTAACAAGTATCACAAAGGGCAAATGTTTTGGCAAATTCATCAATATTGCATATGAGAGACTTTGAGAAGAATTGCTAGATTAACATATTTGGGATTGGAGAATCAATAAAATGATTATATATATTCCCTTGATATGTAATCATCCCGGCTTGCTCACATTTGCAATAAAAATGTTTTGATAAAGGCTTTGCAAGAACATATCAATTGCAATAAAGATTCATGCCAAGAAACAACCTACACAAGGTTGAAAGCAAGTAAAGTAGGCATGAGGTAGATACTTATTACCGAGATAGCATTGGTGATGTAGAGGATAAGAGTTAATGATCATCCAAGCTTGGCTCCAACAAGCACATGGTAACACCACCTTCCTTGAATATGAGACAAGCTTCCAATGCATCTCTGTCACATCCAAAATTTTGGAACTAAGAAAAACTTAGTTTTACAAGACCCAAAATTCAGAACCAACAAATTTTTTTTGAAATGTTTCACCCATGGTTGTGGATTCCTTCCCATTGCTATGTTTGACTTGGTGTGACTTGTTGTTTAAGTTGGGTGACTAGTAAATATTAAACTGAGAACTCAACCAAGATAAAAATATATTTAAACTTGGGTGATCATGTCATGACAAGATGTAACAATCCATATACTTTTCTAATCTTAGTTTGGCCAAATTCCATTTCAGTATACTTGGTTTAGCAACCACCAAATTTCCCACTCTTGAGAAAGTAAAAGTATTTCCAAAACTATGTGTTCCCAAAAAATATGGAGATCTATATGCTATCTCCTATCTATCTTTTAACCTTGATATTTTGCAAGTTTATACAACTCCCATTTTATAAAACTCTTATTTTCACTCCATTTGAAAATAACACTAGAGGGAAATATGTTACCCCACATATTTTCTTTCTCAAACCTTTTTGAAAATTATTAAGTTATGAGTTGAGACATTTCCTAAACATCATCCTGTCATAATTAGGAGTGGTCACTTTTCCACAAGATAGCCTTGTGGGAATGGTGGTATTATTAATTCTTGTGGTTTGATTTGTGTGGTCTTGATTGTGAGGTTGATCTTGTTGTGTTTGTTACTTGTGTGGATAATTCCTTAGTTGTGCTTAACACTAAAATAAAACACACTTGACAACAAATTTGGAATGTGACTGGAATAAAAACAAAACCTCTAAAGATATTCAAAGACTTGAATTAAAAGCCCAATTTCAAATAAGTAATCTTGTTTAATTTTCCTCTCTATTTTATCATAACAATTATTTCTATTATAAAAAAATTCTGGGAAGAAAATGAAATAAGAATCAATTCACTTCCATATCACTCCCTCCTCAAAGAAATATAGATTTCAATTAAAAATAATTGAAATATGAAATTCTATTTCTTTTCTTTATTTCCTAAGGCATTTACAAAACTCTATTATTATTCACCCCAAAATTCCAGGAAAAATACCCTAGTCTTCTTACACACTTACAAAGCCAACCATGAAATTAAATCACCAAAATTCAAATTTAATTTGGGTTGCACTTTCTGTCGAACACCTTGTATGCATGAAACTCGAGTTCTTCAATCAGCCCCAAATCCAGCCCGAATTCGATGAAATCTCTTCAAATCTTTCTACCAATTCCCTCTCCCTTCTCCTCCAAGCATTGGACAGCATCACAACGTGGCTACAGTGCCTGGACACAACTGAACACCATCACTCTCTTCCTTCTCTCCCGTGCTCATGTGGGCATGGAAGGAGACCGTGCTGCCTCAGCCAGTACGCTCGCCACTGTGCTCCCACGCCTCCCCGCTTCCTTCTGGTCGAAGCCACCCGCGGAAAATGCCTTCCCTCGGCCCCCTTTCTTCTCTGTCTTGTCCCCTGCTCGCCCGGCCGTGGACGCCAAAGGCGTTCTTCGTCACCACAGCACCCCAGCATGTACAGCTCGACGCAGCCACTCCCCAGCATTGCCTTGACCCCCACGACACTGCCGGCGCGGCCCCTCCCCCTCATGTGCCTTCCCTGCTCGTGCCCGTGCACCGTGGACCTGCACCAGCAAGAATAAGTAGCTACACCCCTCTCCCGTCCTCCCACCTTGTCCATTCCACTCCCTCCTCACCTCTCTGGCACCCCGTGCAAGGAATCGAGCTCTCTCGCCCTCTGCCGGCAAGGAACCCGAGATTTCTTCTCGGATTGCCGCCGCCTTGCCATGAAGCTTGCGACCGACTCCGTTCACCTTTCTCTGCCATTTTTGCACCCTCGTGATCCCCTTCTTCTGCTCCACCTCATGGACCTCACCTTTTCTTTTTAGGAGCACCGGAGCCGTCATCGCCGTCTCGTGTCCGTCGCGGACGTCCTCGACCACGCCGTCCTCTGGGAACTCGCCGAGATGAACTTCTACCACCCCCGACATCCCCACGCCCTCCGCACTTCGAACCCGTCCTCGCCGTCGACTGGCAGCAGCCCTAGGTGAGCTATTCATGCTCAGACACCATGGCCGAGCTTCTGCTCTTGTTCTCCTGAAGCAGAGGAAGACGACGATCTGGAGCCGTCGATTGGCAGATCGACGGTCTGCTTTGAATCCGCGTTTTTTTTTCCACTTTGCGCGTGCTTGGAGAGATGTTGGGCCGAATCCAGCATTGTGCTGCCCGGATCTGCTCAGATCTGGCCCATTCACATATTTTTACCATAGATCTAATATCTATTTCTATTTCATGTTTAAATGGCAGTGTAGGTTTAATTCAATTGTGGTAGATCTATGATAGAGATTTGAGTGATTCAAAATTTGTAGAGTTTCTATGTGTTTTCTTAAACAGGTAGAACTTGTTGTTTGTAAGAATATCTTTTTGAATGTAAGCTATATTTAATCTTGTAAAAAGTATCGTTTTCATTAAATATTTAATATCTAGAGTTTTACAACTCCAAAATTTGCAAACTAAAATTCTATGGAAAGCCTGAAGTGATACCTTTCCTGATCTGTTGGTCTTGTATGCAAATGAAGTCTAAAACAAAAGTTATATTCATTCTTGTAAACACACCAGTGGCTCTTTGGTGATTTTTGTAGATTTTTGTGAGACGATTTTTGGAGTAAATCCAATTGGCTTGTCTTCTATATGTGTAGGAGAACCTATCCCTAGCTTGGTTTGAATTTAGGAGTCACTGATTGACTGTGGTGCTAATTATAATGTTTAGGCCTTTTCTGCCTATTTTTATTAGACCTTTATAAATTGTTGTGTTATAACTTTATTGTTATAAATGTGTTTCCTAGCATGTGTAGGGTGGTAATCCACTGTTGTGACGTGTTTCCTTAGTTTTGCTAGCATGTTAGGAGAGCTACTTGTGAGTCATGTATTTGTTAGGGTGTCCTAAGACCATGTGCAAGTTTTACAAAGTTTTAAGATTTGAAAAGAAAATGGAGATGTTTTATATAGGCAACTATACCGAAGGGCTGGTATGAGGTTGCCGGAAACGAGGAAGACCATGAAGGGCTATGGTCGAGAAGTGCAAAGTTTTGTGTTTCGAAAGTGGAAAATGTTTTATGCGACTATACCGAAGGGCTGGTATGAGGTTGTTGGAAAATGATTTGACCATGAAGGGCTATAGTCGAAAAAGGAGGAGTTTTGGAGAAATAAACAAGATTGGGATTTTTCGGGAAAACGTTTTAAAAGAGACTTCTTACCTTTATACACAAAGATATATTTTCGGGAAAACGTTTTAAAAGAGACTTCTTACCTTTTTACACAAAGATATATTTTCGGGAAAAAGTTTTAAAATAGACTTCTTACAAAGGCAGATTTATGGGAAAAAGTTCTAAAAGCCTTCTTTCCTTTTTAACAAAGGTATAGAGATGTTTTTCTAAAAATACAAGGCTTATGAAAAGTCATAAAATTATTCTTTCCTTCTTCAATTAAAGTTATAGCGATTTCAAACAAAGTTTTATTTAAACAATAAAAAGAGTAGTGCATGCTCATTTCGGGGGTAGTTTGCGAGTACAATCAAATGTACTCATATTGGTTTCGTCCCTGGCTATTGTCTTAGCCAGATTTTGAAGATGAGCAGTTCGGAGAAGAAGATGTCAATGGCGTCAATGCGAACTAGGGCGATTCCCAGTCAGCTGCCTGTAGGGTTTGGCAAATGACTTGGGCTCCACGTTGTTTGATGATTTCCGCTGCAAGTACCCGTTGAAGTTACGGCTTCAATCAAGTAAGTTTATTCATTCGGTATTTACGGATGTTCTTTTGATACCAGTTCAACTGTGCTCAGCGACACACTGATCATGGGATCGCTGATGTTGTAGGCACAAGGGTATTTCGGACAGCTAGTCCGGGGTCCCTACAAGACTTGGTATCAGAGCCATCCTGACTGTAGGAGACCTTAGTTAGCATGGACGTCAGTTAGGAGAAAGCTATTTTTGGAAAGAAATATATTACTACTTAAATTATTTTTATCTAAGGAAGCCTAAGTATAGCTTTCACTCTTTTCACCTTCGCGAATTATTCTAAACCTTACCTCTTGTCTAAAGGTTTATCAAAAGTTTTCTTCTGTTATCTTGTCCCCATTCAAATTTATATAAATATGACGATGAACCAGGAGAGACCTTAGTACTTAGCAACCCGAAGAAAAAGAAGCTTCCTTCTCAAGACCTCAACATCAAGGTGATTTTTATGCGAAGACCGAAGGTCCGCTGCAATCTTCAAAGATTGCAGTGAATTCACCGCCAAGGTTTCCATACGAAGAATCTACCAAGTTTCAAGCTCAACCACATCAATCCACAAGGAGTAATGGCATGTGATAATCCCCAAGAGCAAGGAATCACTGTAGCACAATTCGATAAGTATTTGAGTGTCGAACCCACGAGGAGCTGAAGGTAAACTATCTATTCTCTAAAGCCCTATAATCCTCTTATATGGCCTTTTATGCAAAGCAACAAATTTAAATATGAAAGGAACTAACTAATGGAAGCAAGTGATGTGGAATGGGTTTATCTAGTCACAAGTTTCTCAATCAAGTTTCAAACGCAAGTTTCTTAGAGCAAGTTTCTCTCAGCAGTTTTCTCAAGCAAGTTTCTCAAAGTAGCAAGTAGCAAATATCTCAAGTAGCAAATATCTCATGGGAGCAAGTGTTCTAGCAATTGTTATTTCATTCGTGTGGTTGTCACAATTAGTGAAGCATATGTTTCAGTCTTAGTTGTTTCTTTTAGGTAGGAGCCATAAATAGGTGTAGCCAAGTAAATGAGCAAATTACACAACTCTTATGATGGATCTCATGGCCAAGTAAATGTGCAGCACAAGAATTATTAAGACATAATTGTCCCACCATAGCCTTAAGTTCTAAGGTCCCCCAAATATATCCCCCATAATGTAACTTCAAGTCTCAGACCACAGTTTCTGTCTTAGTACTCCGACCTGTCCTACTCAATCCATTACACTACGGTGATCACCTAACATGCATTCCCCAACATATGTGTGCACTCATACATTGTACATCAAGACAATCATAAAAGATAACAAAACTTGTATGCAACCAATCAACGAACTATTTCACTATTGCCATGAACAAATCACTTCTCAAACATAGATGGGGAGACACAATAGATCAAGGGAATAGTATATTGCATCACACATCATGTTTGCCAAGAGTTTACAGTGGAGAGATGGAGATGATCTTACTGTAGATGTTGATGATGAACACGCCGGAGGGGGGTGGAGCCCTCCGGAGGTGATTCTGGCGGCGTTTCCCCCTTCGATCTTCTCCGGCGGCAGCCTTCTGACTCTCTGTTTCGTGGTTTTGTATTTCTCCGCCGCCTCCTTTTCGCGAAAGCCCTGGGGGGTCTATATATAGTCGTTTTTAGGTCAAGACAAAGCTTCGGGAAGAAGGATCGACGGCAGCGGAGGCCCGAGGGCCATTTTGGTGGGTCCCACGCGGTCAGGGAATCTGGCCGCGTGGGCCCACCTCTTTCGGCCTTCTGGTCTCCGTTTCTTCGTTTCCTTTGCGCCTACGTTTCGTTCCTTCCAAAAAAAGTGATTCCCATAAAATCTCAGGTCATTATGACGTGATTTGGTCGCCTGAAACGTAAAAATATAGAAAAAGGGGTTTTCTGACAGTGCAGGGTTAATTCCAGAAAAATGGGGAAATTGTTAATTATCCCCAAAACTCAATATAAATCATGAATATAACCCTTATATGATGCAAATAACATGGAATAACATGTAATAAAATATAAAGTTCATGTATGCATTTTACATGCATCAACATCCCCAAGCTTAACCCATGCTCGTCCCGAGTATGAAGGTGATAAAACTAACATGGACTTTGCATTTTAATACTATCAATGGATATCAAAGGTGATTACTATTTCTACATAAAGTCAAATGATTCATTCTTCAAAGGAATAACAATATGCAAGATAAATTATGAAGTGATATCAAATACTCAATGTAAAGATGTTCAATGATAAATTCACAAAGTGTAACATAGAAGAAAGTACTATGGACCAAATCTATGCATAATGAAAAGTAAAAACATCCTATGGTGGTCATAGAATACTTCTTATGAAAACTGAATATAAAAGGTGGACACTTTGGATAGATAAATAAGTAGAGGTAAAGCATGAATAAGTTTCAACTAACTTCCAAACACTTCTACTTACGTTAATGCTTGCAATGTGGTAGTCATTGGTGTGGAGCGCTCATTACCCCTATCATAGCATCTTGAATGATTAATGTTTAAAGTGAAAGCAAATATGAGTGGTGTGCTTGACAATGTATTGGTTGAATGTCTCATGGCCCTTGAATGCAAGTACCTACACCATGTGTTACTGATGCATGTAAAATGCATACATGAACTTTGCACTTTATCACTTATATTCCAATCATATTTGCATCATATAAGGGTTATATCAATGTTTTATAATGATTTTTGGAAATATTCATTTATTTCCTATTTTTATGGAATTAACCCTGCACAGGCAGAAAACCCCGTTTTCTTATTTTAATGTTTCAGGACCCAAACGTCAACGAAATCACCTGGAAATTTACGGGCGTCAATATTTGGAAGGAAGAAGACCTGTGGGCGAAGGAAGCTAGCAAGCGGAGGCCCGAGGCCCAAACGGGGGTGGCCCACGCGGCCAGGTACTGTGGCCGCGTGGGGCCCACTCGTTTGGCCCTCGTGGCTCCGTTGCCGTTGATCTTCGCTCCACCGACATAGTCTTGACCTAAAAACGCCTATAAAAAAGGTCCCCTGGCATTTCGCGAAAGGAGACGGCGGAGAAACAGAAAACCACGAAACAGAGAGTCAGAAGGCTGCCGCCGGAGAAGATCGGAGGGGGAAACGCCGCCGGAATCACCTCCGGAGGGCTCCACCCCCCTCCGGCGTGTTCATCATCAACATCTACAGCAAGATCATCTCCATCTCCCCACTGTAAACTCTTGGCAAACATGATGTGTGATGCAATATACTATTCCCTTGATCTATTGTGTCTCCCATCTGTGTTTGAGAAGTGATTTGTTCATGGCAATTGTGAAATAGTTCGTTGATTGGTTGCATACAAGTGTTGTTATCTTTTATGATTGTCTTTATGTACAATGTATGAGTGCACGCATATGTTGGGGAATGCATGTAAGGTGATCACCGTAGTGTAATGGATTGAGTAGGACATGTCGGAGTAGAGAGAAACCGGTGTCTGAGACTTGAAGTTACTTTATGGGGGATATTTGGGGGACCTAGAACTTAAGGCTATGGTGGGACAATTATGTCTTAATAATTCTTGTGCTGCACATTTATTTGGCCATGAGATCCATCATAAGAGTTGTGTATTTGCTCATTTACTTGGCTACACCTATTTATGGCTCCCACCTAAAAGAAACAACTAAGACTGAAACATGTGCTTCACTAATTGTGACAACCACGGAATGAAATAACAATTGCTAGAACATTTGCTCCCTTGAGATATTTGCTACTTGAGATCTTTGCTACTTGCTACTTGAGAAACTTGCTTGAGAAAACTGCTGAGAGAAACTTGCTCTAAGAAACTTGCTACTAGATAAACCCATTCCACGTCACTTGCTTCCATTAGTTAGATCCTTTCATATTTATTGCTTTGCATAAAAGGCCATATAAGAGGGTTATAGGGCTTTAGAGAATAGATAGTTTACCTTCAGCTCCTCGTGGGTTCGACACTCAAATACTTATCGAATTGTGCTACAGTGATTCCTTGCTCTTGGGGATTATCAAGTACTTTTCTGGCGCCGTTGCCGGGGAGCGTTGTGCTAAACTTTTATTCTTGTTTGCATTGCATACTAACATATAAATCTAAAACACAAAAAAAAAAATAAAATGGAAAACAACAAAAAATTAGAGTTGTATAATATCTATCTTGAGTTAGGACATGAAGTGTTTGAGGAGAAAATTAAATTTTATTTGCATAACACTCATGTTTGTGGTACTAACTCTTTGAACACCTTTATTGCTAATGCTCTGGAAAAGTTTAAGCTTGGGGAAGCCGTTGAGGATGAAAGTGATTTAATTGAGTTTGATGATCCATTATGCTCATTAGATGATAAGTCTTTATGTGGTGATTCTATTCAAAACTATGTGGGTATGTTTAACTTTAATGCTTGCAACTATTATGAGAGAGGAAGAGATAAGAATCCTCTTTATGTTTCTATGTTATTTAAAATGCAAGCTACTGATCACTACATGCATTGGTTATCACAAAATTGCTGCTATTTATTCATATATAAAATGCCAATGCATAGGAAAAGAGTTAGACTTAAAAGTTGATGGTTTGATATTCTGTGGTGTGTTCCTTATGCTTTAACTTCCTATTCGGTTTGAGCACACCTTTATATCCTTACAACATGTAAAATATCTCTACCTACTGATTTGTGACAATTAGTTTAGGATTTTCGTTTTTTTTATAAAATTTGGGAAAGTAAATGAGAAGGATGAGTAATGGAGAAGTTGGGGTCGACCTTGAACATGTGTTGTTCATGCCAATGGAACCATTGCAAAGTCTCTATCATTAAAACTTTTCCCAAAGCTAAAACCAAATAAAAAGAGTGATAATAGTAATTCGCTGTCCAGTTTTTGACATATCCTGTCTTTATTCTGCATTACTCTCATTACTTGTGTTTTGTGCGGTTCTTTTGATCAAGGAGCATTACATAACCATAGTAACAGTAGCTAATGTTTAAAATCAATTCATGATATGTCTTTGCTGTGCCTATGTGGATTTAATTTATGAAGGCACTAACCCCTCTAATCAAGTTTGTGACGAGTGTTGTGTAAAGAGAATTTTAAGGTGGAAGAATTGAGGGTGATGAACAAGATCAAGAGGGACAAAAACTCAAGCTTGGGGATGTACCCCTAGGCTCACCCTACATATATCAAATAAGTACAAGAATTTAAGCTTGGGGATGCCAAGCCACCTCACTTCAACCATCTTGATACCAAGTAAGTAAGCCTAGCTATATGGCTATAAAGAAAGCGCTTTGCGGGAGGCAACCCGGTTATTTTTGTGTGTGATTTTTCTTTGTGTCCTCTTGCTGTAACAAGAGATCTTGTGTCTAGTTTAGTTCTGGAGTTTTTAATAAAGTGCCAAGTTTTACCCATTTGGTCTTGAAAAGTTGCTATAGAGTTCGGAGATTTTATTCCTGCACGAATCAGTGCACGGTATGATTTTTAATTCTTATTCTGTAACTCCGAATGAGCTCATATTTGAACTGTAGTTGCAACTTTTCATCCTCTGTATGCATGAATTTTTCGGAATTTTTCGAGAAAGTTTGGTAGGGTAGAAAAATACGTTTTGCTGCTGCTGTTTTTCTGGACAGATTCTGTCCCATTTTGTTTGATGCATGCTTTGAGCTTTTAAGTTGAATCTTTTTGATCCAATTGAGTTTATGAGTAGGCATACAACATTATACACTTTCTGGACATTCATATGAATTTTTGTTCAAGGATTATATGCAGCAAGGAACCTATTTGTTTATCACTATTAATGCACCCCACAGAAAGAGATGGGAGAAACGGTGTTTTGAAGTTTTTTCACAGGGATTGGAGGAGATGCACCAAGAGCTATCCAAGGATGGTGAAGACCATAAGCTTGGGGATGTGAAGACAACCCCGCTGGACCTACACACTCTCGGTTTGCACACGTCCAACTTCTGTTTTTCGATCGAAACACTTTATCGCATAAACTTGGAGCGTCGTTTTTTGTTTTTGTTTGAGTCTTGAGAGACCACCACACTATCATTTATATATGAGAGAGCTACTGGAAATATGGGTTGAAATATGTTGGATGCTTTTATAAGATTGGGAAAAGGGATGTTTGATTTGATTTTTAATGATACATATAGTTGCATGATTCATGAGCTTGTTTATGAGTAATAGTTTGCAAATTCTTTTTGTAGAGCTATCACTTATTCATGTTTTGGTGCTGATTGTTATTTCACTTGGTTTAACATGGATTAGTTAGTTCTATGGACACTCATGCATGCATCTAGATGGTCAACTTTCTCCCTTTTGCTAGCCCAAAAACTCCAACAAGCAAAAACTTGTTTCCAACACCTTCAACCAAAGTTATTCCAGTGAGTCCACCATATCTACCTATTGGCTTTATGCTATTCCGAGTATGTTTAACATGTTGTTTGTGTTATCTTACCTCTGAATGAAAATGTTTATGTTATTGATTGCAATGGAAAAATTGGTTATATAGCTCTCACGAACTTGATGCACAATGTTCTTTTATTTGCATAATAAAACTTGACCCATTGTGATTAAGATTATGATGTTTGTGGCTTGATGAATGTTTTGGGTTGGAAGTTAGCCCATATGTGCTGTCACATGGCAAGCTTTCAACACGCTCTTCATCTCATTTAGTTGATATCATGTGCTTTTGTCTATGGATGCTTATCATGTTGAAATAAATGTGGAAATAGAGTGAGTTTAAATGAGTTTGTGTAAATGGTTAGAGAGACGCCTGGGCCGCTAATCTAAGCCATGCATCATTCATGGTGGAAATTTACTTACATACTATGGTGAACCTTCTGTGATACACCTTGCAATAAAAAACTATTCCAAATGGTAAATAAAAAGGGTGTTGAGATTGTTCATTTTGTTTGTTTGTCTTGTCATTTTGATATGGGCTTGTTCCATATCTTGGGACAAGAGGTACCCCAGTTGACGCTCTTGATGATACTATTATGCTTACAATGATATTTAATTGAACTTGCTTTGTTTCCCAAGTTGAGTAACACATGGTGTAAGTACTTGTATTCAAGGGGCATGAGACATTCAACCCATTCTTTATCAAGCACACTACTCATATTTGCTTTCACTTTAACCTTAATCATTCAAGATGCTATGATAGGGGCAATGAGAGCTTGACACCAATGAATACCTTATTGCAATCATTAACTTAAGTAGAAGAGTTTGGAAGTTGGATGAAACTTATGCATGCTTTACCTCTACTCACATATACATCTTTCCAAAGTGTACACCTATCATATTCAGATTTTCATCTACACTCTATGACCATTGTAGGATGTTCTACTTATCATTATGCATACATGTGTTCCATATTACTTGCTACCATGTTACACTTTGTGAACTATCAATGAACATCCTTGTCTTGAATACTTGATATCACTTCATAAACTATTTGCATATTGCTACTCCTTTGAAGAATGAATCATTTGACTATATGTAGCAATTGTAATCATCTTTGATATCATTGTTAAGTATTAAATTGCAAAGTCCATGTTAGTTTTATCACCTTCGTTAAGCTTGGGGATGTTGATGCATGTAAAATGCATACATGAACTTTGCACTTTAATTGCTTATATTCCAATCATATTTGCATCATATAAGGGTTATATCAATGTTTTATAATGATTTTTGGGAATATTCATTTATTTCCTATTTTTATGGAATTAACCCTGCACAGGCAGAAAACCCCGTTTTCTTATTTTAATGTTTCAGGGACCCAAACGTCAACGAAATCACCTGGAAATTTACGGGCGTCAATATTTGGAAGGAAGAAGACCTGTGGGCGAAGGAAGCAGCAAGCGGAGGCCCGAGGCCCAAACGGGGGTGGCCCACGCGGCCAGGTACTGTGGCCGCGTGGGGCCCACTCGTTTGGCCCTCGTGGCTCCGTTGCCGTCGATCTTCGCTCCACCGACATAGTCTTGACCTAAAAACGCCTATAAAAAAGGTCCCCTGGCGTTTCGCGAAAGGAGGCGGCGGAGAAACAGAAAACCACGAAACAGAGAGTCAGAAGGCTGCCGCCGGAGAAGATCGGAGGGGGGAAACGCCGCCGGAATCACCTCCGGAGGGCTCCACCCCCCTCCGGCGTGTTCATCATCAACATCTACAGCAAGATCATCTCCATCTCCCCACTGTAAACTCTTGGCAAACATGATGTGTGATGCAATATACTATTCCCTTGATCTATTGTGTCTCCCATCTGTGTTTGAGAAGTGATTTGTTCATGGCAATTGTGAAATAGTTCGTTGATTGGTTGCATACAAGTGTTGTTATCTTTTATGATTGTCTTGATGTACAATGTATGAGTGCACGCATATGTTGGGGAATGCATGTAAGGTGATCACCGTAGTGTAATGGATTGAGTAGGACATGTCGGAGTAGAGAGAAACCGGTGTCTGAGACTTGAAGTTACTTTATGGGGAGATATTTGGGGACCTAGAACTTAAGGCTATGGTGGGACAATTATGTCTTAATAATTCTTGTGCTGCACATTTACTTGGCCATGAGATCCATCATAAGAGTTGTGTATTTTGCTCATTTACTTGGCTACACCTATTTATGGCTCCCACCTAAAAGAAACAACTAAGACTGAAACATGTGCTTCACTAATTGTGACAACCACGCGAATGAAATAACAATTGCTAGAACATTTGCTCCCTTGAGATATTTGCTACTTGAGATCTTTGCTACTTGCTACTTTGAGAAACTTGCTTGAGAAAACTGCTGAGAGAAACTTGCTCTAAGAAACTTGCTACTAGATAAACCCATTCCACGTCACTTGCTTCCATTAGTTAGATCCTTTCATATTTATTGCTTTGCATAAAAGGCCATATAAGAGGGTTATAGGGCTTTAGAGAATAGATAGTTTACCTTCAGCTCCTCGTGGGTTCGACACTCAAATACTTATCGAATAGTGCTACAGTGATCCCTTACTCTTGGGGGTTATCAGTTACTCACTTTGGTCCACAAAGTAAATTCAAATAAAGGTCATTGCAAGTAATAATAGTATCATCAAGAGCTGCACTGGGGTACCTCTTGCCCCTTGACATGAACAAGCCCATGTCAAAACAACAAGACAAACAGACAATGCATAATCTCAGCACTCTTTTATTTACTATGGGTATAGCTTTTTATTATGAGGTGCATCACTGAATGAACATTATGGTTATGCTGTAAATTTCCACCATGAATGATGCATGGCTTAGATTAGCGGCCCAGGCATTTCTCTAACCATTTATACAAACTCTTTGAACTTACTAAGTATCCACATTCATTTCACCCATGATAGGCTTCCATAAACAAAAGTACATGACATCAACTAAATATAAATAAGTGCAATGTTGAAAGCTTGCCATGTGACAGCACATATGGGCTAACTCCCAACCAAAACTATTGTCAACCCCACAACTTCATAATTTTAATCACAATGGTTCATGCTTATTAAATGCAATAAAAGTAAATTGTGCATCAACTTCGTGAGAGCTTTTAACCAATTTTTCCCATGACAATCAATAACATAAGCATTTAAATTCATAAATGTAGATAACACAATATACCATGATAAACATACTTGGAACAGCATAAAGCTAATAGGTAGATATGGTGGACTCACTGGAAAAACTTTGGTTGAAGGTGTTGGGAAACAAGCTTTTTACTTGTTGTAATTTTTGGGCTAGCAATAGGAGAAAGTTGACCATCTAAATGCATGCATAAGTGTCCATAGAACTAATCAATCCATGTTAAACCAAGTAAAGTTAAAATTCAACATCTAAACATGGTAAAAGATAGCTCTTGACAACACACTTGCAAATTAACATTCATTCAAAGCACATGAATTATGCAACTATATGTATCTTTTAAAATCAACTCAAACATCCCTATCCCAATATATTTAATAGAATCCAATATAATTCAACCCAAACTTCCAGTAGCTCTCTCATATATAAATGATGGTGGTGGTCTCACAAAATAAAAATCAAACCAAAATAAAAAAGCAAACAAAAGACGATCCAAGTTTATGCGATAAGGTGCATTGATCGAAAAACAGAAGTTAGACGTGTGCAAACGGAGAGTGTGTAGGTCCAGTGGGGTTGTTTTCACATCCCCAAGCTTATGGTATTCACCATCCTTGGATAACTCTTGGTGCATCTCCTCTAATCCCTGTGAAAAAAATTCAAAACATCGTTTCTCCCATTTCTTTTCTGTGGGGTGACATTAGTAGTGATAGACAAATAGATCTCTTGCTGCATATAATCCTTAGAAAAAAATTCATATGAATGTCCATAAAGTGTATAATGTTGTATGCCTACTTATAAACTCAATTGGATCAAAAAGATTCAAGTTAAAAGTTCAAAAAAATGCATCAAACAAAATGGGACAGAATCTGTCCAGAAAAACAGCAGCAGCAAAACGTATTTTTCTACCCTACTTAACTTTGTCGAAAAATTCCGAAACAATTCATGCATACAGAGGATAAAAATTTGCAACTACAGTTCAAATATCAGCTCATTCGGAGTTACAGAATAAGAATTAAAAATCATATCGTGCACAGATTCGTGCAGGAAAAAAATCTCCGAATGCTATAAGCAACTTTTTCAAACCAAAATGGGTAAAACTTGACACTTTATTAAAAATTCCAGAAACTAAACTAAAAACTAAGTCTGTTGTTACAGCAAGAGGACACAAAGAAAATCAAAAGTAAAAACAACCGGGTTGCCTCCCGTAAAGCGCTTTCTTTATAGCCATATAGCTAGGCTTCTTACTTGGTATCAAGATGGTTGGAGTGAGGTGGCTTGGCATCCCCAAGCTTAAATTCTTGTACTTATTTGATATATGTAGGGTGAGCCTAGGGGTAACATCCCCAAGCTTGAGTGTTTGTCCCTCTTGATATTTGTTCATCACCCTCAACTCTTCCACTTGAAAATTCTCTTTACACAAAACTCATCATAAAACTTGATTAGAGGGGTTAGTGTCTCCATAAATTAAATCCACATAAGTACAGAAAAGACGTATCATGAGTTGATTCTAAACATTAACTAATGTTACTATGGTTGTGTATTGTTCTTTGATCCAAAGAACCACGCAAAACACAAGTAATGAGACTAATGCAAAATAAAGACAGAATCTGTCAAAAACTGGACAGCCCGTAAAGAGTGAATTTTCAGAGGCACTTACGTTGCTCAAATCAGAAAACTTTGAACTAATGAAATGTGTAATAATAACTGAATATTGCTGACGTGAAATTTCAGGTCAAAATTCCTTTTCTGTGATTTTTAACATTTTTCGCAGTAAAGCTTAGGAATCTGTTTTCTGGACAGCAAATTACTATTGTTTGATCCTACCTCTCAAAAGAGGTTATTCTTTCCATAAATATGAAAAATAAGATACAAAGGTGATGTTACAGTAGTAAACAAGCACCTTGACTCAAAAACCGAAAATCAAACTGAAGAAATCAAAAAGAAGCAAAACCAAGAAAGGTTCAAGAGAAACAAACAAAGAAGAAAGAAAATATTTTTGTTGTTTTTGATTTAGCAAAAAGGCAAAAGAAGAAGCAAATATATACAACATAAACACTCTTTTTATTTGGTTTTAGCTTTGGGAAAAGTTTTAATGATAGAGGCTTTGCAACGGTTCCATTGGCATGAACAACACATCTTCAAGGTCGACCCCAACTTCTCCATTACTCATCCTTCTCATTTACTTTCCCAAATTTTATATAAAATGAAAATCTTAAACTAATTGTCACAAAACAGGAGGTAAAGATATTTTACATGTTGTAAAGATATAATGGTGTGTTCAAACCGAATAGGAAGTTAAAGCATAAGGAACACACCACAGAATATTAAACAATTTAATTTTAAGTCTAACTCTCTTCCTATGCATTGGAATTTTATATATGAATAAATAACAACAAATTTGAGGTAACCAATGCATATAATAATCAATAGCTTGTATTTTAAATAACATAGAAACATAAAGGGGATTCTTATCTCTCCCTCTCTCATAATAGTTGCAAGCATTAAAGTTAAACATAACCACATAGTTTTGAATAGAATCACCACATAAAGACTTATCATCTAATGAGCATAATGGATCATCAAACTCAATTAAATCACTTTCATCCTCAATAGTAGGGGGACTAAAAATACCATATTCATCAAAACAAACTTCCCCAAGCTTAAGGTTTTCATTAGCATTAGCAATAAAAGTGTTCAAAGAATTAGTACTACCACAAACATGATTGTTATGCAAATAAAATTTAATTTTCTCCTCAAACACTTCATGTCCTAACTCAAGATAGATATTATACAATTCTATAATTGTTTGGTTGTTTTCCATTTTATAATTTTTTTGTGTTTTAGATTTATATGTTAGTATGCAATGCAAACAAGAATAAAAGCTTAGCACAACGCTCCCCGGCAACGGCGCCAGAAAAGTGCTTGATAATCCCCAAGAGCAAGGTAAACTATCTATTCTCTAAAGCCCTATAACCCTCTTATATGGCCTTTTATGCAAAGCAACAAATTTAAATATGAAAGGAACTAACTAATGGAAGCAAGTGATGTGGAATGGGTTTATCTAGTCACAAGTTTCTCAATCAAGTTTCAAACGCAAGTTTCTTAGAGCAAGTTTCTCTCAGCAGTTTTCTCAAGCAAGTTTCTCAAAGTAGCAAGTAGCAAATATCTCAAGTAGCAAATATCTCAAGGGAGCAAGTGTTCTAGCAATTATTATTTCATTCGTGTGGTTGTCACAATTAGTGAAGCATATGTTTCAGTCTTAGTTGTTTCTTTTAGGTAGGAGCCATAAATAGGTGTAGCCAAGTAAATGAGCAAATTACACAACTCTTATGATGGATCTCATGGCCAAGTAAATGTGCAGCACAAGAATTATTAAGACATAATTGTCCCACCATAACCTTAAGTTCTAAGGTCCCCCAAATATATCCCCCATAATGTGACTTCAAGTCTCAAACCACGGTTTCTGTCTTAGTACTCCGACCCGTCCTACTCAATCATTACACTACGGTGATCACCTAACATGCATTCCCCAACATATGCGTGCACTCATACATTGTACATCAAGACAATCATAAAAGATAACAAAACTTGTATGCAACCAATCAACGAACTATTTCACTATTGCCATGAACAAATCACTTCTCAAACATAGATGGGGAGACACAATAGATCAAGGGAATAGTATATTGCATCACACATCATGTTTGCCAAGAGTTTACAGTGGAGAGATGGAGATGATCTTGCTGTAGATGTTGATGATGAACACGCCGGAGGGGAGTGGAGCCCTCCGGAGGTGATTCTGGCGGCGTTTCCCCCCTCCGATCTTTTCCGGCGGCAGCCTTCTAACTCTCTGTTTCGTGGTTTTGTGTTTCTCCGCAGCCTCCTTTTCGCGAAAGCCCTGGGGGGGTCTATATATAGTCGTTTTTAGGTCAAGACGAAGCTTCGGAAAGAAGGATCGACGGCAGCGGAGGCCCGAGGGCCATTTTGGTGGGTCCCACGCGGTCAGGGAGTCTGGCAGCGTGGGCCCACCTCTTTCGGCCTTCTGGTCTCCGTTTCTTCGTTTCCTTTGCGGCTACGTTTCGTTCCTTCCAAAAAAGTGATTCCTGTAAAATCTCAGGTCATTATGACGTGATTTGGTCGCCTGAAACGTAAAAATATAGAAAAAGGGGTTTTCTGACAGTGCAGGGTTAATTTCAGAAAAATGGGGAAATTGTTAATTATCCCCAAAACTCAATATAAATCATGAATATAACCCTTATATGATGCAAATAACATGGAATAACATGTAATAAAATGTAAAGTTCATGTATGCATTTTACATGCATCAGCATGAAGATTTCAACAATCATAGTTGACCCAGACCCATAGGATCGATAGGATAAGCTCGTTTTACTTGAGCTACCTCCATCTTCCACGGTATTAAACGTCTGTTGGTGCTAAAAGTGCCTTGATAGATCCTTGCTTGTGTGTTGCATTTAGGTGTGTTGTTTTCCTGGTGTGTTCCACAAAACACGCCTTGCCGGGAGCACAACGTAACCACACTTTTATCTCTTGCTTTATTTTTGACTGTTTGCAAAAACCTTTTTTGCCTTGTTGGCCATAGATGCACTCTTTGTATCTTTTCAAAAGTCCGACTTAGAAAACCCTCCAGAAAATTTTCTCCTAGTAAGAGGAGCAAGGTATGGAATACTCTCTACTCCAACCCGGGGGCCCAAGACTCTGCGACCTTCTGCAAGACGGATAGCGGCCTTCATACGTCGTTTTGTACAACCACATCAAGCCATCGAGAAAGATGAAGATTCAAGACCCGACGTTAGATGACACTAGTCGTATCCCGTCAGACTAACAAAAGAATATGAAAACTAACATAACTAACATAATTTATCTAACTTTAAGTCTCTCATCTAACCAAATTTTACAAAATTACTAACTGCTTTTTTCTAGACAAAGGAAAGAGGTGCCATAGGACGACTCAAAACTAGTTGGTAGAAGGGAGAACTTTAGGAGGATATAAGAGTGTTGAACTATAAGATTATTAGTCAAAAGGATCCCTTAAGAATCTAGTTGATGAGATCAAAATTTGGTGGATGATGTTGGTAATATCAAAAATTTGGGGTTTAGAATAGAAGTGAAATCAAAGGAGTGGATCGATAAATTAATTGGGTTTGGGCAAATGATGTATTTGATTAATACTCTGGGGCTAACCAGTTGTGGTCCCCAACCATTGGTGGTTATCTGAAGCTAGAAGACGTGACCCTTGATTTAAGGTTTAGAAATAGAGGTGAAAGTTATTGGATTTTTAGGAAGCACTTGCTGATAAAATGATGTTTGGATTGGTTAAAAGCAAGTAAATTAAGAAGAATACTCTGGTGTTGGAATGTTTAGGGTGATTCTTAGCGCAAGTGACCTTTGTACTAAATTCTTATAGAATTATAGGAAGTGGTCAAAGATGAGTTAGCAAATGAGTAGATCGTTGTATGCAAGAAATAATTGGTGGGGGATAAGTGAATGCTTATCGGATTCTAGGAATCAATATGACTTGGTCTAGTAGCCAGACATTCTAGGTGACAGTAGTTTTTAGAGCTTGTCATGCTCTGTTTGGATTATTCTTAGAAAGATCATTTATCTTTGATTATGAGATCAAGGCCCAAAAGTGTTGAGATAAAATCTGAATTTGGTTAGAAAGTGGGTCAATTCTTGATGATATGATCACAGGATTGTTGGATGCTTTATTTAGCTTTGATGATATGGTCGTGGGAAAATGACAACCTGAAGGAGTCAGATATTATGAGATATGCATATCTGGGGGGAAAAATCAATCAAGAAATAATTGGTGGACCACTACGATTTTTTTTGTGATAGAATGTAATGGGAAGACTATGCCTAAAAGGTTTGATGGGTATCCGATAGATTGAACTATACTATGATAAAGAGTTTATGCCCGAGGAAGATGATGGTGGATTAATAATTTTAGCTTGGGCAAGGACCATGTTTCAAATTAACTAGTTGATAGTAGTGGCCTTACCAGAGATATTGGAATGGTATTTTGAAAACTCGAGAATTAGAGGCCTATGTAAAGTTGGTTGTTTAGGATCTTAGGTATAATAAGTTTGATGTTTAAAGTATGGTACCCAACTCTCTTGAAAACTAACATAAGCCCCTGAACCACAAAGTTTTCCCGGAAACCCCAACTATTCTGGTGCACTCTAACTTACATGTAAAGACACTTGCGAAGCTTCGTGAAGACCCAGACCCAAAGAAGCATTCCACGACCAGCTTTTTTCCGCCAAGCCGAAGGTAGAAAGGCGTGAAGAAAATCTACCGGGAGTCGCTAAGGAAAATCAAAGGGGGGGAAGCAACTGCAATTGGACGTCAACAACCACCAAACAGGCTGAGAAACAAATAGAAGCTTTTAGCATCTCTCTTCTAACTAGAAACCGGAGAGAGTCAAGTACACAGACTTGACGCATCCTGAGGACAACGCATCCCTATCTGTGACCCTCGTAAGGTGACAATATCAGGAAGTGATGTCTGCACCAACCCCAAGCATCGAGGAGTGACATCCAAGACGAAGATCGTCAAGCTACCCAAGAAGAACGATGCCTCCAAGTCAACTTCAGCTGCAACCCTCAGCATGAACCTTCAAGACACTTTTTTTTAAGAGGGGAAGACCTGCAATAGATATACAAGAACGTGGTAATAATTAGTTCCTTGCGCCTTAGCCTTGTAGTATCTGGAAGCAATCAACCAAGACTATCCATCAGCGTCGATCGTCAAGTCAACCCCATCATCAAGGATCCGAACTCAGCACAGAAGTTTATCGACAAAGAAAGCCTCGCAACATCAATTTGTCAAGATCTCACATGGCGACCTCAATAAAGAAGCAACGACTTCGGGAGTATAGTCAGCCCAAAACCCGTGCCCTCATACTCCCCTGTTACCCACCGGGCAAATCTCGAGGACGGGATTTATTTTAAGGGGGGAAGAATCGTCACATCCCAAATTTTGGAACTAAGTAAAACTTAGTTTTACAAGAATCAAAATTCAGAACCAACAAAAACTTTTTGAAATGTTTCACCCATGGTTGTGGATTCCTTCCCATTGCTATGTTTGACTTGGTGTGACTTGTTGTTTAAGTTGGGTGACTAGTAAATATTAAACTGAGAACTCAACCAAGATAAAAATATATTTAAACTTGGGTGATCATGTCATGACAAGATGTAACAATCCATATACTTTTCTAATCTTAGTTTGGCCAAATTCCATTTCAGTATACTTGGTTTAGCGACCACCAAATTTCCCACTCTTGAGAAAGTAAAAGTATTTCCAAAACTATGTGTTCCCAAAAATATGGAGATCTATATGCTATCTCCTATCTATCTTTTAACCTTGATATTTTGCAAGTGTATACAACTCCCATTTTATAAAACTCTTATTTTCACTCCATTTGAAAATAACACTAGAGGGAAATATGTTACCCCACATATTTTCTTTCTCAAACCTTTTTGAAAATTATTAAGTTATGAGTTGAGACATTTCCTAAACATCATCCTGTCATAATTAGGAGTGGTCACTTTTCCACAAGATAGCCTTGTGGGAATGGTGGTATGATTAATTCTTGTGGTTTGATTTGTGTGGTCTTGATTGTGAGGTTGATCTTGTTGTGTTTGTTACTTGTGTGGATAATTCCTTAGTTGTGCTTAACACTAAAATAAAACACACTTGACAACAAATTTGGAATGTGACTGGAATAAAAACAAAACCTCTAAAGATATTCAAAGACTTGAATTAAAAGCCCAATTTCTAATAAGTAATCTTGTTTAATTTTCCTCTCTACTTTTTCTCTATTTTATCATAACAATTATTTCTATTATAAAAAAATTCTGGGAAGAAAATGAAATAAGAATCATTTCACTTCCATATCACTCCCTCCTCAAAGAAATATAGATTTCAATTAAAACTAATTGAAATATGAAATTCTATTTCTTCTCTTTATTTCCTAAGGCACTTACAAAACTCTATTATTATTCACCCCAAAATTCCAGGGAAAAATACCCTAGTCTTCTTACACACTTACAAAGCCAACCATGAAATTAAATCACCAAAATTCAAATTTAATTTGGGTTGCACTTTCTGTCGAACACCTTGTATGCATGAAACTCGAGTTCTTCAATCAGCCCCAAATCCAGCCCAAATTCGATGAAATCTCTTCAAATCTTTCTGCCAATTCCCTCTCCCTTCTCCTCCAAGCATTGGACAGCATCACAACGTGGCTACAGTTCCTGGACACAACTGAACACCATCACTCTCTTCCTTCTCTCCCGTGCTCATGTGGGCATGGAAGGAGACCGTGCCGCCTCAGCCAGTACGCTCGCCACTGTGCTCCCACGCCTCCCCGCTTCCTTCTGGTCGAAGCCACCCGGGGAAAATGCCTTCCCTCGGCCCCTTTCTTCTCTGTCTTGTCCCCTGCTCGCTCGGCCGTGGACGCCGAAGGCGTTCTTCGTCACAACAGCACCCCAGCATGTACAGCTTGACGCGGCCACTCCCCAGCATTGCCTTGACCCCCACGACACTGCCGGCGCGGCCCCTCCCCCTCCTGTGCCTTCCCTGCTCGTGCCCGTGCACCCAGTGCACCGTGGACCGGCACCAGCAAGAATAAGTAGCCACAGCCCCTCTCCTGTCCTCCCACCTTGTCCATTCCACTCCCTCCTCACCTCTCTGGCACCCCGTGCAAGGAATCGGGCTCTCTCGCCCTCTGCCGGCAAGGAACCCGAGATTTCTTCTCGGATTGCCGCCGCCTTGCCATGAAGCTTGCGACCGACTCCGTTCACCTTTCTCTGCCATTTTTGCACCCTCGTGATCCCCTTCTTCTGCTCCACCTCATGGACCTCACCTTTTCTTTTTAGGAGCACCGGAGCCGTCGTCGCCGTCTCGTGTCCGTCGCGGACGTCCTCGACCACGCCGTCCTCTGGGAACTCGCCGAGATGAACTTCTGCCACCCCCGACATCCCCACGCCCTCCGCACCTCGAACCCGTCCTCGCCGTCGACTGGCAGCAGCCCTAGGTGAGCTATTCGTGCTCAGACACCATGGCCGAGCTTCTGCTCTTGTTCTCCTGAAGCAGAGGAAGACGACGATCTGGCGATCGACGGTCTGCTTTGAATCCGCGTTTTTTTTTTCCACTTTGCGCGCGCTTGGAGAGATGTTGGGCTGAATCCGGCACTGTGCTGCCCGGATCTCTGGCCCATTCACATATTTTTCCCATAGATCTAATATCTATTTCTATTTCCTGTTTAAATGGCAGTGTAGGTTTAATTCAATTGTGGTCGATCTATGATAGAGATTTGAGTGATTCAAAATTTGTAGAGTTTCTATGTGTTTTCTTAAACAGGTAGAACTTGCTGTTTGTAAGAATATCTTTTTGAATGTAAGCTATATTTAATCTTGTAAAAAGTATCTTTTTAAATAAATATTTAATATCTAGAGTTTACAACTCCAAAATTTGCAAACTAAAATTCTATGGAAAGCCTGAAGTGATACCTTTCCAGATCTACTGGTCTTGTATGCAAATGAAGTCTAAAACAAAAGTATTATTCATTCTTGTAAACACACCAGTGGCTCTTTGGTGATTTTTATAGATTTTTGTGAGATGATTTTTGGAGTAAATCCAATTGGCTTGTCTTCTATATGTGTAGGAGAACCTATCCCTAGCTTGGTTTGAATTTAGGAGTCACTGATTGACTGTGGTGCTAATTATAAGGTTTAGGCCTTTTCTGCCTATTTTTATTAGACCTTTATAAATTGTTGTGTTATAACTTTATTTTTATAAATGTGTTTCCTAGAATGTGTAGGGTGGTAATCCACTGTTGTGACGTGTTTCCTTAGTTTTGCTAGCATGATAGGAGAGCTACTTGTGAGTCATGTATTTGTTAGGGTTTTATTCCCTAGATAGCTTTTCTCCTAGTAATTAGGAATTTATTAAGCTTGTTTATTTTGATGTGAGGATATTGTGTGTGATTAATATGTTTGCCTTGCTTGTTAAAACTTGGTTGTCTCTAAATTGAGTAATAGCTTTAGAGTCTTGTTAATGTCTCTACCTCAGCTTAGTGAAATATTTGGAATTACAGAGAATTAATTGGTGGCCTAACTTGTGTCTGAAGTATTTCCTGTTTAAAGGAAGGTGCTTGTTGTTAATCTTTGCCTAAGATAGTTTTGTGATCTATGATCCTAGCATGTGTATAGTGTAGGACTACTGATTAGTATAATGCCCTTGTAAGTGTAGATCTTAGTTTGTTGCTCGAATGATTAGTTTTATGCTTGTGGTTTGTTACTTGTTTGTGTATCATTTGTGGTTCTGTTTGGTGTATTGAGTGCTATTTATTTCCCTGTTTGCGACGCTAGATATTGACGCGATCGAAGTGGCCTTTGGTGAGGATTTCTGAAGAAGGATGGTATTTATTTTTATTGACGTATGAGGAGAAGTACAGGAACACTATGCTGAAATCAGGCAAGCTACTTCTCTGAGCTTGCATCTATATACATCTATTTTGGTTCACCTGTTTTACTTATAAAGAGCATAAGTGATTTATGTGGTGGTTGCCACTAAAGTTATGATTTTAAAAACCCTCTTTCCAAAATACAAATATATTATTTTGACACCCTATATGGAGATCTTAGATGGAAATTCTTTTTCAAACTATAGGATGGGAAAAAGAATATTGTTTATTCAAAACTCCTTTGAAAATACTTGTATGGATGTGGAATGCCGAGATGCCGGTGTTGGAATGAAGAAAGGGAGAATGGAGGTGTTTATGAAAAATGCACATTGTGTCATAGTACTATGACGACCAGCCGATACCCTGTGCGACCACATTTACCCACATATGGGAAAGGGCGTAGTCATATAATTTGCTCATATTAGTATGGGATACCTCATCGACGGAGATGACTCCGTTATGCATGAGAGGATGGTTCGGTCACCTACCCCCTGACCCGGGTCCTCACACGTTGGTGTGGAGGATAGAAGGATCGTCCCCAATACACCGCCGGGCAAAACTATGAGTCCTCACACTTAGATTCCGACGGGCTGGGTTAAGTGTTGATGGAAAGTGTCATATGGGCAGGGTCCTATACTAGCATGAGCAAAGGATAGGCTATGGTCGGTGACTCAACTTCGCATACACCTTGTATGGCGGGACGTGGCTGACACGATGAGTGGCCGGATGGATGTGGAAAAAGCGTGCTACCTCTGCATAGTGTAAAAACTATTCGAATAGCCGAGTCCTCGGATATGGACAGTTGGGAGGCTGTCCTAAGACCATGTGCAAGTTTTACAAAGTTTTAAGATTTGAAAAGAAAATGGAGATGTTTTATATAGGCAACTATACCGAAGGGCTGGTATGAGGTTGCCGGAAACGAGGAAGGCCATGAAGGGCTATGGTCGAGAAGTGCAAAGTTTTGTGTTTCGAAAGTGGAAAATGTTTTATGCGACTATACCGAAGGGCTGGTATGAGGTTGTTGGAAAATGATTTGACCATGAAGGGCTATGGTCGAAAAAGGAGGAGTTTTGGAGAAATAAACAAGATTGGGATTTTTCGGGAAAATGTTTTAAAAGAGACTTCTTACCTTTATACACAAAGATATATTTTCGGGAAAACGTTTTAAAAGAGACTTCTTACCTTTTTACACAAAGATATATTTCGGGAAAAAGTTTTAAAATAGACTTCTTACAAAGGCAGATTTATGGGAAAAAGTTCTAAAAGCCTTCTTTCCTTTTTAACAAAGGTATAGAGATGTTTTTCTAAAAATACAAGGCTTATGAAAAGTTATAAAATTATTCTTTCCTTCTTCAATTAAAGTTATAGCGATTTCAAACAAAGTTTTATTTAAACAATAAAAAGAGTAGTGCATGCTCATTTCGGGGGTAGTTTGCGAGTACAATCAAATGTACTCATATTGGTTTCGTCCCTGGCTATTGTCTTAGCCAGATTTGAAGATGAGCAATTCGGAGAAGAAGATGTCAATGGCGTCAATGCGAACTAGGGCGCTTCCCAGTCAGCTGCCTGTAGGGTTTGGCAAATGACTTGGGCTCCACGTTGTTTGATGATTTCCGCTGCAAGTACCCGTTGAAGTTACGGCTTCAATCAAGTAAGTTTATTTATTCGGTATTTATGGATGTTCTTTTGATACCAGTTCGATTGTGCTCAGCGACACACTGATCATGGGATCGCTGATGTTGTAGGCACAAGGGTATTTCGGACAGCTAGTCCGGGGTCCCTACAATCTCCAATGTACCTAAAACAAATTCAGGAACAAAATGGTACCCAAACTCATTGGGTCCAAAGTAGTTAGACCAACTACAATACATAGGATAAACTCCACATAAATATGTGCATATTGATATGAAATTGAATTTCATGCACATCTTAGCCATTTAGGATTTGAAGGAGTTTACCCTATATATTGGATCAACGAAAGTAAGCATGCCATAAGATATACATATAGTAAATATGCATGCACAAGACTTTCAAGAACCAAACGAGATACAAATTGGACAAAGCACCAATTGAACCAAGAAAGCACACACAAGAGTGTGACAATAAATAGAATTGTCCAAATTATATCAAAACCCAAATCAACACATGATCGAAGATACCACTTGAAAAGATACCAAATAAAAGCAAGATATCAAATGATGAAAATACCATCAAGGAGAAAATCAAACCCTCTACACTTCTCATGATGACACAAAGTACCAAGACGAGAAATGTTTGTCTTCCAAAGAGACATGTCATCGGGATCAAATACCAATTGAAGACAACTAATGTTCAAAAGCATATAGGATTGCTCCCCTAAGATATGTGCATTATTTATGATCTTGCATTTGAATACAAAATGCATATAAATGGGATCATCACTTTCCATACATATTATTCAAACACTAGTCATGTTCAAGGAAAGCCATAGGATACAAAACCAATTCAAAGAATGACGTTCTACTCAATATAGGATAGCTTCCCCAAAAATAGTGCATTATCTAGAAGTATGACTTTGAATGAAAATACACTCGAATGGGATCATTGCTTTTCCTAATTCAAGAAAGCATAAAACAAATTTTGAGTAGAGCAACAAGGATCCAAAAGATACAACGATGACAAGAGGATTTAGATCAAACCAAGTCCTTGGCAATAAAAATAAGGCAATTCAAAGCAAGAGCCAAACATGAAGATGGTCTACAAAATCCACCACAATTATGAGTATCACTTGTCATGGACAAGGATTATATGGAGATAAATCTCGGTGGTATATAAGAATGATATTAAAGACCAACTCCACAACAAATAAGCATATAGCAAAGGATGCGAATTAAAAAGCCATGCTTAGATAGATATATATTCTTGATAGCTTCAATTTTCACGCGATCATGCAAAGCAACTCCAAAGAGTAGCTTGAAGCAATCGGTTTCCCAAAAGATATATGCGAACATATTTGGGGAAAGCCGTACCAAGAACGTCCATCACAAACAAGATCCAAAGAAGAGAGACAAAAGGCATTTAAGCAAATATGGAACTTGTTTGAGAAACATGCCACATAGGAATAAGATAATAGAATATCAATTCTAGGTGGCAATACCTCACATGTTCACATTTTCTAGGTTTGTAATATGCACATAGCTTATTACTCCCCCATAATGTGATAATCCAATTTTTCTTAACAAGAGGCAAGCAAAACCAACTAGAGATGATTAATGGACATCATAGAATTTGAATTTCTCATGAGAATGGCATACCACATAGAGAATAGATAATATTGATATATCATCACTAAGTGGTATTCCTCATGTACACACATTTTTAGGATTATGAAGTGCACGAAGCATATCACGCTCCCAAAATGAAATAGTCCATTAATCTCTCAAAGAGAGCCAACAAGATAAGATAGCAAATAAAAGCAATATGGCTCAAAATAAGTAAATGGTGTGCAAACCAACATACACATACTTGATTTCTCAAGATAAGTAAGTAGAGAGCACAACACATACTAACACTAGCAAGGTACAAAACCAAACACATGCAAGGGTGCAAGCAACTTTCAATGTATATATGATTTAAATTCTAGTTATCGCAAGGAGGAACATTGGGTATGCGATAGAGCAATATAATCCAAATAACTTGGCTTGAGAGAATAAGCTTGATGAAGATCCCTTAATTCTTCATGATGTAGCCAAGCCTCCAATGCCCTCCATCAACACCTATTGATCAAGTTTTACCTTGTTGGTCCCCAACCAAGTTGGGTCCTAAGAGGTTAGTCACAATAGGCTTGTCAACCCAAATGGTGCTTTTCTTGACACCACTTTGAGTACCAACATATTTGGCAAACACATTGCCAACCTTATCCTTCCGAAGATAATAAACATCATCAATAATAATGGGGTTGGATAAAGTACCATTAGTGTATGAAGAAGCAAAGTGGCCCTTCTCACGGCATATGTAGCAACATTGGCTTCCTCCTTTCTTCTTAGTTGGATTCTTGACTTGAGGAGAGGTAGCTTGATTCTTTTTGGGAAGCGGCCGTTCTTCATCTTGAGTTTGAACTTGAGGCCGCTTCCCTTGTTGCTTCTCACTAAGAGGCTTGTTCTTCAAAGGGCAAGATCTAACATGGTGCCCTTCAACTTTGCACTTGAAGCAAACAATCTTGGCTGAATCTTTAGCTTGTTCTTGGCCCTTGTTCTTCTTGATAGACTTGGACTTGTTCTTGTTATTGGAGTTGAATCCAAGTCCACTCTTGTCATTGGGGCGTCTTTGAACACTCAACACGTTGTCAAGTGTGGACTTCCCAACATGACGCTTTTCCAAGTCTTTCTTCAAAGAAGCGACTTGGGCCTTGAGGTCTTTTAATTCCTCTACATGGTTAGTATCAACAAAAACACTAGAGGAAGTAGATGCTTCATTGTTAGAGCAACAAGGCATGGAAAGTAATTCATCACAAGATTTAGCAATAGTATGTGATGTAGAATTACAAGGACTAGCACAAGGCAATAAAGTATTTAGAGTATAAGTAGTGCCATTGTCCACATGAGGCTCACAAGATGTTACCTTTGTAGTGATAGCCTCATGAGCTAACTTTAGCTTCGCATGGGATGCTAGAAGATCCACATTAGAGCTAGAGAGCTTTTCATGACTTTCTTCCAATTTCCCATACTTGCTAGTTAGCAACTCAAGATGAGCCCTTAGCTCAACATTCTCCTTCAAAAATAGATGCTTCACAAGAAGTGGAGTTAGTAGCACAAGCATCATTAGCATTAGAAATGGAAGAAAACAACTTGGCAAGCTCATTATTCAACCTAGCATTTTCCTCTTTAAGCACTTTGAATTTAGCAATAGCATGATCTCTTTCCTTAATGATGTTAGCAATAATAAGATCATTTGTTTCATCAAGAGATTCAAGTTTCTCCTCAAGAGACACTCGAAGCTCATGCTCTTCCTCAAGATCATTTTCTAAGGATGCATTTTTCATAGCATCCTCTCTTTTGATCATTCCCTTTTCTTCAATGATTTCCTTGCACATAATAGCATAAGTCAAAATTTCACACAAATAAGAGCAAGCTTTACTACCTTTAGGGAGAGCACTAGAAACCATCTCACTCTTTTCTTTCAAAGAGTCAATATCATCCTCTTTTAATCCATAATAATCCTCATCCTCATCATCACAAGATGTAGAGGGTTCCAAAGGTGGAGATACCTTTGAATCCCTAGCCATAAGGCAAAAGTGAGTAATGGACGATGGTGATGAAGAATTGCTTGAAGCACCATTGGAATCCATGTCTTGTTCCAACAAATGTTGGGATTCCTCTACATTGTTAGCCACACAAGTACTAGAGGATATGAAAGCATTATTTTCATGGCAACAAGATATAGAAAGCATATCATCATGATATTTAGTTAAGCAACTAATATATGATATGCAAGGACTATCAACACTAGCATGTAGGACATTTGAAGTGCTAGAGGAGTTTAAGTCCAAAGATAAAACATTGCAATGAGATAGAGATAAACTATAGTCAATAGAATATTCACTATCAACAAAGCAATTTCTATCACCACTCACCGTATCGTTACCTTGTGACAAATCACATGTTGGTAAAGTGGAAGAAGTTGTGAACTCATCACGGCCGGATGTGGAAGGAGAACAATCATCCTCAATAATGTTGGACACTTCATATTTATCTTGAAGCTTGGTCCAAAGCTCATGAGCGTTCCGAGAAGGCATGATTGATGCAAGAACTACATCACTCAAAACACAAATGAGACCATTAGATACTTGAGTATCGAGATGATAGTTTTTCTCATCCTCTAAAGATAATTCTTGGAAATCCTTTGGAGGATAAAAACCCACATCTACAATGCTCTCAATATAATTTGGACCCATGTCCCTAAAAAGATTAAGCATGCGAATTTTCCAAATATCATAATTAGTGCCATCGAATCTAAAAGTGGGATCGTTTATGCATGTAAAATGCATACATGAACTTTGCATTATTTTACTTATATTCCAATCATATTTGCATCATATAAGGGTTATATCAATGTTTTATAATGATTTTGGGAATACTTCATAGTTTTCCCATTTATTTGGAATTAACCCTGTTTTCCAGAAAACGTCTTTTTTAGTGTTTCAGACTTTCCGGGAGCTTCGGGACTCCAAAAAGGGCAAGGCCAAAGAGCACGGTTCAGAATTTTCGAGACGAACGCAATGGGCTTAAATTGAAGACCAGAAGCCCAACGGCTGGAAATGGGAGGGTCCCACGCGGCCTACTGTACCTGGCCGCGTGGGCCCAGCTCTTTTCCCCTCGGAGCTCCGTGGCCGTCGATCTTTGCTCCACCGACTCCGTCTTGACCTAAAAACGCCTATAAAAAAGGTCCCCTGGCGTTTCGCGAAAGGAGGCGGCGGAGAAACACAAAACCACGAAACAGAGAGACAGAAGGCTGCCGCCGGAGAAGATCGGAGGGGGGAAACGCCGCCGGAATCGCCTCCGGAGGGCTCCACCCCCCTCCGGCGTGTTCATCATCAACATCTACAGCAAGAACTTCTTCACCATCATCACCATGATGAAGGGGGAGTAGTCCACCCCCTGGACTAGGGTTTGTGGTGGTAACTTTTGTATCTCTCCTCTCTCTTGAGCTTCACTAATTAGTACCGTATGAGCTGCTGAACATGATTACGGTCATCTATGTAATACCTTTGTGGTGAATATTGTGGTGTGAGATGATTTGTTATGCATTTACCGTTGTGTTGGAGCTTTTGTGATTTGTCATACTTTGAAGTATGATGTATGTGGGTACGGGATGGCCGATGTGACACGGCATAGGTATTGAGTGACACAGTACCGCCCAACATCCTTTATCTGGGGGTAAAAAGAAAGAGTATGATGTGGGAGTGAGAGAAACCACGCTAGCCTTACGAGGGGTGACCTAGCAACACAAATGAGTATTTCTTTCAACTATGTGTTTTAGGACATATAGCCGTCATAAAAAGCTACCATTAAAACATGACAATTGTGTGTACTTTATCTATAACATGATGATCACCGTAGATGAGAGAGAGAGAGGATTAAGTGAACCCATGAACCATGTCCATTGTTCCTATAAGAAACACACACTTGAGCTTGTCCTCTTGCTACATAGAGGATTGGGCTTTCTCTCTTTGAGAGCTTTCACTTGCTACTACCTTTGTCTTGTCCTCTTGCAAAGAAGAGGATTGGGACACTTTTACATCCATCAAACCAACCATCTTGTTCTCTAAACTTGTTTAGTGCATAATCAACTAAAACTTGTGACACTTTAGTTGTAGGGAATAGATAACTTTTCCTTCTTGCTCCTGCGGATCGATACCTTACTTCCACATTGAGAGGTGCTACAGTGATCCCTTGCTCTTGGGGGTTATCAAGTACTTTTCTGGCGCCGTTGCCGGGGAGCGTAGCGCTTAAGTTTCTATTCTTGTGTGCACTAGACTAAGCTTGGGGAGGTTCCTTTTATATCTTGCAATCATCTAAGCTTGGGGAGGTTCTTTACTTGTTTAATGATACTATGTCTCCCATTTATGATGATGAATATGATATTTTCAGTCCACCCACTATTGAGTATAAAGTTTATTGTGATTATGATATGCCTCCTATATATGATGATTACAATGATTATTATGAATGTTTTACTCCCACTATTCCTAATGAAACTGTTTATGCTTATGTGGAGAGTAATGATACTTTTATGCATATGGATCATGATAAGAATGTTTCATGTGATAGCTATATTGTTGAGTTTATCAATGATGCTACTGAAAGTTTTTATGAGAGAGGGAGACATGATTTCATATATCTCAAAAATATTAAGTCTTCTCTCTTTTTGTTGAAAATTTTGAAGTTGCACTTGCTTTGCCTTCCTATGCTAGTCACTTTGTGCTTTATTGATTTATTTTCTTACAAGATCCCAATGCATAGGAAGTGGGTTAGACTTAAATGTGTTTGATATTTTTCTTCTTGATGCTCTTTTTATTCAATCTTATTCCTATGGAGCATCATTAAAACTATCAAGCCTAGCTATATGGCTATAAAGAAAGCGCTTTGCGGGAGGCAACCCGGTTATTTTTTGTGTGATTTTCTTTGTGTCCTCTTGCTGTACAAGAGACTTTGTTTAGTTTAGGTTCTGGAGTTTTCAATAAAGTGCCAAGTTTTACCCTTTTTGGTTTGAAAAAGTTGCTTATAGCGTTCGGAGATTTTATTCCTGCACGAGTCAGTGCACGGTATGATTTTTAATTCTTATTCTGTAACTCCGAATGAGCTCATATTTGAACTGTAGTTGCAACTTTTCATCCTCTGTATGCATGAATTTTTTCGGAATTTTTCGAGAAAGTTTGGTAGGGTAGAAAAATACGTTTTGCTGCTGCTGTTTTTCTGGACAGATTCTGTCCCATTTTGTTTGATGCATGCTTTGAGCTTTTAAGTTGAATCTTTTTGATCCAATTGAGTTTATGAGTAGGCATACAACATTATACACTTTCTGGACATTCATATGAATTTTTGTTCAAGGATTATATGCAGCAAGAACCTATTTGTTTATCACTATTAATGCACCCCACAGAAAAGAAATGGGAGAAACGGTGTTTTGAAGTTTTTTCACAGGGATTGGAGGAGATGCACCAAGAGCTATCCAAGGATGGTGAAGACCATAAGCTTGGGGATGTGAAGACAACCCCGCTGGACCTACACACTCTCGGTTTGCACACGTCCAACTTCTGTTTTTCGATCGAAACACTTTATCGCATAAACTTGGAGCGTCGTTTTTTGTTTTTGTTTGAGTCTTGAGAGACCACCACACTATCATTATATATGAGAGAGCTACTGGAAATATGGGTTGAAATATGTTGGATGCTTTTATAAGATTGGGAAAAGGGATGTTTGATTGATTTTTAATGATACATATAGTTGCATGATTCATGAGCTTGTTTATGAGTAATAGTTTGCAAATTCTTTTTGTAGAGCTATCACTTATTCATGTTTTGGTGCTGATTGTTATTTTACTTGGTTTAACATGGATTAGTTAGTTCTATGGACACTCATGCATGCATCTAGATGGTCAACTTTCTCCCTTTTGCTAGCCCAAACTCCAACAAGCAAAAACTTGTTTCCAACACCTTCAACCAAAGTTATTCCAGTGAGTCCACCATATCTACCTACTAGCTATATGCTATTCCGAGTATGTTCATCATGATATTTGTGTTATCTATACCTCTGAATGAAAATGATTATGTTATTGATTGCATGGAAAAGTTGGTTATATAGCTCTCACGAACTTGATGCACATTTTACTATCATTGCAATAAATAAAACATGACCCATTGTGATTAAGATTATGATGCTAGTGGCTTGATAAATGTTCGAGGTTGGAGTTAGCCCATATGTGCTGTCACATGCAAAGCTTTCAACATGCTCCTTCATCTCATTTAGTTGATATCATGTACTTTTGTTATGGATGCTATCATGGTGAAATGAGGTGGAAATGAAGTAGTTTAAATGAGTTTGTATAAATGGTTAGAGAGACGCCTGGGCCGCTAATCTAAGCCATGCATCATTCATGGTGGAAATTTACTTACATGCTATGGTGAACCTCTGTGATACACCTTATAAAAAAGCTATTCCAATGGTAAATAAAAAGGGTGTTGAGGTTGTTCATCTTGTTTGTTTGTCTTGTCATTTTGATATGGGCTTGTTCCATATCCTGGGACAAGAGGTACCCCAGTTGACGCTCTTGATGATACTATTATTACTTACAATGATATATAACTTGAACTTGCTTTGTTTCCTAAGTTGAGTAATCATGGTGTAGGTACTTGTATTCAAGGGGCATGAGACACCAACCTTTACTTTGTCAAGCACACTACTCATATTTGCTCTCACATTAAACTTAATCATTCAAGATGCTATGATAGGGGAATGAGAGCTTGACACCAAGTATTACCACATTGCAATCATTAACTTAAGTAGAAGAGTTTGGAGTTAGATGAAACTTATGCATGCTTTACCTCTACTCACTTATACATCTTTCCAAAGTGTCCACCTATCATATTCAGATTTTCATCATCACTCTATGACCATGTAGGATGTCTATACTTATCATTATGCATACATGTGTCCATATACTATCTGTTATGTTACACTTTGTGAACTATCATGAACATCCTTGTCTTGAATACTTGATATCACTTCATAAACTATTTGCATATTGCTACTCCTTTGAAGAATGAATCATTTGACTATATGTAGCAATAGTAATCATCTTTGATATCATTGTTAAGTATTAAATTGCAAAGTCCATGTTAGTTTTATCATCTTCATACTCGAGGACGAGCATGGATTAAGCTTGGGGATGTTGATGCATGTAAAATGCATACATGAACTTTGCACTTTAATTGCTTATATTCCAATCATATTTGCATCATATAAGGGTTATATCAATGTTTTATAATGATTTTGGGAATACTTCATAGTTTTCCCATTTATTTGGAATTAACCCTGTTTTTCCAGAAAACGTCTTTTTTAGTGTTTCAGACTTTCCGGGAGCTTCGGGACTCCAAAAAGGGCAAGGCCAAAGAGCACGGTTCAGAATTTTCGAGACGAACGCAATGGGCTTAAATTGAAGACCAGAAGCCCAACAGGCTGGAAATGGGAGGGTCCCACGCGGCCTACTGTACCTGGCCGCGTGGGCCCAGCTCTTTTCCCCTCGGAGCTCCGTGGCCGTCGATCTTTGTCCACCGACTCCGTCTTGACCTAAAAACGCCTATAAAAAAGGTCCCCTGGCGTTTCGCGAAAGGAGGCGGCGGAGAAACACAAAACCACGAAACAGAGAGACAGAAGGCTGCCGCCGGAGAAGATCGGAGGGGGGAAACGCCGCCGGAATCGCCTCCGGAGGGCTCCACCCCCCTCCGGCGTGTTCATCATCAACATCTACAGCAAGAACTTCTTCACCATCATCACCATGATGAAGGGGGAGTAGTCCACCCCCTGGACTAGGGTTTGTGGTGGTAACTTTTGTATCTCTCCTCTCTCTTGAGCTTCACTAATTAGTACCGTATGAGCTGCTGAACATGATTACGGTCATCTATGTAATACCTTTGTGGTGAATATTGTGGTGTGAGATGATTTGTTATGCATTTACCGTTGTGTTGGAGCTTTTGTGATTTGTCATACTTTGAAGTATGATGTATGTGGGTACGGGATGGCCGATGTGACACGGCATAGGTATTGAGTGACACAGTACCGCCCAACATCCTTTATCTGGGGGTAAAAAGAAAGAGTATGATGTGGGAGTGAGAGAAACCACGCTAGCCTTACGAGGGGTGACCTAGCAACACAAATGAGTATTTCTTTCAACTATGTGTTTTAGGACATATAGCCGTCATAAAAAGCTACCATTAAAACATGACAATTGTGTGTACTTTATCTATAACATGATGATCACCGTAGATGAGAGAGAGAGAGAGGATTAAGTGAACCCATGAACCATGTCCATTGTTCCTATAAGAAACACACACTTGAGCTTGTCCTCTTGCTACATAGAGGATTGGGCTTTCTCTCTTTGAGAGCTTTCACTTGCTACTACCTTTGTCTTGTCCTCTTGCAAAGAAGAGGATTGGGACACTTTTACATCCATCAAACCAACCATCTTGTTCTCTAAACTTGTTTAGTGCATAATCAACTAAAACTTGTGACACTTTAGTTGTAGGGAATAGATAACTTTTCCTTCTTGCTCCTGCGGATCGATACCTTACTTCCACATTGAGAGGTGCTACAGTGATCCCTTGCTCTTGGGGGTTATCAATCGTGCACTAATTCTTTAAACGACATCTTTTACTCTCTAGGCGGTAAAGCCCTAAAAGAGAGCCCAGGCTCTGATACCAATTGAAAGGACAAGAATGTCGCCTAGAGGGGGGTGAATAGGCGATTTAAAACTTTTCCGGTTTAGGCTTGATAATTGCGGAATAAAACTAGGTGTTTAAATTAACAAGCCAACAATCTAAATATACTAGGCTCACCTATGTGCACCAACAACTTATGCTAAGCAAGACAAGCAACAAAGTGATAGTAAGATATAATACTTCAAGCACGAAGGGTATCACAATGTAAAGTGCATAAGTAAAGAGCTCGGGTATAGAAATAACCGAGTCACGTGGAGATGAGGATGTATTCCCGAGTTCCTCCTTTTTAGGGGAGTACGTCTTGTTGGAGGGGTGTGAGTTTCAAACTCAAACGCCACAAATGGTCTCACCCTATTCTCCGATGAACCTTGCCCAAAAGCTCGGTTCACCTTCCACTATTGATTTCCTTTTGGGCGGAAATCGAGTCCCTTACAACAATCTTGAGGCACAACCCACAAAAGGATTGGGAGCTCCCAAGTGACCACAAAAGGTCTCAACCACCACAAAAGGCGGCTAGGGTCCAACGACCCAAGAGTAACAAGCTCACGAACTTTCACTTTCACTAATCCTCGTGGAGAGCACAAACCGATGCACAAAAGCAATGGCAAGAACACAAGAAGTGCTCAAGTCCTTCACTCTCAAATCTCACCAAAAGCAACTAATGCTTGTGGGGGGAGAAGAGAGGAAGAACAAAGAAGAGAACCACACAAGAACTCCAAGATCTAGATCCACTAGGTTCCCCTCACTTAGAGGAGAGATGGATTGGTAGAAATATAGATCTAGATCTCCTCTCTCAAATCTCTCAAAGATATGCAAGAATCATGGGAGGAATTGAGAGAGAGGCAAGCTTTCCAAGGTCAACAATGAAGGTGGGAGAGGGGGGAAAACGTGCTTGGAAGAGCTGACCCTTTGGGGAAGAAGGGGGGCCTTTTTATAGGTCCCCAGAAAAAGAGTCGTTGCAGGAAAACTTAGACCGGAGTTTCCGGTCCAGGAGGGCCGGAGACTCCGGCCTGGGCGGAGACTCCGGACCCTCTGAGGGCGGAAACTCCGGCATTGGTCCGAAAACTCCGGAGAAACTCCGGACCTACTCCGGCCTCAATGCAGAGACTTCCGTCGTGTGGAGCTCTTTGCTCCAAAACTCGATGGGCCGGAAACTCCGGCTCCTGAGGACCCTCAGGCCGGAGACTCCGGCCTAGCTAGACAGAAAACCTGAAATGCAATAACTTTCTCGTTCGAACTCCAAATCAGGTGAAACCAATTTTGTTGGAAAGGTAACGACAAGAGCTTTCCCTCACGGATTCATAAATAGAGTAAAGTTACACACATGGGAAGGTGTGGAACTTTCCTCACGGATAAACCGATAATATTTCCAACACGAAAACACAACAAGTTTTCCATCCGGACTCCGATTTCGATGATCTTTGGTTTGTTGGAATCGCAATGAAGAGCTTTCCAAGATCATACATAGAAACATCATAGTCCATCATGTGAGGAGGAGACTATAAGGAGAGAGTTTGACCTCTCTTAGAAAAGACGCACCGGTAAACCTCCAACATAAAAAACGCAACAAGATATTCATGAAATCTGTTTTTGATGAACTAGAGTTTGGTATGGAGATGAACACAAGCTCTAAATTCTCACATGGATAAAAGCTAAATAAGAACCAAGAAAGATGATGATGCCAAGTATGCAAAGGTTTGAGCTCTCCACAAAGATGCGATCAAGTTACTCACTTGAGAGCCCCTCTTGATAGTACGCCGTCTATCCTATAACCCAGTCTCCCACTAACAACATGGGACCGGTAAAATAGAAACCCTATCAAGATCATACATTTGCCTTGCGCATTCCACTTGAGCTAGATGATGACGATCTTTATCTCTTCAAGTGAACCACCTTTCTTGATAGCGCTTTGCTTGGTGAAGACTCACATATCGCTCCCCCATACACCACTATTGGAGAGCCTCTCTTAGGCACATCTTCACTTGACCATTATCTCCAAATGGATGACAAGCTTCAAGCATAGGATTTCTTCGAGATGCTTCTCTTGAACTTGCACTTCAACTTCTTCTCTTAATATACATGATGACTTGAATATTGCTTTGGTTATCACTTTATCTTCTTCTTTCAATCTTAAAACCAACACATGGTGTTCAAGCATTGCCAATGGACAAGCCCTACAAGGATAGCTCAATGCAACCATTAGTACATAGAGATTGTCATTAATTACCAAAACCACACATGAGGGCTCATGCACTTTCAGAAGAACACAAGGCTTGGGACACGAAGGCCACGACATTTAAATCATCTTCATCATCATCTACGCTGCCGCCATCGACTCCTCTCCATCAATATCGTTGTAGTTTTAAACTTTGTTGTGGATTACCTCGTGTACTCATTTATTCATTCATCCATTATTCATATGTGTATTCCTATAATTTCTTGTGCTCCTATACCTGAGTAATTTAGTCGGGGATCAACCCAAGTTTCTCTATTAATCGAATGGAGGATTTATTTAGTCTCAACTATTTAGTGTGTGTTAATGGTATTTCATGATATGTGCGAACGTCGACTGCACAGTATTTGCCTAAAGGTCGTAAAAGGAAATTATTGTTGGTGCGAGACTAGAGGTAGCGTTTGGTATTGGAGATGACAGAAAGCAGCCCCTCTCTCTCGTCTCGCATTAATAAGTGAATAACGGAGATTCAAGTTCTTACTCCACATCCAAGGGGAGACCCTTAATTACTAGATGCTCGGTTTGTTCCATCGGGTTTCTTACCGAGACTAGTAGTGTTGTGCGGGGTGACTCAGGGTGCACCATTATGTGGGACTCCACCCATATTATGCATTTAAGACTTCCCATTAACGTCTTTTGCTTGCTATAATTTTGTACTTTCAGTTTTTTACATTTAGTTTTATTTTAGTTTACTTATGTTCTTGTTTACTTGTCACTTTAAAATTTTCTTTATTATTATTGTTATTCTAGCAACTTATATTAGGAGGAAGTGGACATGGAGTATATGCTGTCGGTGGCGGACCTGACCAAGGCCGGAATCAGCGAGCTAGACTTCGGATGGGGCAGCCCCGTGACCGGCGGACGTCGCTGGTATTGCCAGCTTCCTCATCCCGTTCAAGAACGCCAATAGTGAGGATGGCATCATGGTTACCATTTGCCTGCCCGGTCACACCACGGACAAGTTCGATGGGCAAGCTGCTGCTGCGCCCCAAATCAGCGCTCTGAACTTGTCCTGTCGTCTTTGTCCGCCCGTTTCGCTATTCCTAATATAGCAAACTTGCTCGTACGATTGCAATTGCAACGGGAATCAACTTTTTCCACGGCCTAAATTTTGCAAAAAGTTTGCCCTTGCGCCTTAATATTTACTAATTATTTTCTATATTAAATGTGCCCCTACGTATACAAATTTGAAAACTTGTAACGAGAGCTACTCGATCGCACCAAAAACATGGTCATACTAATATGTTATTGTACAGTCTTTTGAGTGAAGACGACAATACTGTGTGCTTAATCTGACTAACGGCTTGTTAATCCAAAGAGCACTACCTTGCCCAAAAGATCATCTCGTGCTTTCCTTATTTAGACTGACGAAATAGGCCGTAGCCCCGCTATATAAATATAGCAAACACCCGATACAACCAACAGACTTGCAATGCTGGGGCGGCAGCAAACATACATCCAAAGAAAAGGAAAAGAAACAAAATAGAGACATAAGCGGATCGACTAAACGATAGCAACCCACAACCGTTGCGCCCTCTCCAACAGAGCAAGCTTGATTTTCCATTCGATTTACTTTTCGTGTTCATGCGTGTCACCAAAAAAAAAAACATATGCATGAACAATTTGCTCATTGCAGATAGAAAGTGGACGCAAGTGCTCTGCTCCACGCGTAGCCTATGCTTGTCCCGGCTATGCATCTCCAGTCCATGCATTCTAAGTTCTAACTGTAACGGAAGGGTGCAGCGGCAACCGCAGATGTGTGCGAAACGCCTCTCTCGCGCGCTCGCGCGATGGCGAGCGTGGCCCCGTCCACGTCGGGTGTCCCACCTATTCCCTTTTCGGCACGGAGAGTTGTTTCCTTTTCTGTTCGTCCACGCTGTCGTCTATTCCTTTTTCCAGTTTCAAAAAAAATTGAAATCACGCCGCTTCTCCGTCTCCGCCTTAATCCCGTCCTCATTCTTCTCGTTCCTCCTCCCGAGCGAAGCTTCCGCCATGGATTCAGTCGCTGTCGTGTCCCCCGGGCCGGATTGACCTGCCCCAAAAATCTGCGTCAGAGGTGATAGTTTCGCATCTCCTCCTCCGCCTCCATCCTTTTTTTTTCCTGTTTCCCCTTCTTCTTGTTCGTCTTCCCCTCCTGATTTAGAGCTACCGTTGCCGCTATCTCGTCGCTCATGTGGGTCTGAAACTGTTCTAATCCCTCGGTGTGTTGTTCATCATCCCTCTGTTTTTGCAGTTCCCCGTGTGATTTCTATTCCTTGGCACTCTATTATCCCAGATCTGAAGTTTTGTATTGTGCGACCTCCCTCCGTCGGTCTGATTTCAGAGATCTAATCCGTAAGGTGAGTGTTTTGACATGCATTTTCGTTTTATTTTCGTGTGGGTCGTGAACTTGATGATGTTATGGAGGTGTCGCAGATCCCCTTGTTATGGCCTTATGGGGTTTTTATATGTAGCAGAGTATGAATGTAACTCAACTAGCCGCTGAATGATTGTGGTTGAGTACAGTACTTACTGTTGTGGGTGTATTGTTTAGAGTATGTGGTCTGGTATTGCACGTTGTAGGCAGCATCAAAATGTATGTGGTCTGGTAATTGATAGCTTAGTCTGTCAGTAAATTTGTGTTTCAGATATGTTTGACTCAGCATCAAAATGTTTATTAGTATTATTTCGTCAGCATTACCCCTTATTTGTGATATGTTGTAGTCATTAGTTCAGATATTTGCATGAGTGTAGTTTTTTTAGGTCTTAGTTGTTTCTTTTCTCTGGATGCATCCGGTGACATGGGTGTGTAGTGGATATTTTAGTGTTGTTACAATATGAACTAAATTCATTTTTCTGTGTTATGATTTTGTAGTTTGGTTGGTTTTCAAATGGCTGGGAAGAGGAAGTGTGTTGCAACTAAATTGGCTGGTCGTTTAGCTCCAGCAAAATATCGTGTTAGGAACAGAGCGTCTCCATGCTCAATAGTCAAGCTGAATGATTTTCTCAGTCCTGGTTAGAAGAAGGTTGTCGAGGACATGGATTTGGGAAGTATGCTCAACATCAAGTGTGCAACACTGCACAATTCTGTGATTAATTGGTCGGCACCAAAATATGATAGATTCTCCCGTCAGTTTGTGATCCCAAGGCGTGGCAGGATCCCTCTGAATGTGCTTCTGTATTCCATACGATGGGGCTTCCACGTGGTGAAATTCCTGTTATATACAAGATGGATTCATCGATTGAAGAACGTCTGTGTCCTGTCCTTTTTTCTGGTTGTGCGAAGACTCCTGAGACGACAAAAGTGTTCACTATCCTCAAGGACATGACTGAAGCAGATGAAATGTTCAAGCAAACTTATATTATGTACCTGGTCTCAACTGTTCTTGCTCCAACTTCGTTAAATAAAGTCAGCAGTAGATGTTACCCAATCATGGTAATAGAATTCAAAATCTCTTGTTTTGCTCCTTTGTTATCTCTTTCATGGACAAAATATTTTATGTGTGCGTATCTTACTGCCATAATTCGACCTCCTCGTTTATTGATTGCCCGCAAGCGCCTCAACCCCATTGGCTGAGCCTCATAGATTCCTCAAGGCCTGAAGTAGAAGTTCTTCGAACCTTGTTTGTGTGTGTTCGTCCCCACTCCAATAGAGCATTTGGCCCAGTGAGCTTTGACTACGAAAGCTACCTATGTCAATCAGTATAGCCACTAGAGGGACCATTTCTTGGAACTGGCATTTCCCTTCTCAGACAGTACTTTCAGACAAACACGGTTCACAAGGAGGATTTTCTATCCCCCACCACTATAATAAATAAGGCAAATGGTCATGAAATTCATCTTATCTTCTCATAGAGAAAGAGGATGCATCAGCAGACTATCTAAGTGATTTCGAGAGACCAAATCCAACTTCGGACAATGTTGATAATGTAAAGAATATGAACTTCTGCCAGTTTGTTTGTGACAAGCTTCATGAAGAATTGTCAGTGGGAAAACTATCTGCAGCATGTCTTCTACACTTGATGGCATTTTTTTGTTGCTCTTTCATAAATGTTTTTCGTACTTTTTATCTTTGAGTGTTATTTTTTCCATATATGTCCAGTTTCTTGCAATTTATAATGCTTACATACTTAACTTATGTTTTTCTTGATGCATATGCAGCTTATGTATGTCGACTCTTTAGATGTGAGCGCGTTAAATCTTGATCTTTTAGATGGGCCTTTTGTTGTCAATAATTGGTCAAAGGAAAATATAGACATTGTATTAGATGCGGATATGAAAAGGGATTTTTCTGGATTTGGTAACCTGGAGGCAAGTTTACATGTTATACCTGTTTTTTTACAAGTTTTCTGAATATTTAACATTATCGTTGTATTTGTTTTTGTTCTGTTTTTTAAGTACTCATTCATTCTTTTCTTTTCTTTCCCAGCTGAAGGCACATCTTGCTATAGACCATAATTTTTTTGGTGGCACAGATGGTTTTCAGGGTTTTATTGATACGAATTGTGCTCAAAATTGTCCAAAACCGGTGGGTGTTAATTTCTTCTCTTTTGTCGTAGTTTTTTGAGTATACCATTCTGATTTTTTATTTTACTTAGGAATTTATTTATAGTCTGTCTGTTAGTATATTGTCTTAACATTTTCGTCCCCTAAAAAATGCAGCGCAAAGAGAAAGTTGCTAGATTGGTTGGAGAGTTTGCAGCTGGTATGACTAGACCGCTGGGCACGTTGGTTCAAGGGTGGACGGAAGTTGATGATTCTGATGCTATAGTGGTGGAAAAATCATTTGGGGGATATTTCTCGTCAGTTGGGCGTTGATGGATCACCTAATGCAGAAGCCCAAACAATATGCCCAACAATATGAATGCTACTTTTATCCCTGGTGCATCCAATCTTGGTGATACGTCTGCTCCCAGCCTCCGAGGTCTTCAGATGGCACTACATTAAATAATGTGCAGATCTTGAAGACAAAAGCCAGGAAGCCTAGGAATGTCGCCACTAAGGGTGTTTCTGCGCAGACAAGTCCAGTCAACAGAGTTGTTTCTCACGATGTGCACAGTTCATATTCTGCAACTGCCCGTGTCACCTGCTCTGCTTCAAGATCTAATAGGGAAAAAGACTGTTCATGATGCTGCTGAATCAGTGGACACTGGAACAGAACAAATAATTTCATCTGGGGATGGCAGCGATTTTGACGGAAAGGATGATGCAGATTGTTTTATCAGGAAGACCAGAGACTCTGTTGTTGAAAAAGTAGTTGCAGATGATGGAGGTACTGTTGCTGGTCACAGTTTTGATATGCTTGGACAGGATCATAATGTTGGGTCGCATAGCCATGCCGCTGATGAAACTCTTCATGATGTACTTGCCACTGATTTTGTTGTTGATAGCAATGCTGTTGCTGACTCATCAGGTCATCATATGAGTACATATGGTCATATTGTTGGGGCACAAAGCGATTCTGGTTATGAAACGCCACCTGAAGTACTCTGTACTGATCCAGTTGTTGATGGCAATCTATATACCAACATTTCTAAGCTTGCTGACCCAGCATGTCTAGAACAACACAAAAGTGGTGTTATCAGTGATGATCAGCCTCATTTTGATAAAACTCCTATTGAAGTATTCCCACAGTTTCAGTTGTTCAAGGCAATGTTTGCACTGATAGTTCAAAGCTTGCTGACACAGCAGAGCTTGAAGGAAAAACTTGTGGTGTTTTCATGGACAGTCATCCTCGGTTTGACGAAACTCCACCTGAGTTAGGCACTGTTGATCCAGTCGTTGGTGGAAGTGTTTGCACCGATCTTTCTAAGCTTGCTGACACAACATTTCTCAAACAAAAGGATTGTGGTGTTCCCAGTGACGATCATCATCCAGCAAGAGAAAATCTATTGATTACATTGAAAGGCCAATCTGGTGGTGCTATTGTTGAAACCAGCGAAGAACATTGTGGAAAAAACAATGCTTTTTCTGTGAGAAAAGATTGCGATACAGTGCTTTGTGTCGAGAGAGACCAGTACAATACCTCCATCAATAAAAGGAAAATGAAAGATAACGTGACAATAGGAATGGCAAGCTCCCTCAGTGCTGATACAATTGTGAACAAAAAAGCAAGAAAATCCATGCCCAAGAGGTATAATTTTCTTTCATACTCTCGTATAAATGAAGCATGGATGTGTATATTTTGTTGCAAATAATATTTTCTGGTTGTAGCACTTCTTAATACTGATTTTTCCAAAATGTCTTTTTCCTACACAGAAATCTATCGAAAGTTAAGAAGCAAGCAACAAGGTCTTCACCACGTTTTAAGGCGAAGCAGCATGACAAAGAAGGTGCAGTCATTGAATCTATAGCAGCCACAGCCAGCACAGTTGAAGATGTGAAGAGACTCTCTGATGTGGTTTCCTGTAATGATAATATTTCATCTGAGCATGTTGCAACTGATGGCAATGACATGATATTACGTGCTGCAGTCACATCTGTCCTGCCCAACAAAGTGGATGTTCCAGCAGAATCTTTTAAAGAAGCTCCTACCATGGCTTCAGATGCGTAATTTTTTCTTAATAATCCCTCATATGTATCAACTAGTACTATGTTTCATATTGTTTTTCTTGTACGGAACACTGTTTGGTAATTATGCTCCACTAAACCTTCATCTCATTTTGATTAATTTTTGTGTATCGATTCGATAATAATGAATTAAGTATCCTAACTTGATAACTGTAATTGCCATGCGACCGGTAATTTGCACTAGGTTCTTCTGATCGGTAACTTTGACGATCCCATTGGTTACTTCGAGGCTGTAATATTGGTAATAAATGCTATTTGATACCTTTTATTCTTTAGCATTGGTCATAAATGCTCAACTAATCCCCCACATGCAATAAGTAGTACTAGGTGTTCTCATATTGGTTACTTGTAGTCTATAGTATTTGGTAATAATTTTCACTAAAGCACCAACTATTTTTCTCAATTTATTGTGTGTGTAGTGTTTATGTTAACAATGATTGAGTATCCCACCTGGTAACTTTTTTGATATGCGACCGGCAATTGGTACTAGGTTTTTACCATTGGTAACTTGTACGCTGTAGTATTGGTAACTATTGTTCCAAGTATCCCTTTTTTGATAAAAGGTTTTTAGTTGTTTTCCCATTGGTTACTTTTTGGCTATAGTATAGGTAATAAGTACTCAAGTAATCACCCACACTCGATAACTAGCACTAGGTGTTCTCATATTGGTTACTTGTAGGCTATAGTATTAGTAATAAGTACTCAAGTATTTTTTTTGTTACTTGTGTATTTTTGTTTTAATAAGAATGTTTTAAGTATCCCACTTGATAACTTTTTGCTATACGACTAGTAATTAGGACCATTTGCTTCTCATTGATAAGTTGTATGTTATTGTGTTGGTAATGATTCTCTCCAGTATCCTCTTTTGATGTTTAGTTGTAGTCGTTCTCCCATTGGTTATTTTTAGCGTGTAGTATTGGTAATAAATGCTCAAGTATAACCCAAACGCGATAACTAGTACCCATGTTCTCCCATTGGTTACTTGTGGTCTATAGTATTGGTAATAATGTTCTATTAAAACCCCAACCTTTTATTTTTGATTACTTTTTGATTAATTATCCTCACTTGATAACTTTTTTTGCTATGCGACCAATAATTAATATTAATTTGCTTATTTTATCGGTAACTTTGCATGCTATAGGCTTGGTAACGATTCTTCCAAGTATTTGCTTATTGATAACTGTTTTTTATTCTTTTTCTCATTGGTTACTGTTAGGCTATACCATTGGTAATAAATGCGCAAGTAAACCACACACGATAACTAGTACTAGATATTCTTATATTTGGTTAATTGTAGGCTATAGTATTGGTAATAATGCTTCATTAAATTCCCAAATCTTTTTTGATTGCTTTTTGTGTGTTGTGTTTTTAGTAATAATGATTAAGTATCCCATTTGTTAATTTTTATTGTTATGCGACTGGCAATTGGCACCAGTTTGCTTCTCATCGGTAACTTGTATGTTAGTATGTTGGTAATAATGATTAAGTATACCACTTGATAACTAGTTTTAGTTGTTATCCCATTGGTTACTTTTGTGCTATAGCACTGGTTATAATTTCTCAAGTAATTTATCACATGGATAACCAGTACAAGGTGTCCTCATATTGGTTACTTGTAGGCTATAGTATTGGTAATAATGCTCAACTAAAACCCAAACTCTTAATTTTTTGTTACTTGTGTATTTTTGTTTTAATAAGAATGTTTTAAGTGTCCCACTTGATAACTTTTTTGCTATGCGACTGGTAATTAGGGCCATTTGCTTCTCATTGATAAGTTGTATGTTATTGTGTTGGTAATAATTCTCCCAAGTATCTGCGTTTGATAATTAGTTTTAGTCGTTTTGCCTTTGGTTACTTTTAGGCTATAGCACTGGTAATAAATGCTCAAGTAATCACCTACACATGATAACTAGTACTAGGTGCTCTCATATTGGTTACTTTTAGGGTATAGAATTGGTAATAATGTTCAACTAAAACCCAAACTCTTATTTTTGATTACTTTTTGTGTGTTGTGTCTGATATGATTGAGTATTCCACTTGATAACTTTTTTGTTATGCGACCGACAATTAGCACCAGTTGCTTCTCATCGATAACTTGTATGTTATTGTGTTGATAATGATTCTCTCCAGTATCCTCTTTTGATGTTTAGTTTTAGTCGTTCTCCCATTGGTTATTTTTAGCGTGTAGTATTGGTAATAAATGCTCAATTATAACCCAAACGTGATAACTAGTACCCCATGTTCTCCCATTGGTTACTTGTGGTCTATAGTATTGGTAATAATGTTCTATTAAAACCCCAACCTTTTATTTTTGATTACCTTTTTATTGTGTGTGTAGTGTTGATAATAATGATTAATTATCCTCATTTGATAACTTTTTTTGCTATGCGATCGATAATTAATATTAATTTGCTACTTTTATCGGTAACTTTGCATGCTATAGGCTTGGTAACGATTCTTCCAAGTATTTGCTTATTGATAACTATTTTTTATTCTTTTTCCCATTGGTTACTTTTAGGCTATACCATTGGTAATAAATGCGCAAGTAAACCACACACGATAACTAGTACTAGATGTTCTTATATTTGGGTATTGATTGCTTTTTGTGTGTTGTGTTTTTGGTAATAATGATTAAGTATCCCATTTGTTAATTTTTATTGTTATGCGACTGGCAATTGGCACTAGTTTGCTTCTCATCGGTAACTTGTATGTTAGTATCCCACTTGATAACTAGTTTTAGTTGTTATCCCATTTGTTACTTTTATGCAATAGCACTGGTTATAATTTCTCAAGTAATTTATCACATGGATAACTAGTACTAGGTGTCCTCGTATTGGATATTTGTACGCTATAGTATTGGTAATAATGCTCATCTAAAAACCCAAACTCTTATTTTGATTATTTGTGTGTGTTGTGTTTTGGTAATAATGATTAAGTATTCCACTTATAACTTTCTTTTTGCTATGCGACCGATAATTAGCAGCAGTTGCGTCTCATCGATAAGTTGTATGTTATTGTGTTCGTAATGATTCCCCCAAGCATCCGCTTTTGATAATTAGTTTTAGTCGTTTTTCCATTGGTTACTTTTAGGCTATAGTATTGGTAATAATAAATGCTCAAGTAGCGATAACTAGCACCCCATGTTCTCCCATTGGTTAGGGCATCTCCAGCCGTCCCCCAGCAGGCGATTTTAGCGCCGTTTTCACCATTTAGCGCCGATTTCTTCCCAGTCGCCCCCAGCAGCCCAAATAGCGCCGGCGCACCCAGGGCAAACCCAGCCCAGTGGGTTCCGCCTGGAGGGTGCGAAATGGCGCGAAAACGTGTTGGGCCAACGATGTCAGCGTCTTGGGCGAAATGGCGCGAAAAAGGTGCGAAAACGCGGCGTCCTTATCCCCTCGGCTCCCGCGTTGGTCAAAAGCTTGCCGGAGTTATGGCTTGTGGACTGCCACGCCGTTAGCGCCACCGTCGACGCGTCCAATCGCTTGCCACGCGCCGGAGTTATGGCGCGCCGCCGTTCGCCTCCCCTGCGCTATATAATCCCGCACCCCCGCGTGGCAGAGCACACCGCTCTCTCTCTTGCCTTCTCTTCTCCCCACGACGGCGGCGACTACACTGTCTTCTACAGCCAGCTGGGCATGTAGAACGGAGTGTAGATCGCCTAAATTATCTATTTTCAGTTTGTTTAAGTTTTTATTTAAAGTTTCTACTATGTAATCGGCAAGAACTGCGAATTTTGCCCATATATGAATGAAATTCGCCTAAATTAGCTATCTTTCGCCTAATTTCATTTTTTAAAAAATTTCTTGGCTTCTTCCTAGGTTTGGGCACGGCTGGGAAAACGCCGCCCCCAGGACGTGAAATAGCGCCGTTGCACCCCAGGCGGCCCAAAATAGCGCCGTTTTTCGGCCTGGGGGGCACAAACGGCTGGAGATGCCCTTAGTTGTAGTCTATAGTATTGGTAATAATGTTCCATTAAAACCCCAACTTTTTATTTTTGATTACTTTTTTGTGTGTGTGCAGTGTTGATAATAATGATTAATTATCCTCACTTGATAACTTTTTTTGGCTACTATGCGACCGATGATTAATATGAATTTGCTTCTTTTTATCGGTAACTTTACATGCTATAGGCTTGGTAACGATTCTTCCAAATATTTTCTTATTGATAATTGTTTTTAGTCTTTCTCCCATTGGTTACTATTAGGCTATACCATTGGTAATAAATGTGCAAGTAAACCACACACGATAACTAGTACTAGATTTTCTTATATTTGGTTACTTGTAGGCTATAGTATTGGTAATAATGCTCCATTAAAATTCCAAATATTTTTTTGATTGCTTTTTGTGTGTTGTGTTTTTGGTAATAATGATTTTTTTTGACTATCAACAGTAGGGAAATCCCCTACTGCGCCAAAAACTTTTATAAAAATAGGGACATAATTACAGCATACAGGCCCTAGTTGAGACGAGCGGTTCATAAGGTAATAATGATTAAGTATCCCATTTGTTAATTTTTATTGTTATGCGACTGGCAATTGGCACTAGTTTATTTCTCATCGGTAACTTGTATGTTAGTCTGTTGGTAATAATGATTAAGTATCCCACTTGATAACTAGTTTTAGTTGTTATCCCATTGGTTACTTTTATGCTATAGCACTGGTTATAATTTCTCAAGTAATTTGTCACATGGATAACTAGTACTAGGTGTCCTCATATTGGTTACTTGTAGGCTATAGTATTGGTAATAATGCTCATCTAAAAACTCAAACTCTTATTTTGATTATTTGTGTGTGTTGTGTTTTGGTAATAATGATTAAGTATTCCACTTATAACTTTCTTTTTGCTATGCGACCGATAATTAGCACCAGTTGCGTCTCATCGATAAGTTGTATGTTATTGTGTTTGTAATGATTCTCCCAAGTATCCGCTTTTGATAATTAGTTTTTAGTCGTTCTTCCATTGGTTACTTTTGGTTACTTTTAAGCTATAGTATTGGTAATAAATGCTCAAGTAGCGATAACTAGCACCCCATGTTCTCCCATTGGTTAGTTGTATTCTATAATCTCTACTATATAATATGTCTAGACGACATGGTATGCGTACGTCGCTCCCTGCCGTCTCGTGCAAAGGAAAAAACGGATGCACCACAATCGCTAAAAAACCAGATGCAACACGATCGGTAAAAAAATACCGGTATATCTCTAAAAAAAGGTATATCTAGAGACGAGATCGACCACGATACGAAAGCTACCCAATATACCTGCCCACCAACGAGGCCACGACCATCGAGCAGATGCCGCGGCCTCGCCCTCGAGAGCGATCACGAGGAGGAAGACTAGGATGGAGAAGTAGGAGTCGCGTTCAGAGTCAGAACCCGGAGAATTCCACGAAGTGCCTCCCGGGTCGACCTTCGAGGATGACTCGAGTACGCGACGACGGTTCTGAGGATGGAGTGGGCTTCCTGCTACGTACCGCCTACCGGACCATGACGAGTACGTGACCTTCCTCGACGTGGCCGGGTACCACTCATGATCACCATGTGTTTGCTGAAATACTCCCGTGCAATATACAAGGCATATTTGGCTTTCCTGGCAATCAATGCATTAAGTCATAAACCAATGCATCATCTACTTGAGGATATCATACTGGGGCAGCCCAATTTCAGAAAATTGCGTCAGCAGTAGGAATCTTGCGGTGTGACCAGAGAAGAAATTAGCTTTGGACATTTAGTTTACCTACCTTGGTGAGAAACTTTTTAAGCTGCAGCGAAGAAGAGATATCTCCAACTTCATATTCTTTAGGGTTCCGGGAGAAGGAAAACTCAACGCCGACCGGCGATTCGACGAACAGGACTCGCAACATCGGTCATGAGTAGGGATGGTACAGCAAGCGTGACATGGTCCCATTCTAATTGTATGGCTCTATGATAAATTTCAACGAGCCTGCATAAACAGTTGCATTACTGAATACTGAACCGGATTTGGAGTCCAATGCGCATCACACTTGAGTTCCCTGAACCCATAGTTTCAGTCAAGGTGTTTTACTTTGTTCTGTAGTTTGACTAATAAATAAAAAAAGAGGCTGCACTATGTATTTTTTGTGAGTTGGGTCGAACAACGATTGCAGCTCATTTCCCACTTCTCCCTGCTCAATGTTCAGTATACCATTTTCATACGCTTTTAAAATTCATCATGGACCGAGCTAAAAAATAGGTGTATTTTTCAAATATAGGGTTCTTAGTTGTAATTATGCTACACAAGAGCGGAGGACTGATAAAGCGTGAAAATATGAGAATCCAAAAAATGTATTATTCTAAATTATTACTTGAAATTTGATAAAGCCCGTACCAACGCACGGACACGTTTGCTAGTATTGGTAATAAAGTTCCATTAAAACCCCAACTTTTATTTTTCAATTACTTTTTTTGTGTGTGTGTAGTGTCGATAGTTATGATTAATTACCCTCACTTGATAACTTTTTTTTGCTATGCGACCGATGATTAGTATTAATTTGCTTTTTTTTATCGGTAACTTTGTATCCTATAGGCTTGGTAACGATTATTCCAAGTATTCACTTATTGATAACTGTTTTTTAGTCTTTCTCCCATTGGTTACTTTTAGGCTATACCATTGGTAATAAATGCGCAAGTAAACCACACGCAAAAACTAGTACTAGATGTTCTCATATTTGTCGGCCCAGTGAGAACCAGGGTGTGCTGGGCCTGTCCTCCGCAGCCATCGACACTCGGTGGGTGAATTTCGCTAAGGACCAGGCTTACGGCCTGGAGAGATCCGCGAGGCAAATCGCCTCGCGAAGGCTCAGGAGGCAGCAGAGGCCCGCGAAGGCCCCCCTTACTGCTGCTCCCTCGTCAAGGAGATCTTCCCTGAAGGGAAGTCAACGCCGAATCCTCCACAGGGCACCCCAGCCCTCGCGGGGATTCCTTCAATGCGAAGCAACCTCTGCAGAGTGCACATGGGCTCTGCAGCGGCCGCAGAGTGACGCGCGCCTCTGCGCGCGGTGACGACGACGCCGCAGTTGCCATTTTGGTGATTAAAGGAGTCAAACAAAGCTGCGCCATGCGCAACGGACTACAAGGATTTCTTCTTTGGTGATAAGGGGACCGGCCAGCGCTACGCTCCTCGGCCACTGTCACCGTGGGCACCCCCACGTTTCCTCTGCAGCCCCAGCTGGCCGTCCTAGATGGACGGTGGCTTTTCTGCCACAGGCATCAGCTTTACGCTCATGGACTGCGTCCATGGACAGCTGGGCTGCGGTACACCATGCTCCCCCTTCTGTCGCCATGTGGTAGCCCTTCCGCTGCGCAAGCACAGGGAAGAGGCCCGAGGCGCCTAAAAAAGGAGGCGGTGCTCCACCGTAGCAAGGGATCGCACTTTCACTCCAGCTTTGCTACCTACACGCAAGGAAGAAGAAGACCACCGTTTCCCCTTCCTTGGGCACTCCATTGCCAAAAGAGAGCCCTCGGCATGCTCATTGTACTGTAACCCCCAGAGCAGTATAATACAGACAAGCAGGAGTATCGGTTTTACCTCCACACGAGGGCCGTGAACCTGGGTACGGACTGGTGTTCATCTCTGTCGTGATGTCCTCCTCATGCTCGACGAGCACCGTCGCCGTGCAGGTTGAGGGTTGTTTGACCAACGTGTTCAACTCTTTACACGAACACTCTTCATGAGTTTGACCACCCCTGTTTCGTGGGAGTCATTCTCCGACAATATTGGTTACTTATTGGCTATAGTATTGGTAATAATGATTAAGTATCCCATTTTTATAAATTTTTTGGCTATGTGACTGACAATTGGCACTATTTTGCTTCTCATCGGTAACTTGTATGTTAGGCAGTTGGTAATAATGATTAAGTATCCCACTTGATAACTAGTTTTCTTTGTTATCCCATTGGTTACTTTTATGGTATATCACTGTTTATATTTTTTTCAATTAATTTCTCACCCGCGATAACTAGTACTAGGTGTTCTCATATTGGTTACTTGTATGTTATAGTATTGGTAATCATGCTCATCTAAAACCCAAACTCTTATTTTGATTACTTGCTTGTTTTGTGTTTGGTAATAATTATTAAGTATCCCGCTTATAAATTTGATTGCTATGCGACCAATAATCATCACCAGTTTGCTTCTCATCGATAAGTCGTATGTTATTGTGTTGGTTACCTTTAGGCTATAGTTTTTGTTAATAAATGCTCAAGTAATCCCCCACACGCGATAACTAATACTAGGTATTCTCATATTGGTTACTTGTAGCACTACTAGGAAACTGTCTTTCTATGGAATGGCATTTTGTGGCGCACCAAGTAGCCATGCGCCACCAAAAAAAATTCTGTGGCGCACCTGGCCCCATGCGCCACAGAAATGTGACTTTCTGTGGCGCATGTGGAGTGTGCGCCACAGAAATGTGACTTTTCTCAGATCCTCCAAATTTCAAAAGAAAAAAAGTTATTTCAAAAAGAAGATTTTTTGAATTTCAAAAAAATTCAATTTTTTTTTTTGAAATTTTCTTGATTTTTGATTTTTTTTTTTTTGGATTTTTCATGATTTTTTGAATTTTTGGCATTTTTTTTGATTTTTTTGGGATTTTTTGAATTTTTTTTGGATTTGCTTTTGAAACTTTTGTTGTTTTTGATTTTTTTTCAAAATTTAAAAACATACATATATATACATACCACACATAAACTACACACATATACACATACACAAGGGTTAAGAGGGTTGATATGATACTATTATCAATAAGAACTTGAGTAGCATGAGGGCAGTTGAATTGAATGAAATTTAGAAGTTAAGCGTGCTTGGGTTGGAGCAATCTGAGGAAAAATGTTTAAAAAATTCAAATATTTAGGGTTTTCCAAATTATTTCATTTTCTGAATTTTTCTGATTTTTTTTTTTTTTGAAAATCCAGATCTAGATCTGGCCGCCCTTTTTTTCAAAATTCGAAAAAAAAATCTGTGGCTCACCGGGGTAGGGGTGCGCCACAGAATTTCTGTTTTTTGTGGCGCATCACAGAAAATAAATTTTTATGACGAGGATTCTGTGGCGCACCCACCATGCGCCACAGAATACAAAAAGGGTGCGCCACAGAAAGCCGTTTTCCTAGTAGTGTAGGCTATAGTATTGGTAATAATCCTCCACTAAAACTCCAACTCTTATAACTTTGATTGCTATGCGACCAATAATTATCACCAGTTTGCTTCTCATCGATAAGTCGTATGTTATTGTGTTGGTTACCTTTAGGCTATATTTTTTGTTAATAAATGCTCAAGTATAACCCATACGTGGTAACTGGTGCCCCTTTTCTCCCATTGGTTACTTGTAGGCTATAGTATTGGTAATAATGTTCTATTAAAACCCCAACTATTTATTTTGATTACTTTTTTTTATTTTCTTTCATTTCTTTATTTCAGGTCGAGACAGACTATTTGTTATGTCTGGAGGCACAGATTGTTTTTGTTTTGTTTCCAAGTTTTTCTATAATTATTCCGTGATTCCTTTTTTGCTATGTATGACTGTGTGTAACTATATGTCTGGAGGTTGTTCTAAGAGTGTGAAATACTTTTGTAATATTCATGCTGCATTTTCATAAGATCGTTAGTATATTTCAGATAATACAACTCATATACACATCGTGTGATTTATGAGTACATTTGCACCAATCTAAATTATGTATGTGGTCACCATGCGTATGTTGAATCATTTTGCTTCTCATCACGCGACGCGTGTTCGTTCACAAAACAACGCTCAGGAAAATAACACAAGCTTTTTCTTCAGTAAGAATTTCACTGATAATAGGTAGTGTCATTCCTGAAGTTAGTGTCAAGTTTAGCTTCCTCTATAATAGGTAGTCAGTGTGAAGTTTAGATATGTCTAGGTCTAGGTCACTTGTATTTAGTCTAATCTTTTGGGTCTTTTTGTATGTAAGAATGTGCTTAATAAAGATGAACTTTCTTAAATTTGGTCCTTTTGGTATTTTTATAATCCTTATTTCTTCATTTGGATAAATCTTTTTGTATCCATCCCATTACTTTCTAGTTGCAAGTGGATGTCTTTAGTTCAACAAAATTTTGAACTAGTTTGAAGTGAATTTTTTTACCTGAACAAATAATTGTACTACTTGGAAGTGGGAATTTTTATCTCCCTCCCATTTTTATTATCCAAAAATATCACTGGCCCAACAAGGGAATTGAAAAAAATACAAGTCTTTTAACATATATAAAGGGAATAGTTTTTAGCCAGGTTTGTCAAATTTTGTACTAGTTGGAAGTGGAGCTTTTACAGCTGTACAAAATTTTGAACTAGTTGGAAGTGGAAATTTAATTTCTCCCTCCCTTTTTATTACCCTAAAAATCCACTGCCCAAAAAGGGAATTGATTTTTATTATCTACGCAGTTCAAATTCCTAGCGCCAAAAGGGAAAAGAAAAAAGGGAATAGAAAAAAGGAAATAGAAAAGGCCCTTCAGCAAAGATGACAGCCCACGAAAAGGGAATAGAAGAGCTTTCTGGGCCACGCGCGAGGCCAACACGGCAACCAGCCTGGCAGCAAGTCAAAAGAAAAGAGAATAGATCGGTCCCGTGCGGAAAGGTCAGCTATCCTAACCAAGCGACGCGCGCGCGAAAATTTTCCTTAATTAGCATAAACAAATGGTCGGAAATCGCTCGATCGTTCGGCTCCTGTCGCGCGCGCAAAAACTAGTCACGCCCAGATGTGTGTGTACGATCGACGAAGCGAGCCAAGTTCAGGAGGAAAGAAAACTATAGCTAACAGACGTTCCCTTTTCTGCAGAAGAGGTAGTGGAGGACACGTCGCCGGCCGGGCTCACCTGACAGGGGAGCTAGGGCCCTCGTCTTTGGCGGTTTGGGTAAGTGGGCTCACCAGGTCGCGCCGCGCCGGTAGGAGGTCGTGCGAGGACCTCGGACAGCGGCGGCGCTAAGTCTCACGGCAGAGCACGGGAAAGAGGGAAAATAGAACAGGAGCTCACGCTGCTGCAGAAAAGTTGCTCAGCCGAGGCGGGTATGGACGGAGAAGACGGCAAGGTCGACAGCGACGACCGGCCGGAACGGAGGACAATCTTGCAGGTAAACCTCCCCAGCCAGGGTTCGGCCTTCGACTTGACACGCCCTACTAGCGGATCCAAAAGTATCGTCGGCATCCCATGTAACTAATGCGCTTCATTTAGTGTTCAGACCCAAAATGAATGCATCCCCATTATCACAACCTCGTTGCTTTTGAGGCTAGACATGGCCTCGAAGCAGGGGAGAAAGAATTTAAGGTTACTAATGTCAAGTTGACCCCTCCACTATGATCATGGTGTCATCCGACATACTGGTGTGCCACCCCTCCCTTAGAATAAGATGCCCCACCATGTCAGAAATATGGCTGGAAATCTTAGCCTCCTCTAAAATTTTCGCCAGCACAAAGGGAGAAATAGGGCCCCTCTGCCTTACTCCGCACGAAGACCTAAAATAGGGACCGACTTTCCCATTTATATTGAATAGCGGTATTTTCACTCATGACTAACTGCATAATCCACCCAATTATCTGGGAAATGGTCACTTTCCATTGATCCATACCAATCATATAGAGAGGTGATAACCTATAATATAAAACGGGTTTGTAACAACAAATAACGTCTTTCTTGGGTAAAGGGCAGGAAGAAAGCAAAACCTCTCTAGTCAGAAGAAACAATAGGAGTCTGGCCACATAAGCTTAACTAGAACGGAGGGAGTATCTTAACATAGTAAAATTCTTAATTCGCGGATGCAAATACACAACACATTCCTCTTGAGACGTAAGAACAAACCAATCTGGCAGGGGAAACAAGTTTAGTTAGCAACTTAGCATTCTATTCGCTTTCCGATGTAAGTGCTACATGTTTTACGGAAATCTATGTAACTAGATTTTTAGGTTTCATTCCATGCAACTCATTTTTATTTTATAAACCGACACGAACTAATGTACATCAGACGATAACAAGCACAATGCATAAGGGCATATCAAATAATATTTTTTTTATATGCAAACATACTAGAATCTCCACTATTTTATTTACATTGGCGATTGTTGTAAGCAATGTTGTTTTAATACCAAGTACGAAGCATGCACATTTTGTTAAATTTTGCTTTGATAGAAAGTTTTGACTATGAAAAGCAGCGTCATGGTTCAGAATATAGTTTATACTCTACAAGTTTTCATAAATATGCTTATTTAATCATATACTAGAAACTGTTACTAAGATATTTATAGACCGTACTTTTTATAGATCTTTACCATAAATACGTATAAATTATATATGTTAGGCATGGTAGAAATAATAGTTCTAGAATAGAATTTATTACCAAATACATTTACGTATCTTTAATTGATACTAGTAACCATGTACGTGCCACGCACGTGTAATCCATAAATTTATTTGTCACCTCGGTCTTCTTAAATTTTTTACTCCCGCGATCACAGCGTGTAATGCATATACCGCAGAAAAATATTCCAGGCATCAGAAAATTTTATAATATACACATACGATTTTATTATTCATTCAATAATAAAAAAAGTCTAATTTCATTTATCGAAGTGAAACAAAAATATATAGAGGTTTGTATAAATAGAAAAACTTGTAAATTTCAAGACCAGAATATAGATTTGCATAAGAATCCATAATCAAACTGACATAAAAAATATCACAAAGTTTCACAAGCAAAGACATAAATACAATGAGGCGAAATATTTAAGTTTCAAAGCACTTGGCTTCTTATATATTATATATTAGGTCCTACGGCATAGTCTAGTACATGTAATTTTGAAACAAATCCATTGAAATAATATTGTACATACTGCATTTTGCAAGAAATATAAAAGTTATGTGTTACTTTTTTTTGTATGTGTCACCATTTGCTTAGCTCACGTTTCAGATCCAGAGCCAGCACATATGGGATACACAGTTGCAAAGTTCAGGTTGTAAAGTACTTGAATTTTCCATCTGCCACGAAGAGCAGGTGACGGCAGGGCACACATGGGATGCACGATATGCATGGACGGTGGCGAGATCAGCAATGCATCATTGCATCCAGGCTGCTGGTCTGTGATGGCAGGCACACATCAAATTAGTCCAGGCAGTGCTAGTCAAATTAAGGTGCTAATGATTATGTTGTATTTTCCTTGGGTACTAATGATTCTACTGCTAATCAACCTGAATGAATGCAAGAATCAATGGCCACAACACCTATTGCAGGATCATAGGTTTTAAATTGTCTGCTTGCTAAAAAAAAGATCATACTGCCTGCATAACACAACATATCTTCAGCAAATTGCAAATATGTGGAGAAATAGATAGAGATCCATATGAGACTATTTACCTCATGAGAATCTAAATTGAGTATAGTGTTCCATAGCTTTTTACCTTCTAAAACCATACACAATTCTCTTTCCAAAATAATCACAAGAACAGACATAATGCAGCGCCAGCCAAAATGTAATGACTGACCGGAAATTCTTCTTCAACGCCTGCAAGTGCATACAACCATCCAACCTGGTGGGAGTAATCTTATTATTTAAAACCCATTGTATCAAAACAGCATGTTAAATGAAATATTAGACTGCAGGATGGTACTCACCTACAAGATTATTGCAGTTCATAATCCACCATTGAACCAGACATCCAGTATGTCCTGCCAAGGTTTGTGCTCTGTGACGATACAGTATAGATTAGATATTCTTCACACCTGCAAGAGAAATGAATCCAAAATCAGAAGACTGCCCCATATGAGGCTATTTACCTTATGAAGCTTGGTACTAATACTACCATCTACAACAACACGGTACAGAATTTCTCTTACCAAAAGAAGCACAAAAATTAATGATTGACCCAACAAAAATGTTTTTGATACCTTATATTTTAACAGCTGCAAGTGCATATGCTCATCCAACCTGGTGGGACTAATCCTATTCTTGAACAGCAATATGCACACATCAGCATGCATGTTGAATCTAACACAGAAACGTTGAAATTTCTGGAATCCTTGGAGGAGCAGCACATCGTCGAGCTGGGTACAGGGAGGGGCGTGTGTAGATGGACGGGACACGGGAGGTGCAGACGGAAAGGCGGGTGGGAGTTGGGGCGGAGCTGGGCGGCGTCGCTGGAGTCGCGAAGGAGCTGGGCGGCATGGCGGGGCCGCGCTGGGCAGCGGGGCGCGGTGGCGCTGGGCGGCGGGGCGAGACGGGGCGTCCCTGCACGCAAGGCGGCGGAGCTGGGCTCGGCCCTGGACGCAGGCGGTGGCGACGCACCCTGGATGGCGCTGGGCTGCGCGGGGCTGGAGTCTGGCGGCGCTGGGCCGCGGGGCGGCGCAGGGTGGCGTGAAGGGCGACGGGAGCGAGGGGTGGAAGGAGAGAGATGGAGTCGGGGGAAAATGACCGGGGCGTTTCGAGCGGGGCGAGCGGCGCGACGCTCCGGTGGGTCCCACGCGTGGGATGTTCGTGGGGAGGGGACTGGGGAGGCGCGGATTTCTCCTCCGTTGGGCTGCGTGTTGAGCGTTAAACATTGTAGCGCTGTGGATCGTAGGATCAACGTGTTGTACAGTCGAGATGTTTTGAATCTCCGCCCTCTGTGTCTTTTTTTATTAGTCTAAATTCAATTCAAACAAATGAAAACACCAACTAATATTTAATAACATTGCGAGTTATATGGTTAAACTATGTGAACAAACCGAAAATTATACTTGTAATATTGTAAGATGCTAAAATAGATATAGAAAAGTATAAATGTTTAATATAAATTATATTTATTTTAATTAACCTTGGGTCGTAGTTGGACCTGGGTGAAACGGGTGACATGAACAACAATGATGTTTACTCCGTCACAAGACACGGGATACCTTGTGTGTCGACGTGTTCTCCACGTTGACGGGTCACCGTGGCGAGCATGAATTGGTGGTGCTGCAACTCCTGCTACCTGAACACAATGCGGACAACATTCCCCGTCATTCAGCCGGTACACCTGATCGATAGACCATCCCCATGCAACTCTCACTAAACCTCTCTCCCTAGCTGTTGACAAACACGGTATTCCATTATGCATCCCAAACCCCAACAAAATAGACTAAATGGCTAGGGAACTTCGCCCACTTATCACGTCTGACCTCGTAGATGTCCTTAGGTCCCAGGGAATAGAATGAGGAGGATATTGGAATCCCTCCAACGAGCCCATGGCCGCTGCAGATCACGTGAGCAGTCTGATCAAATTTAAGTTAACTGTAGGGCTGGTAACCTGATATGGTTATACTGGTGCCCTCCGTCTTGCAAAAACACCAGACTGATTGCCACTTTGATGTGGTAAAATCCGTGATCCTCAACCCCAAGGGTCTTGTGCGCCTCACTCTGATAATATAGGATAAACGAGTCGATGTTGAAATTCGGCACACTGACTTTCCTATTGTTATACCATGCTAAAAACCTGATCTCAAGGTCAACACAGTAGCAAAATGCATGAAAGCTACAAGTACATCTATATCACTGGTTACAAATTAGACATGTCCCATCCAGGCCTCTTTACCTCATCCAGCAAGCTGAATCCTTCTGAAGCTTCTGACTTGCAAACTATGAGACCTTGTACCTTTCGCCTTGATCGCTCGCCATCTTGCTTCCTGCACACCTTGTTAAGAGGATATGCTCCGGCTACGCCCTGTGAAACAGGTCTTTGTCCTTCTCTCATCAAACCCCTGGAGCAGCTTCGCCACTAGACGCCGCAGATCATTGCCGGCTTGCCGCTTGTATATCTACCTGATTATCTCAGGCCTCAACATCTTTGCCATCAGCAGATTTAGCCTGTTTTATACCTGAATGTTACAATGTTTGCTCGATGAATGAGCAAAGCAAGAGGTCGCAAAGGATTATGATCTATTCGCAAAAAAGAAAAAGAAAAGAGACTCTGACCTCCAGACAGTGAGAACCTACATGCATATTTCAAACGAATTTGTATAAGTTTGCAAACAAGTACAGTAGGAATTAGTGGCACCCAAATAAGAATGCCTACTGTTTCCAGGACTAGTATACACTGTTTCTGTCCGTTGCTGAAAAAGGTAAAATTTACATTTGAGAGTTTCAATGAAATTTACATTCAAAATATATGTTTTCCACACAAGAAAAAACGGCCATGTTCCACTATCTTCCGATTACAGAACATGCACTCAGAATATAACCAACCAAAAATCCATCCGAGGGGTCGGGAACTTTCTGTGTTTCCTCCACAAGTTCTGCTGTATTACCAGTTAACTAAAGTAAATCTCTGCTATAGGCTTTGCAATGTTGGAGTTTGAGAGTTAGTTAGCATAGAGGGAACTGAAGGTGTAACAACAGAGTAGATAAGCTAGGTCAACCTAAGTAAGCTGCTTCTGGAATGAGAACCAACAATCTGCACAAGCAATTGCTAATTTCTCAAGCAAGTCCTTTGCCAGCGATGATGTGTGGGATCAGCAAGTGGTCTCAGGATCCGGGGCTACTGTTCTTGCGATGGTGAAATGGTCGACGACCCGCACCGACCTGACAGGGTCTGGTGATGAGGCTGACCTCCACTTGCTAGGGTACCTCCTGTGGTGGCTGAGCTGATGATGCGCTCTTTCCTCTGCCTCCCACTTAGGATCCAACTTCCAATCCTTTGGGACCTGTTCACCAGATTCAATGTGTTTATAATGGAGTCTACGTGTATTTTGTGTTTTCTACATAAGAACCTGTATCCACATTATATTGAGTGATACCATTCAATGCATTGCCGATCTGAACAGATGAGAACAAAGGGAGCATGTTGAATATATTGATGTTACCTTGTCAACTGCAAGTGTAAATATTTCCAGATCACCATCCTTCTTGATGTGGAACCTTGTGAATGATTTGTAGTTTGCGATGCGCAGAGACGAGAAGGCTTCGTCAAAGTGTATGTGGAACCAGTTGATGCATATGTATAGGTAGCTACCAAATATGAGGGAAACAACCGGAGTTGAGAGAATCCAGAAATAGATAAACACAGAAGTGTAGTACATGATCAGAACACTCCGAGAAAGAGGCATCATCCCGTTCTTGCAAATGTTGATCCTTGTCACAGCCATGACCTGTGAAAAAATGTAACACAAATTTGCCTGGTTAGGTAAATCTGCAGAAAGTGGATGGAAGAGGAAAGTTACAGGTAATTGTAGGCTTCATACACAAAGTTCTAAAAATGAATTCAAGTACAGCTAACAAATCCATTTGATTAAAAATGCAATGCATCTACACAGGAATAGTAAAATGTTTCTGGAAAGAGTCTTATCACCTCAGGGACGTCAAAGGCTGACATAAGGTACTTTATACATGCCGGGTATAGTCCCAGTGTCCATTGTTCCAAACGAGCACGAAGACCAGTTGGATCTGGGAAATGCTCACTTTCCATTGATCGATACCAATCATATAGAGGGTGATAACCTATGATAGAAAACAGGTTTGTAACAAAAATATCGCCTTTCTTGGGTGAAGGAACAGGAAAAAAGCAAAACCTCTCTAGTCAGAAGAAACAATAGGAGCCTGGCCACATAAGCTTAACTAGAACTTTGTGGGGTAGAGTTTAGAGCCAAAGGTGCCAAGGTGGTGACAATTATCAAGAACATGCCCATCATAGTTTCATCAAATAAACCCCCTGAGATATGTCATCACAGACACAGTTGCATGGATTATCTATCTGCACCTGAATTCTCAATTTCCTCTAGACACTTCAAACTAGTTTGACGCTCTGAAGGATATAATATTCTATTTTAACAATCTTATCCAGTTTGAAACCATAAAATGAATATACCCCAAGTTCAAATGACCGCATAAGGTATCTTTTACATTTCAAAAGGGATATAACAGCAAGAGCATGCAGTTTTATCTTAACATATAATTAATAGTTCAACCTTAGCGTTGTGGTTGGGAGTACAATGAGCGATGGCATACCTGAAGTCGCCAACAAATGATTCCGTATACATACTTCAATGCCTAACTCCATGAGCAACATTAAAAGTAGAGCTGCAGTCAGATGGGCCATAACATGCAGGCCACCAATAACAGCTCTTTTTTTCCGCGTGAGTTTGGATGGTACAAATGTATACGATGCCATCAATAAAGTTAGACTTCCTACTGAAGAGACATAAGAGTGTTCAAAAATATAGAGCAAAGCACTCCATATTGTACTTGAGAAGCTTTGAAGACGCCCAAACCATGTTTCTTCATTCAAGATGTGGACAAGATTACACTGGAAAATCAGAAACAGAATCAAGAGTTAGGTTTAGATCAACATGATAAGCCTGTATAGCACCGCAGAATATCCTAGATGTAAAAGGACGAACATCGCTGCTTAGTGTCACCAAGCCGAGTAGAATATGTAATATTGATCAGTTTAACTCTCCGAGTAATAAATCAGTGGTTAAAAGGTTGACATGTTTCAGAAGTGGAACTCTGTAGTGGCATATATCTAAATTTCATAGTTAGAAGATACTAAAGGTGTTGTGCCCTTTACTTCGAAGGTTGTACGGGTAGTTCACCGGAGGCCGTGGCCTGCGATGTAGGGTAAGCGCCGTGGTAGGAAGCAGAGACTGGGGAATTAGAGAAGCAGATTGGATCGGGAAAGCATACAGGGTAGAGAGAGACTTTCGTATATTCCTTGATCAGAACGATACAATGGGCATGCTTTTATAGCATTGCCTAGGACTTAATTAACTTGACGAGGACACGGATTGTAATTCCTAACTTGACCGCTTTTCCCTACGGCTGGACTCCTCAAGCCTTGACTGCTCCTTGCTGAATCGTAGTTGGTACCTGCCTCTAATCCTGTCCTTCCGGCTGGACGGCTGCAACTCTATTCCTGGACCCTTACTTGACTCTCCTATCTGACTAACTTGACGCCACAACAAAAGGTAGAATACTTCATTACCAAAATTAAGATATGCAAGGAAGAAAATTACACCTTATGGAATAAATGTGACTGACCTGTGGGAACATTGAGAACACCAGTAGGAAGTAAATAAAACCACCAATTATGTCAAACTGCCAATTCTTCTTGCGGAATTTTAATATGTTGCCCAGTGCAATCTGTGAGTGTAGTAAATAAGACATTCATTGCACAATAGGATAAATATACTAGAGATTCTGTTAACTTAGGGAACTACATACCGCACTAGATTCATCATAGGATGGATAAGCTGCCTTGCACTCGTAAGTAGTACCAGAGAAGCTTTCAAAGTTTTTGAAAACATGTGTTGGGTGCAAAAAGGCGCCACCACATCCATTGACAAGCAAGTGTTGCACAGAAGTAGGTTTATCTGATCGTGCAGAATGCCTCATAAAATGATGCAAATCCCCTGCCATGCGAAGTTTGCATCTTCCATTCAGGTAGTCCTGAATCAAATGTGAGACATTCTTGCCTGTAGTCTCCTTCCAATACCAATCAAGGAGCCAGTTTGGCTCGTGTGTCACAATAATCACAGAGTCATTCTCTCCAACCTGCATAACTTTAGAAATGTAGCGGATCAATTAAATCTGGAAATGAAAATTTGTCTCCAACTCTCAAGAGATACAAATGTTAAATAAACTATTTACACAAAAATGATTTAAAAATCACTCATCAGGAACCAACCAAATAAAATGATAACGAAGCAATGAGTGTGGAAATATTTCCACCTATATTGGAGAAAGCGCTATACATTCGTCAGCATATTTTTTTCGGTATTTTCTAGCGATCCTATTATTAGTCAGCTACATTGTTGAAGTAATTAAATTACTTGGTATTGGAACACTAGAAACAGAAATAATGGAAAATCCAATTTAAAACAGAAGGATAAACAGAAGAAGAAGAAATGCACCTTATTCCGAGAAAGTTCAGCGAAGAACTTGAATTGGTATACGTCAATGTCACCATGAAGAGCTAGATCAAGACCAAATATCCACCAACCTTTGGGAAGCTGCAAGGCAAAGTAACTCTTCTTCTGAGGCAGAAACCACCCACCTAACCAGCTTTTGTGACATATATGTCTCATAAAGGTGTGAAGCCCATCGAACCAATCTGTTATAGAAGGTAAGAATACCAAGAAAGGAACTCTGTAAGAAACAATCATGCATTGTCTTCCTTACGAACTTGTCATAGAGCCCATAGGAGAGTAAGTAAAATGAGAAGCATTTTGACTAACAAAGTTTTATATGAGTGCAGAGGACATACCATGGTTCCCGGGAATTATGAAACATTGGGGTCCATCATATTCTTTCATCTTTGATATGCCCGGAGGAATCTCAGGCTTGTCCACAGCTATATGTTCAGCCTTATACCAACGCGGAGGTTGCATAGCGTACTCAAAAGGACCAAAGAAGCGTCTCTCATATGTAAACGATGAAGGGTTTGGATACCTACATATATAAAATGACATAAAGGAAATAAATGTTGCTAACTCTAAGTGTGGAGAGATGCAAATGATGACAAACATACACACATGGCATAAAATATATATAGAGTTTTTACAAGAGAAGAAATTATACTCGAGGACAAAACATTACAGAATATACGACAAACAACGAACTTGTGAGTGGTGCTTCGATAAGATTAGGTCCCATCTCTGATGTTGAAACCAGAAACTACATGAGAACAAAAAATAAAAAACATAACCAAACATAGCTAAGGAGTTTACTACTATACACAACAAACATGACCAGCTAATCTGTCAGTAACTTTTTTTTTCTCGAACAAATCTGTTAGCAACTATTGTTTGAAACACAAAATATTATTTTTCCTTTTCCGAAACAAATTTCAGGAAGCCTGCATCCAACAAAAAAAATATAATACTCCATTCCGAATTTATTAAAGAAAATCAACCAATCGGTTGATGGCCTAAATAGATCTTCCAGCGCTTAACTTGATTAAAGAAGTTCCATATAATGATGTGACTATGCTGGGTAAATAAAGAGCTAGATGATTTCTAGATATGAAGGGATAAATTGACCGAAGAAAAAAGTCAAATCTGATTAAACATGGTGCAATCTTACGCAAGATCTCCGCCAATAACAAGCAAATTTCCACGTGGAAGAGTACGCGTAGAGCCACCAATAACAGTCTGAATGGACGGTTGAGCTAGCAGTCGGGCAACTGTGTATGATGAATTTCCACCATCACCAGTGTCTGCGACAAAGTCAAACCAAAGGTCTTCTCTTTCATTGAAGTAGTCATACATCAGGTCGTCATCAGTCTGAGCCTCATTTGTAGTACTTTTCATTGCAGCCTACAGGAAAATATACAAATGCTTAAAAATAATAATGCACTCATTATGCTTGAACATACACATGTTCACATGTGCATAGAGGCAGAATATAGCATGAATTTGTAGTAAAATTAGATAGACATGATCTTATACAGGATATATCAGGATTAAAATTGAAAAGGATAAATGAATTACAGAGATAATCTAACATCGTGATTTAGAGCACCATAGTGAAAAATTTATAATGAATGGTAGTTAATCCCACGCTACGCACCCCTACCTGCATCATGCGCATATCAAATCGCCCCACAAAAAGAGTTACAGAGACCATAAGATCAAACGCTGTCTTGAATAAATCAGCCGATGTCCTACATAATGTAAAGTTGAAGAAGTCAGGCGTTTTACATAATGCGCTGGTCTCATCTTGGATCTAACTAGCTGGAGCTTAGAGGCTTTACCCTGAATACCAAGGTACCATATCCAGGAAATCTGGTTTCATATGTTTTTTCAGCTTCTCTTCCTCTGATACTGGTGACGAATGAGTAAGAGCCCATCTGAAGTATTTGCAGTGGATAACAAGAAATACTCGGACTTAGTATTGACGACAAAGAAAAATTTGGAATAAAATATGCAGTGTATAAAACAGTAAGCACGTACCCAGTTGATCTCTCCACAACAAAGTTGGCAATGTAAAGGCCAATAAATGTAGCCCACAGTGAGTACAGAGGAGATATTTCATCCGATGGGCCAGCACAGGATCCACTGCAAACTAACTGGAGAATAAAATGATCAAAGAAGTATAGCACGGATGTTGCCCAAACAAAAGTGTGAGAGGAAAGAGTGATGAATTAAAGAGAAGCCAATGTTACCTCCCCATATATAACCCACTTAGACAGAAGAGGGTAGTCACTTGCAGATCCAACTGGTGCAAACCAAGATGTACATATCTGATCTTTTAACTCGTTCATAAAGAGAAAATTTGATATCCATGTGGTTCCATTTTCATTTTTAAGAAAAGCAAGCAAACTTGGATCAGAACTCTTGCCAAAAGATTTGCTTTTGTGCACAGCAAGATTCCCGCAATGACTGTAGAATACACAGCAAGCAATACTGATGACCTGGAAGATATTCAAAATTAATCTTCCCAGGAGTAATGGAGAAACTAAAATAGAACTAAAAATAGATTTTTCGTAAACGTACAGTGCAGTTTTGTACAATGGTCCATATTCCTGGTCTTGTGCCTGCCTGCGAGCAACCAATCCAATGTACCAGAGACCAATAAATATGATGTGGAAAGCAATGATGAAAAGGACAGAAGAAAAATATATCGTCAGAAAAAGTGAAAGGTTCATGCGCATATCAACACCCATTGATTGGAAGCTTGGGAGATGGTACAAGGATGCGAAGCAAATCCAAGCGACATACCTGCAGTTGTGCAATATAGTTGGTAATTCAGTTCTACTAACAAATTAATGTGGTACCTACGTAGAGATTCTGTGGCGCTATGTAGACATGAAAATATTTCTGAAACTGAGTTCTAAGAAGTCTGAATACGAATACGTACCATCGACTGAAATTTGAGTAACTCGGCTGAATGGTTCTTCCTAGGAATGGAGAAGAAAAGAAATAGAAGAAACCAATCAAGCAAACATACATGGACCACCATTTTATGTTGCTGTCCAGTTTATGTATCAGAGTATGCATATTGTCAGACGAGATGAAAAAGAGGCATCCAATTATCACTGCTGTCATAATATGCCTCGAGTGTTCATGGGGATATGGATATGTATGTGTCAGGATCGTCCGAACCCTCTCCATCTTGAGGGTTCCCAATAGTGGGCTACCACTCTGCTTGGCTGAACACATCAAAGAATGTTGCTTTGAGTACTATAGGTACTTTTCTCAGAGAAATGCTGTTCACAATACACGATACGTGTTCCTTCGAGTCTGCAACCTTCAAGATAAATCGATGCTCTGCGTGTATCAGATGTTGTCAGATTTCAGCAAAAAAGGAGTTGAAGCATGAATTTAAGGAACACAAAAGTACATGATCTCATCGTATGTTGTAGTTTTGAAGAGAAACAGTACCAGTTGTGATGATTAATTGCTATTTTTTATTTTCAAATGTAAGTGTTATACTTATACCAACAACTATTTACATCCAATCCCAGTACCCCGTATGCCATAAGCACGAACTTAGTACGGCTCAATGTGCAACGCCAGATAGCTAGTCAAATTTGTCAGAGCAGGACACCATGCCTGTAGTAGTGTAGTCAAGAACCAAGTACAGTGGTCGATATTTTTAACAAGCAGTTGCTGAAAAAAATTCAGAGCCGATTCACATGGATGGGAACAGATTAACCAGCTGCATCTTTTCCCCCAAAGATCGAAATGTAAAGTGACGATAAAATCGCATGGGCTGCATATAAATAAACTGACAAGACTACTTGACGCAGATTCTTTTGGATTAACTGGTTATTAAATTACATCACATCTTCTCTATCTTTAAAAAAAAAGGGAATGAGCATGCCATTACTCGAAATAAGTTAAACTAGTAAGCATGCCGTTCGACTGTGTCGACGGGGAAAATCAAGCACTCAGCAGGAGGCATCTCCCCTATTGTAAATAATCTCGGCAGCAGAGCGGTGCCGGAGACACGAAGGAAAGGACACGAGAACAGAAGGACGCCATCCCATCCATCATCGATTGGTAAATTTACCGGTGTGGTGCGTGCGCAAGCGTGCATGGAGAAGGAGGATGAGCGAGTGAACTCATAGCTAGGTTGCATAAAGAAGTAACGCAATGCGTGCGAGACGAAACAATGACGCGTTCGTGAGGAGCAGGGGATGGGACGGGTACTTGGGAAGGAACAGGGTAGGGGAGGAGAAAAGGGGAGGACGGATGCGCACCTTGGAAGACGCCGGGAACGGTGGCCGGCGGCGGGAATGGTGGTGCCGGCAGCCGGAGGGAAAAAGAGGCGGTGGGGTGGTGTGGCAACTGCTTTCCCTGATCCGGTGGAGGTGGACGGGAGTGATGAGGGAGGGGGGGGGGGGTTGCGTTTGATTTGGGGAAGGTTGAACGGAAATGCCAAGAATATCCCCGAGGTGGCAGGCCAGATGCCGTGCCATTGGCACGCACTACATCTTTTTTTTCTTCTCTCTCTTGTTGTTTTCCAATTAGGGTCTCGAGAGCAGGGATCCAACCCAACACAAACATGTGTTTGTTGGGCTACACATTGTCTATAGCATTTTCGAGGAATATTTCACGGAGCGTTTGGGACTCCCAATTGGGCTGCACAACTGGGAGTAGTCCGCACGACGTCCTAGGCTTGTCAGATACAATAACCCAGTGGGGATCCATAAAAATAACGACAAAAAAGAACTCTTGTACTATTGCAAAGATGAACAAATATTTTCAATTCATTTACAAGAAATTACCTAACCGAGGACAGCGCAATGTTCCTACAACAGCGGCGCAATGTTCCTACAACAGATTGATGAGAATTTAGGCAATTTTCCGATTAAATTAATCCAATAATAAATCATGAACATGACGTGAGCAGTGCTAATGGCATACTGAAATTCTATGATAAAATCATGTACTAGAAAATAGTAGATACATCTACACAAATAGCTAGTACGGCAAACATGCAAATAATCAGGAGAGGGATAAACGTGTACCCTCCAGTAGGCCAGTTGGCCGCAGCAGCGGAGGCGTTAGCCTCGTCGGCGATCCTCTTGTCGGCAGCAGCCTTCTCGATGTCGGCGTCGGTGGCCATGACGACGAGGAAGGCGGCTCGGACGTAGTTGATGCAGATGTACTTGAACAGATGAAGTAGAACGAGCAGTCGCGTAGGAGACGCTCCCAAAAATCTAATCGCCCCTCTCCCGTACAGGATCTAGAGAGGCGGAGTTTCGGAGGCCTGCTCTCCCGTCAGCCGTGTACGCGGTGGACGGGATGGGATCAGCGATGGCAGCAACAGCGGGAGGAACGACGATGCGAGGAGCAAATGCGATGTGGTGTCTGTTGTGTATTTCCGAGAGAGGAGCGACCTCTCTTATATACACACGCAGGCGGAAGACCAACGGAAACACACGCAATTAAGGGGGAGAATTAAGAGACTGGTAACGGCCGTACTTAAGAGCACTTAAGACAAAACGTTTCAGCTCAAATTCATTCTCCATTAAGCGCAATGAATTCTGAAAACTCCCGTACTTAATAGTACTTAAGACGGACGTTTCAGCTCGCAATGAATTCTGAAAACTCCCGTACTTAATTGTACTTAATACAGACGTTTCAACTCATATTCATTTTCCATTAAGGCAAATGTTTCAGTTGACCGCATGACATCATGGGCCTTTAGAGATTTTTTTGGAATTGTTATATGCTAATATTTCAACAATATTTTAGCAATCCCCCACCAGATCCCAAAGACCCATGATGTTGTTCTCTGTTCCAAACACTGTTTTGATATACCAGTATTTTCAGTGGAGACATGTTAAGGTTGAGCTCCACCTAGAACGAATAACTACACTCCTTCACAACTGACAATGGACTATGCCTTGAATTGTCAATTTGGCGTAAAGTAGTTTCGCCAAACGTCTTACCAGTACTAGGCTGCCGAAGGCTGACCCCTCGGGTGGAGCATATTAGTCACACTCCTGACCTATTCATGAACTTTCTAGAGATCAACCCAATCTCATAGACTGTGACCAGTAGTCAGGCTCATATAGATGTGTTCCTCCAAAGATCGCTCTGTAAGATAGCATCTTGCTTATACAAAGCCTTGGAACACATTAAGGCAAATGTCAACCTGCCATACAGTTAACGAAAGTAGTGCATCTCCAACGGAGTGGGTTACTAAAGTTACTCTCCTCAATTGACCACTAGCTTGTTTTCCCAGGTCCTACTTCACGGGATCTCCGATCACATAAGTTGGGTTACTACCATGGCAACTCATGTGGGTTTCATCCCTATCTCGCTCGATGCATTTTCTATCACAACACGTGATAGCCCTTTAGTAAAGGGATCTGCCAGATTCTTTGCCGACTGGATATAATCCAGCGCTATCACTCCGGAGTTTCTCAAATGTCTGACAGCTTTTAATCTCATTCTTATATGTTTGTTGGACTGCATGTTGTCCTTTAACTTTTGACCTTGGTAATCACTGTCTGATTGTCACAGTTCATAAGGATAGCCGGTACTGGCTTTTCAACCACAGGCAAGTCCATCAACAGATCTCGAAGCCATCCTGCTTCGACACCAGATGTGTCCAATACTGTTAATTCTGCTTCCATTGTCGATCTCGTCAGGATCGTTTGCTTGCAAGACTTTCAGGAAACAGCACCACCTCCAAGGGTAAACACATAACCCGTTATGGCTTTCATCTCATCAGCATCAGAGATCCAATTCGCATCACAATAACCTTCAAGCACTGATGGGCTTCCGGTATAGTGAAGTCCATAGTTCTTTGTACCTTTCAGATAGCGCATAATTCTTTCAACAGCACGCCAATGTACATCACCCGGATTGGAAACAAACCGGCTCAGTTTGCACACAGCGAACATGATGTCAGGCCTTGTAGCGCTCGCTAGGTACATGAGTGAACCAATTACTTGAGAGTATCTCAGCTGATCCTTAGTTGTGCTTGTGAACTTTCGAATCTACACACTAGGATCATATGGTGTTGGAAAATTTTTGCAGTCTGAATATCCAAACGACTCAAAATCTTCTCAACATAATGGGATTGCAACAGTGTAATCCCACCTTCATTATCTCTCAATAGCTTGATATTCAAAATAACATCAGCCACACCAAGGTCTTTCATCTCAAAGTTTTGAGATAAAAATGACTTAACCTCCTCAATCACTTTGAGGTTGGTCCCAAATATCAGTATGTTATCAACATACAAGCACATTATAACTCTTTCGCCCCCACCATGGCGATAGTATACGCATTTGTCAGTTTCATTAACAACAAAACCAGCAGAGGTTAAAGTTGTATTGAACTTCTCATGCCATTGCTTAGGTGCTTGTTTCAGGCCATATAAAGATTTCAGTAACTTACACACTTTTCCTTCCTGACCATCTAATACAAAGCCATCTGGCTGTTGCATGTAGATTTCCTCGTCTAGCTCTCCGTTCAGGAAAGCCGTCTTAACATCCATTTGGTGGACGAGAAGACCATGCGAGGCCGCCAAAGAGAGTAATACTTGTATGGTGGTTAGTCTGGCTACAGGTGAATAAGTATCGAAGAAATCTTCCTCTTCTTTCTGGGAATAACCCTTGGCCACAAGTCTAGCCTTGTACTTGTCAATTGTACCATCGGGCCTAAGCTTCTTCTTGAACACCCACTTACATCCCAACGGTTTACAACCATAGGGACGTTCAGTAATTTCCCATGTTCCGTTAGCCATGATGGAGTCCATCTCGCTACGGACCGCTTCTTTCCAGTAATCAGCATCCGGAGACGCATAAGCCTCTGAAATAGAAGTGGGAGTATCATCCACAAGGTACACAAGGAAATCATCACCAAAGGACTTTGCAGTCCTCTGTCTCTTGCCCCTACCAAGGGTTTCCTCGTCATCCTTCTCAAGATTTTCGTGATGTGTTTGTTCATAATATTCCATAGGAATGGCAGGTTCAGGAGTCCCATCAGATTCCTGTCTAGAGGTGCTTGGCATATCTCTCATAGGAAAAATATCCTCAAAGAATGTAACATCTTTAGACTCCATAATTGTACCGACCTTCACGTCAGGTACCTCAGATTTCACTACTAGAAATCTATAGCCGACGCTATTCTTAGCGTAGCCCAAATTAACACAATCCACGGTCTTTGGTCCAAGCTTACGCTTTTTGGGGATCGGCACATTGACTTTCGCCAAACAGCCCCAAGTACGTAAGTATGAAAGTGTCGTCCTTCTCTTCTCCCATTGCTCATAGGGAGTAATCTCATTGTCTTTTGTCGGAACTTTATTCAGGACATGACATGATGTCAATATAGCCTCCCCCCACCATGCCTTGGATAAACCCGATGTATCTAACATGGCGTTAACCAAATCAGTTAGAGTACGGTTTTTCCGTTCGGCAACCCCATTTGACTGGGGCGAATAGGGAGGCGTCCTCTCATGAATAATACCATGTTCCGCACATAAAGAATCAAACTCATTCGAGAAGTACTCTCCACCATGATCTGACCGGATTCGCTTAATTTTCTTTTCAAGTTGATTCTCAACTTCTGCCTTATAGATTTTAAAGTAGTGTAGAGCCTCATCTTTGGTGCTTAACAAATATACATAGCAATATCTAGTGGAATCATCTATCAGAGTCATGAAGTATCTCTTTCCACCTTCAGTCAACACACCATTCATCTCACATAGATCAGAATGTATAAGTTCTAACGGTGCCAAGTGTCTCTCCTCCGCAGCCTTATGGGCTTGCGAGGTTGCTTTGCTTGTACACACGAATGACATTTAGAACCTTTGGCTAAAGTGAAACTTGGGATTAAATTCGATTTTACTAGCCGCGTCATACAACCGAAACTAATGTGACAAAGACGTGAATGCCAAACTTCTGCTTCATTAACATTCGAATGAATATTGTTCACGACTTTATTACAAAAATCAGCGAGGGAAAAACGGAACAAGCCTCCGCATTCATAGCCTTTTCCAACAAACAGTCCATATTTCGTAACAACTACTTTATTAGACTCAAATACCAACTTAAACCCTTCTCTACATAGAAGGGAGCCACTAACGAGATTCTTCTTGATGGCGGGGACATGATGCACGTTCTTGAGCTGCACGATCCTTCCCGAAGTAAACTTCAGATCGACCGTGCCAACACCAAGAACAGAAGCACTTGCGCCATTCCCCATCAATACGGATCCGTTCCCTGTGACCTGATAAGAAGAAAACAATGAGATGTCAGAACATACATGAATATTTGCACCTGTGTCAATCCACCAATCATTAGACTGACAAACAGAAAATACAGTAAACAAATTACCGTACCCAGATGCACCATTCTCATTGTTACTCACAATCATGTTGACAGACTTGGAGTCCTGTCCTGGTTTCTTGAACTTCTTTGGGCACTTGGGAGCCCAATGTTCCTCTGAACCACATGTGAAGCAAGCTCCTTTCTTCTTATCCTTGTTGAAGGGCTTCTTGCCCTTCTTCTTGAAGTCGGTATTCTGTTGGACTCCATGTTTCCCCTTGGGCTTGTGGAAGTTGGAATTCTTCTGTACAAAATTGGCGACAGAAGTTCCCTCGGTCCCTTTTCCGTGCGAGTCCTTTGCTCTCGAGTTCTGCTCGACACTCAGATGGCCGATGACATCCTCAACTGAGAATTCACGCCTCTGGTGTTTCAGAGTAGTAGCGAATTTCCTCCAGGAATTAGGCAGCTTAGCGATTATGCATCCCGCGACAAATTTGCCCGGTAGCACACACTTTAGAAGCTCAAGCTCCTTAGCGATGCACTGTATCTCATGAGCTTATTCCAATATAGAACGGTTTTCAACCATCTTGTAATCGTGGAACTGCTCTATAGTGTACATCTCGCTTCCAGCATCGGTTGCGCCGAATTTAGATTCGAGCACCTCCCACAAGTCTTTGGCAACCCGCACATGTAAATATACATCTACCAACTTATCTCCGATCACGCTCAGAACGGCTCCAACAAAGACGACGGTGGCCTCCCTAAATGCCTTCTCCTGTTCAGGAGCAATCGTTCCACTGGGAGTAACACCGGCGACCCAGAACACGTTCATCGCAGTGAGCCATAAGGTGGTTTTTGGTTTGCCAACGCTTAAAATATGTCCCCGTAAACGGGGCTGGTTTCAGTGCAGCAGCAAAATCTTGGATCGAAAATTGCCTACACAAATTAGGTTTTTGGATTGATGAGAATTTAGGCAATTTTCCGATTAAATTAATCCAATAATAAATCATGAACATGACGTGAGCAGTGCTAATGACATACTGAAATTCTATGATAAAATCATGTACTAGACAAATAGTAGATACATCTACACAAATAGCTAGTACGGTAAACATGCAAGTAATCAGGAGAGGGATAAACGTGTACCCTCCAGTAGGCCAGTTGGCCGCAGCAGCGGAGGCGTTAGCCTCGTCGGCGATCCTCTTGTCGGCAGCAGCCTACTCGATGTCGGCGTCGATGGCCATGACGAAGAGGAAGGCGGCTCGGACGTAGTTGATGCAGATGTAGTTGAAGCAGATGAAGTAGAGCGAGCAGTCGCATAGGAGACGCTCCCCAAAAACCTAATCGCCCCTCTCCCGTACAGGATCTAGAGAGGCGGGGTTTCGGAGGCCTGCTCTCCATCAGCCGTGTACGCGGTGGACGGGATGGGATCAGCGATGGCAGCAACAGCGGGAGGAACGACGATGCGAGGAGCAAATGCGATGTGGTGTCTGTTGTGTATTTCCGAGAGAGGAGCGACCTCTCTTATATACACACGCAGGCGGAAGACCAACGGAAACACACGCAATTAAGGGGGAGAATTAAGAGACTGGTAACGGCCGTACTTAAGAGCACTTAAGACAAAACGTTTCAGCTCAAATTCATTCTCCATTAAGCGCAATGAATTCTGAAAACTCCCGTACTTAATAGTACTTAAGACGGACATTTCAGCTCGCAATGAATTCTGAAAACTCCCGTACTTAATTGTACTTAATACAGACGTTTCAACTCATATTCATTTTCTATTAAGGCAAATGTTTCAGTTGACCGCATGACATCATGGGCCTTTAGGGATTTTTCTGGAATTATTATATGCAAATATTTCAACAATATAGCACAGATATCAATTACACTTCATGTCGCATTGCCGCAGTAATGGAAATTGATTCAATTTAAGAAAAGCGAGGGGGTCGGCGCTCTCCTAGCGACAGGGAGCGGGCAAGGTGACACGTCGATGCAAGCAGGTTTGGAAGGTAGAGAAGGTGTTGCTCGGTTCGATCGCCAGCGCGTTACAAAGAGTTAGGCTAGGCCAGTCGGTAAAACCAGGGTGGCGCCCCGGACCATTTCATTTTTTCTATACATGATAGGATGAAACTTTTGGTGCATCCCGGGCCACGGCCCAGGTTGCCCTGGGTCTGGATCCGTCCCTGTTGAATAGCCTGGTGTTTGGTTGTATGTATGGTAGGTCGGATCGAGTCCCGCGATTTTAAATCATCCTCCAACCAAACCCGTTGATGGGTGGAGAAAGGGAGGGGCGAGCAGGAGCCAGACCCCCTAACAGTTGGTCTATCCTCTAATCAGGCATGGTGCTGGGTGGAGATAGGGAGGGGCGAGCAGAGGCTAGACCCCTAACAGCTCGTCCCCCCTATGGATTTGGCGTAGATAATACCAATATGCATGTACTAATTTTCGTATAATTACTTAGTTACTATTTGATACCCACAAGTATAGGGGATCGCTGAAGTCTTCGTTGGGAAGTATTACCCAAATTTATAGTTCGACTCGATGGGAACACAAGAATATCAATAAGACCTTGGCAATTGAGGCGTCACTCTCAACCACACCTGTATATCAATAACTTGCAGCAGTAATAGTGATGGCAGTAGTATGATTCAAGTAACAAGCAGAACAGTAGCAGTGAACAAGTGTTTCCCAGTTTTCACCGGAAAAGTGAAAGTGTAACTCAGAGATTTAAAACGTAGGCATGAGGTGATAGCGGGGTGTTGCAAGAATGAGATTGATCATATAATAAGAAACAAATAACAATGGGACCTATCTCTAACTCCGATATATGTAGGTATGTGTTCCATATTTAGTTGTGCGTACTAACCAAGAGAATTTGCACAACATCTATTGTCCAACCTGCCCATTTCACCGGGGCCAACTTGGAACTACAGGTAATTAAGGTCTACCCTTTCGAATAGACCGGAACAATGCATTAACACTTCATGAACACATAGAATCCTCAAACTAAAACATCTCCCCCTTGTTTTCCCTATATGTCACGTTTAGGGTTCGCAGGTTCAACATAATAGCAGGTGATACACTTTGCAGATAAATACCAAACTCAAATATATGATGGGGCAATATAAGTTCAGTACTGAAATCATGCCACTCGGGCCCTAGTAGCAAGCATTAAACATAGCAAGAGTGCATCAACACAATACAAAAGTATCCTCAAGATAAAACCCTAAAATCCCGAACAACGGGTAGCATTACATGATCAATCTCATCCAATCCCCATCCACCTCACATGCCTACAGCGGACTACTCACACATGGTGATGGTGAAGGGGCTCATGGTCGATGGAGATGAAGGCGGTGATGAAGGCGGTGAAGACGGCCTCCGGATCCCTCCACCGGAGGAGAAATCCTGGATCAATCTGTCCCCGAAACGAAGATCGTGATGGTGGCGGCGTTCTGTTTCGCGAAAACTCCTCTCCTCTAGGGCAAGCACTTTTCGTATATATGAGGGGGTACGTCGAAGACCGAAGGCGAGGCGGCGCCCGAGGCCCATTTGGGTGGGCCCACGCGGCCAGGTACAGGGGCCGCGTGGGACCCCCCATTTGGCCCTCGAGCGCTTCCTCGTGTCCATCTTTGTCCATTGTCCTCCTTTTCCATAAAAATTGACGTGGTAATTTTCCCCGATTTTATTTCCTGCAAAATAGCCAGAAAGAGACTTTGCTAAAAACAGCGTCAGATTCAGCAGTTTTATTCAAATATGGGAAGATTCCGGAGCAAATTATGAGGCAAAGTGCTTGGAAAAGTAGATGCATTTTGGATGCATCAGCTCCCCCAAGCTTAGCTCGTTGTTTGTCCTCGAACAACTCAAACGTAGTGCAGAAGCGATAAAAGACTTTGACAAGAACTTTGCATTGCATATGTAACACAATTTAATATCAACAAGCATTCAAAGCATAGCTTCAACAACAAATAAAGATGCTAGCAAAGGTATATCTAATCAATGTTAAAGCATTTATATTTGTTGCAAGAGGATAACATGTAGTGTCAATACTTGGATGAGTTTGCTCAACTGTAGAAATAAACAAAGGTTCTTGCATCGCTATGATTGAATCATGACAAGACTTTTGAGGTCTTTTGATTCTTTCTTTTGTTACTGGTGAAATCATTGTGCTTACAACCTTGCTCTTAGTTTTAGCAAACCATTTGATATTAATATGACTCATATGCTTGACCACTAATGGTTGAAAACCTCATGCCCCGTGAATACGAGTACCTACACCATGGCTACTCAACTTGGGTCACTAGGTAGTTCGAAATTTTCAGTCATTGCAAGTAATAAAAGCGTCATCAAGAGCGTCAACTGGGGTACCTCTTGTCCCAGGACATGGACAAGCCCATGTCCAAACAACAAGACAAACAGACAATGAACAATCTCAGCACTCTTTTATTTACCATTTGTAGCTTTTTATTATGAGTGCATCACTGAATGTCACTATGGTGCTGTAAATTTCCACCATGAATGATGCATGGCTTAAGTTGGCGGCCCAGGCGTCTCTCTAGCCAATTATTCTACTCATCAAACTTGCTAAGTTTCCGCTTTCATTTCGCACATGATAAGCATCCATAACAAAAGTACATGATATCAACTGAATATATTTTAGTGCAATGTTGAAAGCTTTACATGTGTCAGCACATTTCAGCTAACTCCCAACCACTAAACCTGTCAAGCATAACTTCATGTTTACATTTGAAAATTATTTTACTTCTTTTTTGGCAAGTTTAGTAAGCACAATGGGATGCGTAGACCTTTGTTTAGAGCCACAATTATTCAATCCACAACCAAGTATTGTCACTAAATATTTCACTTGCATCATCATATAACATACTAGAACATGGAAAGATAAACATTTGCTACCATTTCTAGATGTTGAAGAAACTATGATGTGCTCACTTGCTGTTATTAAAAGTCCACATAAACACGGCAAAGGTGTCATACCTTTCATCCACTTCATGCACCATCAACTCATCATCGTTGTTCTCCTCTCCCAACTTGAACTGCACAATAAAAACTCAAATCTGCCAGAAAATGTCACTGCATACAGTACTGTTTTTACCCTACCTAGACACCTCAGAAAAATCTCATATTTTACGTGTGTGTAGGTTATGATGTGTTGCAGCAGTGGTTAAAATTTCAGCTCAATCGGAGTTACAGAGAAAAAATGAAAAATAAAACAGCGAGCAGATTTCAGCAATTTCTGCACCTCCGTTTTTGCGTTTGTTTCAAGAAAACGAAAATATTTTTGTTATTTTTCGTTCTAAGAAACAAAAGACAAACAACCAGAAGTAAAAGAAACAAATAAAATCTTTTTGTGTTTTTGTGTTTTCAAGAAACTTATCATAGCAATATAACGGTGATATAAAACAATGAATGGAGAGTAAGAGAAGTACTCCCCCAAGCTTGCGATCAAGCTAGTATCCTGGGTAGTTGCCGTATCCACTTCCACTTCCAGGGTAGTAACTATATGGGTAGCCTTGCATGCTTGGGTACAGGGGCTCCGCCTGAGGTATGTACCCCTGTGTCTCTGGAGCTTGTGGCTCCTCCTGAGGCGGCGCCTCTTCCACTATCCATTTTCCGGTACTCCTGTCAAAAAGGTCAGTACGGGGGAGCCTAATGGACACTCGCTGCCCACTAGTGCTCAAATAGTTATACAGATAATGTTCCCCATACAACGTACTTATATCCATGCGAGTAGTCAAAGCAAAATCAAGTAATTTGGACTCTCGCACTAGAGTACCCATGTTATCACCATATCCTCTCTCGTTTTTAATGTAATTGTACACCATAGTAGCAATAGCACCAGCATAAATAGGAGTTTGATCAGTAATATTTCTACTCACAGCAGTATGCAAAGATCTAGCAAGTATGACTCCCAAGTTATATTCACACGGTGTATTTTCTTTTGCACATTTTAGTAGATAAACCATTGGTCCAGTGCAAGCAGAATTGTTATCCCTAGCAAGAAATCCTCTTGCAAGAAACAACGCAAAATATCTCAAACTTGGGTGCTGTATATGAGTAAATTTACCCCTATTTAATCTATCATGAGAGTTTACAGATATAGTATGCCAAAACTCAACAAGCTCATGGTTGGTATCAGCACGAGTTTCACTCCAACTCCCTGAATTTTCTACACCAATAGCATTGCAAAATTCCCTAGAGACATAACAAGGCGCTCACCTCTCATAGTAAATTTGCAAACAAAGGTAAGAGGGTGCCTTACTTTCTTCCTGTGCTTTTGGGCTCCGGGCCCTCAAATCTGAAGTAGAGAGGAATTCCCGAGAGAGTTCTCATATGTATCTTGGGGTTCTGAGAACCTAAGTAAACCAGTTGTAGTGACGAAGGTGTCGAAGTCCTCTTTGATCCCCACTGCTCAAGAACATAGGGATCTTGCCATCTTGTTGTATGTATTTTCAGCTTCTCCCCTACAAAGAATGCATCATCCTCCCAAGATGGTGGTCATCATAATTGAGGGAGACTTTGCACTCTTCTTCTTGGTCTTGAGCTCATCCCAACCAAAGCTTTGCCCTTGCTAAACATGATACCTTGCTGCCCAAAAACAATATTCAACAAAAATCAAGATGTAACACCTTAAAACAACATTAAGCCATCCATAAATAGTCTCCACATCAATATCATGCATCAATATCAACTAGAAAACTTGAATCTATGGATTTCCTAAGCATAAAAGGGTGACACCTAGTGCAGCAAAATACTTCATGCATGAGGCATAAGAACAAAAAGTAATTGGATGAGTGGAGGAGTCACATACCAATGAGCAATCCCACCAAACAGATTTGAAAAATCTGCCCTAAACTTGGAGATCCAAGGATAGCAGGAAGAGAGCTCGAGAAAATTTGGGAAAAATACCTGGGGCTGGTTTCCTGTCGAGGGGAAGGAGATGGGCACTGGATACTCACCTAACCCCCTCTGTGGGCCAAAATAGTGGGTCCCACGCGGCCAGGTACTGTGGCCGCGTGGGACACCCCCTTTTGGGCCCTGGTGGCCCTCTGGTGTCTCCCTTTTGGCTGTTAGTTCCTCTGGTAAAATAACTTACCTCCAATTTTTCTGGAATTTTTAGAGAAATTTTCTGAACAGAATTTTTCAAACTACATTTCTGGAATTTCTGCACTTTGAAATAATTATATCCATAATATCTAAAATTCTATAATGAATAAACAAAATGCAATAAATTTTTATGGGAATCAAGTTTGCATCATTTTCATATTAGTAATGAGGTTGATCAAGTCTCATTAATAATATGCAAAAGATATAATACAGATTCTTTATTTTATATGTTTCTGAGCAATTTCAAGTCACCTCATATTTGATTGGAATAGTTCCAATCATTAAGATAGCATATTTTGGTTCAGGAGGTGGCAATGCAAACTCAAAGCTTCCTATTATAAGAGTATTCCTTTTAATGGAGTTCACACTCTGGCTTACCATAGTAACAGATTTCTTCTTAGGAAAATAGATAGTGTGCTCATTTCCCTTGACATTGAATGTTACCTTGCTCTCAGTGCAATTTATAACAGCCCCTGCAGTGTTTAAAAAGGGTCTTCCAAGAATAATAGACAAATTATCATCTTCAGGCATTTCTAACACAACAAAGTCTGTAGGGATTAACACATTAGCAATAGAGATAGGGACATCCTCACATATTCCTATAGGCACAGCAGTTGATTTATCAGCCATTTGTAATGATACTTCAGTTGGAACCAATTTGTTTAGGTTAAGTTTCTTATATAAAGAAAAAGGCATAACACTAACACCAGCTCCTAAGTCACATAGAGCATATTTCACGTAAGTTTCTTTAATATGACAAGGAATAGTTGGAATACCAGGATCACCACGTTTTTCAGGCATTTTCCCTTTAAAGGAATATTCAGCAAGCATAGCAGTTATTGCATCAGTAGGAATCTTTCTTTTATTAGTCACAATGTCTTTCATGTATTTGGAATATGGAGGGATTTTAATAGCATCAACAAGAGGAATTTGCAAACACAAAGACTTAATCAACTCAAAGAATTTCTCAAATCTAGCATCATCCAAAGTTTTTATTACCTCTTGGGGATATGGTATGGGTTTTTGTACCCACGGATCCCTATCTTTACCTCTTTGTGGATTAGGATGGCTCTTCTTCTTATTCTTCTCAGTAGATGGTGGAGGGTCTTCTTTATCATTAGGTTCAGGTTCTTCAATATTTTCATCCTCTTGTGGCTCTTCTTCAGGTGAAGGTGATTCTTCTTCTTCATTATTATTATCTTCAGTCTCAGCATCAGAAATAGAAATATCCTTATCTTGCTCTTCAGAGTCATCAATGTCCTTGTTTTCATTGGGAGATTTTCCTGCAGAAGATTTCTTCTTGAGAGCTTCTTGTTCTTTTCTCTTGGGATGGCCTTCAGGAAAATCAGGATCCTGAGTACTTGCACCTCCCCTAGTGTTAACTCCACAAACCTGTTTCTTCACCATAAGACTTTCATACAATTGATTTTGAAGAGAAACCATTTGTTCAACTTGATTATTCATCATCTCACAGTGTTTAACAATTCTTTTTACCTCTCCCACACTAGCATGTAAACTTTCTCGAAGAGATTTAATTTTGTGAGAGTTCTCCATAATAGTCATTCTAATATTATGCTCCTCAGGATTATGATGATAAGCAAAATCATTCATGTAGGATACATCAACAGGAGGTGTTACCTTTTCATTACCTTTTATGGAGCTAATAGCATTGACTTGAATTGGAAAACATGGTTGATCATCAGGAAGTTTAACACCCATTTCAGATAATTCCTTAAGATGAGAGGTTTTAATTCCCTTCTCTTTAATAGCCTTGGAAGCTTCTTTCATTGTTTCGTTATCCAATTTGAGCATGCCTCCTTTCTTCTCCGGAAATATCTCTTCAATATTCCAGTCTTCATAATTCCTAGAGATAGTCTCCAATAGCTCAGTTGCTTCATCAACGGTCCTTTCCCTGAAAACATTACCTGCAATACCATCAAGATAGCCTCTGGTGTTTTCGGTTAGACCATTGTAAAATATATCAAGTATTTCATTACTCTTGAAGCCATGGGTAGGACATTTCCTAACCATCTTACTATACCTCCCCCAAGCTTGGGGTAAATCCTCCTTCTCTTTCTGTGAAAAGCTGCTAATCGCAACAGTCAAACCATGAATCTTATCAGCAGGGAAATACTTATTATAGAATACCTGCAAACATTCTTCCTTGCTAGTAATACATCCAGGTTCTAAACGATTATACCAAGTTTTAGCACTTCCTCCCAAAGTAAAAGGAAACAGCTTTAAGAAATAGTAGCGTTGATGGATTTCATCTTTACCAAATAACACAGATAAGTCATGCAAGACAGCAATGTGTTCAAAAGGAAACTCATCCTCTCTACCATAAAACTTATATTTTTCAGCTTTTTCAATTATTTCAGGATCAACACTAAACTCATAATCTTTATCTTTAATTTTAATAGCAGGAGCATTCATTTTCTCAGTAATAGGAAAATATCCATCAAGAGGAGAATTTTTATAGCTATCAAGTTTATCCAATTTATCAAAGTCAGAATTCATAAAAGCCATAGTAAATGCCTCCTCTTCCTCAGAAGAAGTTTCAAATTCATCATCACAGTATTCATTATCTTCTAACTCAGATTCCACATTTTCATTAGTAGAAGATTCCAGATTTTCAGGTGTTTCAGTTATCTCAGATGTTTCAGGTGTCACTTCTTTGTCTATGCTACCACATAATAAATCATTTTCATTACTAGTAGACATTTTAGACAATGGTGAACTAGATAAAACCTTTCCTTTTTCTTAGGAGCAACAGCAGAAGCAACATTAGGTGAAAAGTTTGGCCTACTTGGCAAATCCGTACCTCTGCGAGTAGTTGAAGGCCTCACTTCCTTCGGAGTAGTCTTTTCCTTTCCCATGGTTAGGAACAAGCAAAAGCAGCAAATAGATGATAACAAGTTGTCTTACCAATAAAGCTAGGTTCCCCGGCAACGGCGCCAGAAAACGTCTTGATACCCACAAGTATAGGGGATCGCTGAAGTCTTCGTTGGGAAGTATTACCCAAATTTATAGTTCGACTCGATGGGAACACAAGAATATCAATAAGACCTTGGCAATTGAGGCGTCACTCTCAACCACACCTGTATATCAATAACTTGCAGCAGTAATAGTGATGGCAGTAGTATGATTCAAGTAACAAGCAGAACAGTAGCAGTGAACAAGTGTTTCCCAGTTTTCACCGGAAAAGTGAAAGTGTAACTCAGAGATTTAAAACGTAGGCATGAGGTGATAGCGGGGTGTTGCAAGAATGAGATTGATCATATAATAAGAAACAAATAACAATGGGACCTATCTCTAACTCCGATATATGTAGGTATGTGTTCCATATTTAGTTGTGCGTACTAACCAAGAGAATTTGCACAACATCTATTGTCCAACCTGCCCATTTCACCGGGGCCAACTTGGAACTACAGGTAATTAAGGTCTACCCTTTCGAATAGACCGGAACAATGCATTAACACTTCATGAACACATAGAATCCTCAAACTAAAACATCTCCCCCTTGTTTTCCCTATATGTCACGTTTAGGGTTCGCAGGTTCAACATAATAGCAGGTGATACACTTTGCAGATAAATACCAAACTCAAATATATGATGGGGCAATATAAGTTCAGTACTGAAATCATGCCACTCGGGCCCTAGTAGCAAGCATTAAACATAGCAAGAGTGCATCAACACAATACAAAAGTATCCTCAAGATAAAACCCTAAAATCCCGAACAACGGGTAGCATTACATGATCAATCTCATCCAATCCCCATCCACCTCACATGCCTACAGCGGACTACTCACACATGGTGATGGTGAAGGGGCTCATGGTCGATGGAGATGAAGGCGGTGAAGACGGCCTCCGGATCCCTCCACCGGAGGAGAAATCCTGGATCAATCTGTCCCCGAAACGAAGATCGTGATGGTGGCGGCGTTCTGTTTCGCGAAAACTCCTCTCCTCTAGGGCACGCACTTTTCTGTATATATGAGGGGGTACGTCGAAGACCGAAGGCGAGGCGGTGCCCGAGGCCCATTTGGGTGGGCCCACGCGGCCAGGTACAGGGGCCGCGTGGGACCCCCCTTTTGGCCCTCGAGCGCTTCCTTGTGTCCATCTTTGGTCCATTGCCTTCCTTTTCCATAAAAATTGGCGTGGTATTTTTCCCCGATTTAATTTCCTGCAAAAATAGCCAGAGAAGAGACTTTGCTAAAAACAGCGTCAGATTCAGCAGTTTTATTCAAATATGAGAAGATTCCGGAGCAAATTATGAGGCAAAGTACTTGGAAAAGTAGATGCATTTTGGATGCATCAGTATTAAATCTAGGCCTAATCAAAATGTCTAAATGTGTTATACGTCAAGGCTTAGAGAACAGCATATGGTGTGAAATTGTGAATTTTGAAGACCAGAGACTCAATTATGTTATGTACTTTCATCGGCGGCTTGCCAGTAACCCTACATTAGAGTATAGATCGAAATTCTCGTTGCCACACATTGTTTAGTATCACTTTGTTTGATGGGCAAGGCAGGTCAACTTGGTATACATCTTAACTGACATTTCTTATGTTTCATCAAGTAAATAACTAGGGGTCACAACAAGCAAGAGATTCATTAGTTTTTTTTTTTTTTGAGAAACCCCACCCTTTATTCAAATGCTTAAAAAGTTTACACGAACACCATCAGGTGGCTCTAATAGCCAAACATGCCGACCTAAGCTGCAATACAAAGACCCTCGAGCGAGGTCATGCGCATCGCCATTAGATTGAATGATGATGTTATAAATTCGGTTTTCAGCGTTGGGCTCGAAGAGATTCATTAGTTGGATGATGATGTTATAAATTCAGTTTTCAGCGTTGGGCTTTGATGTGCCACGATGGTATTGTAAGTATGGGCTTTCATACATGGAAAAATAAATATATTTTCCATGGCTATTTGTTCTTTACATGAGCCAAGCAAAGGTAACGTTTTAAATATTTATTTTTTTCTACTGAAGCTATACGATCAATTAATATTTTTGGTTTTTTGCTACTATAGAAAGAGGTTTGCATGTTATCCCCTAACTTTTCCTATTCTCATTTCACGATTTTTCTTCAAGCTAGGTAACATGAATGACCGACTACTACTGGACTTGGGATTTTCTTGGTAGTTAATATTGTTGCATTAATTGGAACATAAGGTGGTTTCTTTGTCGAATTGTCGTAGATATTTTTGGCAATGTTTTTCTTATCTTGCTTGTAGTTAAGTATTTGTCTCCTTTTGGTTAGTGATAGGAAGACAACATGATTTAAGCAAAGCATATATAGAATAGTTATTTTAATACCAAGTATGGAGTGTGCACACCTTGTTAAAAATTTATTTGCTAGACAATTTTGACCACAAAAAAGTAGTGTCATTAGTTCAGATTATACTCTACAAGTTTCTATAATATGCTTACTTAATCATACTCTAGAAATTATTATTGAGATATTTATTGGACTATACTCTTTATAGGTCTTACCATAAATACGTATAAATTATATATGTTATCCATGGTATAAAAGATAGTTCTATAATAGATTTTGATTATAAGTATAAACAAAAAACACACCAACTAATATTTTATTTGGTTAAAGTATGCAAACATAAAATTATGCTTGTAATAATGTAACATGCTAAAAATAGATCTGAAAAAATACAAATTTTAATATAAATTATATTCATTTTGATTCGCCCTAGATCCAAGATTCCACTGGACCGGCCCTAGGTGGAACGGGTGGCATGAACCAGTGATAATTCCTCCGTCCCAAGACACATGGTACCTCGTGTCGAGGATCAGTAGTGCTTCGACACTCTACCTGCAGACAGTATTCATTGTTTTTCAGCTGTTAAGAGCATCCCTAGTGGATCGTGTATACGGGTGTGTATGCTAAATATACACGATGCGAGTCCAAAAAACGCCTCCAGTGGGTCGTGTATAACGTCGTGGACTTTTACACGTCGGGCGCTCGAGGGTACCTGGCGTGGGAATAAACACCACGAAGCCACGCTCGTGGACGCGTGAAAAGAAGCAACTTCTGCTCGTCTCGCGCCCGTGCTGCTCGTCTCGCGCCCGTCCGGAGCGCCAATCGGAGGAGGACGCCCCAAGGTCGCCGTCGCCGCCCCTCTCCGGCCGGACAAGGTATGTACAGAAACTTTGCCTCCGCACCCCCGTGAGAGAAACGAGAGGCAGAGGGCCGGCGGCCGCACGCCCGTGGCCAGATCTGGCGGCGGCGGCGCGCCCTAGAGAGAGGGGATTGAGGCGGTCGGGCGGTGGGGTGAGCTCCGGCTTCGGCCTGGATTGCGGCGCGGAATCAGGGGAGGGAGGTGAGGGAGGAGGAAGATGGGCGCGGGGACAGGGGAGAAGGGAGATGGGCGCGGGGACAAGGGAGGAGGGGCTCGAGGCGGTGGGGGTGAGCGCCGGGCTCGAGGGAGGAGGAAGATGGGCGCTCGAGGAGATGGGGGGAGGTTGCGGACGGAGGAATTGCTGCTCGGGCTGCCTCGATCGATTTGGGGCTGGGTGGGATGGTGCGGCTGTCTCGGTAGAGTTGTAGTACCAGAAAGTAGCTGTGGTTTGGTAAAATTGGTACTGCATTGTGGTCTGATATATCGATTGCTAAGAAATTTCTATCGATTTGCTCAGATATTTGTTGTTTCCTGTGTGATTGTTTGCAGATGGATGGTGATGAAGGCTTCTTGGAGACCATGGGTTTTGATTACACACAAACACAACCAGAAAGTCCAATTGGAGAGCAAGAAACCCCATCAACTCAGCAACAAGCAACACCATCAACGCAGCAACGTTCTGCAACCGTGAAAGCAAAATCCAACAAAGGAAAAATTGGTGTAGTGATGAGGACAAGGTTCTGATAGCAGCATGGGCAAATACAAGTTTGGATATTGTCGGGACAGATCAAAATCGAGATGCTTATTGGGCTAGAATTTCAGAGCACTACAGCGCACACAAGGAATCATCATGGCCGGAGCGTAATGCTAATGCAATAAATTGCCGTTACACATTGATTAGCAGAGAGACCTCTAAATTTTGTGCTTGCCTTCAGCAGATTTTAAATAGGGAATAAAGCGGAAGGACTATACAAGAAAAGGTATGCGTCTATCTTGTAGTTCGTTTCAAGTATTCTTTATGTGCTGTGCATATTTTAACAATACATTTCTATATGTAGACAAACGATGCACACATTCTGTTCAAGGAAATGGATCTAAAAAAAAAGCCTTTCACATTGATGCATTGCTATGTAGAGTTTTCGAAGTATCCAAAGTGGCAGACAAGAGAAGTTGAAACTTCTCATAAGAAACAAAAGAAGACCATTGATGCAAGTCCGGGCATAGGCACCAATGATATGGCTGATGCATCCTCGGTACGCACTGATGATCTTGAACATGAGAAAAGACCATTGATGTTATAATTCACTGCAGGAGTTTCACCTTCGGCTAGCTTTGTAAACACAGGAGAACGTTGAAGAACATTTATATCATTGAGAGACCCTGGCAAACCAAAATAAGCATGCCAAATCCAAAGATCTTTTGAAGCAACTGCTTCCAAAATCATAGTGGGCTTGTTCACATGGCCTTTAAACATGCCATGCCATTTTTTGGGGCAATTTTTCCAAGCCCAGTGCATGCAATCTATGCTCCCTAACATACCAGGAAATCCTCTTTCCTCCCCTATTGCAAGTAACCTAGCAATGTCTTGTTCATTTGGAGATCTCAGGTATGTTTCCCCCAAAAATTTCACAAACTTTGATTACAAATTTTTTGCAAGACTCTAAATTAGTAGCCTCAGCGGACCGGATGTACTCATCAGCACCATCAGCTGCTATTCCATATGTTAGCATCCGCATTGCCGCGGTCATCTTTTGCAAAGGATGTAACCCAAGAGCTCCAGAAGCACTTCTTTTTTGCGTAAAATAATCATCATAGTCATGCTCAAGTATACCATCAGCTATGCGCTTGAACAAATTACGGGACATCCTAAATCCGTGCATAAAAAGTAAATGAGACAGGGAAATGAAAAATGGGCCAACGCAGAGAAGTGTACTAATTACGAATCTTCGTCGAAACAAATGTTCGGGATAGCGAGGAACTTCTTTGAAGTAGTCGTCCCACAGAAGAACAAATCCGGCATCTCTTCCTCGATCGATTGTCTGACGTCCATGCTTGGAACCGCCATGGCGTCGAGCGTTCATCCTCTCTTCCTCCTCACGCTCGGCGAATGCTGCAAGTATGAGTTCATCGTCGCCAGATGAAGATGACGAAGAACTCATGTCCCAAGAGGATGTGTTCATTGTGTTGCGTGAGAGACGATAGAGAAATCTAGGAGTGAGAAGAGAAGTCACAACTACAAATGCTGGAAGAGAGCTGGTAGGGGTGGTTTCTATAGACCAGAAATATGGCCGTTGAAAATATAGCCGTTTGAAAATATAGCCGTTGGAATATACACGTCCTAATACACGTTCCACTGAAAAACTGGGAGGTATAAAATTTAGCAAGGTGTATATGAACGTGTATATGGAGATATACACGTCCAAATTTACACCATCCACTGGAGATGCTCTTACACGCGTGATCAAAGTAGACCCTTCCACGCCATCGCCAAATCCTTCTCCCCAACTGTTGACAAATATCAAAATACGATTTTGGGTTGTCCGAACCCAGTATATGACTTGTCCGCGGATAGATATGGATAGGAATCGGACGTATATGGACCGGAATTTGGCCAGCCCAGTTAGAGATGTTCTTTAGATGAAATTTTGACTTGTCAAAGTCAAAGCTAACAAGTACAGTAGATACGATTGGAGGGAGTGGTATTATTTTTCCAAGCAAGAATGAATGCAGTAAATGCAGTACAGTTTATAATTGTTATACAATACAACTGTGTAAATGTTGCTCCACTGGGTATGGGTGTGTGAGAAACAGCACTAGATCTGGATCGCACGCACCACTGTGTGATTGATACAGTATGATGAGGCTTCAGACGGCCTTGAGCTTCTTGGCAATGCCGGCGAAGTACTTCCCCTGATGCGCCGCCAAGGCAAGCTCTGCGTCGGTGGGCACCCTGCTGCCGTCGGCGCCGGCGAAGGTGCCGGCCCCGTACGGGCTGCCGCCCTTGACCTCGTCCATGGCGAACATGCCGGCGCCGTGCGTGTACCCGACGGGCACGAACAGCATGCCGTGGTGCGTCAGCTGCGTGACCGCCGTGAGAGCCGTGGTCTCCTGGCCGCCGCCTTGGGTGCCAGTGGCGAAGAAGACGCCCGCGGGCTTGCCGGCGAGGGCACCGGACTGCCAGAGGCCGCCGGTGGTGTCGAAGAAAGCCTTCATCTGAGCCGCCATCATGCCGAACCGCGTCGGGAAGCCGAACAGGATGCCGTCGGCCTCGGCCAGCTGGCTCGCCGTGATGATGGGATGGTCCTCACGCCCAGGCGCAGCATGCATCTTCCCCAGCACCTCCTCCGACAGCGTCTCCGGCACCCGCCAGACGGTGACCTCGACGTCAGGGACGGAGTCGGCGCCCTTCTTGATCTCCTCCGCCAGCGTCGCGACGTGGCCCCAGGTCGAGTAGTACCTGCAGAGAGAAGAAACAGAAATCAGATCACTGTGCTAGGCAGGAGAAGAAGAAGATTGAGCAGAGGCGGAGCATTACACGATGTAGATCTTGGTCGCCATTATTCCTGCAATCTTCTCTCTTTCAAGATTAGATTTGTGTCTCTGAATTGCTCTCGTTGTCTCGGTAGGGCTGGTGATGGGACAGGACAGAGAGGCGCCTTTATTTATAGAGAAATTTTAAGGCCGCCAAGTCCAAGGAGTACATCAAACTGATTGAATACTGAAAATGATCCTTCCCACTACTACTTGCCGTGCCGAGGCTGCTAATTAAGAATGAGTGTGGCCTGGCCGGTGAAGAAAGAACCTGGACACGGCGCAAATATCAGCTGGTTGAGTTGCGTGCGTGTTCATGGCGTCGCTACTGACGTAAGTACGTCCTGTGCTAACGCAAAAAAAATGAAAATTAAGTTCGTCATCTGTCCTGAAAATATTCTGAAGGGGAAGCAACTGGAATCCAGCAAAGGGAATTAGGTGATGATGACGGAAGCTGCCTGCAAAGCGCCCCAGGTTGACCACTTGTTTGTTACTATGGTATTTTAGGTGATTGATGGGGATAATCTTCTAATGGATTGGGTGAAACCTCAAACTTCACCCAGTTGTTTTTCCAATCCACTAGGTAGGGGTAGTGTATTGGATCTTCTAGGGGATTGAGAAAAATGAACTAGAGTTTGAATATTTGTGGGGAAAGGTGAGGATAAAACCTGTCCAATACACTAGAAACAAACGATGTTTCGGGATATGTGGGGATTTGAGAGTTTGACCGGGATAATCCCAACCAATCCTGAAAAAACTCTAAACAAACATAGCCTTAGCAAGCTGCTTGAAGAAAAGAAGCAAAGAAAAAAAAATATCGTAGAAACTATCATCACAAAGATAAGCAGAGCACTAACACCAATTACAATTAGTATGGATGGATATATCAAACTTCAGCATGACGCTTGCACGACGTATATGGACCTCCCATCAACTTGTACGTGAATGTCCGCATTGCGCCGGCGGGCCGCTGCCGTGCTTGACCAACAAAGCAGCTAATCGTGTCACGTCACTGCATGCCGGAGAGTGACCAATTTGCGTTTCATTTTTCCAGCTGAGCAACGTCTCGATGATGCAAACAGTGCATCACAAAATAAATCTTGGCTGCATGACAGTCTATACACAAATAGATCCATTATAGCCAAGTGATCTTACGATCAAGTCATTAATGTGATGTTGAAATAGAAATATACTCACTAGCCCTTTTAATTAGTTTGGAATTTGATAAAGTTGGTTTAGTGCATTACTTTAATATGGTATCAGAATCAGAAGGTCTCAAGTTTGAAATCATGCTCACGTAGTATAATAAACTAGTTGAATTTGGCGCGGCGGCACGCCGCGCCCTTAGTGAGAATTTGTGTTGTTGGTCTTTCCTTGTTTTAGTTATATAATACATTTTGTAAGTACCAACGGTGGCATTATGATATTGAAACGTTGCTTCAAGAAATGTAGTTTTTTCTTTTGAAATTCTGACAGTGACATATGGCATGCAACATTCTTCATATATGCACTAGGATGAAAAAATGATTGAAACCAGTGGAGCCACTTTTTTGCCATCGAAGCATAGCAGGAAGACAAACGAAGAATACAATATTTCTCATTACAATAGGTTGCAGCACGCTGTAAGGCTTCATATCAACGGAAGAAAACAATACCACCAAAAACTCTCATAAGGCTTCACAACAACGATGGCAAAACCACAAAGACGTCTTTTCATTTGTACAAAAGATTGTCTTAGGATTCAATATGTACATACAAAGACAATGAATGCGGTCCTGTATCAAAATTTACAATGATGTGCTAACTTTTTAACTACAACCAATCAAGGCAATTCATCAAACGGATTGCAACTGTTCATAGAGATGGACACACTGCAGCACTGAAGGAACCTCTGAATCTTACCTTAGCATTTCGGCATGTAAGTCCCAGTGGGGAAGATCATTCATAATTTCTCCAAACTGATGGCTTGAAACACTATTACCTTGCAAGACAAAGGGACGGTACAACTAACAGCCTCTAGTAAGAAAAAAATAGAGGTGAGTAAACTTTAATGTCGTAGGCAGACAATTGCACTGGCGGAGGGAAGTCAAAGTGTGCAGCTTCGTCACCTGGAGCACCCCACTGGGAGTGCGGATGTCTCACGCCTCGTCGTCCTTCACTGTCGGCCGCCCTGTACCGCTCCTTCCCGGCGGTGTCCCTGAAACTGAGACGCACCATTATATCAGTTTCACTTGTAAGCATCTAAATGACATAAAAACATATTGGAAATAAGCTTTCACGGTTCCTTTCCACCATGTTTCTCTCCCAAACTGAGCTTTAAGTTCGCTTTACATTTGAAGGGATGCTTCTTAAGATACGTACAACTGCTAAGCTACTTCGACCAGAAACACTTGGTCTTGGAGAATTCTATCTAAACACTTGTTGCTTCCCAAGTTCCCATTGAGCTGGTATGCGTGAAGCTCTTAGATAAAGGGAATCAAATAAATTCTCATCATTCAACTGAACACTGAACCAAAAAAAAATACTAACCACACTTTTTCAATAAACAAAGAGAAATTATGAAGCACCCAGAATCTACGTAGTTGTCTTCCTGTGAACTAAGAATTCACAACCCATTGGGAAAGGTGAAGGCAGAAAATGTAAAATGCAATCAACAAAACGGAATCGAGTATCTATTCTGAAAGAAAGAAACAATCAGCTGCAACGTAGCAGGAAACCCGGCTAACTTGTACTGATCTCCATACCTCAAAGATGTTGAATGACATTCCTGAGTCGTGGATTTGCTTAAGTAAATGGACCATTCCTGGTAAATCACATCATGGATTTCCCTTGCACAAGTGATGTTACTATATAGAGTATATTGGCTAGCCGGAGATGCTAAATTCGAAGATTTTTTCCCTGTTTCTCCATGAAGCTGAAGCATCATCCCGAAACATAATCAGACAGCTGGACATATGGAAATATATCATGTGAAATAGATACAGCAATTTATCATTTCGCATTTTCTTAGTTTGCTTTTTTTTCTTTTGCTTTTATTTACCTCTTGTAAATCTTTTATATGAAATCAACAAAAAATCACAGCAGAGACCTATTGTTTCCCACAAAAGAAAATCATAAATGGATCTGCAAAAAGAGCCAGATCAGCTAGTACCTAAAAGAAACACTGTCACTTTACTACTACTGAAGTATGTAGGTGACTATAAAATTGAAGCAATAAAAACAAATAGAGAAAATAGTGTACATTGTGCATACGACAGTTCATGATAAATTGATACTGACAGTACAACTAACTATGTCTGTTTATGTTTTATTACCAAGTTAACACTAATCCACAATCTCGATGGGTTTCTTATAATCTAGAAATACTTCGGATTTAGTTGTAACAATCAAGACAACGCATATATATTTCTTACCTTCTGGAAAGCTAACGCATGCATCAACTCTGTCTTTCAGACATATACGAACATAGTGTCATATTTGTAAAACAGCACTGTTCATACATCCTACCTCTTAATTGAAAGAGTAAACAAAAAGGCTGGTTGTCATCTGTCAAAAGTTTACAGAATAAAATATGAGAGATGATAATATCCAACTATTGAAGAAGTAGGGAATTAAAATATAGCTGTACCGCAATTTTTCATTGAAACCGTAATTAGCACAATGAGAAATCAAAAAATCTTTGAGAGGCAGAGACAATCTAACACATCAGAAAATGTTAATGCTTGAAAGCATTTCTGTGGCATATCTTAGACACAGGACAAAACTTATATGTGACACAATTATGCACAAATGGAACTTTTCACTGGAATAAATACCTGCAGTTATTGAACCGTTCCAGCTGTCTTTGTCCTCTGTGCTGAAACCTAAGGTAGATGTGCTTGGAAGCTCTCTAATTGTTTAAGACAACAAAGAAGCTAGATTCAGTTACCCTAACTATTCACACTTTTGCAAACTGTCATGTAAAAAAATCCATGTATCCTTTTGTTTTCTTTACCTTCCGGTCCTTAGCAGCAAGCTCTCAAACTTACACATGCCTTTTTTCTTCTGGAAACTCCTAGGATTTCGTATAACACTAATAGATTTCAGATTATTTAGCCTGTAAGAATAATTAAATGTTAAATTTGATCAGGGGAGTCAACTACAAACATCCAAAGCTGCACATCTATTAAAATTAAACCATTCACATGTGCATGGTCCTGTAATCTTAGATCCACGTATTACATATGCCTAGACTAAAATATTTGAATAACATGAGGTATTATCTATTAGCCTACTGATATCTTGAGAGCAATTGTACTTGAGCATATACTACAGCGTTGCATGCCAACAATAAATATACAATGTGAGCATCATCTGTAGTGCCAATAGTAATAGAAAGAAGTAATAGACAGTAACTCAAGTTATATTGTTTCAAATAAACTGGCGATTAATAAGAAAGTAACCAAGACACGGCCCCGGACAAACATGGGTATGAGCGCTCACATGAAAGGTGCTAAATAGAAACAATTAAACTTGAAAGACAATTATAAATAAGCACCACTTTAAAATGGAATTTTTAAATGAAATTTTGTGAATCTGGCCAAGCAAGCTGGAAAATATATTGTGTTTCTTGTATCACACATCTTCTCTATTCTTCGTCGCTTAAGAGCCAGCAATCCCGTCTCCATGCTTATCTTGATGTCTTCGTGTACAACTATGAAAAGGAAAATAATGAGCAATATGAGATAGATAATTAATAAATTTGTAACGATACTCTTTTTTAAGGGAGCTACATAATGCTCAAAGATTCATGTATCAATTCTGAAACAGAAAACAACGGACATAAGTTATATTAGTAATTATTCCATATTAATACCAGGAAGTCGAAGTAATCACTGTAGATAGAGCAAGAATAGCAACGTTTTAATATTGGGCTGGCAAAATCTTTAAAGCAACCAGATTACAAAAACGAAAGTTGAAATTCCAGGGCAAATATGATATTCTAAAATTTAGGAAAAGACACAAGTTAGTAGAATCTGAACCAAGCAATGATTAGGATCCCAGAAAATGAGAGATATCTACCCTAGAATAGTACATTGCTAATCAAAACCTGTCCAACAATCAGCTCCGAAGACGCCTAAATCCTACTGCCTCACATGCTAAAAACCTTAAAACTGATGCCTGAGATGGCGAAGACTTTAACCAGTGCCTCAAACCCAACCAACAAACCGAATTCACTCACCTAGTAGAAGAGAACCACACCCAAAAAGAAATAGAAGAGCATCTCCCTTTCGTTTCCTCCTTGGCCACATGGGTCTTTCTGTACCTCTGCACACACAAACCAAATCAAACGGAGAGCGTCAATGTACTAAGTCTCGAGTGCTCCAACACGTGAGAAATTAAAAATAAACATTTTCTCAGATGTTGCATGGAGTCCGGGGGGAGCATTTGGAGGCTTTGTTCTTATTAACCTTTGGAAGCCATATAACCGGGAAGCCATTACGTTACGTGTCCCTTGACATTTTCTCAGATCTCAGCTATATTTCGTTAGTGTAGCAATTACAGGTCATACCTGGCAAGCACCAGAGTGTGGGCTTTGATCGCATATAAGCGAGAGTTGACAAATGTTGACAAATGGATTCCTTCGACAGAAGATTAACCAAATACTGCAAAAAGAAACGTATGAAAGCATCGTTGAGGTTTGCGCATATGAAACATATATCCAACAGAATTGCAGATCGATTCAGACATGAAGCAAGAGAAGTAACATCTGCTAGGATATATGCATACATGACACAAAATATGAACATGAAATTTTCCCAATATTTTGCAGCTCACCATGAGAGAAAGCAACAAACCAGTGGTGATCTCTGATAATGGCTGGCCATGTCCGTCAAAAGCCGATCGCACTTTTACGAAGTCGACTAAAAGCATTTATCTGAGATCAGTAAGATGGACATCAAGTTTGCTGTTCATCTACCAAGTCAAACAAAATTCTCAAGAGGAGTTAAAATTACAAAAGGAAATGACTGATAATGGCTGGCCATGTCCGTCAAAAGCCGATCGCACTTCTACGAAGTCGACTAAAAGCATTTATCTGAGATCAGTAAGATGGACATCAAGTTTGCTGTTCATCTACCAAGTCAAACAAAATTCTCAAGAGGAGTTAAAATTACAAAAGGAAATGACTGATAATGGCTGGCCATGTCCGTCAAAAGCCGATCGCACTTTTACGAAGTCGACTAAAAGCATTTATCTGAGATCAGTAAGATGGACATCAAGTTTGCTGTTCATCTACCAAGTCAAACAAAATTCTCAAGAGGAGTTAAAATTACAAAAGGGAATGAAAATAGAAACGCGAAATCAGGCTTGGAATCCCTGGACTACCCAACCATAGTTACATAATAGAAATTAAATTAGGGGCCAAGGATATGAAGGAGGAGCTCACGCAAGGAGGTGCAGGCGTGCAGCCGGAAGCGCAAGGCGTCTGGAGGTTGGCCACCGTCCTCTTCATGCTATCACACCAGCTGCTATTACTGTTGACAGCCGGAGCACAAATGAGAGAGATAAAAGTGGTTGGAGGATGAGAAATTAGAACCGAATCAAAGATCTGAAGCATACAATTCTGCGTGCTGGCCACCCAACGCTCCTGCAGACCAGCCTCCCTCATGCCGCAGCCGCGATGATCCCGGCCGCAAATCGCATCCTCCTACCACTGCCTGTCCAGCGCCCTTGGGCACCGACCTCCCTCACGCCTGGGTCGCCACGCCTCCACCTGCTCATCTGGAGGTGAAGAAGGAGGCCGGAACGGTGGCAGTGGCGGCGAAGATGGAGGGCTCGCCCTAGCGGAGCAGCCAGCCGCTGGTCTGGCCGCTCGACTTGTGGCCGAGCTCACGTGTGAGCTGGAAGATGCGGGAGGTGCAGATGATGGGCATCCGGATGCGCCGCCCGCGGCCCTACACCTTGCTGTGCTGGTCCTTGGGCCGCCGCAACGCCAGCGCCGTGGTGCCGTTCCCGTTCGCGGTGGTGGCGACCGGGCGCAGCTGCTTATCGGTGGGGGCGGTGGCGCCGCTGTCGTCGGGGCGAGTCATCGTGGGAGGCGGCCGGGTGCAGGAGCGAGGCGGAGGCGGCCGTTGCAGGGATCAGAGAAGCGGGGAGGCGTCGCAGCGGCGGAAGCGGAGAAGAGAACGGCGGTGCGGTGGCGCAGCGGCGTGGGTGGACGCTGTCGCCGCCGCTGTGTCGGGAGCTTGGGGCTGGGGGAGAGAGGATAAGGGTAAGGATTACCACCGCTTTGGCTGTTTTTTTTTTTTTTGGTTTGTGGTGTAGCATGAGGATGACAGGTGGGTCCCACCACGGAACTGCTGAACACTGTAGATTTCTACAGTGCTACTGTAGCTAAGCCACAGTAAATCGATCGATGAGAGCGCGCCGTTTTGTACAGCTTTAATATAGTTACTAGTGGAATTTGGTGCGGCGACACGCCGCACCCGTTGTGATTCAAAATGTTGAAATCCGTTGGAATTTTTCGTATAGAGTATGTTCAAATACTTAGTGAATTATAATGTTTAAATATGCTTGTATTTTGACATAAATTATAAATTTAACTCCGTAGTTAGAGAATGTATGATATGAGCATTTATTAGTTTTAACTCCATATTTAGATAAAGTTCATTTAGATTGTATCTAAATATTAACCAAATTGAATGTTCAAATATGTTTGCACTATGCCATAAGTAGTTAGCATATATTTTTTTGTGAGCATGTTGATATATTTTAGAGTGTCTCCTTTTTTTTTAGCTAGTTGGAATATTCAAATATGTTTATATTTTTCCCAGTAATATCTAATTTAAGACCATAATGAGTGGGAACGCACATTTATTGAATTGAATTCCATATTTAGAGAAAGTTCATCTAGATTACATCCAAATATCTACCAATTTGAAATGTTCAATTTAAGTCCATAATTAGAGGAAGTGCATTTGTTTTTTTGTCTGAATATTCACCAACTTTAAATATTTAAACATTTAATAAATTAGATTCCACATAATTAGAGGAAGTATAGTTGTTTTTTTATCAAAATATTCATCAATTCGAAATATGTAATCATGTTTGTTTCTGACATAAATAGTTAGCATTTATTTTTCTTAGCATTTTGATGGCTTCATATAATTAGAGGGAGTGCATTTTGTTTTTGTGAAAATATTTACCAATTCAAAATATTTAAACATGTTTGATGTATATTTGTCAAATTGAATTCCCTATTAAGAGAAAATTCATCTGGATTACACCCAAATATTTACCAAATTGAAATGTTCAATTTAAGTACATAATTAGAGGAAGTACACCATGTGTAATCCAAATATTTACCAAATTGAAATGTTCAATTTAAGTACATAATTAGAGGAAGTACACCATGTGAGCATTTAATGAATTTATCTCCATATAATTAGAGGAAGTGCATTTGTTTTATTTGTACAAATATTCACCCATTCAAAATTTGTAAACATGTTTGTTTTTTTACCGTAAATAGTTAGCATCTATTTTCTTGAGCATTTTGATGTATTTTCCATATTTTTCCGACAGGTATGTGTATTTACGGAAATACTTTAGTTTTCTAAATTTTTTTTTGAAGAAAAGCGGCATTGTAGAATCGCGGTACTGTAGACATCTACAGTGTTCGGTGGCATGGCAGCGTGAGGGAAGAATTTGTGGAGAACGCGGGGATTTTTTCGCAAGAAATTTGACAAAATTCGTGAAATGTTTGTGCGAATTTGGATATAAAAATTGAGGAGTTAAAGTCAACAAAACTTGAAAGCGATGATGGTAGTGGAACCTACTCGTCGGCGCGCATATATTCATGTATATAAGTTTTTTGTGAATGCGGGGGCTTTTCTGCAAAAAAAATTGACAAAATTCGTGAAGTGATTGTGTGAATTTGGATCAAAAAAATGAGGAGTTAGAGTCGACAAAAAATCGAAAGCGATGACGGGGGTGGAACCTACTTGTCGACGTTGGCTCGTGTATGTAATTTTTGGAGAACAAAAAAAAAATTTGGAAAAAAAAAAAAAAGAGTTGGAAAAAATTCCGCAAAAAAAAAAACGCCACTGTTCATGTGAACAGTGTACAGCAGTACTGCACTGTTCACATGAACAGTGCTCGGGTGGCTGAGGGAGCTCTAAAGTGTAGCTCCTTAATATATAGAGAGATTAGTAATTCGTACTACACCAACACCAACACCACGCTAAAAACTAAAATAGCATAGACATAAGAGTAGTGTTGAAATATAAATATATTTTCTAACCCATCACATAAATTTTGATTTTATTTTATTGAGTTGGGTAGTGAATCAATTTAATTCGTGAAACTTCAAGCACAGGCTGCAATGAAATCTTCAAAAGAACAACGGGACCAGGCCATCATGCTATGCCTTACAGGTAGATCGGGAAATATCTGAGTTTTTTGTTTTGACAATCAATATCATGATACATTATAGTAGCGAACAATACATGATAGAGAAAACTCAGCTGAGTATATCGATTACAAATAAAGTCTAAATAAAGTCTAAAGGAACCGAGTAAACCTTCGAAATCTTTAAACTCTTTCTTCTTTCATGACACAATCTTTAACTTTTCTGAAGGCAACCACTGAAACATGACAACGATACCAAACCACGGACCTGTCAATACCAACGAGTGTTCTCCCATAATTTTAATTTTGAGCCGCAATGTCAAGACTACGTGCATGTAAGCAGCCATTAAAGTAATCAACCAACGTCAGTAAGAGTACCAACATGTAAGGACGTTGTCATACATATCCTCTATATTTTCCAACATCGGTAAGAGTACCAATTTTGGGTGAGTCCATTTGAACGTTCTCGCAAGCACCATAGAAAAGTGGTGTATGAGAATACTCGTGCATTGAGTTTGTCCAAATGTATGGTTTCTATTATTTGCTTGCTTTAAGATTATTTTTTATTGGCCAACGCTACACCAATTTTTGCAAAAAAAAATTAAAAATTTGTTGGGAAAATAACATCTCCACTATATTAACGATACTTACATAACAAAGATGAAGGTACAACCTCGAACACTTCTTTTCAAGAGTTTCAGCAAATCCACCATCGACACTCACCGCCGCAAGGTTCATCTCTAAACTCTGTTTAACTTTTTTCTCAAAAAATGAAATAATTCAAGTGTGGCATTTTCAACTATCCTTAACTGTGTACATGGTTATTCGAATAGTTTGACACTCTATAGAACTTGTAAACTTAGTCACAAGATTTGATTAGCTTATCGTGTCGGCCACACTTTGCCATAGATGGTGTATGCGAAGTAAGCAATCAATCAAGACTTTTACGCTGGTTAACACTAGCTTAGAGCTCACCCGATGACATTTCGTTTTCATGGATCATCGTCATTCTTGCAACCATTTCATCCATTTATCAGCACAAACCACTACATGAGGTGCTATAGTTGTGCCCAGTGACGAGAGACAATCATGACTTCTCAGCGGAAAGTCCTGTCTTGGTAAATGCTATTTCCCGTCACGATGGAAAAATGTATCCCTGAGGCAAGCTCTAAACTAGGTCAAACAATATACTAGGTTTATCTCCCCTTACCATATTGAGCTAATGTGGTCGAACATGTAAGGTTGGCAGGGGATAGAGATGGGATACAGATGATCAAATAATAATAGTATAGGTTCACGCACAAGGCAATATGCATTTCACATGCGAAAACCTATAATGGAGTCCGGGCTACATGGTGCCCTTTTTTTCAAAAATTCGAAATCGACATTTTTAAGTTTCCAAAAATCGAGAAAAAATTCCTGGATGTAGATAGTGTCGAGATCTACAATTGTGCAAATTTCCAACTCCAAATTCGTTTTAAATTTTGGGCTACACAAAAAAGATAAATGGGTTGATTTGGGTGGTGAGCAATACACAGTTTCAAAATTTTGAAATTTCCCCGATTTATATTTTTTGTAGAGTCCAAAATACAACGAATTTAAGCTAAAATTTTACACGCTTGTAGATCTCGACACTATCTACATCTGTGATTTTTTTTCGCGATTTTTGGAAGCTAAAAAATGTCATTTTCGACTTTTCAAAATAACGGTCTCCATGTAGCTCGGGTTCCAAAAATCCACGCTCTTTCACATAGCACTTATATAAATATAGTGTGTTTGAAGTATTTCAATTTGTTCCTGGTTGAGTCCTTGTTCACTTCCTCGAACTCGTTATCTTCTAACGTTGAAAGTAAACACCAATTGGCAAAAACAAATTACCAAATGTTGTACAAAAATCGTTAAAATATGAGATCAATGCCATTTGTAGGATAATGTAATTTTTATTTAATGTAAAAATAATAAAGTCATCATATGATGGTTCAAATTTTCTACTACCTCCGGTCCAGAAAAACTATCGTACGTTGTGCACAAGGTTTGTACGTGCTAAGCAGGTTTCTCCCGGCACATTTTCTAGATCGGAGGGAGCAGTTAAATTCATTTCAGAAAAAGATTTTGGAAAAACAAATTGGAGTTTGCCCACGATGCCACCAAGCACTGAGCATGGCCGAAGCGGACTCCGGCTGAAACGGGTTCTCCCTGATTATACCTTGCCAAAAGTGAGGCGGCGCCGGGCTCCAGGGCTAAAAAGCCCGATCTTGAAAACTTAGACCCGAGCCCAGCCCGACTGTCGGGCCGCATAAATTGGGCCTGAGGCCAAAAAGCCCGGCCCGACCACAAACAAAATTGTATTTTCGGCAAACCAAGCCTGGCCCAGTCCGACAGTCGGGCCCAAGTCTAGGCCGATGTGCAAGCCTGGCCTGGCCCAGCTCGGGACACGGCAGTGGATTCGATAAATAACCAATTGAATAAATTTTACAAAACAAATTACAACTAATCTCTTACAAGCATTTACAAGAACAATGTCTAGATGTTACAATCTTCAGGATGACACCCGTTTGTTGCTCGTTGAAGTCCAAGTAATAGTCGACTCCTTCTACTTCAGTGGTTGTCTGCTCCTCGACGTCTAGTCTCCAAGCTGAAGTACGGCTCACAACCTAAGCAGGGGGAAGAATTTATGGGTATGAGTACATGGAGGTACTCAACAAGTCCAGATAAATGGTGTTTGATGCACTATCATCCATTAGGACCAATGGTCCAGAAGTTCAATGATTTTCGAAAACATTTCTGAGAAAGGTCAAGTTTTATTTATGAAATCTATGATCTTCTTGCCTCACGAGCTGTTAGAATCCCTATGGATTCCTTTCTCGCCACGTTCGCAGCTCCTTCCCGAAACAGGGAGTGACAATGCCACATTTTGATACACTCTGCAGATGTGCGTTACTTTACCCACAGACGATCCACAATCCAGGTGACCGTGCCCTGCACTCACTACAAGACTTTGGATCACAGAGTTGTTTCAGTCAACCTTGTTTGACATATCTCGCATCGTAGCTGCAGAACCAGCTACCCGTCCATAACATGGCTACAGTAGAGCCCTCTTGCAGTTGGTCGCCAAATAGGCCACTCCTAAACTGCGACAATTGGTCGCCAAATAGGCCACTCCCAAACTGTCATCCCTAGGTGATATGCCTTATAAAGTGGTATTACTCTAGCTCAGCCTCGCCCATACAGGTCGTGTGGTCAACGCGGTTGCTACGGCGCTTGAACCCGCCTTCCAATGGCTTGACAGCTCCACACAAGGTTCGACTACCCACCATAATAGTTAGCCGACTGCTCCATCGTCGATCAACAAGATCCATGTCATATTATTCATAGCATATATTTTTCGGAATTTCGGGCCAGGCCGGGCCGGCTGCCTGTGTCCAGGTATGTCCCTGATACATCAGCGTCGCCGCCGGACCTTATCCCTTCCGATTCACCCACTCTACTCCGCGCCACACAAAAAGTATCCACCGCGCGCGAAACCACGCCCTCTCGACCTGCTCGTGAACGAGCACCCGCGCACTGTGCACGCCATGGCATCCGACGCGATGCTTTCGCTGCCGGCCCGCCTCCCCTCGCTCCTCCTTCGCCCGATGCTCCGGGCCCCTGCGCCACCGCGTCCACCTCGCCCAGGTGCCGCATCCAAACGGTGGTGCGGCCGTGCACGCCCGCGCCGGGCCGTGGCGGGGTGGCCGGCCGGCGCTGGAGCCGGCTCCGGCCTCGCGCCGCCGAAGCCGATCCTCAGGGACGGGTGCAGCGACAGGACGATGTGGTCGACAGCATCGACGGGAAGGTGAAGACCATAGGGGAGATGGAGCAGGAGTTCCTCCAGGCGTTGCAGGCACGTTCGTGCTTCTTCCTCCTCCTTTTTCTACCTATCGCTAGTACCTGTTTCGATACTCCTTGTGTACCCGATCTACCATTAACGTTTTGTACATTCAAGCTAGTCCAACGGTAACCATGATTTACTAAAACTTTACCATTTAGCTAACTACTGGCGCATTTCTACTTAATTAACTGGTTCGTTAACTTTTTTTAATATCTAGTCATTCTACTATGACAAGACGGCAATCATGTCGAACGAGGAGTTTGACAACCTTAAGGAAGAGCTCATGTGGGAAGGAAGCAGTGTTGTTATGCTAAGTAAGTGGATTCTCGTTTGGTTTGATTCCTTGTATTTTGTCCACGAATTTGATTTGTTCATGGTGTCATGGTTGATGCTAATGGTTGTTCCTTCTCATGTTAGGCCCTGACGAGCAAAGGCTTTTGGAAGCCTCCATGGCCTATGTGGCTGGCAACCCCATCATGACAGATGCCGAATTTGATGATCTAAAGCTCAGGTTAAAGGTTGGTTCTTATTATCTAGAATATTATAATGTTGCAATTGAAGTGTAAATGTTGCTCATCGAAATATAATGTGCAAATTGCATAAAATGCACTTGATGGGATTAACGCACATTTGGGCAACCAATTTGCATCTTGTGTTGAGCTTTTCAATGTGAATTCGACCGCTTGTCTAATATCAGAAATTTAGTTTTAAATAACCAATAAGAGCAGCAACCAAGAGTTGTGAAGTGAGAAAAATTGTGTTTGCCTTATTTTCATGCACTAATGCATTATACCTAAATATAAGTGTCTTTGCATAGCATATATATATGTTCTAGGCATGGTTGTAGACTATATTATTATTTTTGTAATATTTAGTTATATAGCTTTAGTTCCACTCTAAATACACAAATGAGAAATTTAGAGATGATCCAACATATTTTGCAGCCATGTTATATTCGGAAATTTACTTAGTTTTTCTTGATATTTTTCTTTGCCTAGAAAGAAGGAAGTGATATCGTAACGGAAGGACCAAGATGCAGCTTACGCAGTCGAAAGGTAGTTATTGTATCATTGATTTCTACTTTACTAGTTCCCTCATTATAATTTCCATGTATTTTAATACAATTTTCTATTTAAACGTAAAAGAATTCTGATGCTGTTTGTTTTCTTTGCTGCTCATCGTAGACTACTAGTATATCTATGGTTATAGTAGCAATTATTAGTTATTTTCTTTTGTGACATTGATATTCGTTTGGAAGGAAAAGCATGCATATATCATTCCGAAACATATTGGAGGTCCTCAAACTATTCCGAAAGCGACACTTACTTTCGGAATAATAGACAATACCTCCCAACCATTTCAAATTCAATTGATAGTGCTACAATGATTTGCAGCTTTGGGAACTACTTTCTAGAGAGATGATTTTTTTAATGATAAAATGCAACTTGTATTTCTATGAGGCCATAGCCTAGTGCAGGTTTGGCAACAAACCCCTTAAACAATGGGATACTACATAACAAATAAGTATATATCTCTAGCGACCCCCTTAAACTCATAGTGCCTCAACAACACTGAGTTATAAGCAGTGTTGTGCTCTTTGGGTCTTCATGAATAAATCTGCTAACTGCAGCTGAAGGCACATAATGTAGAGCAATTACCTGATTCACACACGGGACTGCATGAATTAAGTAACACTAATATGATAGGGAGCTCATAGTTCACAAGATCATGCGCAATACTGATAGCACGAGTACTTTCTGAAAGAAGAGGAGTCAATGTAGCAACGAAAACACCAAATCCTCAAGCGACCACCATAGACAGGTCACCTCTACTGTCAATGGAGCCATAGCTCGCACCTCACTCTTTGCACGGAGATATCATAGCCAGCAAGACGCGAGAGATAATAGAACAGAGATATCACTGAATCTGAAGGAGATGATTGTAGTGGAGCTGAGTTAGGGGTAGAGGCGAACTGATCTGGAATGTGAACTGGATAATAGATATCCGGACGAGTGAAAGCAAGATTGACAAGACTCCCAACAAGATGACGACAATGAGTTGGATTAGAAAGAGGCTCGCCATCAGTAGCTTGGAGGTGGTCACTGAGATCCATCCAAGTCTCGATAGCTCACTGATCAGTAAAAGAAGTGCGAGCAAGGAGATCCTGGATATACTTTTTGGGATATGAAGAAACCATTTGTGGTTTTCCAGTAGCACCCTATTCAACAGGGTGATGACATGAAACTCTTCATGAGGTGGCGCATGCGTGCTCGAGCAAGACAACACAGCGGAGTCCTGTCACACTCGGCCTCAAGGACAAGGTGACACTAGGGAATCGTGGCGCAAACATGAAATATCAGAAGGGGGAAATTGATCCAGGGAGGAATTGTCAGGGGGGGAGGTGGGAACGGACGAATTGCTGCATCCGGGAAAATAAAACCTTAACCTAGTTACTATGCCATGTGAGGAAATATGCAACTCGTATTTCCATGAGGCCATAGGCTAGTTTATATAAACGTCCAAGTGTAGCAAATATGAGGAAACCTCCTCTACAATGGAGATAATACTCATCTAATAGATATACATCTCTAACATTTTTTACATCTTAACTAATGTGACGCTGCTTAATCAAAATATGCTGACCAAATATGCAATATTGTGCAGGTGTACAGTGACTTGACAGTGGACTACTTCAAGATGTTCCTGCTAAATGTTCCAGCAGCTGTTGTAGCTCTTACGTTGTAAGTGTTATAGAGAAATGGTCATATAGCATAGCATAAAAGAGATCTGTTTGCATTGTCCCTGGTTTATAGGGATGTATATCTATTACTCCCTCCGTTCCAAAATACTTGACTTCCATATATCTACATATGGATGTATCTACACACTAAAAGATGTCCAAATACATTCATATGTAGACAAATAAAAGTCATCTATTTTGGAACGGAGGGAGTAGATGAGTTATCATCACTACACCATTTTAGAGTGTTTAATCTACATTTCTTCTTTGCAGATTCTTCTTCCTGGATGATTTGACGGGGTTCGAAATCACATATCTTCTCGAGGTTAGATGTTCTCTGAACCAGCAATAACCTAGTCTGAAATGCCAATAGTTTGTGGCTGTTAGATCTTTGAAAAAGGTGTGTTCCAGAAATATGAATAAGAGGAGAATAACGACAATTCTGGAAAATATGACAACTCATCTAAAACCATTGGAACTTTTTTCCCTTTATGCCTTGTATATAAATAATGGAATAATGGTAATTTTGGAGATATTAGAACAACTCATCTCAACATAGTGGAACTTTTTTTTAATACAAAACTTAACTCTCGTATCATTGTTCCTTATAGTTGCTGAATTATTCTACTTAATTTTGATCATTGATTCTTATTCTGTTCATAAGAAAATATATGAATCGAAATAAAAGAATATAAACTAGTTCAGTAAGTTAGTAGTATTTTCATAATGTTAGAACTTTCTTACCACGAAACAGGCTTTCGCCCTGCTTTATAAATAAAGCACCGACCAGCATACAACCGACAATACAAACTCGGCACCACACAAGCTGGGGCAGCAGCCAGCAGCAAACACACACAAACGCCCAAAACAAAAAAAGCAGAAAGAAATGGAGACAAAGGTAGATCGACTAAACTACAATGACCCGCAACCGCTGCGCCCTCTCCGAAGAAGTACCACCACGCTCCTTGCGTCGAATCATCAAGTACCAAGCAGCCCCTTCAAGAAGGGAGAGATGCTGCCGCCCGGGCCAGCAAACTGGTCCTAGGGTTTCCCCCGGCACACTCAGGGAGACGGACGACGGATAGCCACGACGCCCTTCAGGAAGGATGATGCCACCCAAAGGTGGCACCGCGTCGGTGTCGGTCAAGCCAACAAGGATTTCTCCCGAATAACCACGTCCGCAATCCCAAACGATCCGATGCAGAGGAGCCCGCGAGGACGAGGCCTCGCCGCCACCAAACTCACCACCCGCCACATGCGCCACCACGGCCACCAAGCCACCATCGTCGTCTCACTGAAGCAACCGTCACGAGGACAGCAAGACGGAGGCGAAGAAAAGTTGGTACCGGAGACAACAGAACCACGGCCACGCGGGAGGGAACTACCTCCACCGCCGAAGACGGTAGTCGACCGGACGCGGCCACAGAGCACACCGGTCCCCGCTAGATCCGGCCAGGCCCGCCTGGCCCGTAAAGCCCCGGTGGGGGCACACCAATTCTAATAGGGTCCGGCCGAGCCAAGGGCCCGTGAAACTCGCTGCCACGCTGCAACAGGCCGGCCGCTATTGCTGTTGTCCCTGCACTGGCTACCTCGCGTCCGCTGCCGAACGCGCTGCAAAACAGGCCGACTCGTTCCGACCAGATGGGCCCCGATCTGGGCCCCGCCTGGGCCACCCGGGCCCCGATCTGGGCCACCAGTGCCCGATCTGGGCGCTCCGAGCCGAGCCTCGCTGCAGTGCTGCGCGCGCCGCCGCCGCCACGACGCTCCCCGGCCGAGGCCGAACCGTCGCCACCCGATGCGCACCGCTGCCAGACAGGGATCCGCCCCGTCGGGCCCTCCTAAGGCGCGGGGAATGGAGATCTGCCGCCGCCAGCACCACACAGGCTTTGCCCGGCGGCGGCGGTGGGGGAAGAGGGTGGGGGAGAACTCTTTGGCCGGAGGAGATGGGGACGCTCCGGTCGCCCACGGGGGGGGGGGGGGGGGGGGGGGGGGGGGGCGACGGGAGCGAGAGCGTGTCTGTCTAGAGTACGCTGCAGGAAGGCCAAGCTTCGACCCTACTCTACCGGTGCTTCCGTTAGAACTTTCTTACGCTAACTTATTTTTTAATAAACAACTTATATTTGCATTAAAATACTAGTATCTCCTGTCAGCGTCAAATTTGAATTCGAGGGTGTGTTGACAAAAATGTCTCTGCTCGTTAGAGACTAGACTCATGTTCGCATGTCACTTTCGTAACATTTCCTTTTTAACTTCATTCAGATGTTGTACTGAGCCACAATGCAGTACAAGGAATGCTATATAATATACTAACTCGGCTTTATGAATGTGCAGCTGCCAGAACCTTTCAGCTTCATCTTCACATGGTTTGCTGCACTGCCTCTGATATTTTGGATAGCACAAGCAATTACTAATGCCATAGTAAAGGACTTCTTAATTTTGAAGGTATTTTTCTCTTCTTGTCTATCAAGCCTTACAAATGGTTAACTTGGCTGCAAACTGATGAAACTTTTTGATATTCAGGGACCATGTCCAAATTGTGGCAATGAAAATCTTTCGTTCTATGGGACTATACTGTCAATACCCAGTGGTGGTGCCAAAAATAAAGTGAAATGCGCAAAGTATGCATCTGATTGTTATTCTTATTATTAAAGCCACCTGTGAATCCTATGTTCTTTTGAGTTTATAGCGTATTTGCTATTTCTGTTTATCAGCTGTGGTACTGCATTGGAATATGATGCTGGATCCCGGTTGATTACACTTCCAGAGGGTAGCTGAATGTGACATGTAGTCGGGTGAGTCACTATCACCTATTGTACAGGTTCTGTAGCTGAAAAATAAATGCCATGTTTAATCTGCATACGATTTTCTTATCTCATCCTTTGAAAAAGGAACACTACTACCAGGGTTAATGCCAGTATGGATATGTAGGAAATATCGTTTGCCATGTTTTTAGAATGTGAGAATGCTAACACTATGATTCTTGGCAGCTCTCACTAGCAGGAGAGAGGAGCTGCAGCATAGCAATCCCGTGATCTGCTATGGGAGAGCAATACAACCTTGAAACTTAGCCATAATCGTGCAGTGATGTAAAAATATCCCTCGGCTCTGTTTGTACTACTATGTGATTTTATTTTGTGTTGAAACAATAGAGATACATCCAATAGAATGTACAGAAACTTGTACAGTTTCCATTCTACATGTACTAGAACTGTAGTAGAATATGCAGAGCATGGCCGTCCAGAAAAACTGATGCTGTTTTATGCTAAGTTTTACTGTAAAGATAACTTTGGCACTCAATGGATTGGTACATAAAGTAAATCGTGTTGCAAGTGCTGGCCTATCCAAGAAGCATCGACAGTAGGCAGTGACAAAAGACCAAAAATATTCATAAAGTTTAGGCCGATTTTGTTCATGCATCTGAAATGAATCAAACTAATTACAAAAAATGGTGAAATCTAGCAGTACAAAGGCAGTGCAGTGCTCTAATTGTTGTCCAGGACAGGTGCAGTCGGTGTTGTTGCCTTGTACTTGTACCACTTTGCTATCCAAAGGTAGACGGCGAAGTTGATGGCGCCAAGTACGGCGAGCAGCCAGAAAAAGTAGTCGAGGTGCCCCCTGTTGAGGTTATCGGGAATCCATCCAAGGCCACCGTTCCTGGTGGAGATGGCCGTCACGATGACGACGAGCAGCGTGCTCAGGTAATTGCCCAGTGCATTGGTCGTGAGCGACAGCGCCGAACCCATGCTCCTCATGGAGCCCGGTGACTGGTCGTAGAAGAACTCGATCTGGCCGACGAAGGTGAACACCTCTGCAGCTCCGACGATGAAGTACTGCGGCACCTGCCAGAAGATGGAAATAGGCAGGTAGTCCTTGGAGTCGAGCATGCCGTGGGTGGCGGCAACGTGGAGCCTGACGACCTCGAGCACCCCGGCGGCGACCATGGAGAAGATGGAGATGACGAGGCCAATGCCCATGCGCTGGAGCTGCGTGAAACCGCGCGGGTGGCCGGTGACGCGGCGCACGGCTGGGACAATGAGGCGGTCGTAGGCGAGCGCCCAGACGAGGACGGCGATGGTATCGAAGATGGAGAGGGACGCCGCTGGGATCTTGAAGGAGGGGCCCATGCGCGGGTCGAGCGTGTTGCCCTGCAGCACGAACATGGTGGTCATCTGGCTGTACACCGCCGACATCACGATGCCGGTCGCCCACACCGGAAGCAGCCGCACCATGCTCTTGAGCTCCTCCACCTGCGTCACCGTGCACAGCCTCCACGGGTCAGGGTTTTCTGTGGAGTCACTGGCCGTCACCACCGCCGCCCTGTCGAGGCACCTCAGCTGCTCCGAGTGCTCCAGCCTCCTGCTGCCCTCGATGGCGGCCTTGCCGTCCGGCGACGCCACCTCGTGCAGCAGGGAGGAGTCGGCGGGCAGAGGCACACTCGACTTCCTGCAGGCAGCGACGGCGACCTGCAGCATCCTGGTGAGCGGGCTGCCCCCGGGCTTCTGGAACCTGTAGAGCTTGCTCCCCATGAGGAAGCTGATGACGGCGACAGCCATGGCGGCGGCGGGGACGCCGAAGCCCCAGCCCCAGCCGACGTTCATCTGGAGCCAGACGAGCACCGAGGAGGCGACGAGGGCGCCCACGTTGATGGACATGTAGAACCAGTTGAAAAAAGAGCTCTTGCTCCGCAGCTCGCTCGGGTCGGCATCGTCGAACTGGTCAGCGCCGAAGGAGGAGACGCATGGCTTGATCCCGCCGGTCCCAACGGCGATGAGGTAGAGCGCGGCAAAGAAGGCGGCGCTCTGGCCACCCGTCGGATGGCAGTCGGCGCAATCAGGCGGCCTCATGCCCGGCACGGCGGCGCTCATGGTGAGGAGCACGAGGCCAGCGATGTAGAGCACCATGAAGGCGGCGATGGTGCGGAACCTGCCGAGGTAGGCGTCGGCGACGAAGGCGCCGAGGAGGGGCATGACGTAGCAGGTGCCGGACCAATTGTTGACGTTGGTGGCGGCGGCCGCGTTGCCCTGGTGGAGGCGGTCGATCATGTAGTTGACTAGGTTGGAGCTCATGCCGTAGTAGGCCAGCCGCTCGCAGCACTCGTTGGCCAGGATGAAGGGACACGCCCTCCATCCCCCTGTCTTGCTCCTCACCGCCGGCTTGCCGGAAAGATCCGTCGTCCCGTCCATGGTCGTCGCGCCGTCTCCATCGCCGGCCGCCATGGCTGATGAGATCTGTGCGATCAATGACCTAGATCAGGGCGGCGCATAATCCTCGCTCATACATTGGTACGTTGATATAGGCGCAGGTCGTTCCACGCGTACCGGAGTCGGTATCTGTATTCCGTATCGTAGCCATAATTGCGGGCCTATTCGAATCGGTATCCAGCTCCGTATAGTCATAGTTGGGGCCAACTTTTCACGGCATTTCTATATACAAAAAAACTTTTCACGGCCCAAAATGGATCAGGTATAGTCAAATGTGTTCCCTCCCCCCTCCAAAAAAAATGCCTTCCCTAGCAGAGAAATACGGTTTTTTTTAGAGAGAGGAGAGAAATACGGTTTTGACTAGTGGATTCAGATTTATTTTGGTTTTCCTAATTTCTAATTTGGATATAAGAATTAGGATGCTAGTCGACTTAGATTATCTAAATCTCTCACACAATTGGATCTCATGCGTAATTCACAATCTACAAAGGATCATGACGCACATCTATTGGCTAAAGAGTGGGCTAAGGAGTTAACCGGTAATTACATACTTATGCTAAACCGAAAAAGGACCCCGCGTCGCCTGACCTAGGCGGCTCGGGCGGCGCGAGCCCTCCTCTCTCCAGCTTCCTGTCCCCGCGGCCGCGAGGGTCTCCACGGGCAAGATCGGGGGACGGCGGTGGCGGGGCCCTCTCCCTCGCGCAGCGGCGGCGTGTTCCCTGGCGGCGGCGGCGCGTGGGTTTCAGCGTGGATCGGCGGCGAGGTGTCGTGGTTCCTCGACGGCGAGCGCATCCCCGCGACGAAGGTGGTGGCGTGTGGTCGCTGCGCGGTGGAGTCGCCACTGCTGCCGCGGACGAGGGCTCCGGGCTGTCGCGGCCCATCTGGGCCCGTGCGGGCCTGAGGCTGGGATCTGTGGCGGCAGACGGCGCCGAGGCGCTTGGTGACGCCGGTTGCTTGGCACCATGACGGTGTCAGCGGCCGGTCAGGCAGCGGCGGGCTGGTTCCACACCGGCCAGTCTCGTCGGCTCGGTTTGAATAAAGGTGGCAATCCTGGATCCTTCTAACACCAAGACAAAGAATTACTTGATGCAGGTCTTCATTGAGATGGTCGGATTGTCGAGTTCCTGAAGGCTCCACCGGCGAACTCCATTGGGCAAATCAAGCCTGGAGATTGACGGATCGGGTGGGATTCGGTCGTGCGCAGCCATGTTTTTTCTGACCGTTTGGTTTCAGAGGTAGCGTTGCGAAGCTCTGTAGTCTGTTGCCATCATGGACTTATCTTTCGTTCCATGATGAAGTCAGAGTACGGAGAGTGGCATGGAAGCCGAGATTTGCGGGATGTGGGATTGGCTAGGTGATTCGTAACTTGAAGCAGCAGCAACGGTAAGAGGGGCGACAGCACATGAGAAGTTCGGAGTCTAAACTTTCAGGGTGAAAACCCAAGGTCTGACCTTAATTGGTTGTGCCTGACAATTGCCTTGGTGAACACATTGTTTTTGCGAGTGTTGACTTTCTTCAGGGTGAAAACCTATGATCTATGATCAGAGCGACGACGGCGCTTGAGCACTGTTCCCTTCTTGAAGGCGTCGCTTTTGGAGTAGTTGGACTTCTGGTACTGTTTTGGTGGGGTTAGGTCTGCTGTCATAAGGAATGGATCATTGTAGCGGGACTTTCTTTTTTGTAATTCTTCTTTTTATTCTGGACTGTGTGCATCCATGGGGCCGCTAGGGCAACACGTTGTTGCAGAGGCTAGGTGTAATTGGTATCATTGCGATATTAATATATGCTCTTTATCAAAAAAAAATACATACTTATTTTTTCTCACTTGAACACAATTGCAACCCATGTGTAGACTTTAATACATGCACGAATCATGACACAAATCCAACATTTTGCAAGGCGATTAAGATTTAGTTAATTCTCAGTCAACTTAGAATTAGCAAAATCGATAAGAATTAGCTTAGATCTCAGTTAACTTTCGGATGTCCAATGTTGACGCGGAGATCCATGTTGTTAGTTGCACAGTGGCTGTAACTAAATTTTCTAATTGCACTGTGTATGCAATTGGATGTTTCTTCATTTACATACCTGCTGCAACTGGGTTTTTTATTTCATGTTGAATTTTTTCAAATGGAATATTTTTCCATTGCATCAGGGTTGTAATTATACCTTTCACATCAAATATGAGCAATGTCTCTAATTCTCATTAGGATGGGCGCTCAGCGGACCCAATTTTAATATATATCTAAATCGATTATGAAGTTGCCCTTTTCAGAAATTGACTTAATATGGATGAGAAAAAGCAAAAATAGCCAGAAGTGCGAGGACATGCAGGTGGGTAACCGGGTACTAGATTCTTTTCTCTACTATCTAAAAAGAATGTAGCATTTCGTTTCCCGACACGATGTGTCTCGCTCCATCCTTTCTCCATCCTCTCCTACGTCTCTCCTCTCACATTAATTATATTCTTTTTTTCACCAACTATCAATCATCACCATAATTACATTCTTTTTTTACAGTACTAAAAATCAGCATAATTACTTCTTTTACCACCAACTCACCATATTGTACATTATTTTTCGACTCTACTATTAAAAAACCTAGCCCAAGAATAAGGCACGTGACTGGCAGGTCAGCACAAGCACGGGCAAGGAGGGGAGGATCACCCGTAGCAACACATCGGCAATTGCCCTGTCTAGATATACATGACATGAGTATTAGATTTCGCTAAAGACAGGACGAAAGTTAATTTATGAATCTATTTTCTTTGTGATGCCAAACTTATCATTATTCGTTCTTAAAAGTATCTACTGGTAATTATTATTTTATATCTTATAAATCACGTGTTGTTGGAGTAATTTCTTATCAAAGTGTTGTTCTAATGAAGCCTAATATACTTTACAAATAGGGATGAAGGTAGTATAAACCATTTTAAAAATCCATAACTTTTTACAACATTTCGTCCCAACACATCGAGAGTTTTATTCATGAAAGTGCGAACATAAAAACGAACGACAACATAGGTCACTACTTCCAATAAGAGCTTCGAGGCAACCCAATGTCTCGTGTCCTCTTCAACCCTACGGAATATGTTGATCATCCTCATCACGAGAGCTAATTAGGATACGCAGGTTAATGCATTAATCTTGCACGGAAGATGCAAAGTTCTTATGGAAAGTAATATTGAGCTAGCCAAGAATATAATCTCTTATTTTGTGCCCTTGAGCAATTACCTGGCATCATAACTAATTTCCTCAAGAGCGATATTTCGGCAAGGCTGCTCACACACATTTTCAAGTGTCACTTTTTTTTGCATGGTAATACGATTCTCATTAATAAATAAAAGACGAGATACAAAGTACGTATACACCGATCTTACAGATCTGAAAAGATAGGATAAACCTATGTGACAAACCAACTCCTATTCATCTTCTTCGGCACCACCGTAGCAGCCACCAAAGAAAAATAGACAAATCACCTCTTTACCCGAGCTCGACGCGGCTCCATCGCTGATCATCAGCTTTTTGGACCTCCAAAGTAGTTTGCCATAGGACAAACCATTGTCGTTGAAAGAATCAGACCGGGGCAGCACGATCTCGGACACGCCATCGAACTTCAGCACTGGCACCCCCACACGACGACGTCGGAGTAGGGAACCAGAACCGTCAGCCTCCAACCACGAACCCGGCACAAGGTGCACCATCTTCCAGCTATCACCAGTGCAGACTACTGTCTGCACGTACTCCTGGACGAATACTCTCTGCTCCACCATGGCGCAGAAGACAACGCCGCAGCAACGGGGACAGAACAGGAGGAAAACCCCATCTGATGGAGTCGCCGCCGCCGCCTCGCCGACACCATCCATGAACCTTACAGCCGCCGATCTGAAAGATCGGCTATCATTTCATTTCCCTAAAAAAATACTAATCACTCTCATCGCATTGTTACTCTAGTTAATCCTCTCCAGTTGCTTTAAGTTCTTGATTCGCTTCTTAGCCTCTTTATCCAAGGGCACTAACAGAAGTGGAATTATCGGCTGGTCAATGCTGAACAGCTGAAATATCCACTAGATCCACCTTTCAATATGAAATAAAAAGTAGTTGCTAGATCTTATTTTATCCTAGTTCATTTGGTGAGGCCTGACGTAGTAGCCTATGCTTGTTTCTTTGCGTACCAGGATTTATATTTTATGGTTAGCTAAGAAGTATATATGCAGTAAAAGGCTAAATTTAATTAATTCCCTGGTCTTATTCAGCAACGAGATACTAACTGAGACGCCACCAACTCCGAGGCGCCGCCATGAAGGACAACGCCGGTGTGGGAGTAGAGTTGAGGCAGATTTATTTGGCCGGGCGCCGTTCCCACCACCCCAACGACGCACCATGCCAGAACCTTCCTAACCCTAACTATCATGCAAAAAAACGGGGGTCCCCCTCCCTCCTGCCGCCGGAGCGGCAAGCGGAAGGAGAGGGCCCAGCTCTTCCGCCGGTGGAGTTTGGTGGAACAAGAGCGTCACCTCCTAATCGCCTTGAGCAGCAGCTCTGGCGGCTAGGTTAGGGACGAGTTGAGGAAAACAATCCGGCCCTACTGGATGCACAAAGGATATCTCTTTTCAAGTGTCACTTTGACCGTTAGTTTTTTTCAGGATATAATCATATACACATATAAAACCGAAGATAGTTATGATATACGAAAATACCTTTTGGGAGAAATCAAAATCTAGCACTTTTCTCACCATTCAAACCCAATATGTATACAGCAATACCAGTAGTCAAAGCTTAAGGAAGTATGTAACTGTCTTTTTGGAGTGAGAATATGTTACTGCCAAACGTCATGTTTCCGAGAACATTTTCAAGAACTGGTGGAAGTATTTACGAGCTCTGGCTAAACTATATCGTCTGCATAATGATAGAACCCCAGATTCCCGGACACACAAAAGTACTAGCTACTGTGCCATATGTACATAAAAACAAAGTAGTGACCACATAACACGAACAAGGAACTGCGCACGAGCTTGCTTTGCCGTTTGTTTGCCAAATTAAAATGCAGTACAGACAACTAATTACATTTACGAACCAAATCGGCCGTTTAGCTGGACAGAGACCATAGGAAACAGGCTGCGTGCACCCCATAGCCCATTACCATGTGGTACAACTGCCGTTCAAAATATTCTTACATCTCATACCCACAAAAAGCTTGAGACAATCCATGTGTGCAAACTACATTCTCCTGAAATGGGGCTGATCACGGTCTCCATTGACATCATCAAATTCCGTAAATGAAACCATTGTATGGGCATCATGCCCACCGGAAACCTCCTCCTCCGAGTGCATCTCCATGGCTGCAATCCCACTTCCGATCACATTAGCACCCCAAGATGAACTAAGAAGTATGTCGTTGCGATGCACACCAACATGCACGTTCACCTATTAAACAGAGAAAAGAGAGATAAGCCACGTGAAAAGACGAAATCAATTCTGAGTTGGCTACAACATTCCATGGACTTACATTAGGAGATCGAGAAATATTTTCAGGCACATCAGTCAGGACTGCAGGGAGAATGTTGACCAGCTGGGGGTGGCTTGACGGTGGTGCCGAAGCTATAAGCCTCATTAGTGTTTCCCTGGCACTTCTCTCAACCAGCGATTCTGTTTCTGGAACCAGAGGGTTCAAGCTAGGGAGCAGGGGAACAGCTGAAGTTATAGAAGGCCCACAACTCACAAGATAAGCCTGACCGGAGGAACACATATCAATCACTGGGACATGCACAATAGGATCAGACATCAGAGGTGTGAACGTTGGGACCTGTGAGCCATGCAGTGAGACAAGTGGTGAAGTTGGAAGTGGCAGGTGAAGCAAAGGAAATGTTGGAACCTGTGAACCATGCACAGGAACAAGTGGTGAGTAGGAAACGGCAGATGAAGCAATGGAAATGTTGAAACCATAGAACCATGCAGGGGAACAAGAGTTGAAGTAGGAAGTGGCAGGTGAATCAAAGGATCATGCAGTATTGATGGAAAATTAAGTGAAGGTGCATCAGTTGTATCCAGCTTTGCAGAAAATGATGAAGCAGATGGTTGTTCATTTGATACCAGTGAGCTCAAAGGTGGTTGGGGAAACAATGGTTCTACAGATGTAACTGGCATGTGCAGAGGGGTCACACTGTACTGCAGTGATGATGGGCATGGCGGACACCAGCAATAGTAAGGCTTAAAGGGATTCTCTGAAGAACCTTCAGGGAGTGGACATTGAGTCGAAAAAGGAAATAGAGGTGGCAGCAAGGGAAATGAAAGAGGCAAGTCTGAAGGAGCTGAAGTCACACTATCTTTTGAGCAATCCCCATCAGACACCTCACTGGTTGAATCAGGGCTAACACTCTTTCCTATCGAAGGATTTGCATCGGTCGGAGCAGTTAATGGGCCTAACCATTCCCCACGCCCCTTCAGCTTCTCTTTCCCAACAACCTTTGCACAAGAGGCCCTTGTCACCCCATCTTTAAAAGTGCTGGACCTAGGGCTCAGACTGGCTTGACCGATCGAACTTGCTTTTGTTGCATTAGAGGCAAAGGTGCGAGACCTCGAGGACCTGGAAACGACTGATGGGGGTTGCAAAAGTTGGCATTTGAGCTTGAAACAGTGAGGAGGGCGCTAGATGATCCCAACGATTTAGCATCTCCAATACTTGGTGCAAGAAGATAAGCATGTAAATTAGTAACAAAAGCATCAAGTCGTGAATTGGAGATGCCTGTGAGATCGGAGAGGGTTGGCCTGCCCTGAAGTAGATTTTTCATCTGTATCAAAAATTTCAGACAGAAAATCAGCACACTACCAGTATATGCATACTTTGAATGACAAACTAAATATATATCAGTTTCTGTTTCATGTGGATAGGCTCAAGTTCTTGGAGTTTGCTCTCCGTAGTAGATGTGGCACATCATAGTAAACATTGCACATGTTTTTTTTTGTACGTTGACACGATAAGTTGGCAGCAACTACAAAGTACAAACCTTTGCCAGAAGCTCCATTCCACATTCCTTCGACTTTTCAGCACACCAGTAGTAAAATATTTTAGATTCTGAAGTCCTGACGAGGAAAGACCGTCCAGAATTATCAGCTGATATTTCTTCAATCCCGACTTCTGAAACTTCAAAACCATCGTTTAAGAATGCTAGTTGCTCTGAATGACCATCATCACCAGTGAAGGTAAGGCGCATGCTCGATGAAGGCAGAAGGCCAAGGCTCAGCTTCCCTCTGTACATAGGAAATGAGTACATATGAGACTCCTGAATTACTGTTCTGAAGAGATAAAATAAGAGAATTTATATTTTCTAAGTATCACAACAGTTTGGTGAATTGCTCCCACAAAAGCACACAATCCACTAAATGAGACTCAGATCACAGAGGAACTTCAGTAAAAATGTCTATGACTTAAAGGAGATTACATTGTAGACATCCTTGAATGCAAGGAATAGCACTAGGAAAGAACACATAGATAAGTGATAGATCATTGAGACCTAAACGCACAAGTAGATTTCCCAGGAAATACTGGAGGATAGTGCAAAATCTATGTTGCTATGCATCATATCATGAGCAAACCTTCATACAGTAATTACCAACATATAGTATTTGAAAGATTTAATAAAAATAGCAGATTTTTCCTTTTAATCGAAATAAGTCAAGAGAATCGAACACAAATACAACATTACAGTATTTTACAAATGTTTGTTAAAAAAACAGCAGCTTTGCCTTTTCATCGGAGTAAGTCGCAGAATCTAATACAGATAGTCTAGAAAATGACATGGGGCCAAGTGTTTGCAGCTAGTTCCCTCCACTATTTGATGCGAGTTCGTGAGGAAAGAATCATTCATCATCTAATGATTTTTTCTGGATGCAACAAATCAAGAATTATACAATTTAGGCTACTTTTGACAAATAATAGCACTGCCGAGTTGTGATTTTACTTGCACATGAGCAAATCTACAGTAAATTTAAATTTGTGGAGGACAGTATCTGTAGAACATAGTGTGAAAATTTAGGACAAAGTAAATACGAACCATCCATGGTCATTTATAGACAGTGAGCTCCATTTTAAGGCGAAACCTCAATCAATTTGAACTGAAAAATGGAAAGAAATGATTGCCAATCGTAGAAATGTTGATAAACAGCATCCAGGGGAATTAAAAAAACATATGTAGCAAAGTAGAGACAGGGTACATCAAGTATGCGTGTGGTATCTTCACAGGGGGGAGGGGGGCAGCTAGCAAACAGAAAACAGTTCATGAAAGGAACATCTTTTTAAGCATAAGATAACCTGTTTTAGAATAAATATTGGTTTGAGCACATTTTACATAGGCATGTATCACAAGTTGTGTGCAGTGAAGCAAATAGTAAACTACTCCGTAAACTAACAACACTGGAGGAGCCTGCGATAAGGTAGCTGCAACCACAAAACATACACATGATAACTGCAACACAGGAAATATGTAAAAATATCAACAAATGAGGTATCAGACTCTTTGAAGTGCCTCAAAAAAATTCATCTTAAGTATCATGTAGTCAGGTATCCTATTGATCCAATCTCATATAAGACTGCAATCATGACTTTGATGAGTCACTATTAATTCAGGTAACATAATACCGTAAGGCCATGAAAGGAACTACCTTCTCTTTCCTCATATATCAGAGAACACAAGCCCAAATAACCTACAAATGGAAACATATATTTATTTGGTGGATGAACAATGTCATCACTAATAAGATGCAACATGTAATCCTAGAATCAACAATCTCTAGCATGCATCCTTCTTAATTAGGTGGGATGGTTGACAACACTTCTACTCAAAAAGAAATTATTATGTGTCATGAAGTACACGAACAAGAAGAAACACCATGTTAATGCTGAAAGCAGAAAAAATGCTAAAATAGCACAGATAACTGCAGGTAAAATCATGTGAAAAAAACACATGTTACAACACAGCGCCGTAGCTGCATGAAGTAAGTTATAACTGGAATGGATAAATGATATGAAAAGGGCAACTACAGACAAACAGGAATGGTGGTCAGTTTGTTATAGATTGGTGATGGTAGTAGTACCCAAGATTTACAAAATCATGACACTTGTCTTAAAATTCAAATGCAACTATGAGGAGGTTCACCAAACCAGACTGACCCGTGTGACTAGATTTTATAACATGAAATACAACAGTCTGGCAACTTGTGGTGCACCAACATATTGCTAAGTAAAAAGTGATGCAACAACGTAGAATGATATGAAAAGGGCAACTACAGACGAACAGGAACAGTGGTCAGTTTGTTGTGGATTGGAGATGGTAGTATACCCAACAATTTACAGAATCATGACACTTGTCTGACTTGCAATTCCCATGCAAATGCAACTATGAGGAGGTTCACCAAACCAGACTGACCCGTGTGACTAGATTTTATAACATGAAATGCAACAGTCTGTCGACTTGTGGTGCACCAACATACTGCTAAGTAAGAAAATGAAGCAACAACGTAGAATGTACACGATGTTTACCACATCAAATGGATACAGTAACACATAGTTTTCCAAAATCGCCAGCACAACTACATGATGATACATTTCCTTTCACAATTTCCAATTCATTTGGCAGATCAACAACACTTGGCTTATATACAGATCAGATGATTCATCAACAGAGGTGGCTTAATTTACTAAAAAGAAAAGTCAGCCGTGTTGGCAAAAAGTTTAGTGTCCCAGTGAAGGACAAATTGACAGAGGATGCAACTTCTCGGACAGGTAGAAGAAGTACCTGGCCGCGGCCATGATAGACAATGAACAAACGAACGAACTAACCATGCCTACAATTTTAATCATTTGACGAAATTTTGTGCAACACACAGCTGAGGCAATCTAGGAGAGAAGTCACCATGTGCGTGTTTCTCTGATAGCGTATATTGATGTTGTGCGAAAGTAATCCATTTCTACCCAGCAGGACAGATGAAGTTGGTAAGTTTGAGGTTGACTACCTGGTGGTTGTTGGGCACAGGAGGGGGCCGTGGCGGTCGACCTTGCCGACGCGCAGAGAGACGAGGGGAACGCAGAGGCACCTGGCGAGCATGCCCACCTCCGAGACCTCGAAGTGCTGCACCGAAGCCGACCGATGAGGTGAGAAGCGAGTTAACGGACGGCATACGAAAGCACACAAGGGGGTAGGAAATTAAGGACACCTGAGAGAGGTGAGAGATGAAGCGGTTCTCGGCGGCGGAGCAGGAGACGTTGAGGGTGAGGAGGGGCCTGAGCCGGTCGTCGGCGCGGCAGGCCCCCACGAGCTGCTGGCGCAGAGGCAGCGGGCGATGAGCATCCTCTCCTCCGCGTCCTTGTTCCGATCCGGACGTCTCCGGCTCGTCGTCGTCGGAGCTGGGGAAGGAGGAACGGGATTCCTCTCTGCTCGGCGGCTCACCCATGGCGAGGAGGGAATCCTACCTAGGGTTTGCTGGAATCTGTGGGGGAGATAGGATTGGGGGAGGAGAGACCGAGACGATGAGACAGGAGAGGTGACGGTAACCACGAGACCGACCAGATCGATCGCAGACAGACCCACGGGCAGATATTTTCTGAGCGAGTGATTGCAATTGCGCACCTCCAGGGCGTGGGCCCGATCAATCTTTTTTTGAACACGGGTGGGTGGTGGGCTACATATTACAGAGAGGACCTCAAAGTATTCGAAATTACATCGCAGTCCTCAACTTTTGCAATAAAGCTCCTAAACAGAAAATGTAGAATACCATCGGGTCCTGCTCCATTGGAGATGAAGACAAGCTCGACATCATGGCCACCCGCGCCTTCTCCGAGGACGACCCCATTTGGAGACATGAAGGTGTTGAACTTCGCGACAAAGTTGTAGAAGACCCTCCCATTTGGCACGCCTACCATGATACAGGGTGGAAGGGACGTGGGGTGCCCTAACAACAACACCACGCCCACACCCAATACAACGGTTGGTTCAATGACGAGAGCCCAAATCAAAGCATTCTAGGATAAAGGTGTAATCACTCCTATCAGCGTGCGACTTTGATCGTTGAACGGCTTGTTACCTCAATCAAATGTCCTTTGTGTGCCCATATACAAGCCCCACGAAGACTTACAAGGAAGTCCAGAAGACGGAGATGAAGATGGGCAACAAGGAGATGAAGAAGAAGAGAACAGGGGAGACAACCCTAGCCGCCGAACTGTCAGGCGCCTGAGTTTCCTGTGCCCGAGCGACGAAAACACGTCGGACATGTCTGGCGCATGTCCGACAACGCTCTGTTGCTACATCGGATTGTTCGACCAGACATGTCGGACTATCCTTTTTTAGCCTGGAATCGACCCTGAATGCACTGTCGGACTGTCCTGCATGAGACAACGAACTGTCCGGCTTCTCACAACGCCCGCCACTACGAGTTGAACCCGAGAAGCTTCATGCTCCGGACTTTTTGGCGCCAAAAGCGCCGAACTGTATCCCTTAACTTTTTCGTCGGGTGCTATAAATATAGAACCCCTCCTTCTCAGTTTGGGGGCTAAATATATCTAAGACCCTAGAGCATGTGCTCCTATGACCCCTTTATGGGTTCCTCAAAACTTTTCAGTAGAATCTTCTTTTGAGTTGTATCCAAGGCACCTCTTTGTGCTTAGCCTCTCTTGGTGTGAGGATCCTACCGTAGTCGATCTCTCCCGTGGGATTCTACTGTAAGGGTCTCTCCCCCCCCCCCCCCCCAAGACTCTGCCGAGCGCTCCCAATCTCTTCTTCGAGATTCCATTGGTTTGGTTGGTCCACCTGTGAAGAAAATGTACCATCAAGAGCAAGGTAGGTTTGTGATACGTCACCAATGTATATATAATTTTGATGTTCCATGCTTGTTTATATATCAATGCCACATGTTTTTATAATGTTTTAGTATCATTTTTATATATTTTCTGAGACTAACCTATTATCAAGATGCCCAGTGTCAGTTCCTGTTTTCTGTTGTCTTTTTGTCCCAGAAATTCTAGTCAGGAAATATTCTCGAAAGACCTGAAAATTTACGTGATTTATTTTTGCAACGGAACGAAGACACTGCCCTAAGGGGAGCACCAGGGGACCACCTAGTGGAGCAGGCGGGCCCACGGTGCGGCCAAGGGGCCACCCGCGCCCCTAGCCCGTGGGGCCCACCTGGCTGCCCACCGACGTCGCCCTTTCGACTATAAATTGTCTCGTCGCCGAAAACCCTAAAACACCCGAGCATATTTCTAGAAAACATCTAAGGCCGCTGCCGTTGCCAACCCTAGTTCGGGAGGGTTCTGAAGCTCTTCCCGGCACCCTGCCGGAGGGGGAGATCGTCACCGAAGGCATCTACACCACCATGCCTGCCTCCGGAGTGATGCGTGAGTAGTCCACCATGGGACTACGGGTTCATGGCAGCAGCTAGATGGTTGTCTCTTCTCCTTGTAGTCTATTGTTTAGATCTTGTGAGCTGCCTAACATGATCAAGGTCATTTATCTGTAATTGCTACATGATGTGTTTGCATGCTCTCGATGCTTGTGATTACTTTGGCGAGTAGTTGCTTGTGTTGTAAAGAGGGAGTATTTATGCTAGATAGTGGGTTCATGCCTTCTTGCGCTGAGTTCGAATGACGGAAACGATCACAGTCAAGTTTGTGTTGTTGCTACTAGGGAGAAAACAGCGGTGTTTATTACCTTGTGTTATATTACATTGCTTACTTTACGTACCATGCTTATGCAATTGTCCGTTGCTTGCAACTTAATACTTTCGGATGACATGCTGGATAGTGATCCCGGGGTGGATTATTAGTCATAGATGCAGTTGAATAACGGTGTATGTATTTTGACGTAATGCACATATTAGATGAAACGATGAACTATATTTGTTCTTGATAGCATTGCTATGCACCATGATTTGCCAATTGTCTTACTGTAATTTGTTTACACATCATGCATTTCTTTTGGAGAGACACCACTAGTTGACTGTGGACCCCGGTCCTATTTTTCTACATTGTTTACAACCGTTCTAATAGCTTTTCGCACTCATTTTATCCACTGGTCATTTTTGCATATTTATTATTTTACACTCGTGAATTTAATTCTTTGTGTTTAGCAAGCCAGATAGATTGACAACCTCTCTGGTTCGTTGGGGCAAAGATGTTTGTTTGTGATTGTCTGTAGATTCACGTCAACAATCGTAAACGGTGTCGTTGACACCTTGCTAGAGCCTTCTCCAAGTCCTACTGGATCGACAAACCTTGGTTTTGTATCAAGGTAAAATTGCTGCTACACTATATCATACCCTCCTCTTGGGGTTTCCCAGCGAACGTGTGATCCACGCCATCAGTTTGTGCGTTCATGTTCAAATATGTGAAGGCCGGGATAAACCGCACATCAAACCGGGAGGGAGCACATGAGATGGCACCAACACAAGGCCAATACCAGACCTCAGAGCGGCCGCCCGACGACCATTGGAGACTTAGAGTCAACAGATGGACGACAGATCACTATCGTGGTGGTACTGCTGAGGATTTGTCCAAAAGTTCACCAAAGTTTCAGCCGAGACTCCCTGACCAACAAATCTGGCCAAACCTGGCTCGTGGCCACCTCGACCGCCCCCTCCCACCTCGGTAGTGCAAGAAGCCAACAATCTTCATATTTGAGGCCCAACCGAGCTTATTTAGAGGGGAGACCACAAGGATCTCACCCTCCATCTTCGGCTCTGACCTCCGGAGCACCATGGAAAGGGTGAGCACTACCAAGCAGACAGATTGCTCCGACGACCATCTCCCCTTCAGATAGCGCCATACTCCTAAAACCTAGTACTACTATGCACAGGAGGGGGCGACCTCCTCTCCTCTTCCCATTCCGGTCGGCGAGGCCACCGGAAGAGGGGGGGAGAAGTCGGGGGAACTCATCAACTTTGAAAGAAGGGTGCGGATAAAAAAGGAGGAAGAAGAGAAGCTCCAGGTCGATCAATCCATGTCGCTGCTCTGTGCAACAACGCCCCTGTATTGTGGGCCCAACACTCTACATCGCAGCATCTCAGTTCCCATCAAAACGCCTCCTTCATACCACCTGCGACACAACTTTCTTTAGTAAAAGGAAAAAAGGCAGTACTTAATTCAAAAAAGAAATAGAAAAAGCGGCACTAAACTACTAATATCAGAATGTATTTGTCAAAACGCCAAAGAACAACGCCTCCATCAGAGAGGACTGATTTGTTGCTGATACGTCTCAAACGTATCTATAATTTTTTATGTTCCATGCTGCTTTATACCAATTGCTACATGTTTTGCATCTACTTTATATCACTTTTATACATTTTTTGGGACTAACCTATTAACAAGATGCCGAAGTGCCAGTTCCTGTTTTCTGCTGTTTTTGTATTCCAGAAAAGCTAGTCTGGAAATATTCTCGGAATTGGACGAAACTACACGGGAGTCCCTATTTTACCAGAACACATCTGACGGACCAAAGAGGCGACGGAGAGGGCCACGTGGGCCCCACACGTGGCCAGGGCGCGGGCCCCCTCTGCCGCGCCCTGGGGTGGTGTGGGCCCCACGGGTCTCCAGCCGCCGCCCTTTCGCCTACTTATTCCCCCCGACGCGAAAACCCTAAGTACCTGAGCAAATATCCACGAAAAGTTCCAGAGACGCCGCCGTCGTCAACCCTAGCTCGGGAGGGTTCAGAACCTCTTCCCGGCACCCTGCCGGAGAGGGGAATCGTCACCGGAGGCTTCTACATCGCCATGCCTGCCTCCGGAGTGATGCGTGAGTAGTTCATCCTTGGACTACGGGTCCATAGCAGTAGCTAGATGGTTGTCTCTCCACTTTGTGCCATCATGTTTAGATCTTGTGAGCTGCCCTACATGATCAAGATCATATTATTGTAATGCTACATGTTGTGTTTGCTGGGATCCGATGAATATTGAATATTATGTCAAGTTGATTATCAATCTATCTTATATGTTATTTAAGATCTTGCATGCTTTCCGTTACTCGTAGATGCTTTGGCCAAGTAGATGCTTGTAACTCCAAGAGAGAGTATTTATGCTAGATAGTGGGTTCATGTCTCCGTTTAACCTGGGACAGTGACAGAAAGTTCTAAGGTTGTGGATGTGCTGTTGCCACTAGGGATAACCTAACGATGCTATGTCCACGGACATATGTGTTTGTTTACATTACGCACTTTACTTAATGCAATTATCCGTTGCTTGCAACTTAATACCAACGGGGACTCGGATGACAACCCGGCGGTGGATTATTAGTCATAGATGCTGTTGGATAACGATCTATGTATTATGTCGTAATGCCCAATTAAATATCATAGTAGTCAACATGTCATGTATATGCATTGTCATGCGCTCACTATTCGTCAATTGCCCAGCTGTAATTTGTTCACCCAACATGTTAGTTATCTTTTATGGAGAGACACCACTAGTGAACTGTGGACCCCGGTCCATTCTTTTACACTGATTAAACAACCACAAACTGCAAACTGTTCCTTTTTCATTCTCTGCAATTTAATACTCATTTTCCACACCATACGTTTAATCCTTTGTTTTCAGCAAGCCAGTGAGATTGACAACCTCACTGTTTCGTTGGGGCAAAGTAGTTTGATTGTGTTGTGTGCAGATTCCACGTCAACAGTCCAGACTCCCTCAACACTATTTTTCTGGCGCCGTTGACAACCTTCTGAAGAGTTGCTGCTCCTACTGGTTCGATAACCTTGGTTTCTTTCTGAGGGAAAACTTGCTGCTGACTACATCATACCTTCCTCTTGGGGTCTCCCAACGAACGTGTGTTTCACGTCATCAAGCTATTTTTCTGGCGCCGTTGCCGGGGAGTGAAGCACTTCTTCAGCAGACTCCTATCTCCCTCAACGCCTATTTTTCTGGCGCCGTTGCCGGGGAGACAGCAGTCTTCTGCAAGGGGAGTTTCACGCTTCCAATCTCTTTACTTTGTTTTTGTCTTGCTTAGTTTATTTTATTTTATCTTGTTTGCTTTCAATTATCAAAAACACAAAAAAATTAGTTACTTGCATCTAGTTTACTTTCAAGTTATTTTCTGTACTGTTTTTATTTCTGCTAAAATGAGTACTCCTGAGAACACTAAGTTGTGTGATTTCACTAGCACGAACAACAATGATTTCATATGCACACCTATTGCTCCACCTGCTGCTTCAGCAGAATTTTATGAAATTAAACCTGCACTTTTAAATCTTGTTATGAAAGAGCAATTTTCTGGTGTTAGTACTGATGATGCTGCTGTTCACCTTAATAACTTTGTTGAACTTTGTGAAATGCAAAAGCTCAAGGAAGTAGATGGTGATATTATTAAACTGAAACTTTTTCCTTTCTCCTTGAGAGGACGTGCTAAAGAATGGTTGCTATCTTTGCCTAGAAATAGTATTGATTCATGGACTAAATGCAAAGATGCTTTTATTGGAAAATATTATCCTCCTGCTAAGATTATTTCTTTGAGAAGTAGCATAATGAATTTTAAGCAATTTGATAATGAACATGTTGCTCAAGCATGGGAGAGAATGAAATCATTGGTTAAAAATTGTCCCACTCATGGACTGACTACTTGGATGATCATCCAAACCTTCTATGCAGGATTAAATTTTTCTTCGAGGAATTTATTGGATTCGGCCGCTGGAGGTACCTTTATGTCCATCACTTTGGGTGCTGCAACAAAGCTTCTTGATGATATGATGATTAATTATTCTGAGTGGCACACCGAGAGAGCTCCAACAGGTAAGAAGGTAAATTCTGTTGAGGAAACCTCCTCCTTGAGTGCCAAAATTGATACTATTATGTCTATGCTTGCAAATGGTCAAACACATGTTGATCCAAATAATGTTCCTTTAGCTTCTTTGGTTGCTCAAGAAGAGCATGTTGATGTGAACTTCATTAAAAATAATAATTTCAACAACAATGCTTATAGGAATAATTTTGGTAATAGCAATTATAGGCCCTATCCTTCTAATAGTGGCAATGGTTATGGAAATTCCTATAGTAACTCCTACAATAATAATAAGAGTGTACCCTCTGATCTTGAAGTTATGCTTAAGGATTTTATTAGTACACAAACTGCTTTCAATAAAACTGTTGAGGAGAAATTTGGGAAAATTGATGTGCTTTCCTCTAAAGTTGATAGTCTTGCTCTTGATGTTGACTTATTGAAACTAAAGAACATGCCTCATGATGTTAAAGAGAGCAAAACTCTCAATGCTATACAAGTTAAAATTGATAACAATGTGAGGATGTTAGCTGAATTGCATGCTAGATGGGAAAGAGAGGATGAAATTGCTAGAAAGAACAATATTGCTAGAGTTTATACTATTACTACTTCTGAAAATGCTTCAAACTCAAGTGTTAACAAACCTCCTACCATTAATGGCAAGATAGTTGGTGTTGGTAATGTTTCCACTTCTATTGCAAAATGTCCTAAATTGCCTGATAACTCTGAAACTGTCCTTGATAAAGATGCTGAAATTTCTAGCAATAAGGAAGAGAATAATTCCATTACTTTTGATGATAATGACTTTGATTTTGATGGTTGCAATATTTCTGAAGTAATTAAGTTCTTGCAAAAGCTAGCTAGAAGTCCTAATGCTAGTGCTATAAACATGGCTTTTACTAAACATATTACTAATGCTCTCATACAAGTTAGGGAAGAGAAATTAAAACATGAAGCTTCTATCCCTAGGAAGTTAGAAGATGGTTGGGAGCCCATCATTAAATTGAAATTGAATGACTTTGATTGCAATGCTTTGTGTGACCTTGGTGCTAGTATTTCTGTTATGCCTAAAAGATTATATGATATGCTTGATTTAGCACCTTTGGAAAATTGTTACTTGGATGTTCACCTTGTTGATTCTACTATTAAAAAACCTTTGGGAAGAATTGATGATGTTCTTATCATGGTTAACAACAATTATGTCCCCGTTGATTTTATTGTCTTGGATATTGAGTGCAATCCATCATGCCCTATTGTGTTGGGAAGACCTTTTCTTAGGACTGTAGGTGCTATTATTGATATGAAAGAAGGGAATATAAAATATCAATTTCCTCTCAAGAAAGGTATGGAACACTTTCCTAGGAAGAAGATTAAGCCACCTTATGATTCTATTGTTCGAACAAATTACAATGTTGATGCTTCTTCACTTGGTAATACTTGATGCATGCTTTGTGCCTAGCTAAAAGGCGTTAAAGAAAAGCGCTTATGGGAGGCAACCCATTTTATTTTTCTGCAATTTTTCTTTTATTGAGTCAAGGAGTTTGTTTACTTCTGTAGCAACTCCTTTGTATCTTTATTTTCTCGCATTGTTGTGCCAAGAGTAGCCTCTAATGATAAGATGATGCTTAATTTTGATTGCTGCGCAGAAACAGATTTTTGCTGTTCACTGTACGAAATTCCTAAAATCACCAGATTGTTAAAAATCTGAAATTTTTGTGCGTAATCTTTATGAATGTCTGAAACTTTCATTAGTTCAGAGTTTCTCGATCTGAGCGTCGTAAGTGCCTCGAAAAAATTCGTCTTTGCGGACTGTTCTGTTTTAGACAGATTATGCCTTTTTATTTTTCGCATTCTCTCTTTTACTAGTGTTGAGTGAAATTCTTTTTTGGGTGGAAGAGCTTCACATAACATCAGTGGCTGTAGCTAATGTTTAAAGTAACAAATCATATTGCGTCTTTACAGAACATGTGAATTTTTGATTATGCACTAACCCTCTAATGAGATCTACTTTGAGTTTGGTGTGACGGAAGTTTTCAAGGGTCAAGAGAGAAGGATGATATAATAGGATCAAGAAGAGTGAAGAGCTTAAGCTTGGGGAGGCTCCCATGGATCTCCCCAGCATATTTCAAGAAGACTCAAGCGTCTAAGCTTGGGGATGCCCAAGGCATCCCCTTCTTCATCGTCAAAATTATCAGGTCATCTCTAGTGAAACTATATTTTAATTCTTTCACATCATATGTGCTTTTCTTGGAGCGTCTGTGTGCTTTTTATTTTCAGTATTGCACTTTTATTTTCAATAAAGCTTGACTGGACCCTAGCATTCTTGATTGGGAGAGAGACACGCTCCGCTTTTTCATGAGAATACTCCTATTCTTCACTTATATTTGTTGAGTATTCATATCTAGCGCTGTTCAGCTTTTAGCTCTTGTTTTCATGTATCTCTTGTCAGAGCTATTAGCTTTCTTTTGTAGAAAGTACTCTCTTGCTTCACTTATATTTGTTTGGAGAGTTGATGAAATAAATTGATTGGTGTTTGGTTGGTTCAGAAAATGTTGCATGTGGTAATTGGTATAAGGAAAAACTTGCTTAATCTTGTAGATCACTAAAATGGATAACTTGATGCTTGTCAATTGTTTTGAGTTAACAAGTAGATCATGATTAAATTGTGCATCACATGAGTTAAGCCTATTAGTGAAGAACTACCGTAAAGCTTGTTGAAAATTTGGTTTGCATCGGTGGTACCTCTAAGGTCTAGATATTTTCTAATAACAGGGTTTGGTTAACAAGGAAGACGGTATGAAGTCTTATAACGTTTGCAATATGTTTGTCATATAAAACTTGGTGTACGGGTTGATATTCTTGTTTGCTTACATAACCTTGCTAGCCTAAACTCTGTACTGAGAGGGAATGCTTCTCGTGCATCCAAATCCTTGAGCCAAAATCCATGCCATTTGTGTCCACCATAACTACCTATATGTGGTATTTCCTTGCCACTCCAAGTAAATTTTTCATGTGCTACCTTTAAATTATTCAAAATGTTATTATTCCCTTTTTGTGTCAATGTTTACTAGCTCATGAGGAATTAGTGTGGTTATTCTTTATTCTATTTGTCGAGTGGACTTTTACACCTGGACTAGTGGCATATACATCCGCTTATCCAATAACTTGCAAAAAGAGCTGGCAACGGGGTGCCCAGTCCCAATTAATTCTCTTCACACTTTTGCCCTGATTCATCAGTAAGCAATGACAAACAGTGAAATACCTGAATGTGTGTAAACCAAAGAGAAAGAGGGATGATCTGCCTTGCTGGTAGAAATAACGTCCTTCATGGGAGCCGCTCTTAAAAGTCCGTTCGACAGGTAGAATACTGTTCTCACCCGCTACCATTCGTTGACAATTAACAAACACCTCTCAAAAATAGATACTCCTCCATGGTATGTGATTGATGGAAGGCACCCGAGGATTCGGTTAGCCATGGCTTGTGTTAGCAAGGTTGGGAGGAGTATCAAATATTTTATGCAATCTCTATATGCTTTCAAAAACCTAAAAGCTCTAGCACATGATTTAATCCCTGCTTCCCTCTGCGAAGGGCCTTTCTTTTACTTTTATGTTGAGTCAGTTTTCCTATTCTTTCTGTCTTCCACAAGCAAACACTAGTGTCAACTTTGTTACAACATGCGTTATATGCAATGTATTGGACTTGTTATACTACTTTGTGTTGACAATATCCATGAGATAAATATGTTGAAAGTTGAAGCAAATGCTGAAACTAAATTCTTCCTTTGTGTTGATTAAATACCTTTTAGAAACTATTGCTTTATGAGTTAACACTTATGCAAAACTGTTTGATGCTTGTCTCGAAAGTACTATTCATGAAAACGTTTAGCTTGTGTGATTCATTGTTTACTCATTATCTATTTGATAGCAAATTATAGACCATTGACTTGGATCACTTCATTCATTTACATGTGCCTTGCAATATTATATGATCAAGATTATGATAGTAGCATGTCACCTCAAAAATTATTTGTTTTTATCGTTTACCTACTCGAGGACGAGTAGGAACTAAGCTTGGGGATGCTGATACGTCTCAAACGTATCTATAATTTTTGATGTTCCATGCTTGTTTTATACCAATTGCTACATGTTTTGCATCTACTTTATATCACTTTTATACATTTTTTGGGACTAACCTATTAACAAGATGCCGAAGTGCCAGTTCCTGTTTTCTGCTGTTTTTGTATTCCAGAAAAGCTAGTCTGGAAATATTCTCGGAATTGGACGAAACTACACGGGGTCCCTATTTTCCAGAACACACTGACGGACGAAAGAGCAGGAGAGGCCACGGGGCCCCACACGCCAGGGCGCGGGCCCCCCTCTGCCGCGCCCTGGGGTGGTGTGGGCCCCCGGGCCTCTCAGCCGCCGCCCTTTCGCCTACTTATTCCCCCCGACGCGAAAACCCTAAGTACCTGAGCAAATATCCACGAAAAGTTCCAGAGACGCCGCCGTCGTCAACCCTAGCTCGGGAGGGTTCAGAACCTCTTCCCGGCACCCTGCCGGAGAGGGGAATCGTCACCGGAGGCTTCTACATCGCCATGCCTGCCTCCGGAGTGATGCGTGAGTAGTTCATCCTTGGACTACGGGTCCATAGCAGTAGCTAGATGGTTGTCTCTCCACTTTGTGCCATCATGTTTAGATCTTGTGAGCTGCCCTACATGATCAAGATCATATTATTGTAATGCTACATGTTGTGTTTGCTGGGATCCGATGAATATTGAATATTATGTCAAGTTGATTATCAATCTATCTTATATGTTATTTAAGATCTTGCATGCTTTCCGTTACTCGTAGATGCTTTGGCCAAGTAGATGCTTGTAACTCCAAGAGAGAGTATTTATGCTAGATAGTGGGTTCATGTCTCCGTTTAACCTGGGACAGTGACAGAAAGTTCTAAGGTTGTGGATGTGCTGTTGCCACTAGGGATAACCTAACGATGCTATGTCCACGGACATATGTGTTTGTTTACATTACGCACTTTACTTAATGCAATTATCCGTTGCTTGCAACTTAATACCAATGGGGACTCGGATGACAACCCGGCGGTGGATTATTAGTCATAGATGCTGTTGGATAACGATCTATGTATTATGTCGTAATGCCCAATTAAATATCATAGTAGTCAACATGTCATGTATATGCATTGTCATGCGCTCACTATTCGTCAATTGCCCAGCTGTAATTTGTTCACCCAACATGTTAGTTATCTTTTATGGAGAGACACCACTAGTGAACTGTGGACCCCGGTCCATTCTTTTACACTGATTAAACAACCACAAACTGCAAACTGTTCCTTTTTCATTCTCTGCAATTTAATACTCATTTTCCACACCATACGTTTAATCCTTTGTTTTCAGCAAGCCAGTGAGATTGACAACCTCACTGTTTCGTTGGGGCAAAGTAGTTTGATTGTGTTGTGTGCAGATTCCACGTCAACAGTCCAGACTCCCATCAACAACACTATTTTTCTGGCGCCGTTGACAACCTTCTGAAGAGTTGCTGCTCCTACTGGTTCGATAACCTTGGTTTCTTTCTGAGGGAAAACTTGCTGCTGACTACATCATACCTTCCTCTTGGGGTCTCCCAACGAACGTGTGTTTCACGTCATCAGTTGGCATTACATGAACCTACTACCCCCGTTCCGAAATATAACATGTTTTAGCCTTTTTCTGATTTAGATATACCTATACGTGTTTTAGCGTGTAGATTCACTCATTTCAGTTCATATGTAATCTATACTGAAATATCTAGAACATCTTATAATTTGTAACGGAGGGAGTAACTTTTATATCTATCTATGAACATATGGACCTTAAACCCTTCTACCCTAGTGTAACCGTGTTCTACCACAACCTGGGGTCACCACCTTCCTGAACGTGTTCCATCGTGATATGCGCCTCAAGACAAGATCATCCTTACGGAAATAGTGGAAACAATGACGGAACTTGCACATGGACATGAGTGCAAACTTTTGATGTACAATTCAGTTCAGACCGTCCGTTCCAACCGTAATTCACCGCACTACCGCTTGCCAACACAACAGCACGCAGTACAGATACAAAAAATTACAGTCTACCAGCCGAGCAAACTGGATTTATTTATCTTGCCTCCAGTCATTGTGTTACGTCCAAGTGGCCAGCTACTACGTCCAAGTGGCCAGCTTGATCTGGTTTTTTCGGAGTGGCGAACGTGAGGCGATGCTGCTCCACCGGCGGCTGTCCATGGCGCCGCCGGCGCGGGCGCCGGGAGGGACTGGCTCCCGATTCTCCTGTCTTGGTGGCCTCGCAGCGGAGCCTTCAGTCCTCGACGGACTCGACGATGCGCACGTCACCGTGCAGGTTGCACTCGAGGCCGTCGAGATGGCCGTGGTCGAGGATCTGGATGGTTCAAGTGTACCGGAGGCTCGCCGTCCGCCGCGCTCTGAAGCCGAGCTGGTGCAGGAGTTCTGGTCCGACGCCGGCTATCCTTCGCCAGCGAGCCGTTTCTGGGAGAGAGGTTCTTCGTCAGGTTTAGGTGAGCGAGGTGAGCAGACTAATGGTTCATCTGTGTGCAGGTCACCGGTGCTGGATCGGGTGGTTGGCGGCGGCGACGGCACCATGGAGCCGGTCAGGTCGACGCACCGTTCGTGCCGGGGGGCAGCTTCCTCGCCGGCTGGCCTTCGGTTGTCGCCCTCGCCGCCTCGGATGGGGCCGTGGAGAGGGCCGCTGCCTCCTAGGCGTATCTCGCCGGCACCCATCCTTGGCACCTTCATCGACAAGGCGTTCGAGGGGCTGATACGTCTCAAACGTATCTATAATTTCTGATGTTCCATGTTGATATTATACCAATTGTTACATGTTTTATATACACTTCATAGCATTTTTATGCATTTTCTGAGACTAACCTATTAACAAGATGCCACAGTGCCAGTTCCTGTTTTCTGCTATTTTTTTATTCCAGAAAAGCTAGTCTGGAAATATTCTCGGAATTGAATGAAACTTGGACATAACCTCCTATTTTTCCAACACGTGCACGGAGTCCAAAGGAGAGACGGAGGAGAGCCACGAGGCACCCACACCATGGGGCCGCGCGGGCCTCCCCCCTGCCACGCCGTGGGATGGTGTGGGGCCCACGTGCGTCTCCAGCCGCCGCCCTTTCGCCTATTTATTTCTCCCGACGCGAAAACCCTAAATACCATAGCCATTATCCACGAAAAGTTTCAGAGACGCCGCCGCCATCAACCCTACCATGGGAGGGTTCAGTAGCTCTTCTCGGCACCCTGCCGGAGAGGGGAATCATCACCAGAGGGCTGTACATCACCATGCCTGGCTCCGGAGTGATGCGTGAGTAGTTCATCCTTGGACTACGGGTCCATAGCAGTAGCTAGATGGTTGCCTCTCCACTTTATGCTATCATGTTTAGATCTTGTGAGCTGCCTATCATGATCAAGATCATCTTATTGTAATGCTACATGTTGTGTTTGCTGGGATCTGATGAATATTGAATACTATGTCAAGTTGATTATCAATCTATCTTATATGTTATTTATGATCTTGCATGCTTTCCGTTACTAGTAGATGATTTGGCCAAGTAAATGCTTGTAACTCCAAGAGTGAGTATTTATGCTAGATAGTGGGTTCATGCCTCCGGTAATCTGGGAGAGTAACAATAACTTCTAAGATTGTGGATGTGCTGTTGCCACTAGGGATAAAATAACTGATGCTTAGCTTAAGGGTGCGCCGTTAGGTCTAATGCATTTGTTTACATTACGCACATTACTTAATGCAATTATCCGTTGCTTGCAACTTAATACCAACGGGGAACTCGGATGACAACCTGGCGGTGGATTATTAGTCATAGACGTTGTTGGATAACGTTCTATGTATTTTGTCGTAATGCCCACAAGAATATCATAGTAATCATCATGTCATATATATGCATTGTCATGCGCTCAATATTTTGTCAATTGCCCAGCTGTAATTTGTTCACCCAGCATGTTAGTTATCTTTTATGGAGAGACACCACTAGTGAACTGTGGACCCCGGTCCATTCTTTTACACTGATAATACAACCAACTGCAAACATTGTTCCTTTTCATTCTCTGCAATTTACTACTGTTTTCCACACCATACGTTTAATCCTTTGTTTTCAGCAAGCCGGTGAGATTGACAACCTCACTGTTTCGTTGAGGCAAAATAGTTTGATTGTGTTGTGCGCAGGTTCCATGTCAGCGCGCCACTGACAACTTTCATAAGTGATTTCTTGCTCCTACTGGTTCGATTAAACCTTGGTTTCATACTGAGGGAAACTGCTGCTACACTGCTTCATACCTTCCTCTTGGGGTCTCCCAACGAACGTGTGATCCACGCAATCAGGGGCGCACCTCGCCGGCGATGGTGAAGACTGGGCCTGGCATGGCGGCGGTCACGGAGGGCTCCCCGGCGGTTTCCATGGCCGATCCGATCATGGCGGTGTTTACGAAAGCTGGCGAAATTCAAACTGCTGCTCGCATGCACGTGGGCCCGGTGGGTCGTGGGGTCGATCTGCACCACCCGAATCCTTGGGCGCATCTGCACTGTCCGCGTCGAGTTAGCCCTAGCTCAGGGTCGATTCGTTTCCAAGTCGACCACTTCCTGTCTCCTCGCCGTCATCGCATCGCCTCCGCGTCGCCAACACCTTCAGCGCTCGCTCCCGATCCAGCTTCGCTGGGAACGGACGTTCGTGTCCGTTGCCGCGGGTCCTCCTCCTTCCATGGCGGCTCTGCAGCACCCGCATCATGGAGGTCCTCCGCGGCCGAATCCTCCCGCTCCGGTACCTCTTCAACACCAACCACAGGGTGCCGGAGCCGGGGTGCCGATGGGTGGCATGCAGATGACGGGAGGGGTTGGTTCCCTTGCTGGCGTGCAGTTCAGGCCGCCGGTGGGGGCCCCTCCATTTCGGCCGTTGCAAGTTCCGTCCCGGCAACTTGGGCCATCGGCGTACCTGCCTCCTATGCAATACTAGATGCCGCTGTTTGGGCCGCTGCCCACGCCCGGATACCAGCCGTTCTAGCAGCAGCTCTGATGGGGGGATAATAACCCGGTAGGACCATGAAGAGGGATGCGTGACCGCCAGGCAGAAGGCCCGGCCAGGACAGCTAACCATCAGCATGGGCCGGATTACGTCGATGGGCCAGCTGCTTGTCGGTGACCCGGCTTGTGCAGAGAAGATTCTAGAAGACCCGGGGGAGGTACGCGCTATGGAATCCAAGACTTGGAGTACACGAAGATTAGAGGATGTAGAGTAGGACTCCGAGTACGGGTGGAGCCCGGCTTTGCTTTGTATCGAACCAGGAGACCCGGCCATCTATATAAACGGGCTCCTAGGTCATAGTTAGGACAGAAGCCTTTACGAGACACGTTGGTATTAGCGAGAGAGCCAGAGAGATCATCGCTACCAAGCGCACCTTGTAACCTAGATCGAGATCCGGCTCTGTTGTCGTAGCCGGGTTATTGAGATCGAGATCAATAATAGCATAGCAGGAAGTAGGTCTTTATCTCCAATGGAGAGGCCGAAACTGGGTAAATCATTTGTCCTCGCAGAGCTAAACAAACTCCCAGACACTAGTTTTGCCTGACCCAACAACTCAAGTTACCCTATGGTAACATCTGCCGTGACAACCCCACGACAGTTGGCGCCCACCGTGGGGCCTGCGTCCAAAGGTGTCATCATCATGGGAGAAGCTATACAAGGGATCAAGAACTTCGTTTTCGGCGAGGTTACCATCAACTCGCACGGAGAATCCATCGTCGACGATCCTGGCTGGGGGCCGAAATCGGATCTGCTAGAATCAGGTGATATTATTCCAATTGGCAAGATTAATGTTTTCGTTGGTATGGTACATGCAATTAGATCTGCTAGTGATGAGGATTGTGAATCTGTGTCAGGAGCCGTCACGCTCGTTCAATCTGACGGGGAGGAGTCAGTTGGCACGGCAGAGGCCGGGTCACCATTGGTCACGCACGAGGAACAGTTGGGAAAGCCGGCATGGATCCCGGGTGATGCAATGGAGCATCAGGAGGATGCTGAATCGATCTTGCCCTTGTTTGAGACCCGGTATGGATACGAGGCTGAAGAGGAAGACGAGGAGCTAGAGTCCTTCCCAAATCTAATCAGGAGGGTAGCTGTTGACACAGCTCCTTCGATCAACGCTGGAGCATCACCATCAACCGTCGTTCCACCAGTCCCAAACCCGGATCAACAGCAGCCACAGCTACCACCGATTTTGGAGCAGGCGGGTCAGAGGATGGATGGAGACCCGGCTTCGGTGACGGACGAGAGTGAAGACACAACTCGTTATAGAAACAGCTTCGGTTTCCTCAATAACCGGGCTCAGGTCGAAGAAATAGACAACACGGCTAGTGCTCCTGCTCTGTTCAACAATGGCCTGATCCTGGACCCAACAGCGCTTACGAGATCGGTTACCCCAGAGAACGCAGCAGTGCGGGCTACGGAGTTAGACACAGCACGTCGGGCTTTGGAACAAATGCGTAGAGATACAATGGCACAAAAGCAGCAGATAGCAGCCAAGCAAAAGCAAATTGAAGAGCAGGAGAATCGCCTCAACGACATGACTCGGTTTCACCGGAGAAGACACCAGAGCCGGTTAGCTCTGGGTGAGAATACCATAAACCCAGCTGTCGGGGGAATACTTTGTGGATTAACCCGCGGCCCATGTTGATAAGTGCGACTTACTTTACTCGCACCTGAAAGGGCCTACGTGAAAGCAAGCCCAACATCATACCGCCACAAGGAGAAGGATCTAGAAGACATATCCTGGAAGATGTGAGGAGGAGTTAGTCTCCAAGTAGGTTCCGGTCGATGTATTCCTTGTGGAGGAAGTTTCCTTTGTAACCTAGCGAGCCTCTGTGTATATAAAGAGGACTCGCAGGACTTAGACAGGGTCAAGCTATCAAGCCCTAGAACCCTAGCTCTTACGGCGAGTTCCCAGATCGGATCGCCTCCATTGTAACACCACATATATCATATCAATACCAATCTAGGGTAGGCAGGAAGTAGGTCTTTACCTCACATTGAGGGGCCGAACCTGGGTAAATCTGTGTTCGTCCTTGTTCCTGCGATCCCAAGCTCGGAGACGATTGACTCGCGCAAATCCCACACCTACGAAGTCATCCATGACATCTGACGTGACAAACCCACGACAGTTGGCGCCCACCGTGGGGCCTGCGGTCAAGAGCGTCACGTTCCGCGCAGGATCGATGAAAGGAGCTGAAGATCTCGCCATTGGCCACATCATCATGGTCGATGGCACGCCTCTCATTGACGATTCAAGCTGGGGACCAGAAGCTGATTACCTGGAGACAGGTCGCATCATCCCGTTTGGATCTATTCATGTTTTCGTCGGCTTCATCGGCGGCGAGACAGAAGACCCATCACAGCCGGGCGACTCAGAAGAAGGAGTCGCCGTAACTGTGGATGAAGAAGAAGAATCTACCAACAACGAGCCACTGACGCTCGAAGACGAAGAAGCCCAATCCATTGAGTATGTACTCGAGGAAAGGCTCTGTGGAAACCCTAGGGGTGGCAGCTCGCCCTCCGTAGGAGATCAGTGCATGGAAGGGATCTACAGGACCGTGGAAGCAGAGAAGGGCTGGGCATGCCGCAGGGCAGCTTAGCACCCACGGCACCAGAAGCAGCGGAACAAGTCGCACCAGAAGGATCAGGAGTCGCAGAGCTCGGTTCGAGTCGCGCGGCACCCGCTGCAGCCACCCCAGGAGTCGCGGCCTCAGGAGTCGCAAACAGAGAAGCCCCGTCCGGAGTTGTACCTACGGAAGAAGGGCCAAGAACAACCCCCAACACGACGGCCAGGATGCCCCAGAGCAGCCCGCTGTTTACGCCTATATCTGCAGTTAACGCCGCCGCAAGAGCTGCGGAGCTGGAAGCTACCAGGATTGAGCTGTATGATGAAGTCCAAAGGATTGTGGATGAAAGGAGCAGGCTCGCACGCGAGGACCAGCGCCTCCAACAAGAACAACAGCGACTCGCGAAGACACCATCATCCTACAAGGAGGACCAAGCACCTTGCCACACCGACGTCATATCAGTCGCATGCAGCCAGGAACAGTAAATCCCATGGAGTTATTCCAATCACCCACCTCTGGACCTACAGCCGCGGTCCCTGCAGTCGATACACCAGCAGCCACGGCGCCACCCCACGCGAACCCATCGGTCGCAACAAATGCAGCGCGTCCAGTCGCGTGGCCAGAAGCCGCAGCACCATCAGTCGCAGTACCCTCATACACGGCACCACCTGTCGCGGCTGCGCGACCCGCGGCGCCTTTAGTCGCGCCTGCATTGCGGACGATGGCATCGCCAGCATTCGCGCCTGTAGTTCCATCTTTTGCGGCGCCAAGAACGGCGGAAGCACCAGGGTCAAGAGCTCTGGTGCAAGCTAACAACAGGGCTATCATGCCACCTCCGTCGCCACAACCAACCTTTGTGCAGCAGCCGGCACCGCAGCCTCAAAGGTTCCATACACCGCAAGGACACTATGTTAGCCCAGTGGAGAATCTCTATGCGGCTACCAACATCTTAGCCAGGTTGACACCGGTAGGAAACACACCGATGGACAGAGAGGCGCGGCGCGCCATTGAGATGCTGAGCACAGCAGTGGTACAACAGGCAAACATGTCTGAACATGGGGGACGACTGCACGCAACCCCCTACAACAGTAGAGTAACAGCGGAAAGAAGCATCCGAGCCGAGTCGCCGCAGTCGCGACTTCAAGTTCAGCCCGGCGACAAAGGGAAAACCAACAGGTGGTACAAGTTCAACCCGCAGAATGTGCAGATGCGTGCAATGGTTAATCCGGCAGGGAGGCCAGCTCCATCCAACTTATCATCGCGACTTAAGGTCCAGTCTGCTTCAGCGAGAGGATTAGGTCCGAGCCGTTTCCTGCAGATTTCAAAGGACCTCGCAAGGTCGCAAATTACAACCCAAGTATGGACCCGGTCACTTGGCTCAATAATTATGAGATGGGCATGAGCATTCTCAACGCATCTGAAGAGATCTGTGCCCGATACCTAAACATGATGTTGGAAGGCGCAGCCCACATTTGGTTACAAAACCTACCACCAAACTCAATAAATTCTTGGGATGAGATGAAGGAAGCTTTCGTCAAGAACTTCCAAGGAACATGCAAGCGACTCTGCAGTATAGAAGATCTTGAGCGCTGCGTGCAAAAAGAAGGCGAGTCAAGTCGCCATTGGATGAGGAGAGTGGCAGAAATTATACACTCCTCAGACAACATACCTCCAAGCTCAGCCGTCCTAGTTATGGAGAAAAACTGCAAGTTTGAGCCGCTGGTCCACAAACTGGGTCGCATGAAGGACAAAGTCAAGAGCCTCAGCGAGGTGATGGCAGCGGCTAACAAGTATGCAAGTTCGGATAAAACCAAGGACGCGTCTGATGGAGAAGAAGAGGAAACTGCTGGCAAAGGAAAGAAGACCAGCAGCAAGCCTCAGCAACAGCAAGCTAGCAATAGTAATGCGAGTTACAACAAGCGCAAAAACGAGGAAGGAAACTCGGGATTAGTCGCAAACACGAACACTCGTTACAAGCCAAGTAGTGGCAGAGGAAGAAATTTCCACCCAGTTAACTTGGAAGAAGTTTTCAACCGTCCCTGTGACATCCATGTGGGAAAAGATGGAAAACCACCCAACCACACAAAAGCGCAGTGCTACCATTACAAAAAGTGGAAGGATGGCAGCCACTTAATGGAATAACAACAATCAGAACAACGAAGGAGGCAATCACGGTGGAGGCCACCATAATGCTGCTCCAAACCCACAGCCAGACCAACCGCAGTTCCCAAAGCAGCTGGGTCAATATCACACAATTGTGGTTAATACCTCAAGGAGGGAGCAGAAGCTGCGACGGCGCAACCAAGCTGTTAACGCCGTAGTACCAGCGTACCACAGTGGCTGAAGTGGTCTGAGCAACCAATAGTTTGGAGCCGCGAAGATCATCCAGGAGAAATAAATGAAGGAGGCAAGCTCGCGCTTGTGGTTGCCCCTCAAGTCGCAGGATACAAATTAAGCAAAGTACTGATGGATGGAGGCAGCAGCATAAACATACTATACTATGAGACTTCAAGAGGATGAATCTCCAAGAAAACAGCTGCACCCGTCCAGAACAACGTTTCACGGAGTCGTGCCTGGCGTATCAGCTCACCATTGGGGCGAATCAACCTGGAAGTCGCCTTCGGGACGCAAAGCAACTTCAGAAGCGAGTACGTCTGGTTTGAGGTTGTAGATTTCCAGAGCCCATACCATGCCCTCTTTGGCAGAGAAGCGTTCGCAAAATTCATGGCTCGACCGTGCTACGTATACCTGAAGCTAAAAATGCCTGGTCCTAAGGGAGTAATCACAATAGATGGCAATAAGAATAGCACAAGAATGCGAGAAGGCGACAGGGCTATGGCCAAAACGCTTGTGTCGCGAAAATGCGCCTGCTCCTGAGCCGCAACAAAAATTTGATGACATCGTGGAAGCCAAAAGACACCTGCCTGACCTGCGACTTCAAATTACAGCCGCAAGAAGGGCAAGAGCTGCAGGCCATCGGCAATAAGGGTATACCCCAACCACCACGAGTCGCCATCAACAATCACAACAGAACCAACAAGGGTTCACAGTATCAAGCTGGCCACTCAGGGCTCAAACCTCAACTCGGTCGCCACCTAGGCGCGACCGTACCATATGTATCAAATTGGATCGCCACTTAGGCGCGATCAACCCATGTATCAGGAATTAGCTGCCACTCAGGCGCGGCCGTACCTGTGCATAAAAAATCTGGTCGCCACCTAGGCGCGACCGACCCCTGCATCATCTCTGGTCGCCACCTAGGCGCGACCGACCCATGTATCATCTCTGGTTGCCACTCAGGCGCGACCGACCCCTGTATCATCTCTGGTCGCCACCTAGGCGCGACCGACCCAATGAATCACTTCTGGTCGCCACTAAGGTGCGACCGACCCTATGTATCATATAATGATTTTGAAATAAAGCCGGCACCCCTACTATGTAGGTGGCTGTCGTTTCGCCTCAAACTACCAATTGAGTTGTGAGTCTTTCATTTTCTAATCATTGGTTCCTTGGGGGTGCGGCAGCTTTCTGAGCGCGGCCTATTACCTTGGAATCGCCAAACGAGTGGCATTTATCGTGATTATACTCAACCTTCACTTGGATGCGACTTGCATTATGCGGCCAAAGTACTGGGGTGTGGCGTCAATCGAGCTTGATTGCCTATCATGGCCGCTCTCGACCCTGAACACACATGTTCCTAGGAAATACTGAGCCGCGCAAGGGCCTAAGTAAGGAAAACCGAGACAAATCATAAGGACCAGACTATTGGTCGGAACTTGTACTGCTGAGAGTACTTAATAACCATAAAACATTGTTGCTAACACACCATTTCAGCAATTATTACAAGCCACTAAGGGCTAACTTCACCATAACATTGTTTTTCACTCACTTCTTCCCAGCTTTTGGCTTGTGAGTAGGAGGCACCGGCGGCTTACCAGGCTTGGCAGGAGCAGCAGTCGCAGGCTTGCTTGAAGGCTTGTCAGTTGCGGGCTTGGGGGCTGAGGAGCTGGACACACCTGGAGAGGAGTTCTTCTCTTGAGGAGCAGCCACGCTGGTTGATGCAGTGGGTAATCTCTCGAATCTCGACCCATCTGGATGATATTTCCCCAGAAAGGTCGCCAGGTCCACTCCGTCCACAAGTTCAGTCGCAGCCTCGCATGCCCTTCCATGTCGCCGCATATTCTGAGGATGTCAGCTCGGTGCCGTCCGTCTTCTTTGAAGGCTTGCCTTGTGCGACCCTGGCAGCATCGAAGGATGGATCATATGTTTAGCCAAGGCAAGCACATGAGCCGCGCCATAGCGAGCAGAAGATTCTTTCCAGTCCAAGAAGTACTGAGGCGCTTTGAGCAGCCTTTTCAATAATCCTTCAGCATCAGCGGGGACAGACTTGGTTGGCAAAAGGCAAGCTGATAATTTCTTCATTCCATCGATAGCTTTGTGCGCAAACTCGCGGATATGCTCCAGCTGCTCTTGTGTGCTGCCTTTCTGCGTTCTAGCATCCTCACCTATAACATGGCAGCCATCAATTAGCACAGCTATATGCAAACAAAGAAAGCTAAGGGAAAGTGAAGTTGTGGACTGCAAAACATACCAGTCAGCTCTTGGGTCATGATGGAAACTTTAGCATGGACAAGGTTGTGGGCGTCAGACACTTTCGCCAATTTCTTCTTAAGGTCGCCAATCTCCACAGCTTTAAGCCGCGCATCCTCATTGGCTTGAGTAATGGCATCCTTCTGGGCGTTGATTTGACAATCTTGCTGCTGGATCCTCTCATGAGACTTTTCTTCAAAAAATTTAAGCCGCAGCTCAGTGGCCTTGGCCTGTTCAGATAGCTTGAAGCTCTCGTCAGTAAGATCGCCAATTCTGGCGTCTTTTTCTTCAGTTCAGCCTCGCGTTGGAGAAGGAGTTTGCGCAGATTCTCAAGCTCAGAGGGAGTCTCCTGCAATTGCTTCTCCAGAGCAAGCTTCTCCGCAGTCACAGTATATAATTCTTCCTAAAAGACAGAAGATCAACAGATAAAGGGCAGCGGAGAAGTTTGCAGTAATTTGTGAGAAGTTATTATAAAAAGAAGTACCAAGTCCCCCTTTACGTCAAAGAAGGCCTTGATCCTTGGGGGCTAGAGACAGACAGGATAAGAGAAATAATTACCTTGTAAGCCGCAGATAAATTGGAGAGTGCCTCACGCAGCTCTGCAGCTTGTTTGTTGCTTGAAGCAATAATGGCCTGAGACAGCTGTTCTGCGCGGCTCAATGATGAGGAAGAGGAGCTAACTCAAGGCGCAGCACAGGCGATTTCTGATTAACAGCCGCTGGCGACTCAACCAGCGGTGCTTTGACTGTGGCTGCGGGATCCATCTCCTCTGTGTCTGGGGCAACGAGGGGACCTGTCCCATCCTTCAGAGCCACCTCCTGGGCAGCCGTGTTAGGGGCAGGCGACGAGCCAAGTCATCAGTGGTGGCCGTGCCCTCCACCATGGCAGTATGAGGCAAGCGCCTTAGGCGACTCAACCACAGCCGCGGAGACAACTCCCAGATCAGCCGCGGTTGTAGCATCAACCGCAGCTCTGCAAGAACAAGACAATTATATAAGAGAGAAGCATGCGCGGCAGAAGAAAAATGCTATGAGAACAAAAGAAAGTTACTAACTCTGGAGCCATCTTCACAGAGGCCATAAGGCCGTCGCTTGACGGCGATGACACACCTTGGAACCCTGAGTCTACAACCAGAGGTCCAGATGTTAATAAAAGGAAATGAAGGAATGCAGTCAGGATGCTAAGGCAGCAAGAATTACCAGAATGGGGTTCCATGTCTTCTTCAGCCGAGGCGGTGGTCCTAAGCACACGCCTGGCAACAGGAGGGGTCGCGTCCACTGCGGTTTGCGACGCTTGATGACTTCAGGATTTTCCAGAGCGTTAAGCTCTGGCTCCTCCCGGGACAGTCTCTTTGAGGCCCTGCGGGGAGTTGGATCAGCCGCAGGAGGGCTCGCGGTTGGCACAGGACTGTCATCCTCCTCCAGATCAGTATTTTCATCATCTGAAGCCGCAGTGGCAACAGATGGGATGTCAGCGACTTCACTGCCCTCTAAAGCGGGCAGTAACTTCTTCTTTGCGGCACGCTTGGGAGCAGCAGTGCCCACACCAGCCGCGGGAAGCGACCAGTAGTTCTCATCAGCCTGATACAGAAAAGGGAAGACCTTAATATCAAAAAGAAAGGCAGCTCTACTATAAGGACAAAGGACTAGAGGAGGAGGGTTACCTCAAAAGGCTTGTTGTTAACGCTAAAAGGGGCGAGCCCCACCTTGTCGAAGGAGATGTTCTTCTCCTCAGTCACACGGGTGACGAACTCACCCAGTCTCAGGCTCCCAGTCAGCGGCTTGACGCGATCAACATCAGTAGAAGTGCCAGAGCACTCGAGGAAGGACCGTTGACGGGGACTCACTGGCTGGATGCGCCATTTCGTCCAGCAAGAAAGAAGATCAAGGCCAGTAAGGCCATGATCAAGGCGCGCACCTTGATCAGCGATTCATTTATGAAGGATGTTGCGGCATCCCGAGGTTTGGATTTTAGTGCCTCAGAAGGCACGAAAAGAGAGTTGGACCAAGAGGGAGGCGAGTTTCGCCCTCCGGAGAAGTGTCTTGACAATAAAAGAAAGACTTTTGCCAAGCCCTGGGCCGATTTGCCAGGGCTAGCTTGGGAAGGCAAGAGTTTCTGTGGCGCTGTAGAGAAATGGCGCCGACCTGGACATAGGCGCCACCTTTGGAGACAAGCTGGCTATTGCAAGAAAAGGAGGCCAGCCACAGATCGATATTGGGGGATATGCCGAGGTAGTCCTCGCACAGTACATGGAAATTGCTCACCTGGAGCATTGAGTTAGGTCCGATGTCATGAAGACGGAGGCCTAGGCGTTGCAACAGGTTGCGGAAGAAGAGGGAGCCGGGCGGCGAGAATCCACGCTCCACATGCTCCACGAACATCACCAGTTCATTGGACTTGGGGCGCGGCTCGATCTCATCACCTGGCGCCCGCCAGACGTTGTCCTCCTTCGGCAGCAAGAAGCCGGCCGCGGCGAGATCCGCAAGAGTTTGCTCCGTTACCCAGGATCCTTCCCAGTTGCAGGAGATCTTGCGTCTATCATCGGATGGCTTTGCCTTGGGCGCCATTGCGCGAGATTGGATCGGGGGCTAAGCTCGATTGAGGAGAACGGCGGCGCAGCTGGAAGTAAAGGGAGAGCAGAGGCAAGTGAATATTGACCTAGGCCGCCGCAGCTTATAACTGGGATGCCCGAAATCAACGGAACAATTTGCGCCCGCAGAATGAGGAACGGACCGCAATTGAAGGAAACAGAAAATTTCAGATGGAAAAGATGAGTCGCGCAAATGAGTCGCGGCTTTGAATTGCATCAGTCAGAGATTAGTCAGAACGCTCACAGTGCGGCTCAACAACTACTCAAATAACCAGAGGATCCTCACCGTGAGTTCCTAACCAATCTTGGGGGCTAATGTCGGGGGAATACTTTGTGGATTAACCCGCGGCCCATGTTGATAAGTGCGACTTACTTTACTCGCACTGAAAGGGCCTACGTGAAAGCAAGCCCAACATCGTACCGCCACAAGGAGAAGGATCTAGAAGACATATCCTGAAAGATGTGAGGAGGACTTAGTCTCCAAGTAGGTTTCGGTCGATGTATTCCTTGTGGTGGAAGTTTCCTTTGTAACCTAGCGAGCCTCTGTGTATATAAAGAGGACTCGCAGGACTTAAACAGGGTCAAGCTATCAAGCCCTAGAACCCTAGCTCTTACGGCGAGTTCCCAGATCGGATCGCCTCCATTGTAACACCACATATATCATATCAATACCAATCTAGGGTAGGCAGGAAGTAGGTCTTTACCTCACATTGAGGGGCCGAACCTGGGTAAATCTGTGTTCGTCCTTGTTCCTGTGATCCCAAGCTCGGAGACGATTGACTCGCGCAAATCCCACACCTACAAAGTCATCCATGACATCTGACGTGACAAACCCACGACACCAACAGTGTTATTTAGGACTCCAGTGGATCAACCCGTTGGTGTAACTCAAGCGGCTCCAATTATCAGAACAAGTGTAGAACCAAACAGAGGGACTGCAGGAGCCGGTGCAGCATTGGTTGGGACACCGGGTTTGCCCGCCGGGGGAGCCGAGGGAAATTCGGGTCTGCCACCGCGAACGCCGAGACTCCACACGCCGGTGGGTCATTATTCCAATCCAGCAGATAACGTGTACGCCGCAACTTTAGTGCTCGACCGTATTCCCCTTGGAGACTCGCCAGCAGAGATTGAAGCCCGGCGTGCCACTGACATGCTACGTACCGCTGTGGTTCAGCAAGTTCAATACTCAAAGGATAAAAGTGCACTTCATTCAACAACGTATCGTACTAAGCGAACCAAGAGCCGCCACGGAGAAACCCCGCCGCAATCCGGGTTAGCCGCGGCGCCGCAGCAGCAGAACCAGAACAACTAGCAACCTCAGCCCGCCCCAGCAGTATCGGTGGCCCAGCAAATAGTTAACGGATCGTGAGCGAGAAGAGCGGCCAGCGCAAACCCGGCGGCACCTGCCGCAGCAGTGCCGCAAGGAGGACCCGACGTCGCGGCAGCAGTATCCATAGGCTCACCAGGTAACAATAATTTTTTAGCAAGTTCTTCTAATTTAGCCGGGCCAAAGTGTCTTTCAGATGCCATTAGAGCGGAGCCTTTCCCTGAGAAGTTCAAGGAGCCCAACAAGATATCCAATTACGAGCCTAGCGTGGAGCCGGCAAGCTGGTTGAGCAGTTATGAGATGGCTATGTGTATTCGCAACGCCACGGAGAACGTTTGTGCAAAGTATATGTACTTAATGATGAGTGATGGAGCAGCGAAGTTATGGTTCAAGAACTTACCAGAAAAATCAATCAACTCCTGGGACGAGCTAAAAGCAATCTTCATCAAGCACTTTCAAGGTACCTGCAAGCGTTTATTTTCTATTGAAGACCTTGATCGTTGCGTACAGAGGAAGGGCGAGTCAGCGCGGCATTGGATGTGATGGGTCACGGAGATCCTTCATTCCTCATATGGGATCGAGCAAAAGGATGCGATTTCATCGATGGAAAAGACGTGCAAGTTTGTTCCCCTGGTCCAGAAGCTGGGCCGTATGAAGGAGGGCCACCGGGTCAAGCCGTCACCATGACTGAGTTGATGGATGCTTGCAATAGGCATGCAGCCACGGACAAGACCCAGGATGATAATGAGGAAGAGAAAGGGAAAGGCCCAGCGAACAATGGAGGAAAGAACAACAATGGCAACGGAAGCAATAACAACAACAACCAGAATCAACACAAGCGTGGGCACAATGAGGGAAGTTCAGAGTTGGTGGCAAACACAAATGTCGGGTTTCAGAGGCAAAAGATGGAAGGAAATTTTTAGGACAATAGAGGGTATCGAAGAAATAATGGGAACTACAGTGGTGGAAACAACTATCAGATGTCACGTCCAACCAGCACTGAAGAAGCTTTCAGGATGTCGTGCCCTCGCCATAGCAGGAACGGTAGACCCGCCAATCACTCGTTGGCCCAGTGTGTGGATCTAAACAGGTGAAAAAACAATGAGATACAGAGAGCATTGCAAGGGGCAGGCAGAGGTGGAGGACCCGGCCCTGGTGGTAACCCGGCCGCAGGTCTTTTGACTAGAGCTAATGTTGTACCTACCAACAACGCAGGACCGAGTCAGAATACGGGAAATCAAGGCGGGTTTTCACAACAGCCATACAGAACGACACATCGGAAACGGGCCAAAAAGCCCATCGGAAACGGAAAAAGGGTCCGTGTCCCCGACCCTGTCACTGATGTGAAGGCTCTCATCGGCAACGGACAAGAAAAACCGTCACCGATGAGGCTTGATTTTGGCTACGGTTGCCATCCAGTCTCCGTTGCCGATGTATCTGGACATCAGAAACGGAGATTCTGTTTCTGCTCGTTTGCATTGAGGTTTCTTCATAAGCCTAGAGCAGGAATAGATTTGGCACTGGACATTTAAAATTTCACAGCAGAAGCACAAAAATGCTAACAAATTCATTCATAAGGTATATCAAATGTCACCGATACATTGCATCACAAGACAACCAATTACTTATCTTCATTGTCATGCCTCTCTAAATCTATTATTGACATGTCTAGCTAAATCTATCTATGTCATGCCTCTCTAAACTTATCCTTGTCATTTCCAACTTAATTTATCTTCATGACTTGCTGTTAGAGTTCATGAATTCAATCTTCTTCTTAGACGGTGTCGCCAAAATGTAATCAACTCGCCGCTTTGTCCCCGACCTTGTATTTAGCTCATTTAAATGAGCTAAACGGATCAGCACCATGCTCTGCACATAGTGCAATAAGCGAGTGCTGATGTACTGAAGGTGCCTCTTTTGTAAAGTGGTCACTGAAATGCAAAGAGAGAATATATGACTCCATGTTAGCTCACTATACATCTAGCATAAAGGACATACAACACAAAAGGATGCATAAGACAGAATAACAAACTTACAAATCCATTGCATAGTTGTTGTGTACCAACAATTATGCCGGACGACAAGCGCACCTTGGCTAAGGACCCGACTTTTTATACAGTGTCACCGAAATGTACATCTGTTTTGCAAAGGAGATAAGTCAGCCATGTTCTTTTCGAGCGACACTACGTAGTCGTCCACTCATCCTCATCGTCCTCGGATGTATTACAACCCTAGTTCTAGATCTGTTCATGAGTGTCCTATGGAAGAAAACCTAAGCAGAACAATGACAACAACCCTAGTTCGTCGGCACGACGGCCGGTCACAAATAGATGTATTACCTTTGGATCTGGCGGCGGGAGTACGTAGTCGTCCTCGTCGTCCTCGGATCGACACGCCATGCGCCCTCCAGCCACAGATCAGGCGACGAGATCTGCCCGGGTGGAGCAAAGAACGGGTACGCACTGCCACGGTCGGAGGAGAGGAAGATGCGCGCCGACACGGTCGGAGGAGAAGAAGATGCGCGCCGCCACGGTCGGAGGGAGGGAGATGCGCGCCGCCACGGTCGAAGGAGAAGAAGATGCGCGCCGCCACGGTCGGAGGGAGGGAGATGCGCGCCGCCACGGTCGGAGGAGAGGAAGATGCGCGCCGCCACGGTCGGAGGGAGGGAGATGCGCGCCGCCACGGTGGAGCTAAGATCTGGTGCTGCGTGAGGCGCCGCCACACTTTGAGAGTGAGGCTGAGAGTGAGCGATAGAGTTTAGGGTTGTGTGAAGAGCGCATTTATAGCAAAGTAGAACATCGGAAACGGAGGGTATAAACAACCGTTTCCTTTGATTTTTTCACTGACACACTGGGCTTATACTGATCTCTACTAGTATTGAAGTTGAAGAACATAAAAATAAATAACTATAACTACTCCTCGGCCTCCGCCTTCTCCTGCTCGTATGTGAGGAGAGCCGCGTAGTCGTCCGTGTCGTCACGCGGCTCCTCGCCGACGATGTCATCGCCGCCCGTGCGCCCCTCCCACATCTCGTCGTCGTCGTAGGCAGGATCGTCGCGCAGCTCCGGCGGGAGGAGGAGCCGGCGGCTCTGAAGCAGCTCAACTCTTTCCGGCGGCATAGGCACCGACGCGCGGTTGAGGTGCCAGCCACCGGGTAGCCAAACCTTTGACCATGGCACTGGCCTCCTATATTGCCAGTGCCGCTCCGCGACGGCCTGCTCGACGATGACGCGGTTCCATCCAGGCGACCGTGGACGAGCGTCTCTCAGCCGCGGCGAGCGGCTGCGGTCGCGGGCGCCCGAGGATCCCGCGTCCTCTTCCGGCGGCATAGGCACCCTCCTGTGGTTGACGCGCCAGCCAGCGGGGAGGCTAACATTTGACCAGGGCACTGGCCTCCTATATTGCCAGTGCCTCTGCGCGACGGCCTCCGGCATGACGACGCGGTTCCAATTCAGCGAAAGTGGGAAACTGCTGCGGCGAACTCCCGAGGAGTTGCTAGGAGTATCCATGGCTGCGGCGAAGTGGCGTACTGAGATAGCAGGGAGATCGTGGGTTTTTAAGGAGTAGTGGGTGGTGCCGCGGCGTCACTACGCCACTACGCCATAGCAGTTACTCCGCTCGCATCGAATTCCAAGAAGATGGAACGTGTCCACATTGCACACGAACACACAAAAGTCTCCGTTGCTATAGAGGCACATATCGGAAACGGAGCCAGAATTAAGACCGTTGCCAATACTATGGGTAACGGAGTTAATACTTTCTCCGTTACCTATGTTGACGGGCCAGCCACGGCCCAGGTCAGGTTTGTACGCACTGGCCGCGCGGAAAGCGCGATTCTCCGTCGCCTAACGCCTGCCGTTTCCATAGAGGGGTATCCGATGTGTCGTTCTGTACTAGTGGCAACTTGGCCAGTACCACATATATACCAGTGGTGCAACCAAGAGAGAGCGAAAGGTGGTCAAAAGGGCGGTTAATGCGGTTGCTGCAGGAGTCCCAAGATATTTGAGGTGGTCAGAGCATACGATCACATGGAGTAGAGCGGATCACCCGGATGTTGTTGAGCACCCAGGTCTGCTAGCTTTAGTTGTGGCTCCCCAAGCGGATGGCTTTGAGTTAAAGAAAGTTCTGATGGATGGTGGAAGTAGTATCAACATCTTGTATTGGGAGACGTTTTTGCGTATGGGTCTCAAAGTGTCACAGTTACAGAAGACGTCGACAGTTTTTCATGGTATAGTCCCGGGGAAATCAGCCACACCAGAGGGAAAAATTTCATTAGAGGTTGCTTTTGGCGAGTCCATTGACAACTTTAGATCGGAGTGGCTCACGTTTGAGGTGGTGAAGTTCCAGAGCCCGTATCATGAACTATTTGCAAGGCCGGCTTAGGCCAAGTTCATGGCAAGGCCGTGTTATGCATACCTGCAGTTGAAAATACCGGGTCCCAAGGGGATCATCACAGTTCATGGCAACAAAGAGATAGCAGCGCAGTGCGATGAAGGAGATGCGGCCTTGGCAGAGCAAGTTTGTGCGAAAGAGGAGTTGAAAGCTTACAGGTCTAATCTTGACCCGGGATAACACAACACTAAAGAAACCAACAACATAAGATGATAGGGCAAAGTTCAAGGCCGCCCAAGATACAAAGATGGTGGATTTTGTGCCTGGAGATTCCTCCAAGCAGTTCGCCATAGGGTCCAATCTTACTGATAAATAGGAAAGCGCGCTCATCGAGTTCATCCGTGAGAATCGGGATGTTTTTGCATGGACACCTAGTGACATGCCTGGCATTCCGACTGAACTCGCTGAGCACCGCTTACATGTTGATCCCAAGGCAAGGCCGGTAAAACAAGGTTTGAGGAAAATGAATGCAGAGAGAAGAAAGGCTATAGGAGAGGAGATAGCCCGGCTCCTAGCAGCTGGCTTTATTGTGAAGTTTTTCACCCGGAGTGGTTGGCTAACCCGGTTCTAGTTCTGAAGAAGAATAACGAGTGGAGGATGTGCATAGATTTTACAAGTTTGAATAAGCATTGTCCCAAGGACCCGTTTGCACTGCCGCGCATTGATCAAATCATTGACGCAGTTGCGGGCAGCGAGCTCTTGTGTTTTTTGGATGCGTATTCAGGATATCATCAGATCAAGCTTAATAGACAAGATTGGGAAAAGACAGCGTTCATAACCCCGTTTGGTGCTTTTTGTTACAAGACCATGACGTTTGGGTTGAAAAACGCAGGTGCCACGTATCAAAGGTGTATTCAGAAGTGTTTTCATGATCAGATTGGACGCAATGTGCATGCTTATGTGGATGATGTGGTGATCAAGACAGAGAAAGCCGGGTCATTCATTAATGACCTAAGAGAGACGTTTGTAACTTGCGAAAGTACAAGATGAAGCTCAATCCTACAAAGTGTGTATTTGGTGTTCCAGCTGGGAAGCTCCTGGGTTTCATCGTATCAGAGAGAGGAATTGAGGCAAACCCGGAAAAGATCAAGGCTATTCAAAGTTTGAAGAAACCTGAGAATTAGCAGATGTTCAGAAGTTGACGGGGTGCGTAGCTGCGCTAAGCCGGTTTATATCCCGGCTTGGAGAGAAGGCCATCCCTTTGTACAAATTGCTGAAGAAAACGGACAACTTCGTGTGGAATCAAGAGGCAGATGAGGCATTTGAAGCTCTCAAGAAGCAGCTGTCAGAGGCGCCAATTCTTGCGGCGCCGGGTCCCAAAGAGCCCATGTTATTATACGTCGCCGCCGGGCCTCAGGCTGTTAGCGCTGTGGTGGTGGTCGAGCGTAAGGAGGTAGGCAAAGAAAACCCGGTCCAGAGGCCGGTCTATTACGTCAGTGAGGTATTATCAGAGGCAAAGCAGCGCTATCCACATTGGCAGAAATTAGTGTTTGGTGTTTTCATGGCGAGTAGAAAGTTGAAGCCGTATTTTCAGGAACATCCAATCACAGTGGTTAGTTCAATTCCATTGGCAGATATTATCAGAAACTCAGAAGCTACAGGAAGAGTTGCCAAGTGGGCAATAGAGATGGGGCCGTACCATATCAACTATGAGCCTCGTACAGCCATCAAGTCTCAAGCGTTGGCTGATTTTCTTAATGATTGGACGCAGTTAAGTGCACCACCTTACACCAAGTATCAAATCCTGGGTTATGCATTTTGACGGGTCTAAGCAAGAGCAAGGTTCAGGAGCCGGAGTTGTGTTAACTCTCCAAAAGGTGACAAGTTGAGTTATGTGTTGCAAATTCATTTTGATTGTTCCAATAATGTGGCAGAGTATGAGGCCTTGCTGCATGGTTTGCGCATGGCAAAGGAGATGAACATCAAGCGTATCAAGTGCTATGGAGATTCAGATCTTGTGGCACAGCAAGTTTCAGGAACATGGGATAGAAGGATGCAACAATGGCGGCTTACAGAAGAGAGGTGGATAGGGTAGCCGGGTTCTTCTCAGGCTATCAGGTGGATCACATTGATCGCAGGAAAAATGATGCTGCAGACGCTTTATCAAGACTCGGCTCACGCAGAGAGCCGGTTCCACCTAATGTTTTCTTAGATGAATTGTGGACTCCGTCAGTCAAGCTTCAAGATGAGGAAGAACTTGCATGTCAAGATGACCCGGATTCACAGTTGGTAGCAGCAACCCGGAAATTCCAGAGTGGACAGAACCTTACTTAGCGTATCTTCTGCGAGGGGAGTTGCCACCACAGGAAGTTGTGTCCCGGCAAATCCAACGCCGGGCTAAGGCTTATGGTCATTGATGGTGAATTGTACAAAAGGAGCGTGTCAGGAGTATTTCAGCGATGCGTATCTGGAAAGGAAGGCCGGCAAATTTTGAAAGAAATCCATGAGGGAGATTGTGGTCATCATGCATCAACAAGATCTCTAGTGGCGAAAGCATTCAGACACGGGTTTTTCTGGCTCACAGCCCAGGCAGATGCAGAACGCTTGGTGAGTAGATGTGATGGGTGTCAAGATATGCAAGGCAAGTTCATGTGCCGGCTCAGGAATTGCGAACAATACCTTTGACCTGGCCTTTTGCAGTCTGGGGGCTTGATATGGTGGGTCCCTTTCATATGTCCCCTTGCAAGAAAACCCACCTCTTAGTTGCCATTGATAAGTTTACAAAGTGGGTTGAGGTGATGCCAGTTACAAACTGTGAAGCAGCTACAGCAGTTAAGTTTGTGAAGAAAATCATACACAGGTTTGGGTATCCTCATAGCATCATCACAGATAATGGAACCAACATGTCACTTGGAGAGATGGCAAAGTTTTGCGGAAACAATGGTATACGTTTGGATGTGGCTCAGTTGCTCATCCACAGGCCAATGGGCAAGTAGAAAGAGCAAATCAAGAGTTACTGCGAGGTTTAAAACCACGCCTCCGGGTCCCGTGCATCAGAGCCGCCGGAGCGTGGGTTGAGGAGTTACCATCCGTGGTTTGGGGAATCAATACAACGCCAAATAGATCCACAAAGATGACGCCCTTCTTCATGGTGTATGGGGCAGAGGCAGTACTCCCAAGTGATATTATACATGACTCGCCTAGAGTGGCGGCTTACGTTGAAGCTGAGAATGAGCAAACCCGGCAAGATTCTTTGGACTTGCTCGAGGAGAATAGAGAACAAGCATTGGAAAGATCTGCAATTTATCAGCAAGATTTGAGGCGGTATCACAGTCGCCGGGTTAGAACTCGTACTTTCCAGGAGGGTGACTTAGTGCTGCGGTGGACGCAATCCAAGGAAGGGATGCACAAGTTATCTCCTCCATGGGAGGGGCCCTTTATCATAAGCAAGAATCTGCACAATGGTTCGTATTATTTGGTGGATGCTAGAGAGAAATCTGAGTATGTGAACGACACAACACATTCCACTTCTTCATTAGAGGAGCGCGAGCGGCCATGGAACATTGCCCAGCTGCGCCCATATTATACTTAGCATGAGATTGAGATATCAGATGTAACACACGATGTAACAGGCAGCAGGTTTCAGACGCGCTCTTTTCCTTACCAGGGTACCTAAGGGGACTGGAAGGTTTTTAATGAGGCGGCTTGCTGACCTAACCTTTTCTATCAATAAAGTGAAGGTTGAACAGAAATTTGTGTTCTCAGTTTACTTTTCAGTTTTTGTTATGAAAGCCGGCAATTCTCTGAAAAATTTGAGTTGAAAGGTGCGCAGTTGATGATGTGCCAGGTCTTGGGGGCTTGTCATTAAGGTGACATAGTTTGTCATCCAAGACCCGGCTTTGAGATTGCCCGGGTCACATAATTTAGTTTTAGTTGTTACTTTAGTATTTTTTTTTTAGTATGCATGTTTAGTTTTACAGCTTTTATCCATCTTTTTGATATAGTTCAGTGTATTATAGTTGCAAAGTTATTTTTATCATGATAGATGCCCATTGAGTGCGTCACACTAGTATATGGATCAATGGGGTAATGTGCATAGTTGAAGCCTTTACTTTATAAACATTGATCCGGGTCTTGGGGGCTCTCACTTGAATAGTTTGTAGCTGCAATCCCAAGACCCGGCTTTTATGCCACCAGTTTATTCTTGGTTGGTTTGCTGTTGAGTTTGATGTGACTCGCAATTATGGCCTGATTGCTCACCTGAAAATTCAATCAACCATGATGCCCAATGGGACTTGGTTTGACCCTGTTTTTATCAGAGAAGTTGCGACAGAGAATCCATGCGAAAGCCAACTCACAGTTAAAGAAATCAAAAGGGTCATCAAAACCAAAGACAGACATATCATAAAGCAAAAGTTTCAAGTGATTCAAGCAAGGTTTCAAAGGTGTACTACTACACCACTGCAAGCAAGGGATAAAAGTGCTAAGTTATTACAATAAACTGCCCAAAGGGCCGAATGAGATTTTTTTGCAGAGATAAAGCATCTGCATGAGTTTTTCAAGCCTCGGCTTCAGGAGCCGGGTCACGGGTGGCGAGCTGGCTGGGTGCTCCTCAGTGGTTTTCGCCGGGTCATCTTCCTTGGCAGCCGCCGGGTCAGCTTCTGTCTCCTTTGTTGCCTTGGCCTCTTGAGGTCTCCGTGCGCCGGGTGACTTGTTGAAGTGATTGGAAGTAGCTTTCATCATCTCTTCAACGGCAGCTCGTGATGGAGGGGAACACTTGGAGTAGAAGAGCTTGGCGTGGAGGTACTGGGAGCAACCTTCACTGGATCAATGGAATCCTTGTAGCTTTGAAGGAGGTCGATGCGTTGTGGCTCGTCATCCATGATTCTCGTCGCTTCGGTGTATCCATATTGCAGCGTGGTGAGCTTCATCTTACTTGCAATGACAGTGGCAACGTGCCGGGTTTGCTTCACAACCCGGGAGTAGCTCTTCTTGTCAAACTCCGTGCCATCAGTGTTGTACTGAGGAAAGCCATTCTTCAGAGGAGCCGGGTTTAGCTGGGATGGTAGGCCTTTGCCAAAGCAAGACCTCGCATCACCCCGGCCCTGCAAGCAGATTTCTTCAAGAGATGGATCCATTGGGGCATCGTTGATAGATGCCCAAGCACCTCAGTGTACGCGCTTGGCGGGTTCTCCCAGTTCCTTGCTGCTTTGATGACCTCGCAGCTGCCAAAGTACAGCTGACGTGTCAGCGTGTACATGCATTTGATTTTCTCCGCAGCAGTTTTGCGAAGGTTTCCATCGCGAGGACCTGGGTAAGATAGGTATAAGTGAGAATTGAAATCCGGGTCTACTTGCTCAATACAGTTTGAATTCAAAGAGTGATGCTTACCCACTAAGGAGGCAACCATGGAGGTGACCATTTTCTTAGCCGGGTTAGCTCATTGGTGACTGAATCTAGCTGCTTCTGGAGATTGGCGCGTTGTTCTTTCCAGTGCTCTTCATGATCGTCCAGTTCTTTTTGAGATCAGAGTTCTCCTGGGTCAGCTCCGTGACATTTTTCTCCAAAGCTTGCAGTTGTTCAGCTTGGTGAGCCGGGCTTCAGATTCAGTTTTAGCAACGTCTTTGAGCCAGGTAATTTCTGCCTCGGCTTTGGCGGGTCTTCCTGTTGCAATACAAGAGTTTATGTTAGTCCCAGGTTACCGCAGGCAAGTTAACCCGGAACTTGGAGGCTACAAGTTTGAAGTTTTTAAGCAGTACATAAGCAGTAATATAGACATATGGTAGTCCCAGGTTACCGTAGGAAAGATAACCCGGAACTTGGGGGCTACAGTGTTCAAATTTTGTTCAACATAGACTAAAGTGGAGTCCCAGGCTGCTGCAGGCAGGCAACCCGGCACTTGGGGGCTACACATGCAAAAGTTTGAAATTTTCTATGTTCTAGTCCCAGGCTGCTGCAGGCAGGCAACCCGGCACTTGGGGGCTACAGTGTTTAAATTTTGCTGTGAAGGGTGACAAGTTTTAAAAGATGGAAGTTTTTTAGTCCTAGGTTGCTGTGAACAGACAACCCGCACTTGGGGGCTACAGGATTGAAGTTTTCTATCAGATGTATTCATATTATAAGCACCAAGCTCATCAACAAGTGATGCTCTTAGAGCTTGGGGGCTACTAAGGGTATAGTTATGCAAGAAAAAATAAAGGCAAGAAACAAAAGTGTACCTGGTATCGTTTCTGAATCAGGGCAACCAGTTCAGTCTCCAGATTCTTGTGCTGAGCAAGGCGAGAGAAGTACTCATCGCAAAGGGCTAGGACGGACATGGTGTCCAGAGCCGGCAAATCAGACAAGGAGCCGGGTCCTTTCCTTTGGCAGGAGACGCCGGCTTAGCATCGGGAGTTGGCACCTTGGCCAGAGCTTCAGGGCACTTTGTACAGGAACATGCCGGTTCCAGTAACTTGCACTTCGTCCTCTTTGGTGCCAGATCCTAACCCGGGCGAGTGAGCAGCTGGGATGGCTCTGGCACAGGAGCAATTGGGCTTTTTGGAGAAGCGACGGGGGTTAGACGCTCCATGGGCTCATCTCTGTCCACCGGCTCTTCAATATGTGCCTCCATAGGAGAAGGCTCTGCTGTAGCTGGAGTGGAGATGCCGCTGGAGGAGAGTCCGGGTCTTCATCTGCAAAGGCCCTGGCACTGAAACAAAGAATAGTTATTTAGTCAAAAAGGGCAGAAAAATTGAGGTGTGGAAAGATATGTAAGTATCTCTAACCCGGTGTTGATCTGGAAATCCTCGGGAGTGCAAACGCTGTCCGAGGATGAAGCTGACAAAGAATAGGATTTAGCGGCCCGGATTTTGCCAGCTAAAGGGTGTGTCTTCTGGATGGATTTGGCCCAACTGGCTAAGGAGCATGGAGGGATACCTGTGTTCAGGGAACCCGGGTTTGCAGCAGACCGGGTTCAAGGTTTCTTCTTGGCTGCAGTTTCCTTCTCAAGCTCCTTTGCCTGTGTGTGTGCTTGGGATTGAGATGTGTTCATTGCATAATTTGAAAGACGAGAATAAGGCACATTTGCAACACTAGCTCGAGTCCTCTTGAGAGTGGGAGGTTCAACAGTTTGAGGACCCGGCATTTCATCAGCAGCCGGGTCAGAGGGTCCTGGAACAATAAACGCCGGGTTATCAGGTGAGGGATCCTTAGCGGTGGCTTCGCTGTTAATCAGGTCGAGGAAGAGCCGGCCAGCTGATTCTAGCTCACCTTCTTCTTCTTCTTCTTTGTCACTCGCGTATGTCTTCATCGTCAGGAGACACAGGGGCATAATCAGCTTTCCACCACTCTGGGTCCTGAAATGAAGAAAGATGAACATATAAGTATGTCATGCGATAAAAGCCGGGTTAGCAAGAGGGAAAGCAAAAGAGTATCATACAGTGGGTGGTTTGTTCTTGGCACTGAACGGGGCAAGCCCGGTCAGTGCAATGTCATGCTTGGTCTCGCCAAGCAGTCTCTTGGCATTCTTCACTATCTGATCATCAGTGAGCGTTATCTCGGAGTAACGCATGTTGTCAGTTGTTTCTCCGTGTATTCGTGGAATAACCGGGTCCTGATGCTAAGTGGCTGGATGAACCAACCGATCCAGCACTTGACTAGATCTGTGCCGCGGAGGCCGTGAGCGTGCAGTGCTCTGGCCCGGACGCGGACTGCTTCCACTAAGACCCGGTTTTCGTCACTGGCATAGCTGTTCATTTTGGGATCATAGATCAACGGAGAGTTTCTGAAGGCCGGGAAACAGGCCTCGTCTGATGCAGGGGAGGTGTCCTTGCAGTAGAAGTAAGAGTTTTGCCACCCCTTAGGGTGGCTGGCAAGAATGAGAGCCGGGAAATCGCATTCCCTCCGGCGTTGGATGGAAACACCTCCATAAGGGCCAAGAGGCTTGTTCTTGTGGGAGGGGTTGCAGTAGAAAATTTCTAAAAACAGTTCGAGGTTGATGGTGATTGCGGAGCTTTTTATCGGGATTTGGGAGCTCGATTTGAGATGTATCGTGGCGGCTGCGCGAGGAAGAAGATGAACGGGCCAAGGAGAATGGGAAAGTAACAGTGCGTTTTACCCTAACCCTATACTTATAGGCGCAGTAAAAAGCCCTAGGGGTGTTGTGGTAAAAAGGTGAAGAGATAAGGATATTTGACCAGAGGTCAACGACAAACAGAATGAGACAATTATGGGATATTAATTGACAAGATCACGATTGAGATAGATTGGGATTGATTTACAGTTGGGCTGCAGTTTTCGCTAAGTGTTGAGTGTGAAACCCGAGGCGTATGAACCCGGTATGACCAAGCCGGGTTACAATATGGACCGCCAAAGAGAGCTGGCCTAAGTGACCCGCATTTAAGTTATTACATGTTTGTTTTTATTTTTCAGGGGTTAACTTGAACATCGAGAATGGCGGCTTCACCCGAGAAATAAAAGATCGAAGCTAAAGAGAAGCACGCCAAACCCGACGTCCAAGTTAACATGGGGGCTACTGATGGGGGGATAATAACCCGGTTGGCCCATGAAGAGGGAAGCGTGACCCGCCAGGCAGAAGGCCCGGCCAGGACAGCTAACCATCTGCATGGGCCGATTACGTCGATGGGCCAGCTGCTTGTCGGTGACCCGGCTTGTGCAAGAAGATTCTAGAAGACCCGGGGCGGTACGCGCTATGGAATCCAAGACTTGGAGTACACGAAGATTAGAGGATGTAGAGTAGGACTCCAAGTACGGGTGGAGCCCGGCTTTGCTTTGTCTCCAACCAGGAGACCCGTCCATCTATATAAACGGGCTCCTAGGTAATAGTTAGGACAGAAGCCTTTACGAGACACGTTGGTATTAGCGAGAGAGCCAAAGAGATCATCGCTACCAAGCGCACCTTGTAACCTAGATCGAGATCCGACTCTGTTGTCGTAGCCGGTTATCGAGATCGAGATCAATAAAGCATAGCAGGAAGTAGGTCTTTATCTCCAATGGAGAGGCCGAACCTGGGTAAATCCTTTGTCCTCGCAGAGCTAAACAAACTCCCAGACACTAGTTTCGCCTGGCCCAACAACTCAAGTTACCCTATGGTAACATCTGCCGTGACAACCCCACGACAAGCTCACCCCTCCGATGACTCAAACGGCGGGTCAAGGGCCGTGGCCCAAGCGAAGAAAAAGAAGGTCGTCCAGCAGCTGCCTTTGCAGCATCAGGTTCAGTCAGGTTGCCAGCCTATGGTTGTGCCGCAGCTGCAACAGCAACCTGTGGCAGCGCAGCAACAGCAGTTCTTCACGCCTCCTACAGCTAACATGCAGGGTCAGTTCTTGCTCGCGCCTCCATCCGCTGCGGTTCCCCCTGTGGCTCCTGAGGTTTTGGTTGGTGCGACTCAGACTGATGGGGCTGTTGGTCAGGTGGAGGCTAAGATTCCGGGCAGTGGTAAAGCCAAGAAATCTACTAAGTGTTGAAGTGTGCGGTTGATACACATACAACTAAGGGATGTCATGTGCAGCACTATTGTCTTGTTTGTAATAACGGGGATCATCCAACCGTTCGGTCCTACTCTGTGGCTCCCAAAGCCATCAGCGTTTACTGCAGGTTATGGTACAGAGGATACAATTTTTTCGCAACTGCCTGATAGTGTTTACAAACCTCACTTGGTTCCTTCGAGTTCGTCCATTGCACTGGTGAAGATTGTGGGAGATTCTGTGACTGCTGCAGCCGTTCAGAGCTTGATGTCCAGGATGTGCCACTCAAGCTCGTCGTGGACATGGGAGGCTTTACCTCATGGTACTGATGCCTTTCTTATTGGGTTCCCTTCTTTCAGGGATCTCCAGCGGATCGATGGATGCAGATGGGTGTTCCTTCCTTTGCGCCCACTGCCACTATTTCAGTTTGGAAGACACAAGATGTTCTACCTATGAGGGTGCTTGAGCAGGTGTGGGTCCATGTTTAGGTGTTTCCATATCTAGTCAGATATTTTCTTGGTTTCTGGGCTGTGGGTTCTCTTGTTGGGACGACGCTGGATGTTGACCTGGTCACGTTTAGGAGTCGTGGCATTGTGCGTATTCTGGTTGGGATGCCTTGTTCCAAGCAACTGGACCCGACGGGACCTTATCTCGGCACGGCTTGTGTGGTCAAGTTGAAGGAATATGCTTTCATTTTCCGGCGCGAGGCAGTGGAGTTTGTTCCTGATGCTGAGTTTGTTCCTTATTTCTGGCGTCGCAAAGGTGATGATGCCGATGATGAGAATGGGGGAGCTGAGGAGGGTTCCTTGGAACCTGCTAATATGAGCATGTCACAGGCTACAGGCATGGATGTGGATGGAAACCATCTTTGGATGTGGCTAATTCTGGAAAGAATGTGACTTCTTCGCACCCGACTTCTCAGAGGTCTACCATGGTAATTACCCCGTACAATCCTAACCCAGGTCCGACATGTTGGTGCAGCGGATTCTGCTTCTGGTGGTTCGGTTGGTGCAGTGGCTATGTAGTCTGGGCATACTGGGCTAGGAGTGCGGCTGCCAGTGCCTCAGCGCGCGCGGCGGTGGATAGCGGCCCAGCTGGGCAGCTGTCGGCCTCGGCAAAGCTAGCGGGGCCAGGCGAGCGGCTTGCAGGGCCCTTTCACGCGGCGGCAGCAGTTAGCGGCCCAGCTGGGCTGCTGCCGGATTCAGCTGCGCTGGAGGCAGGGAGCGACGGGCGGCAGATGGGCCGGTCCAGCTCGGTGCCTGGTCTGGCAGCGCTGGCCCCCGTTGACTATACTGGGCTGGCTTCTGCCGGCAATTCGTCCCATCTGGCTGATGCTTCGGCTGGGCCGGTTCCTGGGGTTTCTTCTTCAGCCCGACTCCCCTGGATGGTCTCGTCGTTGGAGCTGCTGGGTCGGGTGTGGTCTCGACGTCGACACAGACCCATCCGGCTACTGCTGCTATGTTGAAGGTTGCTGCAGTGGCTGGGTCGCGGCTACTACAACCTCGCCGACCCATGCTATTGCTTCTCCGACGGCTCCACTGGCGGAGGTGGACTCTGTCTCACCGCGCACACCACCTTCCACTACGACGGTTTTTGCCGATGGGGTCCCTCCGATCCGCCGTAGTGTGAGGTTTGGGATGGAGGCGGATGGGTCTACCGCGACGGATGAGGATTCTATGATGAAGGCTATGCGGCGCAAAGCAGCACACAATTTGGACTCTTCTGGTATGGAATTGCATCCCAAGTCTTTTCTTTCTTTTTCGTCTCATTCAATTAATTCTAAGCTTAATAGCATAGGTGTTAATCTTGGTAGTAGTAAAAATCAAATTGATGTCTCAACTAAGGTCTTGAGGCATATGGAATTTGACCGTCTTACGGTTATTCCTAAAGCCTCGCTGTGTTGACTGCCACCTATTGGATGAAGAAGAAGCGAATGCCACATCAGATGGTCAGCTTCTTTCTCATCTAATTGGTGAAGTGTCGGAGGTTGGATTGGATGATGACGAGTTGTGCTCATTGTATGAGTTAAAAGCATCCGATCAGAAATCAAAATCTACCTCTTGCAAGGTGTCTCGAAAACGAGCAAAGTTTTCCAAATCTCCCATTGTTTCCAAATGAATGGAATGTTCGAAAATAGCAGAGGTCTTGGTGACGTGGCTAAACATTTGCATTTTGCTAGTTGCATTCGGGATCGTAGTTTGGATTTCTTAGCTATTTCTGAGACGGGTAGGCGGGAGTTCTCGCAAGGTCTATTGAACCGGCTTTCAGGCGGTATAGATTTTGCTTGGTATTCCCGTCCTCCGCGTGGTCGCTCCGGGGGCATTTTACTAGGCATCAGGACTGATACCATGGAAGTGTTGGCTGTTTCGGATGGTGATTTTCATATCAAAATGCACATCTGTAATAAATCCGACAATTTCATTTGGAGTCTTGTTGCCGTGTATGGGCCGGCCCAGGAGGAGTTTAAATCTGCTTTTCTTTGTGAAATTGGTAAACTTAGCAAAAGATAACCCACATCCATTCATCATTGGTGGGGACTTTAATTTGATTCGGTATCCATTCGAGAAAAGTAGGGATCAGTTTGACAATCGTTGGCCTCTTTTGTTCAATGCGGTCATTGACAGCTTGAACTTAAGAGAGATATCAATGGTTGGGAAATAGTTCACTTGGGCTAATTCTCTCCCTGAACCCACATACGAGAAATTAGACCGTGTGCTTGACACCGATTGGGAATCTAGGTTCCCATTGGTATCAGTACGGGCTCTGGAACGTACTGAGGTTTGTCAGACCATGCTCCTATTCTTTTGACCACCGGCATGCCTAGACCACCGTGTAAGCAGCGTTTCAAGTTTGAACTTGGATGGTTGCATCGCGAGGGCTTCCATGAGATGGTCCGAAGAATTTGGGAAAGACCGGTCGCTGGTGATACGCCCATTCAGAGATGGAATAACAAGATCCGTGCTCTCCGCACATATCTTGTTGGTTGGGCTCGTCACACTACTGGTTACTTAAAAAAAGAAAAGATATGACTATCCTCGATAATAGATGCTCTTGAGGCATTAGCAGAAGTTCGTCTGTTATCTACGCAAGAAATTGAGCTTAAGAGCCAATCTAATGCAGAGATAGCAAAAGTTCTGCGTGGGGAAGAGTTAAAATGGTATCAACGTTCCAAACCCCAATTCATCCTAAAGGGGATTCGAATACTCGCTATTTCCATAGTATTGCCAATGGCAGACATAGGAAAAAGCGTATTCATTCCCTAATCCAGGATGAGGGAACGATTGAGGCTAGGATCAACTAAAGTCGTATATCACTAATTATTACAAAGGCCTGTTCGGAACACCAGAGGAAGGAAACTTCACTTTGGATGAGTCTAGAACGGCCGATATACCCCAGGTTTCAGATGACGAAAATGGTCTACGTACTAATACCTATTCTGAGGATGAAGTGAGAAAGGCGATTTTCCAAATGGAACACAATAAGACGCCTGGACCTGATGGCTTCCCAACTGAGTTCTACCAGAACTTCTGGGATGTAATTAAGTCTGATCTGCTTCAACTGTTCGCCTATCTACATATTGGACAATTGGAGCTGTTTCGGCTCAACTTTGGTGAAATAATTCTATTACCTAAGGTTAATGAGGCAGAAAGGATTCAGTAATTTAGACCTATCTGCCTGCTTAACGTTAGTTTTAAAATATTCACTAAAGTTGCTACGATACGGCTGAACAGTGTGGCGGATCATGTGGTTCGTCCGTCCCAGACGGCGTTCATGCAAGGTCGTAACATCCTTGATGGGGTGGCGATCCTCCATGAAACATTCACGAACTACATAGGAAAAAGTTGAATGGGGTAATTTTGAAAATAGATTTCGAAAAGGCATGATAAAGTTAAATGGTATTTCCTCCAACAGACCCTAAGAATGAAAGGTTTTTCTGATGAGTGACGCGCGCTCATAATAGCTTTGTTTCGGGAGGAAGTGTTGCCATTAAAGTCAATGATGACACTGGTAAATACTTCCAAACCAAAAAGGCCTTAGACAAGGTGACCCGTTTATCGCCAATACTATTCAACATAGTGGCTGATATGTTGACTATCTTGATCGAACGTGCGAAGTCTGAGGGCCAAATTGAAGGTGTCATTCCACATCTAGTTGATGGGGGTTTGTCGATCCTTCAATATGCTGACGACACAATTCTGTTTATGAAACATGACATCGAGAAAGCACGTAATCTCAAGTTAATCTTGTCAGCGTTCGAGCAATTATCGGGTCTGAAAATTAATTTCCATAAAAACGAATTGTTTTGTTTTGGCGAGGCCCAGGAATCTGCCTCCCTGTACGCTGAATTATTCGGCTGTGCGCAAGGTCAATTTCCTATCAACTATTTGGGAATTCCGATTCATTATCGGAGACTCCAATGCTGAATGGAAATTGGTGAGAGAGACTGCTAATACGGTTAAACAGCTGGAAAGGCACACTCCTATCCTTAGGGAAGATTGGTCCTCATAAATTCAGTACTAACTAACATGGTAGTGTATATGATTTCTTTCTTCCAACTACCCAAAGGGGTCTTAAAATGATTGGATTATTTTCGGTCAAGATTCTATTGGCAAGGGGATAGCGAGAAGAAAAATATCGACTTACCAAATGGAGCGTGGTTTGCCGTCCAAAAGACCAAGGTGGGCTTGGTGTTCATGACCTTGAGGTCAAGAACAGAGCCTTGCTTGGTAAATGGCTTTTCAAGCTTCTCTCTGAAGATGGAATTTGGCAAACCCTTCTTAGGATAAAGTATGTGGGCTCTAAAGCTTTATCTCAGGTTCTTTGGAAACCTGGTGATTCACACTTCTGGGTTGGCCTTATGGCTACGAAAAAATTCTTTTTCCCACATGGGTCTTTCTCAATTAGGGATGGATCGGAAATTCGTTTCTGGGAGGATAAATGGCTTGGCCAATTAACTCTCCGAGAACAATATCCGGCGTTGTACAATATTGTGCGATACAAAGGTGACACGCTCGCTAAAGTGATGGGTACTACCCCACATGATGTATCGTTCAGACGAAGTTTACTAGGACCTAGATTAGCATCCTGGAATGCTTTGATTCTCAGATTGGACTCGATCCAGTTGGCGGAAGGTTCAGATAATTTTGATGGAATCTAACAAAGAATGGTAAATTCACGGTTGATTCTATGTATAGAGCGTTAATCCAGCCTGATATTCCAGTCAATAATAATAAGAAAATTTGGAAGATGAAGATACCGCTAAAAACGAAGGTTTGCGTTGTATCTTCGTTGAGGGGTAATTCTTACAAAAGATAACCTTGCCAAACGCAATTGCCATGGAGTAGAAAGTGTGTCTTCTGTCAGCATGTTGAGACCATTAAACACTTATTCTTCCAGTGCGAATTTGCTAGGTCTATATGGTCAGTCATCCAGATAGGTTCTACCTTATACCACCCCGCGTAGCGTTGCAACATTTTTGGCAATTGGCTAAACAGTGTGGATCCTAGATTTAAACTACTATTAGGGTGGGAGCGATTGCTGTTATTTGGTCGTTATGGCTATGTAGAAATGACAAGGTTTTTAACGATAAAAATTCTTCTGTTATGCAGGTTATCTACCGGTGTACAGCTACGCTCCGATCATGGTCGGCCCTACAGCGTGTGGAGCACCGCGATCTATTCTTGGAAGTGTCTTCGCGTTTGGAGGCTGCGGCGAGGGAGTTATTCTCCCAGCATGGATGACCACATAACCTCCGAATCGACCCACCACCACCCTAGCGTCTTCACAATTTCTCATTATCTTTACTATTAAACCTGAGTTGGTGGTGTCACACCTCCCCATGCTGTCACGCTTACAAGTAATTATAACCAAATTACCACCGCATACCCTCTCGCTATCCAAACCTCCACACCCCCAAATTCCGCTGGATAACTCGGTTCTGTTAGACCACCGAAGCCCTAACATCCCTACGCGCACGTATGGCAAAGTGCGCGTCCGACTTACGTCGCACTCCGTTCTTTCTTCGCCAATTTTTTTTGTCTTCGCCCGAGTCCGCTTATCTCGCTAACGCTCCGTCCCGCACCAAACAGACCCCCAATCTCGCTAACCTTCCGTCATCGAGCTGCATCGAGAAGGAGCGGCATTACTACCGGCATGGAGCTACGTCGGATCTCCATAGCTCGGTGAGGACCTCCTCGGAGTTGTAGATCCCCCTGACACCGCCACGTCTTCATAGCCGCCATCGAAGTGTGTTGCTGCTGGGCATGATTTGCCGTGCAAGAGCTCCAGAGATTGCGATTCCCGTCTTGTCCACTACCCAGCCGAACGACCAAACTTCACCTCTCGCAAGTCGCATCTCGCCACACACCGACACACGCCTCTCCGCCGTCGTCTCCAAACTGGCGACTCCTCACCGCTGCATGAAAGGGTGGGAAGGAAGGCGATGGTTGTAGTCATGGCCGCGACGGTAGCCGGCAAGACCTTGCAGGCCAGTTTGCTCACGTCAATGTTGTCAGCGTAGAGTGACTCCACGCAGGTCTGCCGCGTCCTCGGCGTCCTCACTAGCAAGGTACCCTTCCATGAGCTGGTCTCTCCTCTCGACTCCCCCAAACTACACCCTTACTTTTTTTGTTTTCAAAATCAAAATTTAGATCGGTTCGATTTGAGCTCAGCGGCATTTTGCGCTTCTGCAGGTTTCCCTCACCATCTCCTTAGTATCATCGATCCTTCCGTGGAGTTCACTTGCCGTGATCTCTGATGTGACTGATGCAACTTTGTTTCAGTAAACAGCCGTGCATTCTGATTGGCCGCAGATATCTTGGATCATGGTGGCTTACCTGTTATTGTTGGCAGTACAGAAACTTCTACATACAGGTCCATAGTTTAACACATGTTGATTTCCATATCTTGAGTTTTATCAAAGTTCAACACTAGCCGATTTCCTTATCTTAAGCTATCGTGTCTGTTATTTGGAGGGACTAACAAATTCCTTAGCAGAAATTCGCATTGGCTCCCGGAGCAAATGCTCCCGGTATTTTCGAAAAAATTGAACAATTTGAAAACTTATAAAAAAATTCCAAAAAAATCATGCACGTACCTGACCATGGTACGCACCAACGTGTATTTTTTCGCGCCGAAATGACATCGTACGCGCCCTGTACAAAAATGACAAATTTCCTGTCAGAAATTCAAATTTTTAGATCTCATTTTCCTGTCAGAAATTTGTCATTTTTGTACAGGGCGCATACGATGTCATTTCGACGCTAAAAAAATACACGGTGGTGCGTACCATGGTCATGTACGTGCATGATTTTTTTCGATTTTTTTTATAAGTTTTCAAATTGTTCAATTTTTTCGAAAATACCGGAGCATATGCTCCCAGGAGCCAATCCTTAGGCTCTTTGTTAACCCATTTCTCTTTGAGGATATGGCGGACCATATGCAGGGGTTGCAGTGTGTTCACTCCCTCATGATATACTTGAAAGGCTCCTTTCTTTTATGATACTGTCCGTTATGACTTATGAGCACAACAGGTTGGACATTACTCCAAGATTTGTTGTTTACGTACACCTGGAAGATATTCACATTGTCGTTGCCCCATTATCTGTAGTGGCATCTGCTGCAAAAAATTTTTGGAGCCACTAGTTCCAATCTCTCTTAACCTTAGTGCAAATGAAGTCCATGGTCGTAGTTCTTCTACACTTCCAACTTAGTTTGCTCACATGCCCATGGTTCGACCAAATGCTTAAGCAAATGTTGTTATTTGCCATATGCCTGGTAAGTTGACACCATGTGTTATCTTAATATAGGGGATAAAACATGACACTATTCTCTAATTAGCATGTCCAAGCGGTCTTTCAGTGTTCTTTTATTGAGTTAGTATGTACTCACTTGAATTATAAGGTCAGTGTAGATTAAACTCCACTCTGCATTTTGGAAATTACTACTGTTTCGTATTGGTTATTTCACCTGACGGAAGGTTTGGGATGGATGATTGTATGTGTAAAATATATCTTCGAACCAATCCCGATACATGAGTGGATATGGGCAAGGGCAATTAAACAGGGTGGTTTGCAGTGGTGGTTGATGTAGTCCTTTTTTATCAGATTAACCTTTATAGCTAAATCAGTATGCTTTCATTATGCATATGAACCTACAAAAATGAGCATTATGTATGTTTTTATTGCCAAATGGAGATGGAAAACAATAAGTTCATACTGTCAGCAACCATCAATTTGCCTGGTCCGTCAATTAATATCCCTGCCCACAAGCTGACCCGCCGGACGCTTTCCTGCACGCCTCTATCGCTGCACCGTTGCCCGCCCATTGCGTCGCTACTTCCCCGCACACGCCGACCCCACTCAAGTTGGGTTGAGATTTCTTAATTTGATATTTTTTCATTCAGCTTACGGAACAGTATACATGGAGTGTTTTTGGTTCTTTTTTGTTGCGATTATGGGCATTCTATATAATGTACTCATGTTTATGTGTCATGTATGTAATCAAGTATACCATTGTCTGATGATGGCTTATACATGTGAATTGCAGTTAAACTTCCAATGGAGTCCACATTGTGGTTGGTTTCTTCAGTGTTCAAAATTGATGATCTTGAAGCCGCAGGTCGGGCTTGTATTCAGATAATCAGGTGAGGCATCTTCCAGAGTTACTATTTGATTTATATATGTGTAAGCTTGCCATTGCCAAACGAAAATCAATTAGAGATAACCAAGTGAGCCTACCATTGCCCTACTGTGATCCGAATGATAAGAAGCTGAAAATTGAAGATACTCTTAATGCAACCATATGCTATCACTACTCAGTCCACAATCATATTGTTCGAGGTTCTGTAAACTACTCCGTACATTGTTCCAATTTTCTTAGCAAGTTTTTTAGCTCCATATTTCAAGAGGAAGAGACACTTTTAATGGCATGCGTTTGGATTTTATTTCAAGGGGAAGCTTGGGATAGCCTTTGCTGCCAACGGTGGCTGAACCTTGTGTCTCCTCCCTCTTGAACAACAATTTAGGTATATGTCCTGGATCATATCTTGTAAATAGCAGGTATACTATAATTGAATTTTCCTGATTGCGGTTGCTTAGTAAGTAATGGGCTACTGGCAGTTGTTGTTCAGAAGCCTAATTGTGGAAACTAACACTAATGGTGAATTTTCTCCCGTTTAGCCTAAATTAATGTGCAGTAATGAGATGTTATTGTGTATAGCTTTCAACAGCCTGATTGTTTACTTATTCTTGTGGGATTCTTATTTTTGGTTACATCTAAAATTTGCCACTTTAGGGTAATATTGGATGAACCAAAAGAGCCGAGAGCAGCATTTGGTTAAACAAATTCAGGGGGAAACTGGGTTGGCATCTACGAAAATCATGGCAAGTTGGGAGTCTTTACTTGCTCTCCATGTTTTTATGGTCTGGGTTACTTTTGTAATATTTAAAAATGCATGTTGTCAAGCTTTATCGAGTTTATTGAGCAAATCAGAATCAATGTCTCCAATTACTACGTAAATTATATGTTTTCCTGCTTATTAAGAAAATTACACATAATGACTGGTAGACACAGCTGCAAGTTATGGAAAATAGCATACTGGCGAAATGCTACCCATCATCGATGTCTGATAGGGACTGACCCAACAAATGTGCATATCACATCAGCCAGATAGACATCTACATCTTTATTAGGCCGTCAAGAGAATAAACTTTTGTAATATGGGTCCAGTTCTCAAAAAAATAATTTCATTTTATCAAGTACTACCTAATGGACAGTGATTTTATTTCCATATATCTGCTAATGGATATTATGACTTTGCTCCCGATGTTTATGCCTTTGATAATGAAAATGAGAAGTGCCAACCTCAGCTCAGCTATAGCAGAAGAATTGAAGTCAAATTCTTTTCTGAACATTACAAATCATCAATTATGTATACGTCTCCTGAACATTGTACTTTAAAGAAGACTAGGACGTTTTTTCAGAAGATAAAAAACTATAGCAGGTGTGCAGGCTTAGAAATTGACAGTCAATAAGTGATAGACCATTGTCCTTGGGACTTCCAGTCACAGCTTTATGTCTAGACAACAAATGAATGTATCCTTTCTGTTTTGGCTTGAAGTCATGCTTTGAGAGATACTGTTATTGTTTAACATCGGTAGGAAAAAACATCATTGTTCGAGATCAGCATAAATACACGAGTCATTCAAGGTCTATGTGAATGTAATTAGCTTGGCTACAAGATGGTGAGAGAAAAAAAAAGGTGCACGACAAAAAGAATCCTTCCATCCATACGTGTGGGTAGAGGAAAAATAATATTTGTATCGTCTGGAAGATACAATTACATGGTGGAGAGTTTAAACTTGAAAGCATAAAACATGGATGTTTTTTAGTCCTATTTATTTTTCGGTTGCTACACACGGGCAACTAATGCTTGCCAGGACTGCACTTGACATTGATGCTTCATGCTTACCAAAATCTTAAAATTACATGTTTGACACAATTAGTATGAAATCATTGGAATATTTATACTCCCGTTACAACACACGGGCAACTAACTAGTGATATGTAATTCGCCTTTTATTTTGTGTCTACTTCGGATGTTTTGGAACTTGTGGGGGCTGTGTGCATCCTAGTTATGCAGAGGCCGGGTGTAATGCTTAATACTTTTAAGTAATAAAATCCCTTTATCAAAAAAATTCACATTGATTCATCCTACAGTCGATTTGACCAAACTGATGGAATCAACTCAATGATTGATTCTAGGAATTGGCTAAGATGAATCTACTATAGTACTATGACTGATTCGTTACGGCCGGAGCAGGAGCAGGCCTGAAGATCCTCTGGACCACCCACTGGATGGGCCTCAGCAGTTGTGATCTCTTCTTGCGCCAGAACCAAATCGCGGCGCTGTACTGCTCGTTCCGAATTTTCCTCGTCGCCGCTTTCCAGCCAAACTTCTCCATCTCCATCCTGGCGGCCTTCCCCATTATTACTCTCAACTCTTCACAGGAGAGGAGGCTCTCAATCTTGCCAACGCAGTCATCCACATCCCCTGGTGTGTACAGGAAGCTGGTCTTTCCCTCCTGATCCTCAGGTATAATGTCAGGTATACCTCCAGCTCGGGCGGCGACCACCGGGACTCCGGATGACATTGCCTCCAACACAACAAAACCAAGCGTCTCTGACTCGGAAGGCATCACAAACACATCCCCACTGGCATAGGCCTGTGATAGTTCTTCCCCTTGCAACGTCCCCGTGAACACTGCAGGCATTCCTGTAAACATCTCTTCAAGTTCAGGCCTGCAGTGGAAAAGCTCTTGTTAAGAATGGCAATAATGCATAATAATCTTCTAACAAGCAAATTTCAATCTATCTGTACAAAAGAAAAATGAAAAAGCAAGTTTCATAATAATACACAAGAGTTTCTCCAGAGAAGAAATCAGTACTTAACAATTTCAACAACAATTAAAGCGACTCCATTTGTTGCATTTGCTACTGAAGGAAGAGGCTAACTAGTTTCCATGAGATGGCAATGAACACCTGAATGGGCCATCTCCAATAAATGCGATTCTTGCTCCTGGAAGTCGGTCCATGACTCTGGAAAAAATAGAGCCCAGTGTCAGCAGTGAATGATACGTGGTGAACACAGGATATGATTTGAGTGAAAAAAATCAAAAGCAAAATTATATCAACAAAACATTATGGTAACAATAAGGGAACACGAGCAGTAAGTAAGGTTTTATCATACATGCCATTCAGTTTGCACTGCAGACTAATAATCAGACATGCCATGAGCTCACCTCTTATGAAAATCTAAGCTTTTCTCAACTCCTAAGCGTCCAACATAGATTATTAGTGGCTTGTCTGGTTCACCGTTCCTGACATAACAGAAGAAACATACAAGCAATAAAATTAGACACATGAAGGATATATTTGATCATCTCAATTCATTCAGCATTTATCTCTACGTATTTGGTGAGGCAAGAACCCGTTAGCATCATTGCAACTGCATCACAAATGGACCAGCTGACCAAAGAAGGTTACGCACGTTAGCCTTGAACGCATTTCCTGATTACGGAAGCGAGGATGGAAGCTTTCTGAATCCACACCCTTGTTCCATAGGCGTATTTTATTGGCTGGAAACATGCACCATGAGAGGAAGATGTTGGATGTAAAATAACATGGAAGCAGTATGTATGTTTGTGCAAACCTGCTGTAACGCGGGCAGCTTGAAGATCCCTGCCAATAGCAACTGATGGTACCAGCGTGAGATCCGCGGCTCGGTGCAAGAATTCTATAGCAAGGCAAAATTCTATCAGTTGGATAGTCTGGCAATGAAGGAGGTTATATATTTGTGCAGTAGATAAGTGAGAACTTACTTATAACTAGCCACATGGGCTTGACAAGCCAGCTGAATGTATATCTGGGTATATAACTGCCAGAAATAAAAGGGATCAGCTCGCTTCTCTAACTGGATAAATAAACCAAAATTGCCTTGGATTGTAGCTGTCATTCACAAAATGCACACACTACGACCGATGTCGCTTTTCAGCTAGGAGCAGAAGATGAATGGTCTAGTTGCAGTTATATTTGTTCAAGTTGCAGTTCTAGTTATGGTACACAAGTCCTTTTTTCTCTTTGTGTTCAGAGATATGAGCTGTTCGCAAGTTGAAGCTGTTTTCATTTCCAAAATGGGTGGTATAAATTGACAGAGAGGAAGGGAAGTCAGCTCACATTGGAACATGGGTGTGGTAGGACATTACTAGAGGGACACAGAGCAATTTTGCTATGATCAGGGCACCGAACACCTGCAGATTCAATTCATGAAAATAGACAGATGAAATCCTGAACAATAATAATAGAAACCGTCGGGCAGTTGGAAATGAAATCGGTTATTAGTACCATACCATGATTCCAGGGGAGGAGGCGTGAATAATGTCGGGCTTAAACCTAGCGACCTCTCCGATGATCCTGGGGCTGAGGGCGAGCGAGAGCGGGACCTTCTGGTACCAGGGGCAAGGGAAGCTCCAGGAGCCGACGAGCTTGGCGCCGTGGAACTCGTCGGGCACGCCCCTCGTGGTGGTGACGACGATGACCTCGTCGCCCATCTCGCGGAGGTGCTTGATGAAGTTCTGGAAGCGGTTCTTGTAGCCGGAGACGTAGGCGAAGGGGGAGGGCTCGACGAAGAGCGCGATGCGGCGGGGCCGCGAGTCGGCCTCCGAGGCCGGCGGTGGCTCGTCCTCCTCGTCCAGCGCGTCGTCCCGCTCCCGCAGCAGGACCGGCCACGACGAGGAGGAGGAGGAGGAGGAAGAGGCGCTGGTGGTGCACGATGAGGATGGTGATGGGAGGAGGCGGCGGCGGAGGGGAAAAAACCCAGTCTTTGGGCGTGACGGCGCCGGAGGGGTTAGAGCGCGAGGCGGGTTGGAGACGACGAGGATGGACGCCGCCCTCGCCATCCAGCCCCTCGCAGCGACTGATCCTCTTTCGGTGTTCCCCTCCTCGCTTTGGCTGAATCGACTGGGTTCCTCGCTCGAGACTCACTAGTCGCTAGCTACTCGCAGGGGGAAGGAAGAAAGAAGAAGAGCAGTGTGCAGAGTCAGAGAAGTTCACATTTGGCCTCCGACTGCACCGGCATATTCGAATCATCGAATGAATCCGGTGACAGATGCCTCGAGTGAGTATATTACAGAGACGAGCATATTCGAATGTACTCCCTCCGTTCCAATTTAATTGACTTGCTATGCACCACATATGGATGTATCTATACTTGTAACATGTCTAGATACATCCACATTTGGTGGATAGCAAGTCAATTAAATTTGAACGGAGGAAGTAGAATCGAATTGGAATTTTGAGCAAACATCATTTCTGTTTCTCCTCTCTTTTTTCTTTTGAGAAATCGCAGAGGCCAGCAACCAGCATCCTCACCTCACTCCCCTCCCAGTTCGATTTCACATTATCCGGTTCTAGCCAATCAGCTCCCAGTTCCTCCAACTGGAGCCACAGCCACTCAGCAAGCCAAAACGATAGTGATTGCCCGATGCGTGAGCAAGCATGCCAGCATCCTCACCTTTTTTTTGAAAAGGGAGCATCCTCACCTTTTTTTTAGAGGGGCCAGCAACCAGCATCCTCACCTCACTCCCCTCTTTTGGTTTTTGTTTTCCGGTCTAACCTACGACACTGGGCTGCCTGCGCTTCATTGGGCCTGTGAACCCCTGCCATTCCATTACAATTTGTTGTGGGCTTGCTGTGGCTTTTCTTCAATCTCCTGCGTCCTGTTCTCAAATCGAGTCGGTCCCCCCCCCCCCCCCCCCCCCCCCCCCCCCCCCCCAAAAAGCACGATTAGCTCAGTGGCTCAAATAAAGACATGGATTGCACCGTCATATAAAAAAGAAGGAAAACAGGATAGTGACATGTATGTGCAATGTTTGTTTGATTACATCACATAAAGAAAAGGATTCTTGCCAATGGGCTTGACCGTTTGAGGACCTAAAGGATTTACAAAAGAATTTTGTAGTATTTAAATCCATTGTAATTGTTTCTACAGAATCCATTTGGCTGAAAGGAATGAATATCCCAAAATTCGTAAGGATGGCTTTTCCTAGACTACAAGACCATAGGATTTCTAGCAAAATGTTAGACCTCTTGGAAAATTTCATAAGTGTGTATCACAAATATGACATGTACACAATATTTATATAAAATTCGTCTTTTTTCTACCGTGCAAGCAAACAAGTTTTGTTACTGGTTTGTGTGATTTCAATTCCTGTTAGAACTTGGGCCCATTAGAGCATCTCCAACCACGATGGGCAAATTTGGCCCTCAAACTGTCCGCGGACACGTCCGGACGTGTCCGCGGACAGAGACCGGACCGCCCCTAAAAGTGGTCTCCTCCAACCGTGTTCCCCAAAGGCTTCGCAAATTGTGGGGTCATTTGCATGTGATTGGTGGAGAAGGAGAGAGAAGAGTCAATGAAGGATACAACAAAGGAAAGCGGACGCGACCGGGCGCGTCCGGTCGCCCCCAAATCCTCCCCACATATGGGGTGAGTTTGGGGTATGCCGGACAAACCGGACGTATGGGGAGAGTTTGGGGAGATGGTTGGGTGCACAATTTTATTCTCTCTCCTGTCCGGATGGCTGTCCGGACGTCCGTCTAGACGTTTGGGGAGGATTTGGCAACCGTAACTGGAGATGCTCTTAGTGGGCAGCCCAAATAAGCAATTTCTGAAATCTCAAATTGGCCCATGTGCATTTGCATGGCTGGCTGGTTGTGGGTGCTAAAGTTTAGTCCCACATTGCTAGTTGGAGGAGAGTTGCACCACCTTATATAGTGGAGTGTTGTGCTACTTGGTGTGCTTGTGAGAACAGAAGGCTCTCTCCCGCGCACTCCTCCTCCTCCTCCGCCGCCGCCGCTCGCTCGTCTCGTCTCGTCACGACGCGCCGCGAGTTGCGGGAATGAGCCGAGCTGATGCCTATATTTTTGTTGTTCGGGAAAATCAAGTCGTCGGGAAAATCGAGTCGTCAGCGTACGCGTACAACTTAGCCAATTCGGGTCGCTCCCGGATCGTGGGCTGCTGTAACCGACTCGAACGTGTGCGACGTGGCCGGCCCATGTTGTACTCGTTAGGGTTTTCCGAGCCGCACTATATATTGCCTTGCACTCCGTGCGCCGTCACACCCCGAACCAATTAGGGATGGCACCCGCAGGGTCTGGGTAAGGGTAAAGCCACCCCATACCCTTACCCGTCACCCCCGATCTTACCCATCACCCTTACCCATACCCGTCAACGGGTAGAACTTTTACCCATACCCGTTACCCAACAGGGTAAATGGGTACCCGCGGGTAAAAATACTCACGTTTGCAACACATCACATTGAATAGAAAATAGTCATAAACAACAATATATATCATAAAAATAGCGTAACAGACATTTAAAAACAGCGGCACTTGCACATAAACATCACATAGTCATGAAACAAACCACACATAGTACTTTAAGTTCACAAACTCACGACAATGTACATAATAATTCGACCGTACATAAGGGTGTGACACATAACAAGTTCAACCATAATAAACCATAATAAACTTGAGCAATCCAACGGTACCAAAACAAAGACCGTGACACATCATTTATTTAGTCTTGACCGTAACTCGGCCATACCATGCCACCACATCTCATTGATCAGTAGTTCAGCTTATTAGGCAAGTAGCGTGATTAAGGGCAAAAAAAAGGTACGTACCTTAGGTCATTATATAGGAGACCCCACTTGTCACAAATTTAGACAGTTATGTGGGTACACGGGTATGGGTTATACAACCCCATACCCTTACCCTCTTTACCCGATGGGTATGAGATTTCCCCACTTGTATACCCATGTGTAATTTTTTTTCCCAAACCCTTACCCTAATAGGGTTTTTACCCGCAGGGTACGCGGGTAACGGGTACCCATTGCCATCCTTAGAACCAATCTAGGTTTTGCCACATCTCGCGCCTTGCGCCGCCATTGTAGTCTACTCCATCCCGAGCGCCGGCGTGCACCGGCGTTTGGGAGAGCAGGTCTACGGAACTAGTCGCCTTTGTGATCCTATACGGGAGAGGGCGAATTAGGTTTTTGGGAAGCGCTCTGCGCGACTGCTCGCCGCTTTCACCACGGGTCGTCTTCCAGCCGGAGCTGCGGATTGTCTCTGCATGTGTCGTCTTATTCGACCCGTCTTCACCAACGTCATCGTTAACAACATCACCGCTGCTCTCGGGGCGGTGAACCTGTCTGCATCGACTGCTGCTTCCTCTACAAACGTTCGGTACGTGCGGCGTATTCCGAACTGTTTTACTATAGATATGTTGGCGTTTGTATTGCTGCTGTTCATGTTGATTAGTACATCTAGTATGTTCATATTTCACATGTTGGTAGCTGCGTTTGTCATGTTTAATATTCTGGAATTAATCATGGAATTATTGCCTAATTATCCAACAATTCCTATAGAATTCCATGTGCCATGCCATTCTATTCCTAAGTTTTTTTTCCTATTCTTGTGTTTTTTCAATTTCTGCGAACCAAAGAGGGGCTGAATAGATGTTAGATTTCATATAAAATGTAGTGCAGATGATTCCATTGGAAAATTCATTTGGGATTCAATCATGCGAACCAAACAACCACCATAGGTGAAATTTCTAAATTTAATCCTCCAATGGGATCCTTTGAATCATAGAGACCCTAAAGTGTTTACTTGATATCCTCGAATAGCGGTAGTTTTCTCAAGGATGATCAAAAAGACTTCGTGACCACATCACTTATGACCATGACCGCATAAACGTTAACTTGGTGGTTTGAAAGTTAAGAGCTTCAAAACAACACCTCCGACATCATCTACGTCATCGTTGCCTGATCCGGAGAGGACAAGGATCATTGACGACACCTTAAAGGATGGAATCGATGGTCATAGGAACCGAGCAGGGCTTTCACCAGACCATTCCTCCACACCACAATTCACACTAGCCCATGCGATTAAGCCAAATCAATGGGAGCTCCCATGGTCAGACTGTTGCATGACATCAAGTGAGAACCACCAGAAGGACACATGGACAAGAGTGGAGGGGTGCCGTAAGAGCACTGCCCTATAACAGGGCACCATTTTTGGGTTATAGGACACCCGTTTTTGAGTTTTAGGGCACGAAAACGACCATCGCTTTACCGGCTGCCCTAGTTTAGGGCACGGTTGCCGCGCAACACCCCTCCTTTTTCACTATGTTTTTACATATTTGCACCGACGACGGAACATACGCTCGGGATAAACAGGAGTCGGAATGAAGTAGCTGCGCATGAGCTTTGCATCGGCTTCCAAACGTTCCCTCTCCTTACAGCCAAAGACCGAACCTCCATGCTTCGGCCGCTTGTTCTTCTTGTGCAACATCAAAATCAAAGCAATGTCTTCCTCCTCCAAATAATACTCCTCGTAGGAGGAATACTCGATTAAAACCATCTACAAACACAATTTATTTGTGTTCAAATACCTAGTAAACAAATAGAACCAGAAAATGAAAAAACACCTCGAGAGATACCCAATTTCCATAGCTAAGAAAATTTCAAGAAATTCTTTTGGGAGAAATAAGTCATGGAGGCAAAAGATGGGACCCAGGAGGGCAACCAGGTAGTCACGTGGGTCGGGGCCGCAGACCCTTGGCTTGGAGGCATCATTGTGATTTTGCACGCATGTAGGATACATCATTGAGAAGATGCATGTTTTTTTCCCCATTTTTTTACTTTTTTTTTTGAACTTTTCGAACAAAGGGAGCACTAGTACTCCGGAGTAAGAAATCTTCACTCGCACTTGAACCTCTATAAGTTCCTATTGTTGAGTTTACAAAATGTTCGTATAGATAAAAAAAGTTCATGTGTAAAGAAAAAAGTTCATGCGCTGCGGAATAATTGTTTACGTGGTTCAAAACTTGTTCACGCAGTTCAAAATAGTATTTCTCAAGGTCTAGAAAATGTTCAATTGGTACAAAATAATTGTTCACGACATCAAAAAATGTTCACATCATTGAAAATAGTTATTTCCGGGGTTTAGAGAATATTTGGGTAGTAGCGAGATAATTGTTCACGAGGTTCAAATAATATTGACATATTACGCAATGAAAAAATGCATATGGTTTTAAAAACAGAAAAAATAAAAGAAAGAGAAAAAAAAAAGAAATGTGAGCTCCCTTTCGCGCCTATCCTGGTGGATGTATATAGGTTTTGTCTTGTCGGTGACATCCGAGTTTCCGACTCGCAATTAAAAACCTAGAGGTCACTCACGAAGTTTTTCCAAATCAACCATATCATTATCACTTTTATATCTACGAAATTCACAGGTGAGTGAGTGACCATCCAAGCATACCTCCATGAGTCTTTGTTATACTCATGCCAATTCCATTCTCATATAAGTGTATCCATGCATCGTTGTTACATCTAACTAATACTGTACATACATCTTCGTACGTTAGAGATGTTATATGTTGACGACATTTGTCGACCCGTGTCAAGTTGAAATCAAATCATTCATTTTGTTCCACGCCTCGATTGAATTTCATGTATAAGCTTGTTGCAGATACGAGTATACGGAAACGGGAAATCAGTTTGCTAAGCTTGTTGTTTAATCGCTGACATATGCAATGATGTCATTGATGCAATAGGGGGCTGCCTTTTCTGAATTGGGTTGAAACTCTGCTTAGCTAGCTTGGTCCGAATCAAACATGCATGTAAAAACTTGAATTTCTTCATCAGAGGAGTGAATGAACACTGTGATGCGAACAGCGGCACGTGAGAGAACGATTTTGAAAGTCCTTTCCTTTGATTTTTGTAGAGATATTTTAGTGGTTGTATCAGTCACTATTTTGGCTACCTGTATCGTGCTTGCGTAATCAACGATGTCAGATCGTTGGTACAAATAAATGTTTTAAAAGATCGAAAAGTCTGATGTGCTTGTAAATTAAGAGAAAATTAGTGAACGGCTTAAAACGCTTCCACAGTACATTTTTATATGCTGAAGAATGTCGCCTCTTCTTCATGTCAGATTATTGTATTCTATTGCCATCCACTATCCGCCGCAGCTACGCTGATTCTCTTTACATAGGAGAAATTTTTAATCATTAAGATTCGGCTGCTACTTGGGTGCATGGGTATGAATGAAATGATGATGATGATTACATAGAGATGAACAATTTGTTCTGCTAGGAATGGAGGGGCTTTGTCTTGTACTCCCTGAGGGCCATGGAAGGAGCTTTTTCATTTATTTTTTCTTTTGATTTGATTTGATTTGGGGATTGCTGCAGTGCATGCATGGTCTGTGACTGTGAAGTGAACTTGTTGGAGGCACCTGAGCCAAGCACGGTGCATCCATGGGGAGCCAGAAACTGAAACGGAGATATCGGTAGATGGAGACGTCGTTGCTGTCGAGGACCAGAAGGCTGCAAGGAGGACGTAGCCGTCGTCCGAGTCACACTTTATTACTTTCAGGAGCTGCTTAACGGAGAAATTCTTTCTCCGAGAAATCAACAAAGCTCCAGGCAGAGAAGACTGTCAGTTTTTTTTTGAAGAAGCGCAGGAGAGCTGTGTTTATTCATTGATAGAAGAAGATGGTACAAGGACCCGAACTCGCGGTTTATCAAGGAAAACCGTGCGAAAACCTTTACATCGACAAAGAGCACTACAACGCCTACAGGCGGGCATCATACATCAACGCCCATCGCGCAACGATAGGGTGACTTCGACTTCCTCGCAATAGCACCGCCACGAGCTTGATCGCCGTCTTCAAAACACCGGAGAGGGACGCCCTCCAATCTTGAGAAGAAGACCACCACACACGCCCGATGCCGGCGGCATGCCGAGAGAGCTCCCGCCACTCACACCCACCACCGCAACCACGGGTCCCTCTTGCCGATGCTGGCCTCCGAAACGAAGCCCCCAAGAGGGAAAACGACACCAAGACGCCGTCATCGTCTGATCAAGAGATCATGGGTTTCCCCTGGAGAACCAAACTGGTTGGATCCGTGCGGGAGGTGGGCAGCGGCATAACAGCGATGCCTCCAGGAAGGTCAGCGACGGCCGCAGCCGCCGCCATCGCCGGTCACGGCACGGGGCCGAGACAGGGTCTTCACCCTAGCCGCTCACCACCTCGACGCACATCACACCCATCGGCGCTGGCAAGCCCACCAGCCACTGCCACCCTCGGAGAAACCGGCGACGAAGAGGGGTCGAGGACGCGCAGTGCAGCGCAGCTCCGTCCCCGGCCCGGCGAGCCCAGATCGGGCCCGCCAAGCCCATCGGGCACCCTGCCTCCTGCAGACGCAGCACCGCCACCCTGGCCCGGTGAGCCCAGATCGGGCCCGCCAAGCCCATCGGGCGCTCGGCCGCACCCTGCAGGCGCAGGGGACGGCGCCGCTGCCACCGCCGCCATCCGAAGCCCGCGCGCCGGTAGCTCCACCATGCGATGCACCACCGCGCTGAGGAAGAGCGCCATCTTCCGTCGCTTGGCCGGCACCGCCGCAACGTCGCGCCCGAGGAGGAGGCTTCGTCGCGAATCCGCGTCCACCGCGAGCTCCCCCTGCCGCCTTTGTGGAGGAAGGGGGCCGCCGCCACCACGGCGAAGCCGGCGGCAGCGGCGGCGACGAGGCCGGCGAGAGGCGAGGTCTCCTGGCGACTAGGGTTGGGCGCCCCGGTGCCGCCCTCGAGCGGCACGGGAGCGAAAAAAAGTTTGTGTGGTATGGGAAGCCATGTGAGAAGACTGTCAGTGAGGAGAGATATTGGAAAAGGAATGGAAGGAAGCGTGCGGGTAGAGAAGGTGCGATTGGATTTGTTTGGTGTGGTTGGTGATGGCTGGGCAGCGGCGCGGCAGGGCAGGGCACTGACGACGAGTGAGTGGTGCTGCTGCCCTGGCCCACCCTAAAGGCGTGGCAGACAGATCTGGACCGTCCGTCCGTCCATCACACCTGCCCATCCATCGGTATAAGTTCGCAGCCACCCACGGTCCATCCGTCCGCGCATCCCACACCCAGCCTCCACCCCAAACCCCAGCCCCATCCCGCCGCCTCTTCTCGCTTCCCCGATGGCGTCCGACGGCACCGGCGTTGTCACGGTGTACGGCACAGCCAGCAACACCACCACCACCAACAACGGCGCCTCCGGCACGCTGCTCGAGCCCAAGTCCTCCCCGTTCTCCGTCAAGGTGGGCCTGGCCCAGATGCTGCGCGGCGGCGTCATCATGGACGTCGTCAACCCCGAGCAGGCGCGCATCGCCGAGGAGGCCGGCGCCTGCGCCGTCATGGCGCTCGAGCGCGTCCCCGCCGACATCCGCGCCGAGGGCGGCGTCGCCCGCATGTCCGACCCGGGCATGATCCGCGACATCAAGCGCGCCGTCACCATCCCCGTCATGGCCAAGGCCCGCATCGGCCACTTCGTCGAGGCCCAGATCCTCGAGACCATCGGCGTCGACTACGTCGACGAGAGCGAGGTCCTCACGCTCGCCGACGACGCCCACCACATCAACAAGCACAACTTCCGCGTCCCCTTCGTCTGCGGATGCCGCAACCTCGGCGAGGCGCTCCGCCGCATCCGCGAGGGCGCCGCCATGATCCGCACCAAGGGCGAGGCAGGCACCGGGAACGTCATAGAGGCCGTGCGCCACGTCCGCTCCGTCATGGGCGACATCCGCGTGCTCCGCAGCATGGACGACGACGAGGTCTTCACATACGCCAAGAGCATCGCCGCGCCGTACGACCTCGTCATGCAGACCAAGCAGCTCGGCCGCCTACCTGTCGTCCAGTTCGCCGCAGGAGGGGTCGCCACGCCCGCCGACGCGGCGCTCATGATGCAGCTCGGCTGCGACGGTGTCTTCGTCGGCTCGGGCATCTTCAAGAGCGGCGACCCCGCGCGCCGCGCCCGCGCCATCGTGCAGGCCGTCACCCACTACAGCGACCCCAATGTACTCGCCGAGGTGAGCTGCGACCTGGGAGAGGCCATGGTGGGCATCAACCTCTCCGATCCCAAGGTCGAACGCTTCGCCGCGCGCTCCGAGTGATCTCGTTCAATTGGCCACCGTCCCTACCAGCAGTTCCCTCAATAATTAAATACTCCATCAGTCAATCAAGGATAAGGAAAACAACAAGTAGAAGCGATTCCTAGTTATTATGATATGATTTCTTCATGATACAATCATTCTAGGTCAAGTGGAAGCAAACATGGTCAAGTCAGTCACTCTCTATCCTGCCCGTATATGTATACACAAATATTGTGGTCTTTCATTCAATTCCTGTTGTTGTTGTTAACACCAAGTTAAGTATCCATCAATCCCCTCCCTCGTTGTTTAGTACCTCTTATTGGTCACATACTCTTGCTATGGAATCAGCTGTTCCCCTTTCCTCGTTGTTGTTCATAAATCAGCACTCGCTAATTTATGAACAGTAGAAAATTAGGCCGCCTGAGTTTCATGGGCAGGAACCCCACAATGCTGCCCCTGTGGTTCCGCTAATGACAACTCATAAGGGCGTGGCCTTCCTCGTTTGTGTTGAGATCACCAACTCAACGTGAACCAAATATCGTTTGAGTGATGACAACTGATAAGAGCGTGGCCATGCTCGTTCGTGTTGAGATCACCAATTCACAGTGAACCAAATATCGCCCAACTGATAAGGGCGTGACATTCCTCGTTCGTGTTGAGATCACCAATTCAACGTGAACCAAATATCGCCCTAGTTAGAGCATCTCGACATTGGACAAAAAACCCGCACCCAACTGGCTCCCCCAAACTCAGCCCAATCTTGGCTGTTCAACAACGCTCAAACACAGCTCATATGTGGGGCAGAAAGAGGCCGCCCAGACACGTACGTCACGTCGGATCTGCCACCCCGGACACACCCCATTTTGCCCCTAATATCCTCTTGATCCGTTGCCCTCCCTCGCCTCCGTTTCAATTGTCCCACCACACCATGCAAATCTCGCCTGTCGCCCTAGTCATTGTCCACCGTCGAGAGGAGAAAGGATGGAGAAGGACACCCTCGTCGTGGACATTGTGGAGAAGGGTGCCTCGTCCGAATCGGTCGAGCAAATGTCGTCATCGGAGCTGAAGCCGGAGATCATCGCCAGGAAGGAGAGGTGCACCTGGCAGCGCATTCACAAAGAGGTGGAGAAGGAGGAAGCTGAGTGTAAGGCGTCTGCGGAGATACAGTTCGGCAACTCCACATATGGGCTGAGTATGAGGGTTGCCGGACAGTTCGGACGATTGGGCTAGCTACAGGGGTCCGGTTGGATGTGTCTTTTCTGTCTAGACCGTGTCCGGCTTGTCCGCCCGGGGATATGGGGAAGTGGGATCAGGTTGGAGATGCTCTTATAACGACAACCGTTAGAGTAGAGTGAAGTTGTACTGGACAATATGGAGCGTCCGTTTTCTGAAGATGCAGTGTATGTGTCTCTGTTAACTGACGAAGTGTCGAACTAGGAGATCTGGAGCCACAACGACGAAGACGACTGAGATCTCGTTGGCGAATTACCACGAAGCAACTAAAAGGAACAAAATAATTGATGTGCATTGCACATCCAATTCATTCAAATATGAAACCAAATCTACCTCACAGAATTCAAGCACCACTTAGAGGTATTCAGGTGATATGCTTATGTCGAAAAAAAAACATTTTCTTTTCTCTTGATGGGGGGGAGGGAGGTTAGTTTGAAATACAAACGAAACAACTTTATTTCTCTTGATAGAAGAAGGTTAGCTTGAAATACAAACGCTATTATAACATATATACTTACTACATTGTTCTGAGTTTATTGCTGAAATTTTCACTAGACCTATCAGGAAGAAACATGAGGGTTCAACTGACAGAGTAATGAAGAACTACATCAGCAGAGACATCTGACACATTTGGTAGTCTCATAGAGTTTATGAATATCATAATAAAATTATTACCAAATATCAAAGATTGTACCACAAGAGCCTCGAAGAATCCCCACTAACATGACATTTGCGCGACCCCTAGCAGTTAGCTGGTAGAAAGTTGTCGATGTAGGCTTGTGCGAGACTCCCTCCAAGCTTTACTTGTGATTCGGTCGTAAGATGCAAATTATCTTCGTTCAATGCCAGACCAATTGCATCCACAGTTACAACATTGGGCAAGTTAATGCTAAGCTGAGCGTTCCGCACTTTCTCAATGTTCCTTTTATTCCCAGATGCGAGAGCAACCTGTTCAGTGCATACATAATCTTGAGAGAAATGGTACTCTAAATAGCAAATAATATCAAGTGGAACAAAGTACGATCACTTGGTAAAGCAAATATAACTTTTTCTAGAAACAACTCAATCAATTAGTTTATCTTCTTCACAAAATTTAATGTGTTGGGTATTAAAATTATACTGATGAACCAAAACTCAAGTCATGAAAATGTATATTCTACGTAAACATTTGAATTGTTAGGATATGAGATGATGCAACATTGACATCTCTTGGTTTATTTTTCGTCAACAAATATCATCAATGTTAAGCAAGTCTGATCAGTAGTAACACGAAAATAGAACTTAGCTAGGAGCCAACAATACGTATGCCGTCAAAATAGATTGTTTGATCACATGATTTATACATCTAA